>BSBN01000574.1:2252500-3452500 GCA_027924645.1 Cunninghamia lanceolata | reverse complement strand
ATTTAGTAACCAAAGTTTGATACCTTCATAGCGACTATAAAACATCAAAAGGATGATAGTCATAAGACTATAGCAGTAGTCGATAGCCCTCTTTCCTATATGCCTAGACCTTAGGTTTTGAAGGGAAAGATTAGTGCTAAGTTTTAGTTGGGTCCAAGACATCATTTGTGTGTGAAAGGATAGCTTATGACAAGGGTATCAAGGGTTTCATCCTTCAAACCCTCATAAAGGATAGTCAAATCTTGAACATTCATGGGATTGTCACAGTTGAAAGGACTATGAGTTGTCATGAACAATAGTCTAGGTCTTTGTGGATCCTTGTATTTTGAACAAATCAATCACATACCAATCACTATCATTTCCATACCAAGGTAGCATACCAATTAACACTATCACATAAAGGTGAAGAACATTGTCATGATAGAATCAACTTATTTATGGTTTTCTCTAGTTAAGAAGAAGTGTTTACATTGTTTGAACATCATCACAAGGATGGATAGTCATAGAATGGGAGATACAATCAAGGATGTCCTTAAATGTACTTATATTGTTAACCCTTAAGACTATCCTAATCAAATTGCACTTGACATGTGGATGATTGTGTGTAATACTGATCATTGCATTTATATACCTTACATATTGAATATTACTAGATTTGTTAAGTGAAGTGAAAATTAGATGCAAAGGTTTTCCATATTTATTTTACTATTTTCTTTCTAACTCCTACCTCCTTTTATATTTTCCTTACTAGTAAATTATTCTAGAATTAGAATTTAGAACTTTTTGAGCTCAAAGCAGTACTTGTCTTCATAAAGACCTAACCATATTGGTCTAGGATTACTTTACCAACACATGCCCCTTCAATAAACATACAAATATACCAGTTAGCTACTCCAACATTAATGTGACTCAACAAACAAGGACCTTGGAGGCAACTAATTTTTTAGGTTAGTCACCTTTTCAAGAGAAGTAGAGTGATCTTCATTCTACTTGAGGTTGATGTGCCAAAACAACCCTCAATAGATAGGACTAACTCTAAAGAAAACATTACTATTGTTCCTATTTCTAATACCCTTGGCAAGATTCATTTAGATGCAAGGATTTTAAAGGAGGGTTAAGAGGAGTGGGTAATTATTAATGAGGTAGATCTTGCATTGAATTCAACTTTTTTTTTGTCTTGCCTTTTAAAAACAAGGAAAATGGGAAGATAGAATTGAATGAGAGATTTACTAGAAACCCTATATATTCCTTTACTTTAGGATCAAAAATTAAAAAAGGGACATTATCTAGGAAGGAATTTATCTCCAATTATTCTATGGGTTAGGATGTTTAGTGTTCAAAGATCTCTTGAGTGCTATGACTTCAAGCTACCTTGAGCTAGATGGTATTTTGTTTTTATTAGGTGGTATGCCTTGTGTTAGATTTTTTTAGTCCCATCTTGTGAGGTGTTGTTTTGTTGTGGTCATTATTGTTTCTTTACAATCATAGGTTTTTTTAGTCCCTTGCAGTTGCCTCTATGTTATTTGTTAGGCTTTAACAATGTATTTGATTAGGTATTTGTAAAAAGGGCAGGGGCCCTTTAAAAACCCACTTTTACCCTTAATAAAAAGAAAGATCACATTGTTATAATAAATGTGAGACATTAAACCTAGACAACTTGAATGATCACTATTCATCTTTTATTATCCTCAATAAAAGATATCACATTGTTATAATAAATGTGATTCATTAATCCCAGACTACTTGAATTATTACTCTTCCTTATTGCAAAAAAGTGGTGAAATGATATATAAAATTGCCAAGTGTGTGCATCAATTCTTGCAAGCATATAGTTATATGCATTGTGACAACTTGTTCAATAAATCAAGTCCCTTCATGACGAGCAACAAAATGCAATTTTGATAATCCTCTTGTAACATTTAATTTAATAAAGGCAAACTAAAAGTAAGTATATTATACCATAAAAATATAAGATGGATTGTAATTTATAGAATTGCCTAAAGTGGCTCAAATTCATGTCAAACATATTTTCTAGGATGATGTACATGCAATTCAAGCTCTGTGGAATGGTCATTCACTAAAATGGTACAAATTTCCAAACTTGTATGATGAAGAATTCAAGCACAATGACAATATTTCCTATACATAAATACTTTGCAAAATGGAGAAGTCAATTCATAACTTGGGAGAATATAGTGATATTACAACATATTGATTTGAGAATTCATAATAGAATGTAGCATGGTTTGACTCTTAATCGAATGTGTGTCATGTGTTTGATATTATAGGGTCATTTCCTATATCAAATCTAAACAAATCATATATGTTACTTTTACCATACAAATTGTATATGTTACTTTTCTCGTATAGTTGTTTCACAAAAATACTAAAAGAGTCAAATAGATTGCATCTTATTTAATTGGCCACATTAATTTGACCTTAATTTTTTTAAAGTTAAAATTTGAAAGGAAAAAATGGATTTTTTTTGAAGTGGAATAAAGTGGATTTTGACATAAATGATCATATCTAAATATAATATAATATTGAACACTATTTTAGACCCAAATAGTAGTTAAGAATGGCCAAATGTTATTGTGCCATGTATTTCTTCTATTAAATCCATTAAAAAGATTGATCAAAAAATAGTTTTAAAATTATATAAATGTATAGATAAAATTAAATATCAAATGTATAGTCAAAGATGAAATAAATGTAAAGTGAAAAGATAAAAATCTAAGAAATGCACTTTCATATTAGAAGAAATAAAAATTAAATATTTATAATTTATGAAATTTTTGTCAAATTCAAATATTATAATTTTGGTGTTAAATTGTTTAATTCTTGTATTTGATTGATTGATATATTAGATTTATAGAAACCTAATGGATGCTACAGTACACTACATGCTAGAAAGAACTAAGAAGATAATCCAACTTAAAGCATATATAATCAAGTGATTGAATGACTTGTTTTGGAAGTTTGACTTTTTATCAAGATAGTAATTTTAATTATGGGACTTTATAAACTTCACCTAGATATCAAAGGCTAAAAAAGTATATGCTAATGTACTTTTTTTTCAAGATTTGAACTCTTGACTTGCATTTTAGATATTGAAAAACTATATCAACTTGGCTATAAACACATGAAATATAAATTGATTTTTTTGGTTTTATTTCAATTGAAGTCAAAATTACAAACTTATTGATAGATTAAGTTTTTATTTTGAATAGTTTAGTCTTGTTACTACAAATAGTGTCAAAGTTATCAAACTCAATCAATAAACCAATAATCTCAATAGAAATTGCAAGCAATGAAGATTTCAAATAACAAAGAACAAACTATGTAAACCTTGCTACTTACTGCTTCCATTGTTCACCTAGTCTCAATCGATCTTTGTATGAATATTGAAGCCCTCAGAAGTGTACTTCCTTGCTTTGTTTTTCAAGATGACGATGGAGAGATGGCTGTGATACTTTTTGTAGTGAAGATGAGCTTCAATACAATAAAAGGGTGATCGCAATCTATGGATGGATTTGGGTGCCAAAGGCACGTTGTTAATTCTGCAAAGTAATGATACTAAAAGCTTGGATGAATGAAATGGAAGAATAGGGTTCAATTTATAGACTCGTGAGAAAGAAGATCAACGGTATAGAAAGAATAAAAAGATCAATGGTATAGAAGACTTGAGAGAATGTGCGTGAATAGAAAGAAGACAAGTGTCACACAAAAGCTATTTTGGTTGAATTAACTTCTTTCTTTTATAAAGATAAGATTTGATTTCATAAATTAAAATACTTTTTTTCTAATTTAAGGGTTATTGATAAAAACAAGGTTGATTGAGTCAGTTAACTCAACTTGTGATTTACTTTTTGCATGATTTAAGAGAAATTAAATAGTAAATTATTTAATTTTGTGTGCATGAAGAAGAAGACTTATTTTTAGAAGATTTGGAAGATATTTAGAAGAATTAGAAGATAAGAAAGCAAATTAAATAAATAAATTTATTTAATTGTTGGTGCATGCTTTGGAAGAATAAATAAAATATGTGATTGTATTTTATTTTTAGAGATTGAGAGAATTTAAATAAATTTGATTGATTTATTTAAATTTGGAAGGAAGAAATTTGACTTAATTAAATAATTAAGAATTATTTAATTGTTTGGAAGAATTTAATTAAATAAAGGATTTTATTTAATTTTGACTTTAGAAGAGGTAATTAAATATTTTGATATTTAATTAATTTAGAGGAATATGAATTGAATAAATAAATTTATTTATTTATTTATTGATAGAGGAATTAGATGGAATAAATATTAAGAATATTTATTTAGATCGAGGCGTGTCATTTTTAGGCATATACATTTTGCCCCTCTTTGATGCAATGCAGTTTATAGCGTTGCTTCAAAGAATAGATTTCTGACAATGATACATGCCCCAGTTTGCCCTTGGTACAGGTTATGATGATAGGATGCCCCCTCGGGAGATTAGACGGGAAGAAGGTAGAAGGGACGTGAGATGGAAAATCTCATGATAAAGAAGGGGAAAAAATAGGTTAGAATGAAGAAAAATGGGTCACTGTTCGAAGAAACGGGAGAAAACAGGCTTGGGAAGTAGTCACAGTCACCACATAGCCAGTTAGGGTTCACTTGCTACATATAGGAGCTGGGTCCACAAATCTAGTCATTGCACACTTGGCTTTTATTGATAGGTCCTTGAGAGCTTAGGAGAGCATAGGAGCATAGAGCAGTTGAGACAGATATGGATATTCCACGCGAGGAGCATCGTTTTGAGTGAGTCCAATGGTTTGATTAGCTAGTTGACACAGGACCACCAATATGTAGTTCAAAAAAACTCACCTAGGGTCATTTATTAGTGCAATAAATGCTAGGAAAAGTTTAACTAAGATGCACCGATCCATGTTACAATGCATATGCACTCTGAAACCATGCATATGATATGATGCAGCGCATGTACAGTATGAAATGACTCATATACAAGTTCTATCCATGCATGATATGGGTTGGCGTATACATTAGATTTTCACACATTTGATATGGGAAATGACACAATGTAGAAGTTGTGCATGGATGACATCTTGCAGTGCATTCACTAAGAAGTTGTGCTTTTGATAGGAAGATGTGCATGTACTCAATTTGGCGACGCATTTACCAGATGTGGTGCATTTACTGTGAAATGGCACATGTGCCTTCTAATTCAGCGCATATGCTTTAGATAGTTAGTTTACTTAACAAAATTGACTCGATTGGCATCTTGCTCGATGCGTCAATTGATAAGCAATCTCTGAGATTGCAGGAATCTAGGCAAGAGATGTTGGATGTTGTTTTAATCAATTTGATATGTTAAGGAAGTGATAAGATGCTTTAGATAGGTTTGAGTAGTTATGTAGTTTTGGTTGACGCATTGCTTTGCTTGATTGCAGGACATCTGGGATGTACTCATGTCGAGGGACCAGTTTCCCTTGCCATTGTTGCAGTGGTATATGCTCATGAAGATTGATCAAGAGGCTTTTGGTGCTATGGAACTGGATTATGTGTGCTTCATGCTTGAGGTTTGTGTGAACCTCAATTTGTTGACTACAGCGGTGGAGTGATTCCACAGTGAGGATGGGACCTTTCACCTGCTTACGGATGAGATGACGATTACACTTGAGGATGTTTATAGGATCATGCATTTGCTGATACAGGGTGAGCTTGTAGAGTATGATCCTCAGTGCGATACAGGATTGGTAGAGTGTAGGTGAGTCTTTGGTGATGCAGAGTTGGAGGGACAGGTTATCTCCTGGTAGGATATTCATGACTATTATGACTACTTCCTAGGGATAGTGGCTGGATTGATCAGGGGTGTTGTCTGCCCTGATAGAAGGTTGCATGGGTTCTTGATTGGTTGGGGTCGGGTCATGGAGAGGATGATTACAGAGGGCACCTATTTTGCATGGGGTGTTTGTGTTTTGGCACATCTGTATTGGGATATGCATTAGGTGGTCTACCATAGGGGTGCCAGCTTGTCAGTAGGTGTTTCACTCCTACAGTTTTGGCTATGGGAGCATATTGCAATTACTCGGCTGATTTGTGTGTTTTCTAGGCAGAGGGTTGAGCCTTATAGCTATGGATACACAGGTGTGATTTCCCAGCACAAGCTGGGAAATCTTGAGTACTGGAGGCACGCATTGGACAATGTAGATAGAGTTGTCTGGCATCCCTAACTAGATTGCAAGCCTTGGGATGATGAGGATGACGAGCTACCCTACTGCTTTTAGACCCGGTGGCTCATTTGTAGGACTCGGTTTATTTTAGAGAGGCAGATAGTTAGCAGGGTTCGGAGGCAGTTTGGTAGGATATAGGGCATGCCATAGGGATAGGCTCAGTTTGCGAGGACACATGCAGAGAGGTTCAGATGGGGTCTAATTGCTTCTTATGAGGAGGCATTAGCAGAGTTCCAACAGATTCCTTATGTGGTCTAGCCGATGAGGAGAGAGGTGATAGATGCAGGGATGATTCCTGATTATGAGGAGTGGTTGGCTGCACACCCATTCTTGAGATATTTAGGACTGAAAGAGTTGGTGCCTCACCTAGATGAGGAGGATTCAGAGGATGAGGATGGTGCAGGCAGGAGGAGGAGGAGACAAAGGAGGGGGAGAGGAGGATAGGGAGACAGAGATGACAGAGGCAATGGGGAAGGAGGAGGAGGAGGAGGAGGAGGAGGAGGAGGGGGAGGTAGAGACAGAGGAGGAGAGCTGGGGAGGGACCCTCCCAGTAAAAGCAGGTAGTGATGCCATAAGTTGCACATCAAGTGCAGGGACAACAGATACAGATGACAGCACCGCAACAGGTGCCACAATAGGTAGGTTAGCAGCAGGTGCCTCAGCAACAGGTGCCACAGTAGGTGCAGGTACATGGATAGGGTTAGGCACAACAGGTACGTCAAGTTCAGGTTCCATAGCATGATTTGCAGTAGCAGGCCATTATTATGCTGTAGGGACAGGTGAGACAACTTAGGGCTCATCTCAGAGCGGTAGTGTCTCGGAGAGAGTTTGATGCATGGGTTTTATCAGGGCTCATGGCAGAGCAGGATGCAACAGAGGTGAGGGTACAGACTTTGAGACTGGAGAGAGATGCGGCCCTAGCTGCCTTGGGTATGGATGGGGCCACTACTTTTTTGGTTACACAAGTGCAGCAGGGACAGGCTTAGGTACACCAACTACAAACACAGATTGAACAGATGTAGGGTGAGCTTGCTAGAGCACAGGCACAGACCCAGTACTACAAGGGATTGTACCATGGGGTAGTGCTAGCAGACCAGTGGGCACCGAGCTATATGAGCTAGTCTATGGCAAGTACACCTCAGAGGGTGGGGGGGTCACAATCTGTAGCTTCGATGATGGGCCCACAACAGTCGGGGGCTAGTAGAGGAGGGGATGGAGAGGACAATGTTGGGAGCAGTGGCCCATAGCAGTAGGGCTAGTTGACCCTACACTTGTGCCGATTTTTGTTTATGTATACACTTTTTGATGGCTCAAATAGCCTGATATGTATATACTTGTATCATTTTTCACCGAGACATGTATCATTATTTTTTGTGATGTATACACTTTATACAATTTTGACTCAGAGATGGACTTTGATATGTTGTACATTTGGACATGGTTTATGTTTATTTATATGATGATGCAGTTATTGATGATCTCTATATGTAGTTGTTTATACTATATGTTATGGATGCATTATATCTTATGATGTTTCATATGCGATACACCTGTTATGATACTCTATATGATGTTATGTGATGTCTTGATGGATGCACATTTATGTTTTTGACACTATGATGCTTACTTATGATTCTAAGACTCTAATATGATGATGATCTAATGCAAACTGAGATGATTTCTGATGATCTAATATGCAACTATGGATATTATCTATATGATTATGGAATGTTATGCGATGATCTACATGTACTTGTCTATGTTTTTGATTTTTTTGTTGATGCTATGGTATGATAAAAATGTATATGGATGACCTAATGCACTGATTATGTATGCAAATGATTTAATTATGTTAATGACTATCTCATGTGATATGATATGCAACTTATGCTATGTTTTTGTTATGTCCAAAAGTACTCAATCGACACAAAAATGACACAATGATAGATAGAAGAGTGACAGATAGAAGAAATGACTCGATAGGTCTCACAAGCTTTTATTTGTATTGATATTTTGCATAAGAATTTTTTATTGCATAGAATATGGATGTATAATGGATTTGAAATGTTTTTTGACATCTTGATATTGCAAGTATTTTGAAGTGCTTTGTTTCATCATTAGGCAATTTTTTTGGGTACTTTTTCTGAATGTTGTAAGTTAATACAAGCATCTAGGTATAATTTGTTAGGAATTTGTAGGTCTAATTAAACCAATTCCACATAACCCAATAGGAGAAACAAGATGCTGAAACAAACCATAATGTAAAGATCAAATGAACAAGAAACAAGATAACACAAGATATACCCTGGGAAAACCCTTTGCAGGGAAAAACCCAGCCTCCAAAAGCATCCATGGTCAAATGTATTATTCAACGATATGAAATTATAATACAATCCATGAGCCTCCATGAAAACCTCTAAACCCATCAAGCACCTCCAATGCATCCTCCATGTGTACAAGCATGAATCCGCACATCACCTGCCATGCTTCACAATATGCATTTATAGGAGAGAACTCAATACAATGATAGCCTCTCACAAAACTCCAATCCACCTACAATGAAATAGCCAACATTACCCCAAACCACTAATTATATGCTTGCTTTTATAGACCAAGCTCACACAAATACAACTTGTGGTATTGGATGAAACCATGTGCCCCAAAAACCATGGTAACACAAAACCATTAACTTATAAACCCACTTGACCCCACATTTGACTATTGGTACTAACTTTTCCCAATAAATCAAATAATACAAATAATAATTAATTACTCTATGTGTCCCACACATAAAATAACTAACCTAATGTTACAATACAACTTATACAAGTGGTAACTGAATAAAATAGTACAATATTATGCAAGGTGTACAACACCTATCCCAACATAATGAAACTGAGATGACCTGAGTATTGCTTACATGGATTTTGATTTAGCAAGGTAATACAAGCATCTAGGTATAATTAAACCAAAATAACTTGAGTATTTCTTGCGTATCAATAGACAAGGATTGCCCCCTTTCATGTTAGACCTCTGAATTCCTCGATGATCTTTTGCTAATCATGCCATTAGACAAAAGTCATCGCATTGCTAAAGATTAATCCACAAACAACAGACAAAGAAAATGATTATGCCCCCATCATAGCATCTCTAGCTTTTGGCATCCTCGAGTAGCATAGAAAGACATAATAACAAAAATCAAGACTCTGTAAGTTAACCAGATCAAACACAAAACATTCTTGCATTTAGATGTGTTTTTCTTGCCATAATTTAGATAGAATTAGTTTGAGTGTTTTAGGTACTTGCTTGCTTTGATTTGGATAGGTTGATGTTTTGAGTCAAGATTTCTGCTTGAAAGCAGACTTTGCTTGTGCTTGCATGCATGCTTGGTAAAACAGACCCTAAGGGACTAACCTATTGCCTCGGGGGCTCATTGCTAAATGGTCTTGTCTATGTGACGATGCAGAGGCAACATAGTTTGGGGACTTGGACTAAAGATGGACTAGAGGGTAGACAATAAGGTATGGGATGGATAGGAAGGTGGAGCCTCAGGGGTACATTGATAATGGCCTTGCCTACGTGACGACACAGAGGCAACGTAGTTTAGGGTGGACTCTATGAGACTGATGATAGACGCTATGCTAGGCTAGCACTGTGGATAGGATATTGGATAAGACCTTAGTTGACAAGGTGATAAAAAGAGAGAGTATCAAGCCATGGTAGTTCATAATTAGGTTACACAAGGTGCTTTATTATGGAACAGATATGGATTAGATGAGAAACGATGGTAGGAAGAATGGACACAAAGTGATTGGTTTCCCAAAGATGGGGAAAACGGTTTATCACAAGTAACACTTGTTTACCAGGTTTTCACCACTTGCTTTTATTTGCACGAAAGCTAAAAGTACACATGATGTCTGTTTGCCAGGTTTTCATCATGGTACCTATCCAAGGTAGCTGTTTGTCAGGTTTTCACCAGAGGATGATTTTTTTGTTATTTTTCCATTTTTTTAATTTTAATTTTATTATTTTATTTTTTTTATTATTTTATTTTTTGAAATTTTTCCCCCCTTACATTGGGGTTCTCTTAGGTATAGAACCGGTGCAGATGCATACTATTGATTCGGTCATCAAACAGTTCACCCTCTGATGTTGCTAACTGATATGCCCCTGATCCATAAGCAACAATGATGACATAAGGACCAATCTAGTTGGGCTCAAACTTACCTTTCTTTTCCCAATCCTGTTGATTGCGGGGATTTTCCTTAAGTACTAAATCACCAACATTAAATATCCTGGGATGGACCCGATGATTGTAGCTTCATGACATTCTCTGTTGATATGCCTTGAGATGGTTGGAGGCATGTTGCCTTCTTTCTTCGAACAGCTCTAACTCTTGTAGTCTGGAAACTCTGTAGTCTTCGTCAGTAATAAGACCTTTTAGCAACACCCTTAGAGATGGTAACTCGACCTCGATGGGAAAAATGGCTTCTGATCCATAGACAAGGGTGTATGGGGTAGTACCTGTGGGAGTGCGTATACTAGTTTGATAGGCCCATAGAGCAGGATTCAGTTGGATATGCCAATCACAGCCAACATCGCTGACTATCTCCTTGAGGATTTTCAAGATTGTTTTGTTGGATGCCTCTGCTTGGCCATTGCCTTGGGGATAGTAGGGGGTGGAGAAACGATGTTGGATTTTGAATTTGTCACAAAGCTCTTAGACATCCTGGTTTTTGAAAGGTATTCCATTATCTGTGACTATGGATGAGGGAATTCTGTATCTGTAGATGAGGTAATTAAGGATGAATGAGGCAATTTGTTTGCCTGTGACATTGGTGAGTGGAACGGCTTCAATCCACTTGGTAAAATATTTAGTGGTGGTTATAATGAACTTGTGGCCGTTGGATGATGGAGGGTGAATTTTTCCCACAAGGTTGAGTCCCCATTAACAAAAGGGCCAAGGTGTTGTTAAAGGTTACAACTCTTGAGCTGGTACATGTATCAGGTTTCCATTATCTGGTACTTCTTGCACTTCTTCACAAAATGATATGAATTGGTTTCCATGTTTGGCCAATAGTATCCCAAACACATGAGTTTCTTAGCTAAGGAAGGACCGCTAGAGTGTGTTCCACAAATTCCTTTGTGCACGTCTCATAAGGCAGTTTAAGATTCTTCTCATTCTAAACATCAGAGTAAAGTACCATCTAGACCTCGGTGGTATAGGGTGTTAGTGATAATGGTGTAACGAGAGGTTTGGTGAATGAAGGTTTGACATTGGTTAGAAGATAAGTCAGGTGGTAGGGTGTTATCCTTGAGGTAAGTGTAGATTTTACCATACCAAGGTGAATCAAATCTGACTAATAGGCATATGGAGTGTGTTTTAGGAAGATCATAAGCTGGTTGCATAACTGTCTCCACCAAGAACTCATACCATGACTCATTCTCTAGGATCTCAAGGAGCGAGGCAATGGTTACCATGGCATCTGCTACTTTGTTTTCAATGCGAGGTATCTGCTCAAAGAAGATGATCACAAAGTACTCTTTAAAGTCATTGACCATACGCTTGTATGGGATTAACTTGTCATCTTTGGTCTGTTAGTCATTGTTGACTTGATTGATTACCAGTTGGGAGTCGCCATAGACATGTAGCTCCTTTATCTTCCATTGTGCTGCCATTTTGAGACCAATGACCAAGGCCTCATACTATGCTATATTTTTTGTGCATGAGAATAACAGACGATAAGACTTAGGTATGGTTTCGTCGTGAGGAGTGACCAACAAGATTCTTGCTTCTGATCCATGGTTTGTATAGGATCCATCAAAGTAGAGTTTCCATGTGTGTGTTGTGATACTAAATATGGATTCATCTGGAAACTTGAATATCATTGGTGTGGTATCCTATAATGGTGCTTTTGCTGATTGATCGGCAATGATTTGACCTTTGATAGCCTTCCATTCTACATACTCAATGTCATATTCACTTAGGAGCATTACCCACTTAGCTAGGTGACCTGTGAGAGTTGCTTTGCTTAGGTACTTTAATGGATCTATCTTTGCAATAAGCTTGACTGAATGTGCTAGCATGTAATGTCATAGTTTTTGGGAAGCAAAAACCACATAAAGACATGATCTTTCTATCTGAGAATATTGCAGTTCGTAGCCCACCAATGTGCGACTGATATAGTAGATAGCCTTTTCTTTGCCTTCATAATCCTATTGTGCTAATAGGGCGCTGAGAGTAATTTGTGTAGTAGATATGTAAAGTAATAGCGGCTTACCTTGGATAGGCAACATTAGAATATGAGGGTTCATGAGGTATTCCTTCAGATTGCCAAATGCTTCTTCGCACTTCTAATCCCATCTAAATGGAATGTTTTTTTGTAATAGATGACTAAAAGGTTGGCACTTGTCTGCTAGTTGTGATATGAACCGACGGATTGCTTGTAACTTGCCTTGTAGAGACCGCAGTTGAGTGATGTTCTTTGGTGGTGGCATTTCCATGATAGCCTTGACTTTGGCAGGATCCACTTCGATCCCATTTCCTGATACAATGAAGCCTAAGAGCTTGCCGGAGGTGACTCCAAACACACATTTCTTCAGGTTCAACCTAACTTTGAAGTGTTCTAGTCTCTAAAAGACCTTCTCTAGTACATCTAGATGGGATTCCCTTGTAAGTGACTTTGCAAGGATATCATCTACATAGTCCTCCATTGTGACGTGCATCATGTCATGAAAAATAGTTGTCATAGCACGTTGATATGTTGCCCCAACATTCTTTAACCCAAATGGCATGATGTTCCAGCAGAAGGTGACCCATGGACAAGTGAAGGCTATTTTATGTTGGTCTATTGGTGCTATCCTGATTTGATTATACCTAGAGAAGCCATCCATGAGAGAGAACATGGTATGTCCTACTGTCAAGTCGACTATGATATCAATATTGGGCAACAGAAAATCATCTTTGTAGCAAGCTTTGTTTAGATCTCAGAAATCCATAATCTGACTCTGCCATCAGGTTTGGATACTAACACTATGTTGGATACCCACTCTGGATAGTCTATTGCCCTAATGAACCCTACATCCAATAGTTTCTTGAGTTCCTCTTCCACTAGTAATATAATGTGCAGATGCATCTTCCTGAGCTTATGCTTGACTGGATTGACCCCTGGATCTAAACTGGGCATATCTGCGTATGACCAAGCAAAGTTGACTTGCTTTTTCTTGAAGAATGGTACAAATTTGGTCTTCTCTAGTGGAGATAGAGACTTTGCAAAGTGAATGATCTTAGGATTATCCTCTGTTGCAATGTTGATAGGTTCTGTAGGTTCCACAACAATCTGAGACTTCTCCTGATACATGTCGGTGGGGAGAGTGTTAAGCCTTCCATCATCTAGTGCCTCAGAGAGGTTTTCACCATTCAATGCATCCTTTCTTTTTACTATTTTGGGATCTGATATTGTCGTAGAATGGTTTTCACCATTAGATCCATTTTTTATTTTTACGTTTTTGTGACTAGAAGGCTTGGTACCCTCTCCAAAATAAGCCATGGTGTTGAGTTTGATGGTGAAGCCAGCTTTATGATCTCCTGTAGGTAGGTGGTCCCTAAGTTCCATGAAGTCAATATAGGCATCATCATTTTGGAACATGTCTAGTTGTGGGGTTCCTGGTAAGTCCCAATCGATAAGTTCAGGATGCACAAGGGGAAGGGAGTCGAAAGATAGATCTGATTCATTGGGTGTGATAGTTTGAATGGATACATGGTCAGGATTTAGATTGGTAGGGATACGATCCGAGATGGTACTTTCCTCCAATTTTTTATTGCGATGGAACTTTGACCCTCCTCGAAAGACAAACTCTCAGGAGTTGGCGAATCAGACTCTAATGGTCTATGCATTAGTGTTTGTCCCTCATGGTAGGGGATATAGGTTTGAATGGTGTCAATTCCTTTGTCCTCATAGGAGTGCTCTATGATTTCATCCCATTCATATTCGTTAGAATCTATGTCACTGTCTTCTTGTAGGGCATGGATCTGTTCCACAAAACAAGCATTGGCCTTAGCTTTGCCTTTGTCCTTGTATCCTAACCCTTTTGTAGTTCTTGCCAGTGAGGATGAAGAAGGTTGAATGGGTCTGATGATTCCTTCTTTTCTTAGGCCAATGGGACCTTGTCCTTCATAACCCATTCTGTGTAAGATAGATTCACCATGCCCATAGATTTCCATTGGGAGCTTAGGTGGTTCTTGTTGTCACATCCCTCTTTTTGAAAACAATTATGCTATTTACTTTCTTGCGAATTTTAGTAATTTAATATGTTGTGAATGGCATGGAAATTGATGATTTATCTTACAAAGTTGTTATATTGAATTGTGGAATCTAACGATTACGATCAAGGTGATATTGTAGACTAAATGTCTTATAATAAATGCAATGATGTTTGGATATATTATGTTTTGATTTGAACATAGGTGCTTTGACCACAAAATTGTATGTGAGCCTGTCAATGCAGGAACAGGTGGACCATGTTCGACGGGAAGAGAAAGTATCTTCGAGAAAGGGTATAGACTCTGGAAATTAACCATTGGTGTTTGTTACTGAGATCGCCAAACAGGTAGATAAACCTTGGAACCAACCAGTTAGTCTTGTTTGTCGGTTGGGTTAGTTAACTAGATGTCGATGTCAAAGGATAAAGTGTGATATTCTAGTCGAAAGACGTCATGTAGAATCTTGGAGTCATCGAAGTCGTTGTAAGTCCATCATAGCAAGTCGACTTATTTAGACGTTTAATATTTTTGTTTATAAGTGTTTGGTGAACCATCTTGTGGCGAAATTGTTGATCTTGTCTCATAGTCAAAAGACGCGAGAACTCGGCTTTGTGCGTCTAACGTCCTAAGAACTCGTTCGCGTTACGATCAATCCGTCATGATTGTCGTAAAACGCGTCGAACTTGTTTTGTGAAGTTATTCTATTCTTGAAGAATCGACGAATGTCGATTTGAAGCCATAATGTGAAATAATTACTTATGGACTTCGTTTAGCGTGAGTCTTTTCTTCTAGTCTTTGTCTCTCCTTCTTTCTCGACCCCAATGTTGCTCAAACCATTTCGTAACCACCGCCATGTCGAGCTTTAACTCCTCAATTCAATTATTAAGTTGGTTTTGGTAGGTTGATGCCTTTTTGTTCTAGTGAGGACGGAGCTGTTATGTCCTTTGGTAAGCCACATCACCGAAGGAATTTTAATCTTTCTTGAGGTCGTAGTAAGCATCGAAGTCGGTTATACTAGCTTATGTCGACCACCTTGAGCTTAGGAATGTTTCGCTAGTTGTCGAATGCCTTAATTTCCTCCACCATCGGAGAGAGAGAAAGTTCAGCGAATTGTGATAGAAGTTTAAACTGTCGGACTTATTGCCGATGCTGTCTCATCATTGAGAGAGAGCGAAATCACTGGTGTACTGATTGGTGAAAAGGTAACTAACCACAATTCGAGGGGTTTCTTTCATCGTGGAAGAGAGTGGAGTGAGGGCAAAAGCCGTTAGAGAGGAAAATGGAGACTGGACTGAGGAGATATCGACGGAAAGTGGAGAGGCTGCGCGGTATGGAGAAACAAACGGCAGTGTTGTTTGTTGGAAACCATCAATGTGGAAGAGAGTGGTTGTTGCTATTTGTGTGGAGTTGGCAGTAATAGATGGGAGAGGACCATCATCGTGTGAAGGGGGTGAGCTAGAAGTGAGGACGGGGAATGAGTTAGAGGGAGTGTAGAGGTTTTATCTGAGGGTTTTTTGGATCGCGGGAAGCGGATTTTGTGATTTGGAGAAGGAGAAACTGGGGAATTGAGGAGAAAGGAAACGTTAGTAAAAGAAGGGTCTGCAGAGTTTAGTAGAGTAGGAGAGTTAACTAAGGAGAAGCGGCAGAGAGCTATGGGCAGAAGCTGTTGTGTAGTCATCGGGCAGAGAAGATAACTCTGATGCCTACCTTTGTTAGGTGTAGTGTTTGGCAGAGAGGAGGGTAGTTTGGAGTGGACGGTCTTTGAGTTAGAGGGAGATAGGGAGAGTTTTGTAAACCGGAGGAGGATGACCAGCCGAAGGAGAAGTGGAGCTGCCATAGTAATCTCTAACCCTGTCAACAGGTTCATATCTTTCTTCCCTTCTGTTTTCCTATGTAGACCAGTAAATGTGTGTCTTTCATGTGAGAATAGATATGTTTTAATAAATCGATTGTGAAGACAATGTCTTCTATTGCGAATCTATGTGAGGATTAATCTTTATAATTACTTCACTGCTGTCTTATGACAATAGAAACCTCAGAAACAATAATGCTACTGTCGGTTAGCATTCAAGAAACTAGAAAATAGATCATTACCTTTCATGAATAATGTCGTATTATGATAGAGCATAGTCCTCAATGTGCCCTCATCTAAGATTAGTCACTGCATGATGCATATGTGAGCTGCCAGCTTCAAACCGTCGGTTAATACGTAACATAGTAAGAGTTTCCTTTAAGATGAGATATCAACGTAAAACCACCCTAGAGTACGTTAAATAATAGCTGCATTGCGAGAAATCACATTGCTCCATGTACGTGATGTGTGGGAGATTAAAACCACAGGTTTGAAGCATGTTTGACGTAAACTTTATTGTGTTTGATAGCCGAAGTTGTAGTTGCAACTAGCTTGAGTCATTTTCGTCTTTTATCTTTTGTTGGAGGTCGACCGTGTGTGTGGGTCATCTCTAAGGTCATATGAAAGAGTTCAAATCTTTTATTATTTTATTTTGTGATTTCTTACCTCAATAACTTATGCGAAATTCATTGACTTAAAAAGCGAAGTAGGGAGTTAATGTACGAGTGTCGCAAACCATCACGTTTTTATGACGAGCATGTAGAGTGGAAAACCCGCATGTTGAATCCAGTTTATGTGGCATGCGACGATGCTTGTGTCGTTTTGTAGGCTTTAAAAGTCTAGAACCCTTGAATTTTGGGATAGCGGGAAAATGTTTTAGAAACTGGAGTGTCTTGTGCTATCATGGGAACCTAGTAAACGAATAAGAAACCACTTAGGAGTGGGCGCTTATAAATAATTTAATAGCATGAACATGAGTTTATAAAACTATGAACTCGGGATTAGAATAAATGTTGCGCCATGCGCTCTGGTAGGAGGAAATCCTAAACCCTTGAGGTCATCAAGGTCGTCAATTATTCAAATTATACAAACAGGAAACTGTAGGATTTCGACCAGTTCAAGTCGAGTAGGGTGGGTGAACCAAGTTCATGCGTTCCTAGAACACTAATTAAAGACAAATCCTTTGGCCAAGGTGATGTACTATCCTCAAGTGCATCAAACATTCACCGTAATTGGATGGCGTTTCTTGTGGAGTGTCGTGCATGACTAGAGGGTATCTAGGGATCTGCGCGATAACAAGACACGTAAGTTACAACACCAGAGCTCAGATGGCAAACACCGATGGTTATCCTAAGTCTATCCTCTTGAATAGGGTAGGGCCACTTCCGGTTAGGAAGGAGTGCGGGAGACCGACGGTCTGTGGTTGGAGGTTAAGCTCCTTGAAGATACTTTCTCTTCCAAATACTGAGGAATGCCGAGTCTTGAATGTGATGGGTTGACAATCGAGATGCATGTTAATGGTATGTTTCCAATTTTTGTTGTTTCAAGCAAATTTCTTTTGTTAAGAAAATAAAGTGTTTTATGTATATCATTTCTTTCAGTTTTATGGAAATGAGATCATGTTATGATAAAAATGAAAAATGTTGTATGGGATTATGGATGAGTTACTGTTGTATTTGATTACCCAGTTAAAAAAAATTTACCGTTGTGAAAACTTAGTTACTTCTTGTCATTTCAGATTTGGATGTTACATATGGTATCAGAGCTAACTAGGTTCAGCACTAGGGCTGATGAGTCCACTAACCTGATTAGGAAATCATCATTATGCGGGTAGCTAATGATTTGGTTTTTGTGCCAGGATGGTATACACCAAGAAAACCGCAAGAAAATCCTTCACGGGTAAGAAGCGTTATCTGCAAGCTAAGTAGAAACAACTTGCGATGATCAAGACCATAGAGAAAACCAATGACGAAAATGACATATGGCTTGATGATGTGGAAACCTTAGCAAATGCTATGTCACGACTTAAGCGAGTGAGGAGAGAATTCCTAGAGGGAGCAGCGATGGCGGTACGAACCATGACCAACCGCTGCTCCTAGATTGTAACTGATAGTGTACCTATTAGTGTACCTGAGAGTGTACCTAGTACTATACCCATGATCACTAGAGATCCACGTGTAGTACCTAGAGCTGAGATTATTGAGTTATCTTCTGATAGTGAGTCTGAGGGGTATACACCTCGTGATTATGTGTTAGACAATGAATCTGAAGGTTACACTCCACTAGATAACACTATGTAGAAACATGAGATTTGTCTATCTCCAATGATGTTGAAACAATTTTGCAAAGTGAATAAAGACAGAATTTTGGTTTGAGAACAATTATGATTATGATCTAAGGTTGTGTTCTTTTGATGATGTTTAATTTAGTAAGCGTAAAACTGATTAGTATATGTTTAATCAAGTGTGAAATTAAACTAGCATGGACCAATCAGGATTTAACGAGGGGGAGGATCGGGAAGGTCATAACTCTCGGGAAAACTCCACTGACAAGTTGGATAGGATCCTCAACATGCTCACGGAAACCAAGGAAAGATTGAACAAACTGGAAAGGAAAATGGATGAAACTGGTAACACAGAGGGTGGAAATGAGAACTCACACTTCAGAAGCAAGAGTAAACATTGGGATGATGGCACGACAAGTGAGCGTCCTGATGACAGTGAAGCCCAAAGAAGAACCAAGGATAAACTTGCCTTAGATTTATCTAAGGATATGAAGAAGGTTAACCCTCCAAAGTTCGATGGAACAAAAACTGGAGATGCAGCTGAAGCATGGTTGACTGAGATGGAGAAATATTTTGAGATCAGAAACTACTCTGAGGTTACTAAAGCCGTGTGGGGAGCCTATCAGCTATTTGGGGAAGCATCCACTTGGTGGATGAATAAGAAAATGGAGTTAGAATTAAGTCCCTTGAAAGTGACATGGGATGAGTTCGTGGAACTATTCCAAAAATGGTGGTTACCTCAATTATACTTTGATCAGAAGTTAACGGACTTCCAAAACCTCAGGCAAGGTGAACTATCTGTGGTCGAGTACACAGAAAAATTCACTAGGTTACTGAAGTATGTTCCCCAATACCAAAAGGACGAAAGGTTCCGAATCAGAAAGTTCATCATGGGACTCAATCCTCAGATCGGCGGTGAGGTGGAGGTGCATGGTCCAAGCACAATGGATCAAGTTTATGAAAAGGCAATAAAATAGGAGTAGAAGATTAAATCTATCTCTGCTTACCGTGAGAAGAAATGCAAGAAGTTTGACAAGAACTACAATGATCAGTCTTTTAAAAGGAAAAATGATAAGGGGTATGGAAACAGGAGGTTTGATAGGGGAAATCAAAAGAATCAAGGAGGATTTGGTAATGAGCGCAGAGGCGAAGATTTTAAGACAAATGTAAATTTTAAGAAGAATGGTGATTCTGCAAGTAGGCCATTTGAGAAGCGAGGACCTATAGAAGGATGCTTTTCTTGTGGAGGAGATCATTATGCCAACCGTTGCCCCAACAAGAAGCCAAATGGGAGGCCTAGGAACACGGAGCTTCCTTCACAACAGGAAGCCTTTCAGCAAAGGATTCATGCCGCTCTTGACAATCGGCAAGCGGAATATCAAATCACTCCTATTGAGATGACAGGTACCTTATTTGGAGTTCCTGTTTCTATTCTATTTGATACTGGTGCAACAGAAAATTTTGTCACCTAGAGTCTTAGGTAAATTTTCTAGAAAAGCTGGTTTTATGTCAAAACCTTGGACAGTAGAATATGCAAATAATTCAAAGGCTCAGGTAGAGCAATGTTTGTTTGAAGCTAGGATTGATGTTTCTAACTTCACCACTGAGGAAAACTTATACGTAGCGCCTTTAGGGTCCTACGATGTCATTCTAGGAATAAGCTGGTTGTGGAAACATCGAGCCAAAGTAGATTGCTTTCATAAAACCATTGAGTGTCTGGATAAGACGGGAAAAACTATAAATCTCCAAGGAATACAGAGGGAAACAAAGGTTAGATCCATTTCTTCAAAACAACTAAAGCGGGCTAGGCGAAAAGGATGTCAACTTTTTGCAGTCAAGATGGACCTAGTAGAAGAAACCTCGGAGAAGCAATCATTTGAGGAAAGATATCCATTTCTGTGCAACTTCAGAGATGTATTTCCCGAGGAGTTACCAGGCCTGCCTCCGAAGAGAACATTTAACTTTGGTATAGATATTAAACCAGGATCGGAGCCAATCTCTAAAGCTCCGTATCGTATGACTACCACAGAACTTATGGAATTAAAAGCTCAGTTGCAGGAGCTTTTGTCTAAGAATTTGATTAGGCCAAGTGTATCACCATGGGGAGCCCCGGTTATCTTTGTTAAAAAGAAGGATGGAACTCTAAGGCTGTGCATAGACTATAGGATGCTTAACAAGGCGACTATAAAGAACATGTATCCCTTGCCGCGGATTGATGATCTATTTGACCAAATGCGTGGCGCATCGGTCTTTTCCAAGATAGATCTGAGATCTGGATACCATCAGTTAAGGTTGAAAGACGAAGACATTCCCAAGACAGCTTTTAGAACGAGATATGGTCATTATGAGTTCACAGTGTTGCCATTTGGATTGACCAACGCACCTGCTGCTTTCATGAATCTCATGAATAGTGTATTCAGAGATTGTCTTGATAAGTTTGTACTAGTCTTCATTGATGATATTTTGATCTATTCCAAGGATGAAGAGGAGCATGCATGACATCTTCAAATAGTCTTGCAACGGTAAAGAGAACATAAATTGTATGCGAAACTCTCCAAGTGCACTTTCTTTCAGAAAGAAGTACAGTATTTAGGGCACATAATATCAGCCGATGGGATATCAGTTGATCCAGCCAAAATAAAAGCTATTATGGAATGGCCTGAACCTACCAATGTGTCAGAGGTACGAAGTTTCATGGGATTGGCGGGGTATTACAGGAAATTTGTGTTGAATTTCTCAAGCGTAGCTAGCCCCACTACCTCTTTGCAGAGAAAAGGAAAAAGGTTTGTTTGGACGGATGAATGTCAAAAGGCTTTTGACTTGTTAAAAGAAAAATTAACAACCGCTCCAATTTTGAAAGTTCTTGATCCTGAGGGAGAGTTTGAGGTTATCACTGATGCATCGGGAGAAGGATTGGGAGGTGTGCTTATGCAAGAAGGCAGGGTAGTAGCCTATGAGTCAAGGAAGCTGAAAAATTATGAGCAGAACTATGCTCCTCATGACCTAGAGATGGCAGCAGTGGTTCACGCCCTCCAGATGTGGCGACATTATTTGTTGGGAAGGACTTTTATTTTAAAATCAGATCACCAGAGTCTTCGCTACATATTCACACAACCTAATCTAAATGCAAGGCAAAGGAGATGGTTGGAACTAATAGCCGATTATGACTTTGAAATTTCTTATATCAAGGGCAAGGAAAACCGAGTAGCGGATGCCTTAAGCAGAAGAAGGCATATAGCCTCTATAATCTCCATTCATGCTAACTTTAAAGACTTAGAATTGCAAAACTTATCTGGGGATGAGTATTATGAACAAGTGAAACAGGCGCTGTACTCAAACCCTAAGGACCCAAGATATGACGGATTCAATTTTGAATCCAATGGATTGATGAGATTCAAGGGAAGAATATATGTTCCTGATTCAGTTGAACTTAGAAACCTCGTGTGGAAGGAAGTTCACTGTGCTCCTTACTTTGGACACCCTGGTGTAACTAAACTGTTAGCGGATGTAAAGCCACTATATTTCTGGAAGGGAATGAAAAGCGATGCTGCGAAATTTGTAGCTAGTTGTTTGGAGTGTCAGAGAGTTAAGGCAGAACACCAACATCCTGCTGGGTTGTTGTACCCACATGATATTCCGGAATGGAAATGGCAAGTTATTAGTATGGATTTTGTCTAGGGGTTACCTATGTCTAAGAATAGGCATGATGCAATATTGGTTGTTGTGGATAAACTAACCAAGGTTGCACATTTCATACCGGGAAACCTGACAGATGGAGCACATCTTTTGGCTCGCAAATTTGTGAAAGAAATTTTTAGATTGCATGGGGTGCCTGAAAAGATAATATCTGATAGAGATGCACGGATAACATCACGGTTTTGGCAAACCTTATTTTCTGCATTAGGGACTAAACTAAATGTAAGTACTGCTTATCACCCCAAAACTGATGGACAGATGGAAAGAGTGAATCAGGTATTAGAAGACCTTTTGAGAATGTATTGCATGGATCAGCAATACAGATGGGAGGAATATCTACCTCTTGTTGAATTTGCCTATAACAATTCCTATCATTCTGCCATTAAGATGGCACCATTTGAAGCATTATATGGAAGGAAATGCAGAACTCCTATAAGCTGGGATAAGCTGGAAGATAGGATAAGCATTGGACTTGAAATGCTTGCTGATATGGAAGAAAAAGTTAAAGTGATTAGGAAAAGGTTGGCAGAAGCCAATGACAGGCAAAAGAGTTATGCAGATCGCAAGCGAGTGCCTAGACACTTCTCTGTTAGCGAGAAGGTGCTTTTGCGAGTGAAACCCCAAAAGAGTTCTAGAAAGTTTGGTAAATCTTCAAAATTGGCTCCTCGTTATGTCGGACCTTTCGAAGTTCTTGAAATTATCAATCCGGTTGCCTACAAAGTTGCTCTACCTCCAGCCTTGTCAAAGATGCATAATATTTTTCATGTTTCGTATTAAAGAGATATTATGTAGGTAATAATCACATCCTTAACTGGAATTCCTTACAGATGCAAGAACCCGGGGTGGTTGTGATCGAGCCACTCAAGGTGCTCGAAATGCGTAAACTTCGTTTACGTAATCAAGAAGTTTTGCAATGCAAAATATAGTGGGACCAATATGGCGAGGATAGCGCCACTTGGGAAGATTACAAAGACATTTATCAAAGATTTCCAAAACTTTTTAAAGACATTAATGTTGCATTATAGAAAGTTTGTTTTAAGTTAAGTGTTTGCTTGATAAACTTAATCATCGGGGACGATGATTTTTAAAGGGGAAGGATATGTCACATCCCTCCTTTTGAAAACAATTATGCTATTTACTTTCTTACGAATTTTAGTAATTTAATATGTTGTGAATGGCATGGAAATTGACGATTTATCTTACAAAGTTGTTATATTGAATTGTGGAATCTAACGATTACGATCAAGGTGATATTGTAGACTAAATGTCTTATAATAAATGCAATGATGTTTGGATATATTATGTTTTGATTTGAACATAGGTGCTTTGACCACAAAATTGTATGTGAGCCTGTCAATGTAGGAACAGGTGGACCATGTTCGACGGGAAGAGAAAGTATCTTCGAGAAAGGGTATAGACTCTGGAAATTAACCATGGGCGTTTGTTACTGAGATCGCCAAACAGGTAGATAAACCTTGGAACCAACCAGTTAGTCTTGTTTGTCGGTTGGGTTAGTTAACTAGATGTCGACGTTAAAGGATAAAGTGTGATATTCTAGTTGAAAGACGTCATGTAGAATCTTGGAGTCGTCGAAGTCGTTGTAAGTCCATCATAGCAAGTCGACTTATTTAGACGTTTAATATTTTCATTTATAAGTGTTTGGTGAACCATCTTGTGGCGAAATTGTTAATCTTGTCTCGTAGTCGAAAGACGCGAGAAGTCAGCTTTGTGCGTCTAACGTCGTAAGAACTCGTTCGCGTTACAATCAATCCGTCGTGATTGTCGTAAAACGCGTCAAACTTATTTTGTGAAGTTATTCTATTCTTGTAGAATTGACGAATGTCGATTTGAAGCCATAACGTGAAATAATTACTTATGGACTTCGTTTAGCGTGAGTCTTTTCTTCTAGTCTTTGTCTCTCCTTCTTTCTCGACCCCAATGTTGCTCAAACCATTTCGTAACCACCACCATGTCGAGCTTTAACTCCTCAATTCAATTATTAAGTTGGTTTTGGTAGGTTGATGCCTTTTTGTTCTAGTGAGGACGGAGCTGTTATGTCCTTTGGTAAGCCACATCACCGAAGGAATTTTAATCTTTCTTGAGGTTGTAGTAAGCATCAAAGTCGGTTATACTAGGTTATGTCGACCACCTTGAGCTTAGGAATGTTTCGCTAGTTGTCGAATGCCTTAATTTCCTCCACCATCAGAGAGAGAAAGTTCAGTGAATTGTGATAGAAGTTTAAATCGTCGGATTTATTGCCGATGCTGTCTCATCATTGAGAGAGAGTGAAATCACTGGTGTACTGATTGGTGAAAAGGTAACTAACCACAATTTGAGGGGTTTCTTTCATCGTGGAAGAGAGTGGAGTGAGGGCAAAAGCCGTTAGAGAGGAAAATGGAGACTGGACTGAGGAGATATCGACGGAAAGTGGAGAGGCTGCACGGTATGGAGAAACAAATGGCAGTGTTGTTTGTTGGAAACCATCATTGTGGAAGAGAGTGGTCGTTGCTATTTGTGTGGAGTTGGCAGTAATAGATGGGAAAGGACCATCATCGTGTGAAGGGGGTGAGCTAGAAGTGAGGACGGGGAATGAGTTAGAGGGAGTGTAGAGGTTTATCTGAGGGTTTTTTGGATCGCGGGAAGCAGATTTTGTGATTTGGAGAAGGAGAAACTGGGGAGTTGAGGAGAAAGGAAACGTTAGTAAAAGAAGGGTCTGCAGAGTTTAGTAGAGTAGGAGAGTTAACTAAGGAGAAGCGGCAGTGAGCTACGGGCAAAAGCTGTTGTGTAGTCATCGGGCAGAGAAGATAACTCTGATGCCTACCTTTGTTAGGTGTAGTATTCGGCAGAGAGGAGGGTAGTTTGGAGTGGACGGTCTTTGAGTTAGAGGGAGATAGGGAGAGTTTTGTAAACCGGAGGAGGACGACCAGCCGAAGGAGAAGTGGAGTTGCCACAGTAATCTCTAACCCTGTCAACAGGTTCATATCTTTCTTCCCTTCTGTTTTCCTATGTAGACCAGTAAATGTGTCTCTTTCATGCGAGAATAGATATGTTTTAATAAATCGATTGTGAAGACAATGTCTTCTACTGCGAATCTATGTGAGGATTAATCTTTATAATTACTTCACTACTGTCTTATGACAATAGAAACCTTAGAAACAATAATGCTACTGTCGGTTAGCATTCAAGAAACTAGAAAATAGATCATTACCTTTCATGAATAATGTCGTATTATGATAGAGCATAGTCCTCAATGTGCCCTCATCTAAGATTAGTCACTTCATGATGCATATGTGAGCTGCCAGCTTCAAACCATCGGTTAATACGTAACATAGTAAGAGTTTCCTTTAAGATGAGATATCAACGTAAAACCACCCTAGAGTACGTTAAATAATAGCTGTATTGTGAGAAATCATGTTGCTCCATGTACGTGATGTGTGGGAGATTAAAACCACAGGTTTGAAGCATGTTTGACGTAAACTTTATTGTGTTTGATAGCCGAAGTTGTAGTTGCAACTAGCTTGAGTCGTTTTCGTCTTTTATCTTTAGTTGGAGGTCGACCGTGTGTGTGGGTCATCTCTAAGGTCATATGAAAGAGTTCAAATCTTTTATTATTTTATTTTGTGATTTCTTACCTCAATAACTTATGCGAAATTCATTGACTTAAAAAGTGAAGTAGGGAGTTAATGTACGAGTGTCACAAACCGTCACGTTTTTATGACGAGCATGTAGAGTGGAAAACCCGCATGTTGAATCCAGTTTATGTGGCATGCAATGATGCTTGTGTCGTTTTGTAGGCTTTAAAAGTCTAGAACCCTTGAATTTTGGGATAGCGGGAAAATGTTTTAGAAACTGGAGTGTCTTGTGCTATCATGGGAACCTAGTAAACGAATAAGAAACCACTTAGGAGTGGGCGCTTATAAATAATGTAATAGCATGAACATGAGTTTATAAAACTATGAACTCGAGATTAGAATAAATGTTGCGCCATGCGCTATGGTAGGAGGAAATCCTAAACCCTTGAGGTCATCAAGGTCGTCAATTATTCAAATTATACAAACAAGAAACTGTAGGATTTCGACCAGTTCAAGTCGAGTAGGGTGGGTGAACCAAGTTCATGCGTTCCTAGAACACTAATTAAAGACAAATCCTTTGGCCAAGGTGATGTACTATCCTCAAGTGCATCAAACATTCACTGTAACTGGATGGCGTTTCTTGTGGAGTGTCGTGCATGACTAGAGGGTATCTAGGGATCTGCGCGATAACAAGACACGTAAGTTACAACACCAGAGCTCAGATGGCAAACACCGATGGTTATCCTAAGTCTATCCTCTTGAGTAGGGTAGGGCCACTTCTGGTTAGGAAGGAGTGCAGGAGACCGACGGTCTGTGGTTGGAGGTTAAGCTCCTTGAAGATACTTTCTCTTCCAAATACTGAGGAATGCCGAGTCTTGAATGTGATGGGTTGACAATCAAGATGCATGTTAATGGTATGTTTCCAATTTTTGTTGTTTCAAGCAAATTTCTTTTGTTAAGAAAATAAAGTGTTTTATGTATATCATTTCTTTCAGTTTTATGGAAATGAGATCATGTTATGATAAAAATGAAAAATGTTGTATGGGATTATGGATGAGTTACTGTTGTATTTGATTACCCAGTTAAAAAAAATTTACCGTTGTGAAAACTTAGTTACTTCTTGTCATTTCGGATTTGGATGTTACACTTGTTGTGTGTTATCTTTCTCCGTGTAGAGCCATTACAAGATGTCTCTTTCCTCTGTTTCATCAGATAGGGTCCCCCATTTTACAAAGGGGGTTGTGGGAGGTTTGAGAGAAGCAGAAGGTTTTGGCATGTACTTAGGTGTAGGTCACCCAAAGGATCTTGGAGATAGAGGCATTTTAGCTAAGTTGAGGTTCTGCTTGATGGACTATTCCCCTACCCCCGTTTCTTTGATTGTGATTTTTTTCTCTTTGGGCTTGGACGAGGAAACTTCGGAGGTAGAATCATGCTATGAGATGGGGGATGTGGAAGCTCTATTGTTGGGAATGATGCAATCAGGCTTTGAGGGGATAGTGTTGCATTGCTGGAAGGGATTAGGATCACCTTGGATGGTGATCTGTTTGTCGTTATGAGGAAATTTGATGCATTGGTGATAGGTAGAAGGCACAACTTTCATGGCATGAATCCAGGGTCTACCTAGGAGGATATTATAGGCTAGCTCCCTATCTAGGACTTGGCAAACAACGTCCTTTATCATTGGTCTAACTTGTATTTGTAACACCACGGTCCCTTTAGTAGTTCTTTCCTCTTCATCATAGGCCTTAATAGTGATCTTTTTCCTTGGATCCACTGCATTTTTAGAGAACCCCAATGTAAGGACTAGCTTGAGCATGCAAATATTTAAACTAGCTCCTCCATCAATAAGAACTCTTTTGACATGGTGTTTATGAATGAAGGTGACGATATGCAAGGGTGTGTTATGAGGCTGAGACACTGAAAGGTCATCCTGTTCGGTAAACGAGATAGTGCTAGAGGAGGTTAGATTTCCTACCATGGCTTAAAACTTCTCTTGGGCCAGCTTCGTGGGCACAGTCATTTCCACTAGGGCTTTATCAAGAATTTCCTTATGGGAGGGAGACAAACACAAAAACTCTAAGATAGATATGTGGGCAGGAGTTTTCTGAAGTTGGTCTATGACACTGTACGTATGGGGGTTAGACAAAGAAGGTGACAACCTTGGAGGAAGCATGTTTAACGTGACCTTACCACTGCAGGTGATGATGCTGCAATCATTTTTGTTGGGTCCTGATTATTGGTTGAATGCAACCACATTGAATTGTGGAATGTGCTCTGATATGTAGTTGACGGTATAATTGAATGGTACGGTCGCACAGTTAGCATTGTTGTTTCCATTGTTTTGATTCTGCCTATTGCAATTGTTATTGTTGTTGTTGTTGTTATTGTTGTTGTATGGCCTATCGTGATTGAGGAGTGGATCCTTGTATGCCACATGTGTCTCATTCAATTTATGTTCTTTAGTGCCTACCTAATTTTGGTCAAGTATGTCTTGAATGACATGTTTGAGATGGATACAGTTGTTGGTCATGTGGCCTCTTCCTCTATGATAGTCACAGAAATCCATATCTTTCCAATAGTGAGGTTTTATTTGAGGTTCGTAGTCACTAGTTGGAGGAAGAGTGATCTCATTGTTGGATAATATATTTCTTAATGCAGACTCTTGGGACTCCCCTAGTGGAGTGAATTTTCACCTAGGGTTGGAGTTGAACCATGGCTTTGGCTCACGAGAGAAGGTTTTGTTTGGTGTAGCATTGTTTGCTTCTCCTTTGAGAGTGAAGATTGGTTGTTGTTTGGGAGCCACCACTTTGGCATCAACTACCCCATCATTGATGATATTTTTGTTCTTTGTCCAAAACTTCAACTTGTCTATGGTGTAGTTAGAGTTAGGGGTGTCCTTGTACAACTTTATTTGCCCCTTGGCGATCATAGCTTTCTCGATAAATAGTCCCATCTCAATGACTTTCGTAAATGAGGTAGGGCATTGAATTTGGATTTGGTAACTTAGATCATGGTTAAAGTTGTGGACAAACATCTCCATCAGTTGCTTCTCAGGTACATCATATGAGCATTTGCTCGTGAGTTATCTCCAACTTTGTAAGAAAGAGGTGAAGGATTTGCCACCTTTTTTCTTTCTATTGCATAGATCAAGCATGGAGACTTCATGTTCAATGTTATATGAGAAGTGTGTGACGAACTTGTTTACTAACTCATCAAAAGTTTTGATAGCCAGGGGAAGTTGTGAGAACCATTCCATGGCTTGACCAACTAGAGATCTAGGGAATAGTCTCATTAAGAAAGTTTCATTGTGAGCTACTTATAGGCACACAGCGTTAAATTCCCTAATGTGATCTCTTAGGTCTCCTTTCCCTTTGTATTTGTCAAACTTAGGAACTTCGAACAGAAAGGGGAAGGGTACCATGTTCAAACTTTTGTCAAAGGGATATGGTGTGATGTCTTCCAAGGAATAAGTTTTAGTGGTTGTTCCCATTTTGAGATTTGTCATTTGTTGCGTTAGGCTCTCGATTTGTTTTTGCAATGTTTCCATAGGTATGTTTGGGTCTACAACTTTCTTTCCTTTATCCTCACTAGTGTGGTTTTCATGAGTTTCCTCTATGGTCTCTTTCAATTTGTTGAGATCAAAGTTAGTGGGGAGTTTAAGTCCTAAGTTTGCAAGATGAAGAAAGTACCTTTGAGGGTCCTCTATGAGCACTTTTTCTAGCATGCGTTGAAATTTCTGATCTTGGAGGGTTCCTTGGTAATCTTCATGAGAGATTTTCTCATCACTATCATGAGGGGATACAATGTGGTTGGATGTCTTAGCCATTTCAAGTTGTTTTTGGTATTGAGATCTAGTTAAGACCATGTGAGGTGACATGGGAAGAAGTGGGGTGAAACTAGAGATTTTGGTAAGGTGTTGGTGGAGATTGTTGAGAAGAGGATACTTGCGACAAGATTCGAACAAGGGACTCTTTTGATCAATGATTCCAAGTAAATTGGTCGACATAAGATGATAGCCACAAGTAAGGATAACCGGTACCCATTTACTATGTAGAGACTAGTCTTGCATCAAGACCACTAGTGAAGTTCTGTGACCTACTAGGGTTACTTGAATCCGAACTGATCTGAAAAAGGTCTTGCATTAATTTGATATAGAACTTTTGACTTTGTTTTGGAAAGACCTGGTAGAAGGTGGATGAGACGACTGACGAAAGAGAGGGTATGCTATGGCAATGGATGGAAAAGGTGACTGCACGGTAGATATGATCTCAGAAACTAGAATAAGGCTAAAATGGGTATCCAAAAATGCTGAAAATTTTCTCTCAAAAGATGTGGAATAGCTCACTGTTGCGGATGCACAACACTAAATGCATTGAAATAGAGGACAAAAGTACAGTTCTGGCAAAATTCAAAAGCACAGAAAGTCGATACAAATGCGCAGTAGGTTGAAATGCATGCGCAGCTATGTAGTACATATGTGCATCTCTATTTTTTTTATTGCTTTTGCAATTTTTTTGGCATGCTTTTTGATGTTTTTGGTTTCTTGGTTGTGAGTTGGTCTTTTTGATCTAATTTTCTCAATTATGGCAAATAAAATACAGCAAACACAAAGAAATTTTCATGATTTTTAATTTTTTTTTAATTTTTTGGACTCTTTTTGACTCAAAAAGAAAGTACAAATCCTAGGTTAGAAAAGACAATATTTGTTAGATCCCCTAGCTATGCATATTCAAAGCGGATAGCTTCAAGATCTTGGAAGCACCAGCTCCTCTCCACGGTACTCACTTCTCATGCATACCAAGATCTGGGTTTCCTAAGGCTCGTACCCCCACTGAACCTTAATATTGTCCTTGCTATCTCTACTAAGAACCACAAGAATTGGGGCGGATTTGAAGGTCCCACCTTCTGCACCAACAAATAGAGGGTTTTTGGGCTACTAAAACAAGGATGACTAGTAAGTGCAACTGTTCGAGTGGTTATACATGCGGCATCACTACTCTTTGTTATGGAGTCTCCAAGCCTATAAGGGTTGTGTCTTGGAGGGTTTTGGGGGAGGTTAGCTGTCGGTATAACATAACTTCACTCGTTGTTTGAAGCTTTCGCTCCAAACACAATTTATTTATAGTGGCTCGACAGGGCTTGGCTTTAGCCTGTTACCACTTAAGGTCATTCCTGCTTGGATGGAATATCCAAGGGCAAGCCTCTTTAAATGTTCAACACATGCGAAAATGATATGTCTGGTATTTTGGTCACCCAAGATAGGGGAGAGCATAGGCCTAGTATCATTCCCAAAAACATGAAAGATAGTGGTTCTTTTCCCCTAATTAAAATGAAAAAGACTATATGAGCTAGCTACTTGGGCACACACGCAAGTTGTTAACTTTGAAAGCAAGATAACAGTGGTTCAATTTTTATCCTCCTATCATTGGGACTAGGTTCAATTTGTTGATGCAACAAGATTCAAGTTACTCCCTTCCTAGTTAGATCTAGATGTGATTTTGCATGATCATTCCATTACTATCCTTTAAAAAGATGATATGTGTTAACAATGCAACTAGAATGACTATCTAGCTCTTAACCCTGCAAGTAGATGAGAGAATACCCCTACGAAAAGTGTTAGCTTTAGCAAAAACCCAAAAAAATTCCCTAAAATCACTGTTCAAAGTAGATGTGTAGCTTCAGAGCCTGAATGCACATAAATAGATCTCAGAAGCATAGGAATTTCAAAAGCACAAAGATAGAAGTTAAAAGTGCTGAAACAGAGAGTATATGTGTTGTTCAGTAGATGCGCCATAACATAATGCAGATGTGTAGCTTTAGGGGTAAATGTACCGAAAGGGTAGATGCACTAGAACAGAGCTTAGATGCACATTAGAATTGTTCAGATGCGTTGAATCGTCCTGTGTATGGAACCTTTGCACAAAAAATTTAGTTTTTGGGTTAAATCGGGTCAAGAGCCCCACGGTGGCCGCCAAAAATGTTACCAGAAACAATGTCAAAGTTATCAAACTCAATCAATAAACTAATAATCTCAATAGAAATTGCAAGCAATGAAGATTTCAAATAACAAAGAACAAACTGTACAAACCTTGCTACTTTAATACATCCATTGTTCACCTAGTCTCAATCGATCTTTATATGAATATTGAAGCCTTGACAAGTGTACTTCCTTGCTTTGTTTTTCAAGATGACAATGGAGAGATGGCTGTGATACTTTTTGTAGTGAAGATGAGCTTCAATACAATAAAAGCGTGATCGCAAGCTATGGATAGATTTGGGTGCCAAAGGCGCGCAGTTAATTTTGCAGAGTAATGATACTAAAAGCTTGGATGAATGAAATGGAAGAATAGGGTTCAATTTATAGACTTGTGAGAGAGAAGATCAATGGCATAGAAAGAATAAAAAGATCAATGGTATAGAAGACTTGAGAGAATGTGCGCGAATAGAAAGAATACAAGTGTCACACAAAAGTTGTTTTGTTTGAATTAACTTCTTTCTTTTATAAAGATAAGATTTGATTTCATAAATTAGAATGTTTTTTTCTAATTTAAGAGTTATTGATAAAAACAAGGTTGATTGAGTCAGTTAACTCAACTTGTGATTTACTTTTTGCATGATTTGAGAGAAATTAAATAATAAATTATTTAATTTTGTGTGCATGAAGAAGAAGACTTATTTTTAGAAGATTTGGAAGATATTTAGAAGAATTAGAAGATAAGAAAGAAAATTAAATAAATAAATTTATTTAATTGTTGGTGCATGCTTTGGAAGAATAAATAAAATATTTGATTGTATTTTATTTTTAGAGATTGAGAGAATTTAAATAAATTTGATTGATTTATTTAAATTTGGAAGGAATAAATTTGACTTAATTAAATAATTAAGAATTATTTAATTGTTTGGAAGAATTTAATTAAATAAAGGATTTTATTTAATTTTGACTTTAGAAGAGGTAATTAAATATTTTGATATTTAATTAATTTAGAGGAATATGAATCGAATAAATAAATTTGTTTATTTATTTATTGATAGAAGAATTAGATGGAATAAATATTAAGAATATTTATTTAGACCGAGACGTGTCATTTTTAGGCATATACAAGTCTTAAAGTTGAATGGATCACAAAGAGCTTATTAGGGATTAAGTCTTGTTGAATGTAAGTGTTGACACCATAAAGGATGAAGATAAAATTATGCCATGGGCAAATTTGGTAAAATGGATACCCCTTAGTCCTTAACTCTTAATCAAAAGAGGTTGATTATTTATGCACCTGATGCCTATGAGATGCTTACAAAAATTATTGAGATGTTTATCCTCTTAATAAAGTAAATTGAAATAATTTTTTCAATCCTTAAATCTTGCGGATTCAACAATGTATATTCTGTTGGATCTAGGGCATACAACTGAGAGGGGGGGTGAATCAGTTGTATAAAAACTTGCTTTTTACTTCAAACACTTGATTCTTCTTTGTTAGTTAACAACATATCAATTAATCATCCATGAAAGCATAATGCATAAACACAAGAGCAGATAAACATCAACACATTGAACACCAAGATTTTGACGTGGAAAACCCAATTAAGGGAAAAACCACGGGGTGATTAACCCAAGGATTATTCTCTGTTAGAAGAATAAGAAAAAGAATGGCACTTGCCAATTAGGGCTCACTGCCCAAGCACACTGCTCACAAAGAGGCCCACTGCCTACAAGGAGACACACTGTCTACAAAGTGATAAGAATCACAATCTTGAACTAGAGAATGACATCTCTACCATGTCCGGATCAGTTCCATTTAAGCCCAAAAGTCCCTGCTCTGCCTTTCGCACTTCTCTTCGCTATGCCACACTCATCCACACAATCCACACTACAAAATGAATTCTCAAACACTTATTTATACAAGACATCGACTTAGGAACAATCATCTAAGTCGGCAATCAACCATAAGGACATTCGCAAGATGATTAATACATCCGGTCGGCCACCACAAGAACATTCACAAGATGAACAACTCATCCGGTCAGCTAGTCTGAACAAGAACTTCATCCGGAGGAATATCTTCAATTCCGGGCTCTACCACCAATGCGGATCAACAACACAACCTCAACACGATCCAAGAACCTTCACAAGCCTACCTGAATGACCAGGTACATCCATACTTCCTCTACTTACTGAAATCTCTTCTCTTCCTCATCTGAAACTTCAAGAACACAGTCTGTCGCCACTGTCACAATGCAATAGGTACTTCCGGACCTCAAAATCATACACAACTCAAGATGACACATCACAAGGACATCCAAAACACTCTTTCCAATCCGTAGATTAGGATTATACAATTCCAGACCTCACCGGACCTTTCTGTGATCCTCTGTCACCTCTGAACACTTGCCGGAACCGGTTCCACACAGACAGCCACAACTTCTACAGATCTTCATGCGGACCTCTGAAATCTTAACTGAAACATCTCAAGACTCATATCTATAAACCCTTTAATCTGTATCCTCCGGTTCTCAACCTATACAATACATTTGCCTTCTTCTCATCATTGTTCTTCACTGTTCCTAACTGAGGCTAATTTTCTCAATATCCTCAGCACACAGCTCATCTAATCCTTCTTGTCAATGCAATATGAGTATGTTGAGATCAATGACAACACTGGTTCACCTCATACTTGCAACAATCTTCCCCTTTGTCATTGATGGCAACATATGATGTGAAAAACCATCAAGACAAGAACTCCTTTCTGTCACAGCTCCCCCTATCAGCAACATGTCTTCTTCTCATTTACTGCTCCCCCTTTGATCATTAGCCACTTATTTTTCACATGTCTTCTCTCCCCCTTTGACATCAATGGCAAAGGGCTCATACTTGCAATTCTAACACATCAGAATCATACTAGCTGCTCCCCCTTAGTAGCAGCTCCCCATCATCAATCCGGATCACAAGATATGACTGTGATATCCACCGGACTGATGCACATCAGTGCATCCTAGTTCATTACCGGAGGGGCCATGACCCCTAACTTCTCCCAGAGATATTCAAAAGAGTCCTTGGGAAGAGGTTTAGTAAAGATATCTGCAATCTGATCCTTGGAGGGAACATACTCCAATCTGACTTCTTCCTTGTTCACTTGTTCTCTCAAAAAGTGAAACTTGATAGATATGTGCTTAGTCTTAGAATGCAATACTGGATTCTTAGAAATATTAATTGCACTTGAATTATCACAGAAAATTGTGATAGGCTCCTCATATTCAACTTTAATGCCTCTTAGCATTTGCTTCATCCATAAGATTTAAGTGCAACTACCTGTTGCTGCAATGTATTCTGCTTCAGTTGTAGACAGAGATATTGCATCTTGTTTCTTGCTTAGCCAAGAAACCAATCTCTTCCTCAAAAAGAATGCTCCACCACTGGTGCTCTTCCGGTCATCCACATCTCCTGCCCAATCTGCATCTGTGTAAGCATGAAGAGAGAAATCTGGATCTCTAGGGTACCATAGACCATACTCAGCTGTTCCTTTCAAGTACCTAAAAATTCTTTTGATTGCCATAACATGAGATTCTTTAGGATCAACTTGGAATCTTGCTACAAGACCAACAGCCTACATTATATCTGGTCTAGTCTGAGTGAGATACAACAATCCACCAATCATTGATCTATAATTTGTCTGATCTGCCTTTGGGGAGTCATCATCTTTGCTCAACTTACATCCGGTTGCCATGGGAGTGTTCATTGGCTTTGAATCTTCCATACCAAATTTCCTCAACAATTCTTTCACATATTTGGTCTGAGAAATGAAGATCCCTTTCTTTGTTTGAGTAATTTGCAGACCCAAGAAGAAATTCATTTGACCAAGCATAGACATTTCAAACTCACTTTTCATCTGATTTGCAAAAGTTTTGCACATACTATCTCTTCCTCCAAAAATGATATCATCCACAAACACTTCAACAATCAAAATATTTTCATGATCAATTTTGAAATATAAGTTACTGTCAGCAGTACCTTTGTTGAATCCAATCTGCACAAGATGCTTATCCAACCTTTCATACCATGCTCTTGGGGCTTACTTTAATCCATACAATGCTTTCTTCAACTTGCAGACCATATCATCATTATCAGACAATTGAAATCCATCCGGTTGTTCAATGCAAACTTCTTCTTCTAGATCACCATTTAGGAAGGCAGACTTGACATCCATCTGATATACCTTGAAGTCTTTAAAGGTAGCAAATGCAAGAAATAATCTGACTGCTTCAATTCTTGCCACCAGAGCAAAGGTCTCTTCAAAATCAATTCCCTCTATTTGAGAGTAGCCTTTGCAGACCAATCTAGCTTTGTTTCTGATTACTTCACTAGCTTCATTCAGTTTGTTCCAAAAGATCCATTTGGTTCCAATCACATTCCTGTCTCTAGGTCTGGGAACAAGATCCCAACTATGATTTTTCTCAATTTGCATCAATTCATCTTCCATTGCTTTGGTCCAGTTTTCATCATTGCAGGCTTCATTTATTGTTTTAGGTTCAATCTTTGAAATCAGACAACATTCATCCTGATTTTGAGCAACATTCCTTCTAGTTTGCACACCTTTGTTTCTGTCACCTATGATCTGATCTTCAGAGTGGTTCAGTCTTACATACCTTGGAATTTTGGGAGTATCCTGCACTGCTACTTCTTGATCAGGCTCATTTAGACCTATCTCTTCTTCCTGATTTACCAGATCAGGCCGACTCTGACTTACCGGAGAGGATTGAGTTCCTTGAACCTGAACACCATCTTGGTCATCTTCATCAAACTCATAAAATCTTGAGGGCTTCTCAATTCCTTCATCAACTTTCACATTAGTGCTTTCTATCATCTTCCTCAGTCTCTTATTGTAACACCAGTATGCTTTGCTTTGAGTGGAGTAACCCAAGAAAATTCCTTCATCACTTCTAGCATCAAACTTTCCTAGATCTTCATCTCTTTTAATATAACACTTGCTACCAAATACTCTAAAATATTTCATAGTAGGAGTGATGCCAAACCAGAGTTCATAGGGGGTCTTACCGGTGTTGTTTTTGATTTGAACTCGATTGAGAGTGTAGAATGCAGTGCTGATAGCTTCTTTCCAAAACATTTGAGGAACATTTGCTTCCAACATCATTGTCCTGGCAGCTTCCTGGATGGTCTGGTTCTTTCTCTCAACTACTCCATTCTGCTGTGGAGTCCTAGGAGCATACAACTATCTCCTTATACCCTGCTTCTCACAAAAGTCAATGAACTCACCAGATGTAAATTCACCACCTCTATCAGACCTTAGACATTTTAGTTTCAATCCGATTTGATTCTCTACCATAGCTTTGAAGATTTTGAACTTCTCAAGGGCTTCTGATTTCTCCTTTAGGAAGGTAACCCACATCATCCGGGAATGGTCATCAATTAGCAACATGAAATATCTATCACCTTGTAGACTCTTGATTCTTGTCGGACCACAGAGATCAGTATGTACTAATTCCAACAATCCGGTAGAGGACTGATCTTTGCTTTTGAAGGAGGCTCTGCTCTGTTTACCTAGCTAACATTCTTTGCACAAACTATTTGTAGGTTTCATCAATTTTGGAAGATCTCTTATAGCCTGAATATTGCTTATCTTGATGATGTTATCAAAATTTACATGACACATTCTTCTATGCCATAACCAACTCTGATCAACTTGAACAAACAGACAACTTTTATTTGAACCAACCAGATGAAAGATATTACCTTTTGTTTGAGCACCGGATGCAATTTCAGTTCTGGAGCTTGTAAAGATTCTGCATTTTCCATTCTTGAACTGGAGATCATAGCCTTTGTCCACTAACTGACCAACACTGAGAAGATTGTGCTTCAATCCTTCAACATATAGTACATTACCTATTTTGCTCTTTCCATCAAAGGAAATAGTTCCCCTACCTCTGATTCTGCCAGCAGAATTGTCACCAAACTTTATCATTCCTCCTTCATACCTTTCCAAATCCAAGAACTTATTCTTGTCACCAGTCATATGGTGAGAACATCCACTGTCAATAACCCAATCATCCCTTTCTTCCACTTGAGCAGCCAAAGCTCTTTCCACAACCTTGTGATTGATAGATTTAGAGGATATTGAATCTTCTTCCTTGATGGCAATAAACACCCATTCATTTCTAGCTTTGCTTCCTAGTTCTGATTCATCATCTGTTACTCCTTCATTGTCATCTTCTTCATGAACATAATAGCAGTTCTTTTGAAACCTTTGTCTATAAGTATTAGACCTTGTAGATCTTTCCAGACATCTTGAAGCAAAATGACCAATCTTATTGCAGTTGAAGCACTTAAAGGGTAGTTTTCCTTCATACTTACCGGATCCTCTTGGCAGTCTCTTTGCAATGAGGGCTTCAAGTTGAGCTGTTTCTGCTTCTTCTTCTTCCATGTCTCTTCTTGCTTGATCATACCATGACATCTTCCTTGAAGAGTTTTCTCCTGGATCAAATCTTTGTTTGCCTTTCACATAGGCCCTAGCTTTAAAAGCAGATTCAGTCTTGGAAGGATCATCTCCAAACTCGGTCATTTCAAATGCAGCTAGTTTACCAGCCAATTGTTCTCTTGTGATAGTTGTGTGGGCTCTGAATTCATCAATGGCAACAACCTTGATTTTGTAGGCAGCAGGAAGGGATTTGAGGATTTTGCAAACAATCTCATTTTTATCCAGAGTTCCACCAGCATTTCTAATTCCACATACCAGCTCATTCACTCTTGGCATAAAGGTAGTGATGTTTTCATCATCTCTCATCTTCAATCTTTCAAATTCTCCTTTCAGACTTTGCAACCTTGCACTCTTGACAAACTCATCTCCTTCATATAGAAGTTCCAGTTTAGTCAGGATCTCATATGTAGTTGGTAGGTCAATAACATTTGAGAGATCTGAGTCATTCAATGCGCTTAGAAGAGCTTCCTTGGTCTGCAGATTGTTTTCAGCATTTGTGATTTCATTCAGAGTTGTCGGACCACCTTGTGGAGGTACATATGGTTTTGAGACCATGGCCAAGTATGCTTTTCCCATACATTCCAAGTGACATTTCATGCGACCTTTCCAGAGAGTGAAGTTGGTTCCATCGAACTTCGGACTATCCTTCTTGTATGACGACATCCTGGATCTCCTCAAGCAGTTAAGCTCCTTTCAGAGGAACTTGGCTCTGATACCAATTGTTGGATCTAGGGCATACAATTGAGAGGGGGGGTGAATCAGTTGTATAAAAACTTGCTTTTTACTTCAAACACTTGATTCTTCTTTGTTAGTTAACAGCATATCAATTAATCATCCATGAAAGCATAATGCATAAACACAAGAGTAGATAAACATCAACACATTAAACACCAAGATTTTGACGTGGAAAACACGATTAAGGGAAAAACCACGAGGTGATTAACCCAAGGATTATTCTATGTTAGAAGAATAAGAAAAAGAATGGCACTTGCCAATTAGGGCTCACTGCCCGAGCACACTGCTCACAAAGAGGCCCACTGCCTACAAGGAGACACACTGTCTACAAAGTGATAAGAATCACAATCTTGAACTGGAGAATGACATCTCTACCATGTCCGGATCAGTTCCATTTAAAGCCCAAAAGTCCCTGCTCTGCCTTTCGCACTTCTCTTCGCTATGCCACACTCATCCACACAATCCACACTACAAAATGAATTCTCAAACACTTATTTATACAAGACATCGACTTAGGAACAATCATCTAAGTCGGCAATCAACCATAAGGACATTCGCAAGATGATTAATACATCTGGTTGGCCACCACAAGAACATTCGCAAGATGAACAACTCATTCGGTCAGCTAGTCTGAACAAGAACTTCATCCGGAGGAATATCTTCAATTCTGGGCTCTACCACCAATGCGGATCAACAACACAACCTCAACATGATCCAAGAATCTTCACAAGCCTACCTAAATGACCAGGCACATCCGCACTTCCTCTACTTACTAAAATCTCTTCTCTTCCTCATCTGAAACTTCAAGAACATAGTCTGTCGCCACTGTCACAATGCAATAGGTACTTCTGAACCTCAAAATCATACACAACTCGAGATGACACATCACAAGGACATCCAAAACACTCTTTCCAATCCACAGATTAGGATTATACAATTCCGGACCTCACCAGACCTTTCTGTGATCCTCTATCACCTCTGAACACTTGCCGGAACCGGTTCCACACAGACAGCCACAACTTCTACAGATCTTCATGCGGACCTCTGAAATCTTAACTAAAACATCTCAAGACTCATATCTACAAACCCTTTAATCTGCATCCTCCGGTTCTCAACCTATACAATACATTTGCCTTCTTCTCATCACTGTTCTTCACTGTTCTTGATTGAGGCTAATTTTTTCAATATCCTCAGCACACAGCTCATCCAATCCTTCTTGTCAATGCAATATGAGTATGTTGACATCAATGACAACACTGGTTCACCTCATACTTGCAACATATTCAAGTCAATTTTAGGTGATTAATGTCACCTTGATTTAAGTGTAAATGTTTCCCTAATATTTCATGATCGATCTTTGATGTGCTCAAATGGCTTATACTCTTTATGATAATGATAACCATAATGATAGATATTGTGGAGCGGGTTATGTATTGGAGGTATGTATCTTTGAAAGATTGAAAATAATTAAGTTAAAATATGTAAGTTCTTTTTACTTCTTGTAGAGGAATAAAAGACTACCTTCTTTTAGTTTTATATAAATTTGAGGATAAAAGAATGATTTCCACTAAAAGAATCTTAGACTAACAAAAAGAGTTGAGTCAAACACAAGACAAGTAAATTTTGAATTGAAATGGAAAGGTTATGGAAATCTCAACTCCTATGTAATAGGGGTATAATCTTGATAGTTTTAATCCATCTGATATTGTACTTTTGGACTACTCTTTGACTATCAAATTTACATCTAATAAATCTCCTTCGAGATAGATATATCACTAACTCCCAAAAAATAGTAGGCCAACATTGTTAGTGAGATTCTAACATCTAGATCTATGATTTTGTCCAAAATTCGTGATCATGTCCTTAAATATTGCATGCTTCTAAATGTGTGTGTCTTTGTTATAACACCTAAGGTGAAGTAAAGGTGGTGTTAATCACACCTTTTGGTTCTTTCTATGCTATGATTGAAGTTCATCACTTCCTTGTGCCTAATGCAAGCCTCATTTGTTATTTTTTACAATGTCTAATGAAAAGAATTAGGGTTGTAAGTATTGGTATTAGAGAATTAACATTATTGGTACTTATAATTTGTCAAAATTGGATTCCAATATAATTACTTTTAGTTTTTAATTTGTTTAATACTAGATTCTAATGTTATTTTTAATTTTTAATTTGTGTGATAATGGATTCTAATATTGCTAACATTGTTTTTTAAAAATGAGATATTGGATTCAATTACTTTTATTACTACTTTTTCAATTAGATAGTATTGGAAATTCCAACAATATCATTATTGATTTATCACCTTGTTTAATGTAAAAAGAGGGGTTTGGTAATTTTAAGGGTTTATGTTAAATCCTCCTTTCACATCAACATTCAAGGACATTCAATCGAGTAAAGGATTCTACTACAGATCTCTTGTCACTTGGAATAGAAGGGAAATTTGGAATTGTATCAATATGTTGTTCAATTAAGTCTAATTATGCTTAAAACCCTAATTCAATGAAATCATAAATAAACAGATGAATAATAGAAAATGCTTGCACACAGAGATATCAAATGATAATTAAATGCATACCAGATTTTGAGCTTTGGTGTATCGAAATGTCAGGGACTAATGAGTAGGCGCCCTAGTCCACTATACCTACTTTTGTTAGGATCTGGGAAGGTTGTCTGCAACTTGATTTGTTGTTATGGATATTTTACATTGTGGGATCCAGAGGACTAATGAGCAGGCGCCCTAGTCCAAGTCCCTATTTTCTGCTTTCCTCTACACTTCTGACACTCTGCTCTACTTCCCTGCAAGTCCACTTCTTTCGCTTCCACAACTTGTAACCTGTAATCACAGAAAATAGGGTCGGTGGTTGTGGTGTTTAGAGGCTTGCCTTGGTCAAGCCCTAGAGAGACATTCAAGTCTTCCGAACACCATTGTCAGATAAAGAGTGTGTATCCTTGCAAGATAGAGGCAAAAAACAATTGATAAATGATTGAAAACACAAATGAATATCACCTTGATGATGTAGCTCGCATGAACATGAGGATCCTTCACATCATGAGAAGATGAAACCAAATCTGCATAACAAAAACAATAACAAAACAATATCGCTCTGCAACAATGAATACTTTGAAAGCTCTCAAATCATAAGGATACCAAAAGCTCATAATCATCTTCTAGTTTACAAATAAATGCCTAAACATGCTTATATATGCAACTACAAACATTCCTGCCAAGAAATTCATAATTCAAACTTGAGGTGTTGGCCTGGGACCTAATAACGGTCACATAACTGACACTTGGGTTTAGGCCCTGACCTGAAATAGGGTAGGACTAGGGTGCGGGCACCTAAGTCCTCCCTCCCTATTTTAGTTAGGGGTCATCAAAATAGCACCCCCTAGGTCCTATTTGCCACAAGACTTCAGGGTTTTGTCATTAGGATTCAAAATTAACACACAATATGCTCTAAATACATTCTAAGGACCCTGGAGCTAAACCTTAAGAGGGAAAAGCCCCCAAGGAGACATTTTCCAACATAACTTTTAGCCCCCACTTTAATGTATGTATAAACGCAAGGCCAATACATGCAGTAAAGTAAGGTCAACAAACATAGAAGACACGCTAAGCATGATGAAGACATGCCAAACACATTGAAGATAGTAACATGCACACAAAACATGGAGAAGACATCATTGAAGACACATAGAACATAGTGAATATAGTGAATGTAGTGATTATTTCTTTTTTCATTTCTCATATATGAAATGCAAATGCAAGTACAAGTACAAGGAAAGTAAACACACAACCCAAATGTAGGAGGAGTTCATCATCACCAATCTTGACAACAGACACGCACTACAAATCTCAGAGTGTAGGAGGACCTCATCGCCACTAGTCTTGAAACTACACTTGAGAATAAACAAGCCATACAAATCCCAAAGCATAGGAGGAGCTCATTGCCACCGGTCTTGAAACTATACTTGGGAACAAACACGCTATACACACACATGGAAGACACAGAGAAAACATGGCAAACAATCAATGGAAGAAACCTATTTCTAGGTTTGCAGCCATCTTAGGCACATTACAGGCACACACCAATGATTGGGCTTCACCACAACAATTGTCGAAGACACGCTTAAGGGTTAGGATAGTCTCAGATCTACTCCGCACCTACTCGGAGGAATTTTTGAAAATGATAGGATGTGTAATCTCCTCAAGCAATACACCATCCCCACCTCTATAGAGGGCTTAAGATAGAAAGGATATGCACGATATCTCACCTCTGCAGAGGGCTTAAGTGATTGTAATAGATTTCAAGTTTTACAAACACACTTTGCTGGCATCTAAATCATACAAGTTACCTTATATTTGCCCCCACCTTAAGGTGGTTGATATCATGTAACGATATCAAGCACGTTAAGGTAGAGAGAAAACACACAAGGGAACACGAGCTCTCGCAAAGCCCATGCCCCCAAAGGTGACATGTACTTTACGATCACCAAATGTTCCCACTGACACATTCCTACAAGAAAGAGGTTAGAAATATTTCCATAAGACAACAATCACATCACATGATAAAAGAATTGTATGACAAATCATGACATCAAGAAGCCAAGTTTACACTACAGATTAAAAAATTGAGTATAACCTTGGGGCTATACTACAAGATCTCAAAATCGAATGTAAATTAGGTGAGATTCAAAGATAAACAAAGTGCACAGAGTAGATGTATTGTTATAGTTTGTTAGTGCGATAAGACAATATCAAAATATCACATGGAGTGATTCTACTAGCCAAGTGTCGGATTATATATATATATATATATATATATACACCAACCCCATCGTCATGATGGACTAGGTCCATTTTTTATTTCTCGCTAAAGGGACACTTGGTCCATATCAGTTATTATTTGTTTTTTTGTCATCCACCAACTAGGTAGAACCACTAGAGGAAGGTAAACAATAAATCAAGAGAGGAGAAACAAGTGTCTTAGGGACAGTCACATAGGAGGGTGCCCCCAAGTCAACAACCATAATGCTATGTTCGTTATACACAACACACAACAATAAAAATAGAGGAGAAGCAATATAGAAGAATGATGGTACAAATAGAAGGGTCACAATAGAAGTGGTCTCCTAGTATCCTTGACCTTACAAGAGAATCAAGGGTCATCCTAGGAGGCCTAAACAACACATAACACATCACAAGGGAACACAACATGGAGGTAAAGGGTTAGAAATAATTACCTGCAGGGACAACCAAACTAGCAATCGTCATCAATCAAATCATCATCTTCCCACTCCTAAATGTTAGAGGAAAGTGGGACATAAGGTACCATAGCCCAACTTTTTTTCTTGTCTTCAAGTTGTCCATTCTTAAGGTCTTCTTGGTTTGATTCAATGTTTGGTGAGATGTTTTCTTGTTGAGATGTGTTTCGTTGGGTAAACTCTTGTCTTCTCTTCCTCCTTTCTCTTGCTTGTCTATTTATTCTTGTCTTACTATTTATCTCTTTTAAAATAGTGTCTTGTTCTTCAATAGGTTTTTGTGTTTTAGAGGAGGAAGCACCAGGTTCAAATTTCATTTATCTTGGTGAAATGTTTTGTTGTTGATGACTACCTCCCGATCCTTGTAAGGATGACGAGGGAGGAACCTCAACATAAGATCCCTTTCCTTTCAGTCTAGGATGTTCTTCAAATGTAGGTTGTTCATCTCTTATTGTTTCTTGAATAGAAGGACCGACCACTCGATGTAATAATTGTGTTTTGTAGTTTCTATATCCCAAGAAGTTAAAATCCATCTGTGGCTCTAGTTCTAGTTTAGATTGTTCCCAAAAGTAATCAAGGCTAACATGTTGTCTTGTAACCAAAGGTTTGTATCTGTTGCGATGAATAGTATGCACTTGTCCATTCAAAGGGAATTTTACACAGTTATAAATTGTTGAAGGGACAACATTCATAGCCTTTAACCATGGATGTCCTAATTTTATGTGAAAAAGGTCAGATACAGGGACAACATCAAATAATTGTTCTATGGATTTGTTAAATATAGTAACCAATAAAGATATCTTCCTAGAAGTGTTTATAAAGGTTCCCTTATGTGTCTTAATCATCATATACGAAGGGTCATAGAAGTCTTGTATCAAACCATGTGAATAAAGGAATTATTTCATTGCTACATTGGTCATGCAATTAGGATCAATAAGTGTTTGATCCACAGGATTTCCCATTATCTTCATAGTGATATAAAGAGGTCCTTCAGTGTTTCCAATTGTTCTATCATGAGGTGTAAACACAATTTCAGGTTTAGGGACCTTTCTTTTCATGTAAGGCCTAGGAGTGAACCTAGTGTTATTGTTGAGATTAGAATCCATGTGTATATGTTTTCAAATCAATGTGAAATCAGATTTTAAAAGATTTTTCAAAAGTTATGCAAGAAACAAGTGCAAACTTGTATGTGAAAATGACCTAAAATGGTTGATTTTTTCAACTTTTTTCAATGCAAATGAGTGAAAGAAGAGGTGTTGTAAGGAAATTGATGAAGGTCATAAAATAATATGTCTAATATTAGTCCAATAAACCAACAATATCCTTCACAACACACATTTGATGCAATCCTATAATGATGATGAGCCAAAACCTAGCAAAAATACACCAAAACATGCGATTTTTCATCAATTTTCAATGCAAAGGCCCAATAGAAAGGGTGTTGTAAATAATTTGAGGAGGGGAAGTAGATTATAACCTTGATAACAGCCAATTAATGTAGAAAAATTCTTCACAACATGCCTATGATGCAATTCTAGAGAGACAATAAGGCCAAATCTAGTGAAAATGCAAGGTTTTCAAACCCTAGGCATGAAATTTTGCAAGAAAGACATGATGATGAAACACTACAGTTAGAAATAATTCCTAATGAGTGTTTTAAAAGGGTAGTAAAATCTGAAAAAAGAATTTGACTACAAACCCTAGCTATTGCAAAACTAGGTTTTAATGAAAAATGCATAATTTCAAGCAATTTTTTTACAATTTAATAAAAAAAATGCAATGTAAATGAATGATGAATGATGAATTTATGTAATTTAAATCAGATCTGATGATAATAACAGAAATTTAATTAAATTAAATGCAACTAACTCAAATTATTTGAAAATGCAAGCTAAAAATGCCAATTTTTTTCAAATTTTTAATTTTTTTTTGTAATTTTTCAAATGCAATAAGATGAAAATGAAATGAATGAATGCAATTCTAAAGTACAACACTCAAAAATGTGCAAAAATCCTTAAAACATGGTTTCACCAAAATGTTTAATGTAAAAAGAGGGGTTTGGTAATTTCAAGGGTTTATGTTAAATCCTCCTTTCACAACAAAATACAAGGACATTCAATCGAGTAGAGGATTCTACTACAGATCTCCTGTCACTTGGAATATAAGGGAAATTTAGAATTGTATCAATATGTTGTTCAATTAAGTCTAATTATGCTTAAAACCCTAATTCAATGAAATCGTAAACAAATGGACAAATAACAAAAAATGCTCGCACACAGAGATATCAAATGATAATCAAATGCATACCAGATTTCAAGATTTAGTGTACAGAAATGTTGGGGACTAATGAGCGGATGCCCTAGTCCTCTATACCTACTTTTGTCAGGATCTGGGAAGGTTGTTTGCAACTTGATTCTGCCGCTCCAGAGATTTGAATGTTGCGGGATCCAGAGGACTAATGAGCGGGTGCCCTAGTCCAAGTCCATATTTTCTGCTTTCCTCTACACTTCCGACACTCTGCTCTAATTTTTTGCAACTCCACTTCTTTCACTTCTGCAACATGTAACTTGCAATCATAGAAAAGAGGGTTGGGGGTTGTGGTGTTTAGAGGCTTGCCTCTGTCAAGCCCCAGAGAGACATTCAAGTCTTCTAAACACTATTGTCAGATAAAGAGTGTGTATCCCTATGGGATAGAGGCAAAAACCAATTGATAAATCACCTTAATGGTGTAGCTCACATGAACATGAAGATCCTTCACATCATGAGAAGATGAAGCCAAATCTGCATAACAAACACAATAACAAAACAATACTTCTCTGCACCAATGAATACTTTGAAAGCTCTCAAATCATAAGGATGCCAAAATCTCATAATCATCTTCTAGTTTACAAATGAATGCCTAAACATGCTTATATATGCAACTACAAACATTCCTGCCAAGAAATTCGTAATTCAATCTTGAGGTGTCAGCCTGGGACCTAATAACGGTCACATAACCGACACTTGGATTTAGGCCTTGACCCAAAATGGGGCAGGACTAGGGTGCAGGCGCCCAAGTCCTCCCTCCCTATTTTAGTTAGGGGTCATCAAAATAGCACCCCCTAGGTCCTATTTGCCACAAGATTTCAGGGTTTTCTCATCGGGATTCAAAATTAACACACAAGATGCTCTAAATGCATTCTAAGGACCCGAGAGCTAAACCTTAAGAGGGAAAAACCCCAAGGGGACATTTTCTGACATAACACACCTTTATTACACTATTTAAACATTAGTACATAAACTAAGTGTACTATGGAAAAATAAATTTATTACATAATTAATCTCAAACAATGCAACCAATTGTTGAAGTAAATAGTACAATATTTTAATCATACTAAAAACACTACTATAATAAGGTTTTCTTAGAGCTTGATTTGCAATAGTAAATTCATTACACTCACATCTTAAGCTAGGAGGAAACTATCTCCATGTTGTTTATTATATTAAACACCATCTAAGTCAATCTAATACTCATTACTAGTTTTAAGTTGTGGAATGAATACTTAATGGCTTCATGTCCTTTTTCAAGTATCTTGATAGGGTCTCCATTCCAAAAACTACAAGGTGTCCATGCCCATACTATGCTATTAAAATTAACGTCCATTGTATACACCTAAAAATGGCTCAAGATGAATTAAATAAATATTTTAATATTTATTTTATTCCTATTCTTCTATAAATAAATAAATATCCTAATTTATTTATCTGATTCACATTCATCTTAATCTTCCAAAAAAAAAATCAATTTATTTAATTAAGTCATTTAAATTCCTCTAAATCACCCTTAATTGAATAATCCCAAATTATTTAATTAATCATCATTCCAAAGTCTTCATTTTAAAATTCCACATCATCTCATCCACCTCACTTTACACCTCACCATGTTGCACACATAATTGAATATTTTTAATATTTAATTATATAATTATCCTCACACACATGTCCTATTTATCTTCTAACTATCCCTATTTCTTCTCCACATGTGTCCTATTATTTCTCAATCATCTCCATGGTCAAAGACACTTGTCTTTTAAAATCCTAGTTTATCTCTCACCATTCCAACAACCAAGAGTCCTCCTTCCACAATCTTCTCAAAGTCTTCTACTTTTAACTCACAGGTCTTTATGAGCATCGTGACATGTGGCTTATGGTTTGATATTTTCCTCTACCTTGTAAATGTAGTAGGAACATCTCCCATGTTTATGTCCCTCATCCCAACCAACTTCATCTCCACTGTACACATCACATGACTTGTTCTCCATCGTGGATCTTATGACACTTGGAATTGCTCCATCCTTACCCTATAAAAGAAAGGTTCTCACACTCATTTTCATACCACTCAAGCTTTAGCAAACTTGTGCTTAGAAATTCCACCATAGCTATCAAACGTACCTTTGGCTCCCCTCATCTATCTAGTCGCATATCAATATCATCATCCATGGCTTCATATCATAATATTTTCACTTCAGATTTTAAATCACATTTTGGCTCCCACCATGGGGCCACTGCCCTGTTTTTAATCTCCATTTTGAGTTTTTGGTGAAGTTGTAGTCATGACAGGTCATTCTGGTGCATTCAATTTCCAGTCTTGTGCATCCGTGAAGAAAAGTGCAGTCCTACGCATATGAGACTTCTTTCTGTGCATCTAACAATTCTTTTTGCATTTTCATTCTTCTTGTGCATTTAAGACTTCTTTCTATACATTTCCAAGTTCTTTCTGTACATCTATCTTTCTACACTTTTAATCAATCTTTCTACGCATCCATTATCTATTTGAGTGCATCTGAGTCCTATTAGATATTTGTATTTTGTTTTTTGTAAAATTTTTGATACTAACTTGTGTTGCAGGTATTATCAACCATCAATGGTGGCTATTGACATAATGTTCTTATAGGTTTAAGAGCTGGTTTAGGTATTTTTAGTTGCAAATTGCATACAAAATCTTCACCTAGTTTCTAATTAGGAGGAGTAAATCATATCATTGTTCATACAAATTGTATACAAATCTTCATCTAGTTTCTAATTAGGAGTAAACCATATCATTCTTCATACAAACTGCATACAAATCTCACATAGTCCCAAACTAGGTGGTTAAAATTGAATAAATCTTTCATGCAAATCTTGCACTTAGAAATCCACATCTAGCATAAGAAGGGGAAAGTAACTTGATCAAATCTTCAATACAATCATCACATAGTTTGATTAGGAGGTTAAAATCAACTATCTTTTCATGTTCTGTTATCATGTCAATTTTGTGCTTGGTAGATTAAATCACATTTAGATTAACTCTAGAAGGTTAAAGAACTAGTGTCTACTGTGTTTATAAAATGGTGATAGGCCTATGCTCTCCCCATCTTGGGTGACCAAAATGCTAAACCCATCATTTCATTTGTTTAACCTTTAGATGAGGCCTACCCTTGGGATTGCATTTCTTCCTGTAGGCATAAAAATTTGACCACCGATCAAATCCCTATTTATCCTTAATTAATCCATAATTATTTCTAATTATCCTTCAATTATCCCAATTTATCCTTCATTTATTCTTTAAACCTCATATGGGATTTAATTAATTAAAATTAATTAAATCTCAATTTTTGTATCTTCCCGCAAATAATAAATTAAACTTAACAAATTTAATTTATTATTTACCACACATTAACCTAAATCAAAAACAAAATCAAAATCAAAACTCGTAAAATACCTACCATTCCATTCAAAACCCGTTCAACTAACTTTTACCCATTCAACTTCCCAAACCAATTTTCACCAACTTTTATAAAAACCTGTCTCATTTTCCATTTCCCCCCTGGAGAAACTATCATGGAGTTATGCAATTATCTGAGCAACCACATTCTAAATTACTTCGGTAACATCAATATTTGTTTGGTCTCAATAGTTTATCATTATCATTTTGTTGTACTTAATGTAGATTTTAGGGTTTGCAAGACAGTTTTCAAATCTTTTAATAAAATCTATATTTCGTTGCATACACTGGTGAACCCGACGTAAACATCCCTCTGATCATTTGTTTGAAAGAATTTACTTGAGTTTGTTTTTGTAGGTGTGAGGATTTGTTTAAAAACTTTCAGTCTGGCACCATTGGTTTGGATCCATACATACATTTTACTATTAAGTTTCATATATGTGATTCAGGGTTTATTGGATTTGCTAGTCTTTGCACAGTTGCTTTTATTCATAAGTTTGAAGTTTATTGTGTAGAGACTTTTGACTATTAGCTTTAACCCTAACCATTTTATACTAAGCAAAAGTAAATATTTTCATAACAGTTAGGGTAGATCAGCACCAAGCTTAAGCATAGGATAATTGTTCGAAGATTTCTATAAGCATTTATATGTATTTTGTCATCTGTGATTGCTACAACAATCATAACACATTCAAGTTGTGACTATTTTCTAGTAAGTTTTTTTTATTGCTTTCCCAAAAATGCCTCTGAGTGCTGTCATCGATTTCATAAATGTTAATCTTTTTATTTTCGTAATTTTAATACATAGTGAATGTGCTATTTTGGAGCAATTTATTTGCCGTGAATCTACCAATAGAGCTATGAAGAGCATAATACATACATAGAGGCTCTAATATACAAAATAGTTATAGAATATCTCCCATAGCCCAATTTTTGTCTCAAAACATAGTCCATACTATTTCAATTGAGTGCTCTTAAAGGTGTGTTGATAAAGTTACTTTGATATTCACATTTATTTCATTAAGAGAGCCACCGTGCAAAGTGATTTCTCAAACTAGCAAGTGATAGGTAAGAAAGTAGAAAGAATTGGGAAATAAAGAAAATTGATGCATCTATCAGCATCTATCAGCATATTCCAGAAAATCGATGCATCTGCCAGAAAACTTTTATAAACTCATCGACTGTTGCTATCAGCACATTCCTTAAAGCCTCCTTTTGAAATTGTCTATGCTGATAATTAATTTGTTTCATGTCTTGCATGAAATTCATGCCTGGAAAATTCTCTAACACTCATTGGTTGTTTTTATTAGCATTTTCCTTGTAAGAATTAGTTGTAAACGATTATTTTTATCAGTGTTTTATGATGATATGAATAGTTGAATGTAACTGAGCAGGAAAGTCATGCATTATTGTCCACATTGAAGACTCGTGCTCTCACAGTTAAAATTCAAGTTTGAGGATTGATTTTAGACCATCCGGCATGATCTTGGGTTCAAACATTGACATTGGATTGCTTAATTGCAGCATTTATTTCCAAATTTTGTGATATGCATAAGAATTGTTTATAACAATTAACAAATCCTTAATGATTAGTTGTTGTTTTACACAGTAAACTTCCAAGACATCTTTATTTGCTGAAGAAAGCTATAATAGAAGACTAAACCACCAGTCTTTTAAAGCATTTGTATGTGACCAATCTGTCATGGACAGCCAGAGACAAATTTTAACTGCTAGAGTGCCCACTTTTAGCCATAGGAGGCTGATTTAGTCAAACAAGCCTAACTTTTTCATTTTGCATTAGATTTTCATGTTTTTGGATGCGTTGGAAAGGGAATTTAGAGAGCTTCACAGTAGTACAATCCATTTTATCAAAACTCATTTCATATTTTCTTGTATAACCGTTTGAAATTCAGTCATTTTAAAGCATCAAATATTTTTCATTTCGCATTTAATGTTTTGTGTGGTTTTTGTAGGTTCATTTGTCTTGTTCTAACATTTTCATTACAGCTTTATGCCTTCCAAAGACTATTTTGCAAACTACTAATTAGTGTGTTGCAGGTTTGATTGTCAAAGAATCTAATCTTGAAACGTGTCTTCTTTTTATAGATTAGATCACATCATAAGCAAGGGTTAAAAATAACAAGTGTTTGCCATGTCTTGTGGTTTGCATTTTAGTCATTGAATGCATATGCTCTTCTCTTGCGCCACTTAGTGATCTTGAGAAACAAAAGCATTCCTTTGACATTTTTTATAACCACTCACACATTTGGATTTGGAATTAAAATGAACCCCATGCGAGTGTGAGGCAAAGGCATTGTGTATACTCTCTCCTTGGCTTCGTGCGATCTGGGATATCAAGAACAATGTGCTTCCTTGCTTTTGTTACCCTTTAGAGTGGGCCTACTCTTGAGACACATCCGAAAGGAGAACTCACTTGTGACCCCAAGCGGGACTTTCATTTGGCCCTCTATATAAATTGAGGATAAGGCAAAAGCCAAGTCTAGCCGGTATAAGTGCTCATCATACGGTGCTAACTCGAAAGGAGGTGTACCTTTGTGTATATTAAACTCCTAGCAGGGTTAGTTAGAGTCTTAAGTGGCTTGTTGGATGCTTGTGGGGTGCCGATCCCCTAGATATTCACTAGAACCCTTTTGTATAGTGGCTAGAAACCCTCTATTTGTTGATGCAGAAGGGTAACCTTTGAAGCCACCCTGATTCTTGTGGTTCTTAGCCGAGATAGCAGGGACAATCCTAAGGTTGGGTGGGAGATGAGCCTTGGCAAACCCAAAACTTGGTATGTGTGAGAAGTGAGTGTTGTGGAGGTGTGCCAGTGCTACCAAGATCCTGGAGCTATCTACTTTGAATAAGTGCAACTAGGGGATTCAACAAATATTGTCCTTTCCTAGCCTAGGATCGTGCATGTTTACAAGTGTTTGCAAAACATCAAGATATCATAAAAAACAACCAATCTGATTGTTGTGTGTCTTATATGATTGATGCGTGTGCTTGCCTGATCATCACCCTTACACATTCTTTCCATTCATCCATTTCAAATCATCATATTGCATTTTCTAATCACTACTACAACTTGTCTCCTATATCATTAACTTGGCCTTCAGAATTGGAAACCTATCATCCTTCCATGTCACATCTTAAGTGGGAACCTTGTCACTTTGAATCCTAAGAAGCTCTTTCAATTGACCATTCATCCAAATCCATTCACTCCCAAAATCTCTTTCCACCAGTGGAGTCCCACTATCCTATCAATCATATATCAACATCCAAATCTTCAAGAGACCTCTTCTAATCAATCCCATATCGATCCATTTGCTTGAGAGGCCCTGACCATTCTTAAGTTAGTGTATCCTTGCCATCTTATCTTCTCTACTCAATAAGCCCTAACTTCCCTTGAGTAGAGGTGGCATCTTAGTCTCCTTTCTTCCTTAGGCATATCGTAACCCTAAGTGTTTAAAGGAGCCATTTATTCGTATCCAATCCTAAGGACCATCTGGTCTCTTTGAATCATCATTTTGACTCTATTTTGTCCTAAATCAAATAATCCGTCTCCACATCTCAATCTGATCCATATCATTTATCCCATCTTTTGGAGTCCTTCATATCACCTTTGGAGTCCTTCATATCATCCAAAACTATCTGTCCTCAACCAATTGACCAATCTTTTAAGAGCCTTTTACCATTCCAAATTGTCATCTATTTTCATGGTTACTACCTGTGCCCAAGCTAAGAAAAACAATATGGAGTTCACTCCTCAAAAATGGCAACCTCAATCCTTAGGATTCCTTGAAGAAGAGCCCATTCATGATCAAATCAATCCCTCTCAACAAAATCCTAGTTCATCATCATATTTTCATAATGATCTACTTGGAGACCTTTCAACTTATGTGGACATTCAAGATAATGTATTAGACCAACCAGGTACCCCCGAAACTCCTAGATCCACACATGATTATACTGAAACGAATCCAGTTGCACTTCAACTCCAACAAGATCATGAAACCTTGCAACTTGTTCATCACTCCATGGATCATGATCTTGATTATTATATGCAATAACTTTATGATTGTGGAGCTAGAGTCCCTGATGATATTTATGAGAGAGAAAAAGCATGAAGAAAAGAAGAAAAAGCTAAGGCCAAAGCTCAAACTAATTCCTCTCTCCATCAATCATTTTCAACACCTATGTCAAATGTGTTCCAATCTATCTCATCAATCTCATAATCACAGACTTTCACCTTGGGGATGCCTCAAGATACATCTACAATCCAACCCCTCTCTCTCCATTAACCACCTTCAACGTCTATGTCAAATATTTCCCAATCTATCGCATCACCACAAAATTTCACCTTGGGGATACCACAAGATACCTCTATTCCTAGAATTCAACCCCTCTCTTTCCATCAACCACCTTCAATGTCTATGTCAAACATCTCCCAATCTATCTCATTACATACTTACACATTTGGGGATGCCTCCAGATTATTCTACTCCCATGATCCAACCCATTCAGTCATCACTTGCACCTTCATCACTTCCTTCATTAGGGTCATCACTTACACCCCCGTCGATTCCACCATTAGGAATCTCACAATCTATCCCCATGATCCAACCCATTCAGTCATCACTTGCACCTTCACCACTTCCTTCATTAGGGTCATCTCTTACAACCCCTTCCATTTCACCATTAGGGATGTCACAATCTGTCTCTATATCTTCCATATCAAAAAACTCCAAAATTCCCTCATCTCAATTGATCCCCAATACAACTCATGTTTCCATACCTCAAACTTCTTCTATCCATGTCCATCACATCAACACTCAACCAACCCAAGTATCTACTTCCATACCCTCAACCTCATGAAACTATAACCCTACCAATGCCTCATCCTTAAAACCCATTGATCCCCAAGTCCTTCAGCTACAATAACAACTTGCCCAATCACAACAACTTGCCTAATCACTACAACAAAATTTGAGACTCCAATTAGCCCAACAATCCCAATTATCGTCACAACATCAAAATCACCCACAAACACCACCCCAAACACAATTAGGCAATCAATCAATCAACACTCCACCCATTCAAGATGAAATCAAATGAATCATAGATAATTGGATTGGTGCTCGAAAAAAGAAATACTCATTTGAAGAACTATACCTTGATCCATTTGACAAATCTTTAATCATGATACCTTTTCCTAAAAATCTCAAAATACCAAAATTTGACAAATACAAAGGAAAAGGTGACCCTAGAGATCATATTTGTGAATTATGTATCACATGCATGGAATTTTGACATGAACCTACATACTTATTGAGACTTTTTCCTAAAAGTTTGGCTGGGTCAGCTCTTGAATGGTTCTCACGCCTCCTAGGAAACATCAAATCATTTGAACAACTAGCAGAGGAATTTGTCAAAAAAATTGCCTACAACATATAACAAGACACCTCCATGCAAGATCGTTATAACACCAAACAAAAAGGAGGGGAAACCCTTGTCTCTTTCCTACAAAGATGGAGGCATATTGTTGGTCAACTTCCTTGCCATATTCCCGAGAAACAACTTGTTCCATTTTTTGTACAAAATCTTAATCAAGAGCTATCTTTTCACTTACAAGTACAATGCTCTGATTCATTTGAGGAAATCATGACAAAATACAAGATGATAGAAATGGCCCTTATCAACAAAGGTCTCATTAAAATTTACAAAGAAAATAACAATCACGATTCCAACAACCAAAACAATGATAAATCCCGATACTGGAATCGAAACAAGAACATTGTGAATGATGGAATCACTGATACAAAACATGTCCAAAATGTGTAAAACAAACAATTTTCCCTCAGTTCTTCATCATTTCATAATACACCTAGCGATCATCCACCAAATATAAGGAAGAAATTTACCCTTCTAGGACTGAGACCACCACACAAATTTTCAAACTTAGCAGAACCTCTTGAATCGGTATCTCAGAAACTTAAACAAGCAAACATGATCAAAATTAATGAAATTGGAAAACCTTATGATGAGATTTGACCAAAACCCCATTGGTTTAGAGAAGATCAATATTGTGAGTACCATCGTGTCAATGGCCATGCCACTAATTCATGCATGAGACTGAAGCGTTATGTCCAAGATCTAATTGATCAAGGAGAGATAAAAATAGATCAAATACCTCATGAGTCTCCCAATGAGAAGCTCAAAGCCTACCAAGATCCATTTCCTCCACATGGGCAAAAAAATAATAGAGCCAATAATGTCGATAACACATCACACCATGAAGTTCATTACGACTATAGCAACCACAGCTTAGTTAGCCATATTGAAGATTCATATCCTCATGTCAATGTTATAACTATTAGAGGTAGAGCTCCTGAGTGTGATGTAACTACACCGAGAGGCCATATCATTGTTCAGGGAAATCCTCCTCTACCTAATCCCACAAGACCTCCTATTTAATTTGATAATGCTCCTAAATATAATATCCTAGATCAATTGAAAAAGACACTTACCCAGATCTCAATCCTAGAGCTTTTAAGAATGTCCCCTCAACATAAAAAAAATCTTGGATAGAGCCCTTGTAGAATCTCAAGTACCAAGTGATATTGATGTAGATCAATTCCAAGATATGGTGGGGGCTCTTACATCCACTCCTCACCTCATCTTCACAGAGCCAGAAAACTCCTCTCTAGAACATTTCCATAACGAAGCCCTTCATCTAGAAGTTATTTTTAACCAATGTATTGTGAAAAGGGTCCTGATAGATTGTGGATCGGCTTTGAATTTATGTACCCTCAAATTAATAAAACAACTAGGATACTCTGATGAGAACATTGAAGAGAAGTATCAAATTATGATAAGAGCTTATGATGACGGCAAAAGAAAATTGGCAGGCACTATTAGACTCCCAATCAAGGTTGGTCATGTTACAATGGAAACTACATGTCAGGTCTTAGATCTTGATCTCCCCTACAACATTCTCCTAGGGCATCCATGGATTCAAGCCATGAGAGCTGTATCTTCCACATACCACCAAAGCATAAAATTCCCATTTAATGATCATGACATTACCATACAAGCAGACCCTCGCCCATTTCAATATTGCAGACGATTGGAGGGCCCCTATCGACACCAAAATTATTGTCCAACTAACAAAATTGCCCAGCCATCATCCAAATACATTGACTCATCCACATTGTCCACTTCCCGACTGGAGATCAAGGCTAAGATCAGTGATAAAGGCATGGTGGAGTACACTCTATTTCATATCAATGAATTTCGTCTTTCACCTAAGAGCTATGGGTGACCTTGTTAGATTAATCAAGTCTTAGTTACTCATTCGCAATTGAAAAATTTCAAATATTGGGGGAACATGAGTCAAGAAACTATTGAGGAAGATATCTCTAAATGGCTCTATAGCGAAGAAGATGAACAAAGACAATTACCATTGAGTATATATCACAAAGGTTATCCTATCATCAAAAAGTTGGGCTATACCGAAGGTCGGCTTGGGCAACAACAACAGGTAATCTTAGAACCTTAAGAGTTTCATCATCAACCTAAGCATGTTGGGCTAGGGTTTGGATCCACTAAGTGTGAGTCACCCGATGTTGAGTTTATCTTAGATGAAGTGGCGTAAGCTTTTCCCACGGTTGAGTCATTTAATCGGGACACTTTCATAGATCCTTTTGAAGCGGTCGCCGATGTCTTCGAGGATAATTCCATCTATACCATCACTTATTCCTTTGATCAACCATCTTCCTCATCCACTCCATCCACTTCATCTCATTCATTATCCCTTGTATATCCAAATCTCATTGACTGGGACCAACAAGGACCTCCTGTCCTTGATGTCTTTGAAAATGATGAGGCTATTTCTAAATTTCTAGGACTTCGTACTCACTTACCAATTAGAGATCACAAGATCGGTTACACTATTGAACTACACTCTGATGCCTACTTTGGGGAATCCGTTAAATTCCTTAGTCAGAAAAATGAAAATATAAAAATAACGTCCCCTGGTGAAAACCACTTTGTGGAACTTTCGGATGATGAAAAATAAAAATAAAAGACATATCCAATGGTGAAAACCTCTTTGAGGCTCCAAAGGATGATGAATTTAACCTCCCCAAAGTGGGGGCACATCAAGAAAAGTCCACTGTACTCATAGAACAGACACAAGAGATGAATCTTGGAACTACAGAACAACCCAAGATCACATATGCAGCAAAGTCACTATCATAATCTGAAAGTTGTGAGTTTAATTCCTTCTTCAGAAAATGGAAAATCAATTTTTCTTAGTCCTATGCACATATGCCAGGATTAGATCCATCACTGATAGTACATCATTTAACAGTCCATCCAGGAACAAAACCAGTGAAGAAAAAATTGAGAAAGATGCATCCCAAAATCACCTTAATGGTCAAAGCAGATTTAGAAAAACTCTTGGCAGTTGGTTTTATCAAACCAATAGATTATCCTAAGTGGATCTCCAACATTGTTCCTATAGCCAAGCCAAATGGAACCATCAGAGTTTGTAATGATTTTAGAGACATCAACAAAGCTTGTCCAAAAGATGATTTTCCATTACTGAACATTGATATCATAGTGGATCTGACAGAAGGACATGAGATGCTATCATTGATGGATGGATTTTCTAGCTATAACCAGATTAGAATAGCTGAAGAAGATCAACATAAAACCTCTTTCATTTGTGTCTGGGGAGCATATTGTTGACTCGTCATGCCCTTTGGTCTAAAAAATGCTGGAGCCACATATCAACAAGCAATGACTATTATTTTTCATGATATGCTTCACAAATAGATGGAAGATTATGTAGATGACATACTAGCTAAATAAAAAACTAGATAGGGTCACCTATACATTTTGGAAAATATTTTTGATCATCTTGAAAAGTACAATGTCAGCCTGAATCCTAAGAAGTGTGTATTTGGAGTAACATCTAGAAAACTCTTGGGTTATATCGTGTCAAGAAGAGGAATTGAAGTTGATCTCGCAAAAGTCAAAGCTATAATGGAAATGCCTCCTCAAAATCTAAAACAACTTAGATCTTTGCAAGGAAAATTACAATCCATAAGGAGGTTTATCGCTCAACTTGCAGACAAGTGTCAACCATTTACTCACCTATTGAAGAAAAACACACAATTTATCTGGGATCAAAACTACCAAGAAGCATTTGACAAACTCAAAGAGTACTTGGGATCTCCTCCTATGTTGGCACCACCTATTCATGTAAAACCCCTTATTTTATATATCTCAACAACATCAGCAGCATTAGGGGCTCTTTTAACACAAAATGATGATAATGGTAAAGAACGAGCAATCTATTATATCAGTAGAACCTTGGTGGGCTATGAATTGAATTATTCACCTATTGAAAAGGCATGTCTCGCAGTTGCCTTTGCATCACAAAAGCTTAGGCATTACATGTCGAGTCATCAAACTAAGCTTATATCAAAGATTGATCCTCTCAAATATCTACTATCCAAAGCTACTTTAACTAGTCGTATGACAAAATGGGTGATGATGCTTAGCGAATTTGACATTGAGTACATTGACAGAAAAACTATAAAAGGACAAATAATAGCAAATCAATTAGCAGAAGCACTTGTAGAATTAGATCACCCAATGGTAACAGAATTTCCTGATGAATCAATTTTGGACATAGAAACTATTCCCTCTTGGCAATTGTATTTTGATGGTTCTCATACTCAGCAGGGTTTATGAGCTAGAATACTCTTTGTTACACCTCAAGGCGATTATATACCAAAATCATTTCACATTCAATTCCCATGTACAAACAACATCGCCGAATATGAAGCACTAATCAAAGGATTGAAATTAGCTATAACCTGGAATATCAAAGACTTACAAGTTCATGGAGATTCTCAACTAGTGATCAAACAAGTAAACAATGAATATTAGACAAAAGATGAAAAGTTAAGGCCATACAAAAAACTAGTTGATACATTCAAAAAATATTTCAACAAGATCACATTTGAACATATCTCAAGGCTTCACAACAGAGTTGCCGATGCTATGGCCACAATTGGTTCAATGATAGAGATGCCTGGAAATGATCCCAAAATTGAATTCTTGATAGAATAGTTATTTATACCAGCTTTTGATATCCTAGAATTAGAGTTGGTATGTGATATTGTTGGTCCTAACTCCACTTGGTTCAATGAGATCTACCATTACCTTCACAACCAAATAATCCCACCAAATCTTTCAAAATCCCAACGTTGTTCCTTCATTTTCCATTCTTCCCAATATGTCCTCCTCAATGACATGCTTTATCAAAGGTCACTAGATGGTGTCCTGCTTAAATGTCTTAACCCTGAAGAAGCCCAAACTGCCTTGCATGAGATACATGAAGGCATATGTGGTGCTCATTCTAGTGGTCCCTCCTTAGTCAAGAAATTGCTTCGTATAGGATACTATTGGCCTACTATGGAGCATGATGCGCATGATTTTGTCAAGAAATGTGTACCTTGTCAGCAGCATAGCGACTTAATTCATGCACCAGCACAAGAACTGCAAACTATCACTACTCATGGCTGTTCTCACAATGGGGACTCGATGTCATTGGAAAAATACATCCCTCTTCTTCAGATGGCCACAAATTTATTATCACTGCTACCGAATACTTCACTAAATGGGTTGAAGCAATTCCTCTTACTTACATAACGGGAAGGCAAATATCTAAGTTCATTTTCCATTATATCATTTGCCACTATGGTATTCCTCAAGCCATAGTCACAGATAATGGTTGTCCTTTTAAGAGTCAAGATGTCAAAGAGCTTTGCAACAAATTCAAGATCCAACATCACTTTTCTACTCCCTATTATCCGCAAAGCAATGGCCAAGTTGGAGCAACTAATAAGACTCTTTTGAAAATCCTTAAGAAAACGGTGAACAAGGCTGGCCATGATTGGCACTTGCAACTCAATCCTACTCTTTGGGCTTATCGAACCAGTATTCACACTCCTACGAGTGCCATGCCTTATTCCTTGGTATATGGTTCAGAAGCTATTTTACCCATTGAGATCGAGCTCCCATCCTTGCGAGTATCCTTACAACACTTGATTTCAGATGAAGAATATCGTGTGTCAAGATTACACAAGCTTGAACTGTTGGATGAGAAGTAACTTACAGCTCTTAATCATCTAAATGCTTATTGAAATTGCCTTCATTGAGGTTACAACAAGAAAATGAAGCCTCATAAATTTGAGCTTGGAGATCTTGTTGTAATAGAAAATCAAAGAAATCTTGTTGATCGTACAAAGAAAGGGAAGTTTGAACCTAACTGGTTGGGACCTTTTGTCATAATCAAGAGCTATGGATTAGGAGCTTACCAACTTTCCACTCTGGAAAGTCAACCTTTGGAAGAGCCTATCAACATAGCCCATCTCAAACGGTTCTATACTTGACTTGGAGTATCCCAGTTCAAAAAAAAAGATAGAAAAATTGAAAATAAAAATAAAAAAAATCATCCAATGGTGCAAACCACTTCGGTGGTGCCCTAGATAAGTACCATGGTGAAAACTGTTCGCAGGCACCATGTGTAGAAAATTTGATCTATCCCCACCATCCTTTAGGTAGCTTTTTCACATCACCCATCGCTCCATCATCCATCTCCGATCCATAATAAGCTTCGTTCTCCATCATCTATCTCCCATCCATACTAAAATCCATTCTCCATTCATCCCCCATTCATATCTTGCAATACAAATATACTTAATATCATCTGGTCATTGTTTTGTTTTCTATTCTACATTCTGTTGTCACCAACTATTCCATTCATCTTTTCCCATCCCTTCACTTGCCCCTATCCTAGTGTTCTTTTGTCCACCTGTGTAGGACTATGTGTCTTGGTACCTTTGGGTTCCTCATAATAAACTCTTGAGTTTGTCTAAATTTCCAGTCTCATGCATCCCCATAATAAATTTTTCAACACCAGGTCATCATTATCTCCCTCCATCAAGATCCTAAAAAACACAAAAATCAAACAAAACAAACACAAACCAATTTTTGACGCTCGCACAATCCAAGCCATATCTCAAGAACACTTTGAAACTCTTAGGTAAAATTGTGCAACTCGACACCTAGTGATTTGATCTTGACCATAGTAACCAAGTTGTGGATCCCTCATGCCAAACCATCCTTTACTTACCTTATCACATCCTTACCTTATCCAGGGATATATCATTCCCACAACATGCACTTATCCATTTATTGTGTTAATCTTTGGCTTGAGATCTCACTAGCTTCGTCACTTATGTCATGATTAAGTCTTTTTGTTCATGATTGGCCTTTTTGACTAGGGGAAACATTGTGTATGCATGCTTTGCTTGTTTTGCTTGTGTGTGTTGACTCATTGTTGTTTTGTGTCTGTTATTAGTCCTTGCAACATACCTGCCCCAACGTCATCATGGTCTTTCATATCATGGTGCCCTTAGGCATATGCTTGCTTACAAATTTACTCCTTTTTACATTTGACACATTGTCACCCTGGTCTTTATACCTTGTGCATAATGTCAAGTGCTATATCAAACATCAGGTTGCTCAAAGTTTAATTAACATAACTCCACCTCCTTCCCTCCATTTCCTTTTTCAAGAGCCTATCCATTTCCTTCATCCTTGCATATCCTCTTGAGGGGGCATTATCTACCAATGCTTCATTTTATAAGCCCCATGTGAGCCCCAGCCTACCCAAAATTTGAATCTAAAACTATGTTTTAATCTTCTTTGAAATGACATTGCTTCACAACATCATCTCAAAGAGGGGCAAAATGCAGGCATAAAAATTTGACCACCGATCAAATCCCTATTTATCCTTAATTAATCCATAATTATTTCTAACTATCCTTCAATTATCCCAATTTATCCTTCATTTATTCTTTAAACCTCATATGGGATTTAATTAATTAAAATGAATTAAATCTCACCTTTTTTATCTTCCCATAAATAATAAATTAAACTTAACAAATTTAATTTATTATTTACCACATATTAACCTAAATCAAAAATAAAATAAAAATCAAAACCCTTAAAATACCTACCATTCCGTTCAAAACCCGTTCAACTAACTTTTACCCGTTTAACTTCCCAAACCAATTTTCACCAACTTTATTAAAAACCTGTCTCATTTTCCATTTTCCCCCTAGAGAAACTATTGTGGAGTTATGCAATTATCTGAGCAACCACATTCTAAATTACTTCGGTAACATTAATATTTGTTTGGTTTCAATAGTTTATCATTATCGTTTTGTTGTACTTAATGTAGATTTTAGGGTTTGCAAGATAGTTTTCAAATATTTTAATAAAATCTATATTTCATTGCATACACTTCCAAGTGGGATGACCTCGAGCGGTAACGGGCTAAAGCCAAGCCACTTTCAAGCCGCTATAAATAAAAGTGTTTGTGATGAAAGTCATAAACAACAGGTGTTGCTGTGTTATATCAACAAATGTTTCTTATAGTACCCTTGTGGTGCATTAAAACCTATAGAGCCTAACCTCTATAGATTAGGAAGCCTCCTAAACAGAGCGAATCGCCACACGTATAACCACCTAAACAAATGCCCTTACTAAGAACCAACTATTTTTAGAAGCCCAAATCCTTCTATTTGTTGACACAGGAGGTCGGACCTCTAAAGTTGCCCAACATATTCACTAATCATGTGTAGAGACAAAAAATTCAACTCTTCAGAGGAATTGTAACTTGGTATACTGGGGAAGTGAGTGCCAAGCAAGGGGGAGCTAGTACTACCAAGTTGCTAACTATTTGCCTTGATTTAAGTGGCTGGATAAATCCAAGTTGGGACTTAATAAATATTGTCCTTGCCAACCATAGGAATTGTACTTGTTTGCAAAATGTTTATCAAAAATTTATATAACACCATGAAATCTTCTTGTCTGCTGTGTTTTCTTGCGACAAACTGAAACAAAATCGTTCGCAAAAACACTTAGATTTCTTAGAAAAACATGCTTGAAAACAAGAAACATTGATCAAACATTACAGAAAAGTAGAACTATGCATTCAAAGCATCTTTCTACACATTTAATAGTTCTTACTACGCAAATAAATCCTACTGCGCATTTAACTCTTTTTGCTATGCATATACTTCATATTGTTGCACATACATAAAACTGTGCATTCAAACAATAGAAACTCGCATTCAAAACTACACATTTAACCCACAAAACCATGCATTTGACCTCTATTTCTCCGCAAATAAACCTATGCATCCATGACAGTGGCTTGTTCCTGACATTTTCAGAGAAAAACAAAATCATTTTTAGGTACCCATTTCAACATAGAATCAATTTGGGTAGTCAGTTAAACCATAAAAATTCATTACATACCTGTTTCCAAAACACTTCATTTACCTTGTCATATTTTGCCATCCCAAAATCAACCAAAAACAAGATTTCCACTAAGGCGTCATTGAGATCCACTAAATCAAACAACCTAGTTAGTTTCCTATCAGGATTAATCATTCCCTACCTTGAAGCTACACTAGAGCATCTTGATAAAGGTCTAGTCTACATCAATAGCGGCTACCAATTATCCCTATTTGGCTTCCTTTATATCAACACTTTGATAGCTAATACCATTATAGCTCAAGATCATCTTGTTTGAACAAATAGATCAAGAGAAAACCTTAGGAAATCTTATCATAAAAGGCTTCAAAATTCGATCAACTATGCCTCAACCATATCTCACAAAAAACATTATGTAACGCCCTACCATGAAACCCTAGGGAATAGCTCAATTATGCTATACAAAGGACCAATTTTTTTTTAAAGAAAGAAATAACAAGAAATGTAAATCATATTTAATCATACATCAAGTTAAGTTGTATCCTCTAGGGGTTCCACGGTTGCGTTACTAACAACTATTAACATGATCTAACCAACATTTTGAATTAACTAACAACCATGGTTCATTCTAATCTAATTACATCAAATGAATAAACACATACATTTCCATATTATATCATTAGATAAGTAATCATAAAGATCCTACAAAAAGGATACAAGTACATATAGAATTTCCTTTACAAGAGAGTACATTATTACATTGTTTACAATATCACTTTCCTGATTGCATTGGAGTACATACATCAAGATAACACCACATGATTCAACTGATATACAAGAATGGAACATGAACATAAGTATTTGTCTCCTCAACATAGAATAAGATCTATAATCTGATATAAGAGGTACATCCTTCTCGTACATGAACAACAACATGGGAAACCAATGGAGATAAAAGAACAACCACCTGACCATGTGGAACCCTAAGATCCACCCTCCATGCGAGGAGATAAAAATAAGGTCCCACTAAGAAAACAACCAAGAAGACAATAGGCTAACAGGTGTAAGGACTACACATGACTCAAATACAATACTGGTTAACAAAGACATCACAAGCAACTTAAACATCACTTCAAGAGGCATTCACAAAACAAAGGGGAGAACACAACTAGAGAATGCTAGACTGCAGTAGGGATGAGTGTCATCACATGGTCCTAGCATGGGTTACCCTGACAGTCTCTAGTTAGACGTCGGCCCCCATCCATGGGTTACCCTGATAGTCTCTTGCTAGGTGTCGACCCCCATCTATGGTTACCCTGACAGTCTCTCACTAGACGCCAACCCCATAGAGTGACACATGCAGAACCAACATTCCTTTCGTGAGGACAAGGAAGTTGATTTTGCCAACCACGACCTTCTCATCTCATCCTTAACCTGAATGAGCCCTACAGGCATGAGTGAGGCATCCAATTATCTTGATTAGTATGGAAACTACCCACCCCTCTAAATTTATTATTAAGTTATCACTGGATTAACAACTTCTAATGGGTTACCCTGACAAGCCACTTTGGGTGTTGGCCCCACATTGAAAGCCACTCCCCCTTCACTACATTTAGATTCTCAAAGCCCAAAACAAAACCCAAGCATGAACTATCACATTTCTCATCATGATTCATTTACAACACAAAATATACATCATTTCACATTATACAGAGCAAGGCATTACCCATCTTGCATAATTGTCATAACCACATGAATAGGTACACTAAGCAAGGCATTATCCATCTTGCATAGTCATCATAACCACATGAATAGGTACACTGAGCAAGACATAGACCATCTTGCACATATATCGTACCAACATGAATAGGAGGCAATACTTCAAGAATGCATTTCATTCAACTCATATGATGCACACATAGCCAACCCCCACACAATCACACCCTCCTAGGCCTCTGGAAACTATTTCCCCAAATGACACAAACACTTGACACCATTAAAACACAATGGTCACGTGCATCACATTCACTTTCCAATGCACATCATAAACCAAGATCCCATAAATGCAACATATGATCTGATGCACTAATAATGGGTCTTAAAGAATGCAATATTAATTCCAATCATGGTCAACCATCTAACAAAAATAAAGTGAATTTATCTCAACAATACAGAACAATATTATTCTAACTACTAGTAGCAGTTACTAATATGATCAAATGATATAAGTGCCATAAGTAACAATATTTAATCCATTCATATGCTATTAGCAATAGATAATATTAAGAGTCTTACTTAGACTAATTGCAAGGTTTTAGTAGTTGAAAGTCATGGACTATTATCAACGACTCATCATTGAATGATTTCTAATTAAAACCCAAAATTGATACTTCTACATTAAATTAGAACTAGGTTGATTCTATTCCCTTCAAACACAATAAGTCTCAAAAATTATCATCCAATTTAATTCCTTTTCCTTCTACCATAATATAATTTTTAGAAAAAAGATATAAATTGATAAACGTTATGTTATTTCTAATGCATTTAAGAGAATATAATTCAATTCCAACATAAACATTTTCATAATCACTACCCCATGTATGATTTCCAAAATCTTTTAAGTTATGTTTCTATTATTAAATCCAGATTAGACTATATTGCTAATTTCAAATCCTAAGAAAAGAACTTAAAAACAAGAATTGGTCTTCAGATAACAAAATATCATGTTCAAAGGCACTAAAATAAACCACTGAGAAAGAAACATACTAATATGATGGATTAAGATATGCAAGAACAGATACTATATCAGAAAGAATATAAATATAGAATGTTTTGATAATGATAAGAGATTTCGAAAAGGAAATGCTCTAGTAGACATGTATGCAAAAGTGAAAGCACATACAAAGTGCATTAACTGTTCAGCAAATTGCCTCAAAGAGATGTCAAATTATGGAATGCAATGATTAAAGGATATGCACATAATGGATTTGTAGATTTAATAACAACAAAGATGGCATAGGAATGTCTGCCACTAATTGATACATATCTCTGAATTGACAAACTGGGTATTGCTAAATTTTGGATATGATTTTCATAGATAAGAGCTGAATCTTATATAAAAATTTTAGAGAAAATCAGTTCGAAAATATAGAGCTATTGATGACGCAACTACTGTTTTAACAGAGACAAAACAGGTGAGAGCTAGACAGTCACAAAATATTCATATATCTAAAATGAAAAACTAGGTAAGGTTTATTTTAATATATGATTTAGATAACTAAGTCGTGCACCATATATAAAGATTATAGAGAAACCCAGTTCGTAAAAATAAAGTTATGGTTAACGCAACAAACTACTAAAATAGAGACAAAATGGGTGAGAGATAGACAGTCACAAAATATTCATATCTCCAAAATGACAAACTGGGTAAGGCTGATGTTCGGATATAATTTGGATAACTAGGTCATGTACCATATATAAAAATTTGAGAGAAACCCAATTCGTGAAAATAAAGTTATTGCTAACGTAACCGAATGCTAAAACAGAGACGAAATGAGTGAGAGATAGACAGTCACAAAATATTCATATCTCCAAAACAAAAAACTGGGTAAGGCAGATTTTTGGATGTGATTTGGATAAATAGGTCATACACCATATATATAAAAATTAGAGGAGCCTAGTTCATAAAAGTAAAGTTATGGCTGACGCAACAGATTAAAAAAATAGAGATGAAATGGGTGAAAGATAGACAGTCACTTCAATCTGTGATTCCCAGAAATGCAATGATACAGACATGCACCATTGGATCTGATAACAAGGCTTCTAACCTCTCAAGAAAATTACAATCAACAGGAAAAATCATAAATCAAACATTTGCTTCAACAGAAAACTGAGATAGAAATTAGAACCAAAGGAACCTAATTTTGCTTGCTTAACTAGGCTGAAGATTTGATGCCAGGTTCAACTGTTGTAGCCACAAACTAGTCTCTCCTATCTCCTCTCCCCCAAAAGTTCAATCTACTGAAGATTATTATGAGAGAGAAATCCCCCCCAATATCTTCTAGAAGATTCCTCCCATTAAAGTCAATAAATTCTGCCTAAATCCTTTTCTTACAATTTTCTATTTTTATCATTTACAACCAAACTAGACAATACTATTTTTATTTTTATCTTATTTATTTCCTTTACAACTAGACAAGAATCATTTTTATTCTTATTTATTTAGTATTTACTATATATGAGTTTTATGACAACTCATAAATATTATCTATTTTTATTGCCACTTAACACAACATTTAATTATATTAATTTATTTATTTATCTTTAGCTAGCATTTACATTTATTATTATTTATTTCCATAAACTCAAATTCTCATAAAGGCATTTATATATATATATTTATTTAACAAAAATGCTTTCATAACTAATAATATTATTTTAATGCAACAATTAACCAAAGCAGCAATCAAACAATGCCAAACAAAATAACCCAAATGCCAAACAATACCTGAGACTATGCATGATCAAAAAGGGAGACCACCACAACAATGACTGACTATCATGCCCATATTGACAACACTGACTAGGTGCAAAACTAGATACTCATCCTCTTCAAGGATGATGGCTAAGCTAGGGGGCCATATGTTATCTCCATTCAACAATTTCCATTGGGTTTAAGGCACACTCAGACCTATCAATTCAGGTGGAGTCGATGCCTGATACTTGCAACCTGCAACAACCAAAAAAGGTCAAACATATAGATGTAGATATAATCATACAATCAAACACACTGTGAAAGGAAATCGTAGCATAACAGGGTACTCATGCATGAGTAATGCGACACTGTTCCTCTCACAAACACACATCAAATAAGTAACCACATCACGCATAATAATCAGTAGTTGATCAACCAGATAAGAAACATCATCAGATAATCGTGTGATGCACATAATAAGATTGATCCACATAACCAATTAAGTGCATAAAGTTGTCATAACATATGCATAACTCAAGTAAATATCAGTTTCGTAACAAAGATTATCGATAAAACATACTATCATATGAAACCGCATGAGGATAATCAAGAATGTCACCAACATGAATGTATCATCTACGAACATCATATAGTGTACAACATCAACTGCCTAACATACCCTAAATATTCCTATTATTTTACCTTCACCTTCATGCTCCTTATCCAGACCACCTGCACATCCAAGGTGAGAATGGAGGGGCACTACACATTCACTTGCTTTCATAAGTATTTCATCCAATTTCACCCATATCCAAAAAAAATCTTATGGTTCAAACTAGATCCCAAACCAACAAAAATAAACAAAGGGATACCTCAAACCATAGTGTTCACTCCTCTTCTTCTAGCGATGAAGAGGAGGAAATCCCACATGAAGAACTTGTTAGTGCTATGCAAGATCCTAAATTCCAAAGAATGATGGATAAGGTCATAACCATGGACCCCAAAAAATAGTTCCTAATGCTAGCACAACAAGGAACTAAATTACCGACTGATTTTGATATCTCACAATTGAGAACAACAAGCTCATCTAATGACACCGATGCTCCCAAACATGACAAGGCTAAAGATATGTCAAACCCTTTGGACACATTAATGCAACAAATCCAAGTCTTGCAACAACAACTTGTGGACATTCAAATCGAAACTTTCACAAAGCACTACTCACTAGAGGATATCTCACCATATCCTTTTGACAAAAGTTTGGTCATGATACCTTTTCCCTCAAGATTTGAGGTTCCAAAATTTGATAAATATAGAGGAAAAGGTGACCCGCGTGACCATATAAGAGAATTTAGTGTTGTTTTCTTAGAAGTCACTCACAATGAAACATACCTTATACGACTATTTCCATGTAGCCTAGGAGGACAAGCAATGGAATGGTTCTCTCGATTACCTCCCAGCATCCAAAACTTTAATGAACTAGTGGATAAATTTGTGACCCATTTCTCCTACAACATTGAACATGAAATTTCAATGTTGGATCTTTGTAGCAATAAACAAAAAGATGGAGAATCCTTCACCTCTTTTCTACAAAGATGGAGACAACTTGCTAGCAAGTGTCCATACCATATCCTGGAGAAACAAATGATCGAGATGTTTGTCCACAACCTAAACACTGACTTGAGCTATCAAATACAAATACAATGTCCTACTTCCTTTAGTAAGGTCAATGAAATGGGATTACTCATTGAGAAAGCCTTGATACCTAAGGGACAAATCAAACTCTACAAAGACACCCCTAGTTCAAGTAATAACATGGACAAATCAAGGTTTTGGACCAAAAACAAAAACATTGTAAATGATGGTGTTGTTGATGCTAAACATGTGGTACCAAAACAACCAATCTTTAATCTATCAAATCCACAAAATAACACACCATCAAACAAACCTCACAACAATGAACCACGATCCACAAATTTTCCTCCTCGTCGAAAGTTTACACCACTAGGGGAATCACTCAAATCTGCCCTAAGGAAGCTAATATCAAGCAACCTCATAACACTTCCAATGGTGCGAGATTATGAACCTAAATTTAAACCTTTTTGGTGGAAAGACTTAGACTTTTGCAAATATCATAGAAGTAAGGGTCACAAAACCAATGACTGCCAACGACTAAAGAATACCATCCAAGATTTGATTGATCAAAAAGTAATATCAATTGATGGACATGCATCCAATGATGACCATTTGGCATTGAAGAATCCACTCCCTAACTATGAGAAGGGAGGATCTTCTAATCAAAACAATAATGGTGCAAAAAAGTAAATTACATGAATGTATCATACAAGTGCATCATTAACCATATTTTAGTGACACACATAAACATGATCACCATAAACAATAAAGACGATTGTAATGTAACCACTCATCATGGAAATATTACTCTCCAAGGGGCTCCATCCAAACCATCCTCCATGTCTAACTAATATAACATCCTTGACCAACTCCATAAAACACCTACACATATATCCATTTTGGAGCTTTTACGTCTATCTCCATCTCACAAAGCCATCCTAGAAAAGGCTCTCTTGGAAACTACTGTGCTAACCAATCTAGCCCAAGAGCAGTTTGAAGTCATGGTGGGTCATCTAACTACACCCTATTTCTTATCTTTCATAGAAAAAGATGATATGTCTATCACCCAACCGCACAATGCATCCCTCCATATTGAAGCCTTCATCCATAAACATAAAATAAAATAGGTCCTAATAGATGGAGGGGCAGGTTTAAATATCTGCACATTAAAACTAATCCTTGCATTGGGGTTTTTAGAGAAAGCCATTGATCCTAAGAAGAAAATTACAATCAAGGCATACGATGAAGAAGAGAGAACATCAAAAGGAGTTGTGGTATTGCCCATAAGAGTTGGACTAGTGGAGAAAGATGTAGTTTGCCAAGTGCTAGACATGGAACTAGCATACAATATTCTTCTTGGTCGACCTTGGATACATGCAATGAAGACCGTGCCATCCACTTACCATTAGTGTATCAAGTTTCCTCATAATGGCCAAGTAATCACTATCCAAGGTGATCTTGATCCATTCCAATATTGCAATTCCATTCAATCCAAGCCTAAAGTTGTAATCCCCACCAACCATGCAGCTTCCTCCTTTCCATCTCATGTTGACCCAGCCTCATTACCTTCTACATCCAAGACATCTAAACTCAAATTCAAGCTCAAAGACAAGGATGTAGGAGAGTATACCATCGAGCAAACCTTCTACCTGGCATAACTACCCATATCTCCCAAGTCCTATGGAAAACCATCCATGAACAAACAAAAGTCATTGGAGACTCCTAAAGGTTCTTTTGTCAAATGGGGAAACCTATCAGATGAAATTGATGAGAAGTATATTCTACAATGGCTATATAAATATGAAGATAGTGAATCCAAACAACAAGACCATCAACCCCAATTACAAACTAAACAATATGGCCAAGGGTTCTCTATCTTACAAAGAATGGGATATGATGACCATAGTCCCATATGATTAAGAAAATAAGGTATCATCGAACCTAAACAACCTTCATCTTTAACATCCTGAGACACTACAGGGCTAGGGTACAAAGACAAAGAAAAGATCAAAGGTAAAGAAAAGCATAAAGGAAAAGGAAGAGAAATAGCTACTACTAACCTAGTAGAGTAGATTCACCAATTACAAGAAGGGAGTGAGATAGACTCAAATGAATATGAATTGGATAGTCTTTCTGAACTATCTTGTGAAGACAAGGGTGTTGATGTGGTTCAACAATATAGATCAACCCATACAACTCATGAGGGACAAAGCTCTAGGTCTAGACCTCTAGAGTTCAATCCGCAAAATACCGAAAGTGAGTTTTGTGAGGAAGGTATGATGTCACACTTGACAAATCAACTTGATGAGAGTACCATCATAGATTTTGTAAATACTTCTACTAACCTAGATAACTCCTTCATCTTGACCATAACTAGCCTCAAATCAGACCAACCTGATGACCCATTACCATTAGTGTATCCCGAGCTTATAGATTGGGATTTACAAGAAGAACCCCCTAAGCTAGATACTTTCCAAAATGACGATGCTATCATAGATTACCTAGAACTAAGGGACCATTTACCCGTAGGGGATCACAAATCTGGCTTCGCTATAGAACTCAATGACAAGGCTTATTTTGGAGAGTGTGCCAAACCTTTCATTTATAAATATGTAAAAATAAAAGATAGATCTAATGGTGAAAACCGCTCTGCAATAGTGTTAGATCATGAAAAAAGTAAAAAAAAAAAGATGAATCCAATGGTGAAAACCTCTCTGAGGCACCAAAGGATGAAAGGCTTGACACTCTCCCCAATCTCACACATCAGGAGAGGTCTTCAATTTTGATAGAACTAGTAGAACCTGTCAGCATTGGCATAGAAGACAATCCAAGGATAATCCATATGGCAAAATCTTTATTTGAAAATGAAAAGCCATAATTCATCAACTTATTCAAGAAGAGACAAATTAACTTTACCTAGTCATATGCGGATATGCTTGGACTAGATCCAAATCTCATAATGCATCATTTATCATTAGCTTTGGGAGCTAAACCAGTCAAACAAAAAGTAAGGAAGATGCATTCGCATATCGCACTGGTAGTAAAAGAAGAATTGAAGAAGCTGCTAGATGTTGGATTTATCAGACTAATTGACTATCCAAAATGGATTTTAAATATTGTTCCTATCTTAAAACTGGATGGAAGGATCAAAATTTGCAATGAATTTAGAGATTTGAATAAATTGTGTCCAAAGGATGACTTTCCTTTTCCCAACATTGACATCATTGTAGATCTAACAGCAGGGCACACCATGTTGTCACTAATGGACGGATTTTCTGACTATAATCAAATCAAAATAGTGCCAGAAGATGAACACAAGACCACATTCATATGTCTATGGGGTACCTATTGTTGGTGCATCATGCCATTTGGATTGAAAAATGTAGGAGCAACATATCAAAGAACCACGACTACAACATTTCATGACATGATGCACACCATCATGGAAGATTATGTAGATGATATTCTACCCAAGTCACTCACAAGAGAAGGACACCTATAGGTCTTAGATAAAATATTTCAGAGATTAGAGAAATTCAACGTATGCTTAAATCCAAAGAAGTGTGTTTTCAGAGTCACATCTGGCAAACTTCTAGGATATATAGTGTCAGCTAATGGAATTGAGGTAGACCCGGCCAAAGTAAAAGCAATCATGGATATGCCACCACCCAAGAATCTCAATCAGCTAAGGTCATTACAGGGAAAGCTATAATCCATCTGGTGGTTTATCTCTCAACTTGCCAACAAATGTCATCCATTCACACATCTCCTGCATAAGAACATTCCTTTCAAATGGGATGACTCATGTGAACAAGCCTTTCAGCACCTCAAAGAGTATCTAATGAATCTACCAATCTTGATGCCACCAATCTAGGGTAAACCACTTGTACTTTATATTTCCACCATGCCAACTGCTCTAGGAGCTTTATTGGCACAATAGAACTATGAAGGAAAGGAGCAAGCTATTTACTACATCAACCGAACATTGGTAGGCTATGAGCTTCAATACACACCCATAGAATGAGCATGTCTTATAATGGTTTTTGCATCATAGAAGCTAAGGCACTATATGCTCACTTATTCCATCAAATTGGTAGCCAAGATAGATCCCTTGAAGTACTTACTCAACAAGGCTACTCTAACAGGAAGGTTATCCAAGTGGGTGATGATACTCAACGAGTTTCACATCGAGTATGTAGACAGATGAGCAATAAAAGGTTAGGTGAATGTAGATCAATTGGCAGATGCACCATTAACAGATGAGAATCCATTAACCTTCGAGTTTCCAGACGAATCTATCTTTAACATCACAATCCAAGCATGAAAACTCTATTTTTATGGATTGTACACTCAGCATGGGTCTGGATCAGGTATCTTGTTGGTCACACCTCATGGAGACATAATTCCAAAGTCATACAGACTGCTCTTTCCATGTACCAATAATGTGGCCAAATACGAAGCACTGGTCATTGGCATCAAAATGGCAGTAGAATGGAAAGTCAGAGAACTTCATGTGTATGGAGATTCACAAATTGTCATTAACTAGGTGAATGATGACTATCAAACAAAGGACGAGAAGTTAATATTGTACAAGCGTATGGTAGATGACTTCAAAGAATACTTTTTTATGATTTCTTTTGAGCAGATACCTAGACTGGAGAATAAAGCAGCAGATGCCATGGCAACCATTACATCCCTCCTTGATATACCTGAAAACTAGTCGTGCTACGAGTTCTTGGTGGAGCCAGTATCCCATCCTGCCTACGACATCCCCAAAACTAGTATCATATGCCATATTGTAGGATCTGATTCTCCTTTGTATGGAAAAGTATATACCTATCTGAAAGAGAATACCCTACCACCTAATCTATCTAATAAACAAAAAATAAACTTCATCCGCCAAGCCTCCCGTTATACGATAATCACTAACACCTTGTATCGACGAGGACTAGATGGTACTCTCCTTAGGTGTCTTGACAGTGAGGAATATCAAACTACCCTAGAAGCAAAGTTCATGAAGGTATATGCCGAACCCACTCTAGTGGTCCTACTTTGGCTAAGAAACTCATGCGTATGGGATACTATTGGCCAACTATGGAAAGGGACTCCTATAATTTTGTGAAAAGGTGCAAGAAATGCCAAATTCATGGGAACTTAATACATGCACCGACATAAGAGCTACAGTCTTTAACAACTCCTTGGCCTATTTGTCAATGGGGACTCGACTTAGTGGGAAAGATACACCCCCCATCATCCAACGGCCATAAATTCATAATCCCCGCCACTGAGTACTTTATGAAGTGAATCGAAGCTGTACCCCTAGACAATGTCACAAGCAAACAAATCACCTCATTCATCCTGAATTACATCATTTGCCGCTATGGCATTCCCCTATCCATTATCACTGATAATGAAAGACCCTTTAAAAATTAGGATGTCAAAGAGCTTTGTGACAAATTCCACATCCAACACCGCTTTTTCACCCTGTATTACCCCTAAGGAAATGGTTAGGCGGAGCCATCTAATAAAACCATCTTGAAAATCCTAAAGAAGACTGTCAATGATGTTGAGTGTGATTGGCATGTCCAACTGAATCCAGCTCTATGGGCCTACTGTACAATTATCTAAACTCCCACAGGTGTAACTCCATATTCACTAGTCTATGGCTCTGGGGCCATCTTTCCCATTGAAGTTGAGTTACCATCCTTGCGAGTATCGTTAAAAGGGCTAATAACTGATGAAGAATACCGGGTTTCCAGACTTTAGGAGTTAGAATTGCTGGAGGAAAGAAGACAACACGCCTTTAACCATCTAAAAACCTATCAACAAAGAATGTCATGAAGTTACAACCACAGAGTCAAACCCTAAGTCTTTTAAGTTGGTGATCTAGTCCTCAAGGAAAACCCCAGGAATCAACAAGATAGGGAGAAGAAAGGCAAGTTTGAACCCAACTGGCTTGGCTCGTATGTAATCATTTCTACCTATGGATTAGGAGCTTATCAGTTAGCCACATCATAAGGTGAATTGTTTGATGATCCCATCAATATCATACATCTTCACAAGTTCTACACCTAAATCCCAATGTAAGGGACTTAAAAAATAAAAAAAAATTGTGCAAATAAAAGCAAGTGGTGAAAACCTAGAAATAGGTGCTATTTGTGATAAACTGCTTCCTCCATCTTTAAGGATTTCAATCCTCATCCATCTTTTCTTACCACATCCATCAAATCACATAAGGATACCTATCATGGCTTGTTTTCTCACCCTTATCACCTTGTCACATCAGGCTATCCATCTAGTCCTTCATCCATCTTGTCATTTGTTGTGACCCTATCATTAGTATCATTGTCAAACTATGTCACCTTTGAGCTATCATGTAGGCAAGGCCATCATTGATGAGCCCTCAAGGCTTCCCATCCCTTCCATACCTTATCACCTATCCTTTTATCCATCCAGTCCCACCTACTTCCCACCCCCTAGGTCTTAGGTCCACAAAGTCCACATCCTTGAACTACATTGCCTCTGTGTCGTCATGTAGGCAAGGCCATCATCGATGAGCCCCCGAGGCACTAGGTCAGTCTCTTAGCGCCCGTTCCATTAAGTCTACATCCATTCAATCCACATGTTTCATCCATAATAAATCGATCCTTTACTTGACTGGGGGCAAAATCTTTGACCTAGTTGGGAATTGGATTCTTGAATGCCACAAAATCTCAGAGGATAACAAACCAGATTGTGATATTATCTCTAGATAGCATGCATCACTACAAATAAGACCTTTTCAACAAAAGATGGACATAGGACAATAACCTATATCAGAAAACAATGAACCTAAACTATCAAGATGATTATATCAGTTTTCAGTGCAAGAAAACATATCTAAGGCAAGAAGATTTGATGCTTGTTATAAGGTTTAAGTCTCAGGTCTTAATTTTTGTTATTATGTTTCCTATGCTACTCGAGGATGTCCAAAACTAGAGGAGCTATGATGGGGGCATGATTATTTTCATTTGTTTGTTGTTTGTGGATCAATCTTTAGTAATGTGATGACTTAACTAATGACATGATCAGAAAAAGATCATCGAGGACATTATGAGTCTAAGCATGAAAAAGTGCAATCCTTGTCTATTGATACATTCAAGAAATAGTCAGGTCATCTAGGTTCAATTTGGACTAGATGCTTGTATTAACTTGCTAAATCAAAATCCATGTAAGACATACTCAGGTCATCATGGTTTAATTATACCTAGATGCTTGTACTCATTTATAAGCATACCATAAATACCATTTATCCAAGTGTCAGAAGATCCAAATTTGTGTTTTTCAGTTATCCATATTATCCATTTATCCAAATTATTCTTCTAAGTTCTTCATCATATCCAAATCTTTTGCCTAAATTCTTCTAAGTGTTGTTTCATTTATGATGGAGTATACTTGGCATTAACAAAAATACATCATTATCATTTTGCATATTTTAAAGGTGTATCCATCATAAGTTCATTACCATTTAAAATACATTAGTTGTATTAAACATTTAGATCATGATAGTGATGTCATGTATCCACATAGGTCTCATGCATAACAACGTATCATACTACCCTCACCAAACCTATACCAGGGGCAAACTAGGGCACGTATCCTACTCAGAAAATTTTTATTCTTTGAAACAACGTGATAAAACATATTGTCTCAAAGAGGGGCAAAATGTATACACCTAAAAATGGCTCGAGATGAATTAAATAAATATTTTAATATTTATTTTATTCCTATTCTTCTATCAATAAATAAATATCACAATTTATTTATCTGATTCACATTCATCTTAATCTTCCAAAAAATTAAATAAAAATCAATTTATTTAATTAAGTCATTTAAATTCCTCTAAATCACCCTTAATTGAATAATCCCAAATTATTTAATTAATCATCATTCCAAAGTCTTCATTCTAAAATTCCACATCATATCATCCACCTCACTTTACACCTCACCATATTGCACACATAATTGAATATTTTTAATATTTAATTATATAATTATCCTCACACACATGTCCTATTTATCCTCTAACTATCCCTATTTCTTCTCCACATGTGTCCTATTATTTCTCAATCATCTCCATGGTCAAAGACACTTGTCTTTTAAAATCCTAGTTTATCTCTCACATTCCAACAACCAAGAGTCCTCCTTCCACAATTTTATCAAAGTCTTCCACTTTTAACTCACAGGTCTTTGTGAGTATCGTGACATGTGGCTTATGGTTCCACATTTTCCTCTACCTTGTAAACTTAGTAGGAACATCTCCCATGTTTATTTCCCTCATCCCAACCAACTTCATCTCCACCGTGGATCTTATGACACTTGGAATTGGTTCATCCTTAGCCTATAAAAGCAAGGTTCTCACACTCATTTTCATACCACTTAAGCTTTAGCAAACTTATGCTACAAAAATTCCACCATAGCTATCAAACGTGCCTTGGCTCCCCTCATTTGCATCATAATCTCATCTAGCTACATATCTATCATCATACATGGCTTCATATCATAATCTCCATCACTCATCTTAGTGTTGCATTGTAGAATTGCTCACATTTCATAATCCTCCACAAAGCCATTCTCTCTTTGTCATCTTAAAACAAGGAAGTTTACTTCTGAGAGCTCAATCATAATCTACAAAGATCATTGAAGAGATAGGCAACAATGGAAGACATGAGGTAAATCAGTTCGTCAAGGTATAACTTTGGTTTATTGCATTTATCTTTTTTTCATTGGAGTAATTGAATATTTAAGTAGATTCTATTGTAGTTCAAATTTTCAATCACATCCATAATTCCTTCACTTCCTTTTTTCATCCATCCATTATCCTTTATATAGTTTTGGTACAAATCCTTATCTATTTCACCTTTACCAACTAGCCTCCACCATATGTGACACATTATCACCATCATTACAAAGATAGACATCCCCTTCCACCTTACCCATCCAAATAACATAATTGAACTTGACCATATTGAAAGGAACTATACAAAATACATATTATTATAGGATTAGATTCCTTTCTAGGTTTATTACTAGATCGCCCCACATAAATATCTTTATTTATTGGGATATTATGAGTAACATAAATTTTCTTGAGTAAATGTGGGTCTCCCACTACAAAACCAATGAAGTTAATTTCTTGCTTTATTTTTGGCAAAAAAATGCCTTAATTTATCACCAAATATAACAAAAATTTTATCAAAAGCATCCAACACATTTCCCAATATATTATTTTGTGAAGCTAGGATTCCTTTCCTTTATTGGTAACACTTTTTCTCTATGATGTAATATAGGCACTTATTCCCATTTTTAAGTCATCCATATCTTTCAATGCCTTGTAGATTAACCGTGCTAAGGTTTCCCTCTACGTGAGTTTGGACTAGGATGAAAACACAAATAGTGTGTCCCACTTTTCAACCTTATTGGACCATAAAATTAACATTTTACAACATTTAACACATTTTTCAATTATATCAAATATTTAATGTCAAGGATTTAAACATGATGTAAGTGTTGGAAAGATCATTTCCATTGCACCAAAAGATCAACTTGTTAATGACTGATACAACCGCTAGAGTTAATGAATCCATGGGAGGCAGTTAAGCCTTTGTCACAAACCCAAGCGCTGCATTACATAGCACAAGGAGACCAAGGGAGCACACCTTGCAACAATCCCCCCAGACTCTGATACCAATTGTTGGAAAGAAGGTTGCCATTGCACCAAAATATCAACCTGTTAATGCTCGATACAACTGCTAGAGTTAATGAATCCATGAGAGGCAATTAATCTCTTGTCATGAACCCAAGCGCTGCGTTGCACAACACAAGGAGACCAAGGGCAGACACCTTGCAATAGTAAGCTAGTTATTTGTGTCATTTACATTGTATATTCAATCTATATATTTTTTAAATTATATATTTATTTGCAAGTTTTCATTTAAATTCTATATTTCTTTGCAAGTTTTCATTTAATTTTTTTTTTCTATTATTTGATATTGAGTGACATTTTACCATAATGCATAATTTTACTAGAAAAAACATCTTTCCGATATTTCTTGGAATTAGATCAATAACTTCAATATCTAGTGTGCATATATTTTTTTGTAATTTTTTATTGAATATTTTATTAATTTTTTAATTGGCATTAATAGAAATCTAGACCTACATTTCACCATAAAACTTTTCTCTTTGCCTATTTATCAATATTATTTTTTTTTGTTGAGAGAAAGTCATTGATGTAGCCTATAGTATAGTTTTGTGATTTTTTAAAACTTAGGTTATTATTTTTCCTAGTGTCATTAATAGAGGTATTTTTTAATGGACTTATCTTGTTTATAAATAAATAAATAAAGTATACTATTAGAAAATACATATTATATCTAATATTTTATAAAACTAATTCTAATTGCCAATACACATAAAATCCTATCTACCAGTGATTTCATTTGACCTTAGTGCACATGACACAAAGTTGCTTTTTTTGAAGAATAAAATTACAACATATGGAGAGGAAAGGAAAAGGATACCATGAGGGTGCCACATAAGTAGGTTCAATTAAACACATTTCAATTAAATAGGGTTCAATAAAACTAACTTCAATCAAACCTACATTATAATAAAAATACTTCAATAATATCCATGCTTCAACTCTATAAAACACATGTGCCCCGTATTTCTATTACACCAAAATTGTAAAGTGTTCTCTAAAACCAAAGCAACGGGAAGAAAAAGGAATAGATGAAATACAACTCGATGATCATAACCTACAGAAAAAAGAAATTAAATTTAATATATATAAAGAAGTGTGTGATATTAAAGTGGAAAAGGTATGTTTAACTTTATTTTTATAGTAAAACAAATATAGTAGGTATGTTAATTTCATGATATATATATAGTAACATTGCTCATGGACATATATGGTATCGCTTCTTAGTCTCCTCTTCTTAAGCCCCCTCTATAGTGCACTGAACATAGCATTCAACAAGATTACCCTCTCATATCCTAGAATGTGATGTTAGGCTAGACCTATAATTGAGGGATATAGAGGTTAGAGTGATAAGGAGACTATATAAATGTTTTCCTATAGTTATTTTTTTCTTCACATTCTTCTCTCTCTTCTAATTATAGACCTTTACCTTGGATATTTTTCATCTAGCCTCTTTCTTCTTCTAAGACCTATTAATTTTGGCTAAGTTAGATTCCCCATCCCAAGCCTTAGACAGACTTGAGACCTTTTAGTACCATGTCTCTTAGTGACACTCTACTCTATTGGGTGGTTTGTCTTACAAACTGGAGATAGAGGTATATCGAAAGGTGAGAGTGATAAGTTTATGTAATAAGGAACTCTTCTGGTAGACACAAGGATAAAAATTAATAGTATATAGTTTTAAAGGTTTCTAGAATATAAAGTTTGGGATTTCTATGATTATTTGCTTAAGGTTCAAGAGTTAGGCTGAGGGTTCAATATTTAAGGATTAGGGTTTAGATTTTAAGGTTAAGGGTTAAGGGTTTAAGGTTCACATTTGAGGTTTAAATATTAATTTTTTGGATTTAATAGTCAATTCCTAACATTGGTATTTAGTGGCTTATGCTTAGTGCTCTTTGATTAGTATTTAGATTGAGTTGTCTATGTACAAGGTTCGATTGTAAGGTTCATTGTTCATGGTTCAAGGTTTAAGGCCTAAGGTTTAGATTTTAGGGCTTAGGGTTCACATTTGACTTTAAACTTTCTACATTAAGAGTGCATATAAATAAGTGTGACCAAAATAAAAGATTAAAATATTCAAATTTAAAAAACCTATTCTACACCTAATGCAACCTCAATTTAAGTGAAGGAATATATAAAACATAAATGTTCAATAACAAAAGAAATCTCAATAAACATGATCCCTATTGTGGCAAAGGTGGTTGTACTCAAATTTAAAAAAAAAAAGAAATTTGGTTGCTTTTACCAACAACATAATAGTAAGTAGTCAAGGAACATATGAAAATGTCTTGGAAAGATAGAATTTATAGAATTCCAAATGGAGGGATCAATGGTGGAGATCGACTGAGAGATCAATGGTGAGGATTGATTTAGTGTAGTTGGGAGATGCATGGTGGAGGATTAAAGGTAATTTTGTAATTTCTTTTTGATTTTTGGGAGATGGTTATGAAATGGAAGGTGGAGAATAAAAGTAATTTTCTAATTCTTTTTATTTATTTTTGGGTGGTTGAGTTGAAAAAGAAAGATTTAATAAATTAATATTTATTAAGTCATGTGAGTCAAAAAGAGTCCAAATTGAGTTGGTAAAAGTGCTAATGACGCATATTTCACCTCTACATTGTGCCCCCACCTTGCTTTGCATTTGAACTACCATGAATCATGCATGTCAAAGCAAACAAGTATCCACCATGGATATAAATGATAATCATGTGTACAAAGGATATGGATATGGATGGTGATTCACATGTGATCCAAGTAATAATAGTTTTTTCTTCAAACTTACACACAAAATTCATCTAGTGGTATTTAATAGAAATATGAAATAATCATGAATAACACCTAGTAATTGATGTCAACATCCAATGTGTAAGAAATAAAAAGATGTGTATGTAAAAAACCACTATAATCTAAAAAAAGAGATAATGGTGTAGGATTACAAAGAAAATAATTGTAACTAGCAAAGGACGAGATATAAGATTGTTGAGCATATCAATTTAACCATTCCACCAGTGATAAAATATGGTGTAGGACTTCCAACAAGCCATTATAACTATAACAAGTTCATATTGTTGTAACCAAGAGAATTTGGTGTATGACCTTTAGAGAAAAACTATAACTATAGTCATAAAATAATGTCAGTGGTATAATATGCATTACTCCAATTGGTTGTATACAAATGGATACAAGGAATTATATAGGAGAACAAATATTATGTGAAAAGATATAACATGTAAATTCAATAATCATGTTATAGTGTCATAGATATCATTGTGTAACAAGAATCAAATAATGTATCAAGATATGATCATGTAAAAATAAGTGAATAAATGTAATCGCATGCCCCCAATGCTTCCCCTAATGGTGAGAACAATAAATAATCAATAGTGGCCAATGTGCTAGATGTGATCATGTAAGTATCGAAGCATGTAATATAAACATGCATGCATAAGTAGATGCCATGTAAGATGCACAATCATGCAAGGCCTAATATACACATATTAGTGTATAGGTGAAAGTTGAAAGTTATGTCACTCTTTATAAAGGAATTAACTAACATTGATCTAACTTTTTTCTTGGATCACTTGAAAGTGACATACATTTTGAATTTTGAGATGATATAAACTAATGAACTATAGATTTTTTAGTGTAGTTTATGATTGTACTTTTTTAAATTAAAAAATTATTTTGATGCAGAGCTCACTACACAAAAACCACAAAGGATCACAAACAACTACACATGAGGAAGAGGATACAAGGGATGGCAGGGCAAAAACAACTCTTCTAGGCCTCAGTGGACCAAACTACAACATTTGATTTCAAACTAGACATGGCTGTCCACTTATTCTCCATGGATTCAACACTACATAATAACACCATCTTTGGGTTTGCATACATGGGAGATTTCCCAAAAATTCTAGGGACCCTAGACCTTCTAGGTTTGACTATCCCAAGCTTACAAAACTAACAAATTTCTCAGAAGGTACCTCCTTGTACCATTTCCTTCATAGGCTGCCCTATCTCCTTGTTACCCTGTTTTCAAAGTTTTTGGAGCATAACTTTCAAAAGACATGACAAACCCACAAAACAAATACCTTTTTGAGTACCCATTATGGAGTTACACAACATATTGAACATACAAGGTAGGTTTTTTTTGTAACATACACCTCAAATTTTGACTGTTCCTACTGTCCTAGAGGGCAATTAGCCCTGTTTTACAAAGGAAGTGTTATCACCCAGTTTTGTACCCTTGCAAGAAGCTGTTAAAGCTCTGCAAACTGGGATAACATGGGATTGATCCCTAAGTGTGGGACTTTGCTAAATAAGATCAAACCTCCGGAGAAGGCCGGCTTCCTTGTCTAGCTATCACTTGAAACTACTGAGTTTTGGGGGAAAAGGGAGAGAGAATGCTTGTAATAAAAATGAATAAAAGCTTGAAAACATAAAAGGGTGATACACCAAATAGATTTAAAGAAACTTCCACAGAACTGAAGGATGCACAACACAATCAGAATATTGCAAGTAGGCATACACAGGTTAGATGACTCTAGTAGAGGCGAGAAGCAATATGATTGAGAGGAATATAACATTCACAGACAAACCATATGTAGATTCACACAGAACCAGAAAAATCAGTAAAGAGGTAAAAATAACTTGCATATATTTGACAGAGAGGCAAGGTTACAGTATATGAAAACTCTATTTGGAAACAGAAAGACCAAAATGCCCAAAAAAGTTTCCAACGCTATTTACATCATTCAAATGCATACTTATAGCATTCCAAAAATTCCTAAGTCGGTTACAAAATTTGTTCCAAGAGCTGTCACAGAAAAATATCTCCCTCGATGACTATCTAGCTGCATCAGTTATGGTGTAGAAATCTAGAACTGGGTAGATGGGAAGATATTTAGAGTCTTTATTGCAGTTGCTTACTCATCGTCAATCTTCAGCCAACGCATCAATGAGGAGATATTTTGATCATGAATGCGAGCAGCTTCCATACCTGCAGAAATGAATGCAAAAACTATCTACATCTCGTTCAAGAAGTCGCTGAAATGTCCAGTCGCCCAAAATATGCAACTCCAGATCTGAATTTGAAAAAGTGACAAAACTCCTGAAAAACCCTGCCAAATGAAAGAGGGGACCAAAATATGCAACTTTGCCTCTTACAACAGGTCAAAATTCACCAAAATGGAGGAGATACAGGCAGTCAAATATTTGGTCAACCGCCTATATATATTGCTTCTGCATCTCTGTGTATATCGCTTTGCATTTGCCACCTGAATCGACATTTAAAAATTCATTCTGCAACTCCTTTGCACATACATGGCGCTTTGCATATCGGCCCCTATATATCCTTTGTACTTTCAAAATTGCATATACAAACAAGCTCCCTTGTATATGCGGGCCCTACCACTTGTATGTTACCTTGTATCTAGCCTTGCATCTTCCAGCGAATGTATATTTGCTTGTATGTCAAAAATACAAAGGCAAATATACAAACCTCCCAAACATACAAATGGGGAATCTTTGAGGAATATGCGATGAATGCACATTAAACCTTGTATGTTTCATTTGCACCTTTCCTTGTATATCGCCGATATACAAACCGGGAATATTCCTGAGGACCTGCAAAAGATTCCTGAAATATATATGCACCTTTGGAGCCCGATATACATTTAGAAAATGCATGTAACCTAATTTTTTCATCATTTTCTAAGGCCAATGGAGATTTTCAAGCCCGCCAAATGAACATTTGAACTATATGTTGACCAAAACTTTGACCATGGATAACTTCTTTATTTGGCCAAATTTCAGGGTGATGTATAAAGCAAACCTGCCTATTTTTTCAAGCTCTTTCCAATGGTAAGGTTTTTTAGGCAAGACTTTTGGGAAATTTGGCACTTTAAGCTTTATAGGAACATTTTCCAAAGGATTTTCAAGGAAAATACCATATTGATTGTTTGGCTCTAGACAGAGGAAAAAGGGTCAACAATTTGGCGACCTCTATGGGATGTTTGCCTGCTAAACAGTTAGATCAGTGGCCTTAAGCATCCATTGGGCATGGAGTCATATTGAGACTAGAAATATACAGAGGCTCTCTGACTTTAACAATTTACTATAGCAGAGGGGAACAGAGAGACCAAAACAAGACAAAATGTTGCAAGCAACCACTCAACTGTGCTAGACAGCACTTAGGGAAAGCAAAAAGAAGATCTAAACTAACATGCGGCAGCACTTATTGAAAGCATAGAGACCTAATTTATTGATTTACAAAGCACTCATACCTCAAAACACCTCTTTAGGTGTATCCCATTAACTGGGATAGGCAGATTTTGTCCATCCATATTTGATAACTGAAATGCATTGTGCTCCTTGCATTCAATAATGAGAAATTGGCCACTCCACATGTTGTCAAATTTGGAGTATTTTCCTAGTCTACTCTTTAATTCATCCCATTTGAGCACCATGTCACCCATTCTAAAGTTCCTGGGGGTGGTCTTCTTATCAAAATTTCTTTTTGTTTGAAGTTGATGATATTCCATAGTCTTCATAGCCTTGTCTCTGATTTCTTTAAGCTCCATAAGCTGTGCATATCTGACAGCCATGGAGTCTTCCTCTTCAAACATTTCCAGCTAATTCATGATGTCTAGTGCTGGTAGTTCTACAGAGATAGGCAATCTTGCTTCCTTCCCATAGACTAACATATATGGAGAATTTCCAATGGACCTCTTAGGAGTTATTCTGTCTGCCCATAAGGCATATTTTAAATTAGTGTGCCAGGTCCTCTGGTTGTCCTCCATTGATCTTTTAATAATCCTTATGAGATTTTTGTTGGTAGACTCAGCCAAACCATTACCCTATGGGTAATAATTAGAAGAAGTATTCAAATAGATCCCATTCTTAATAGCCCAGTCAGTTATCTTTAGGCCAACAAAGGCCAAAGCATTTTCAGAAATGATAGACTCAGGCACTCCAAATCTGGAAACCAAATCATGATAAAAATTTAAGACAACATTTTCATTGGATTCCTTCAGGGCCACTGCTTCAGTCCATCTTGTGAAAAAATCTGTAGCTGTAAGAATCCACTTGTGGCCTGCACTTGATGGTGGATTAATGGGTCCTATGAAGTCAATACCCCATCTCATAAAGGGTTTCTCTATTTGAATTGGCCGTAGAGGTAAGGCTGGCGGCCTCTCTTTTCCTACAAAAATGGCACACTTTATACATTTCCTCGCCCATGCATGGGAATCCTTAAATAAGCTAGGCTAGTAATAACCAGCTCTCATTACTTTCCACGCAGTAGTCCTCAGGCAAAATGACCCCCCGCTGTTCCATCATGAAATTCATGCAATACCTTATCAGTCTGATCTTCAGCAATGCATCTCAGCAATACACCATTAAAATCCTTCCTGAAAAGAGTGTCATTAATCAAAACATATGGAACAGACTGCAGTCTATAATATCTTCTCCTAGTTTTATCCAGACCTACTGGACATTTGCCAGTGTGCAAAAATTGAGTCATATCAGTAACCCAACTTGTGTCCACTACCTCTGAATTATCTTGAGGTACATCCTCAATGGTCAAAAGCGTCTCATCCCCCTTGTTGGAACTGGTAGCGAGCTGCTCGCTGATTCCCTTGCCTCTGGCAAGCTTGGTTACCTGGATATCCATGTCATATTCCATGACCTTGGTGATCCAGCCAGCTCTTTTCTCATTTATATCTTTGCTCAACAGGAACTCCTTCACGCTGGGATGAGCCACCATCAAATGTATCTTGTTATTAGAAACAAGATGACAAAATTTCTTGAGGTTCCTTATCACTACAAGGACGTGCTTCTCAACAAAGCTATACCTCTACTCATATTCTTCTTGCCCCTGACTAAAAAAAGTGATTGGCTGCTCAAAGCCACTACTCTGCTGCTGTACCAAAATCACAGAGATTGTATCTAGGCCACCATAAGCATATAGGATAAAATATTTGGAAAAGTTAGGGTTTACCAGAGTTGGCGCAGCTAACAATGCTTCTTTTATAGACTCAAAGCTGAGTCTGGCCTCTTTTGTCCAATTAAAGGCTGTATTCTTTTTCAACATGGATGTCAAAGGCTTCAAAAGGTTTACAATATCAGGGATGAACCTTCACAGAAAATTAATTCTGCCAATAAAACTTTGTAATCCCTTCTTATGACTTGGTAAAGGCAACTCCAAAATGGCCCTTACTCTTTTAGCATCAATGGTAATGCCTTCTTTTGAGACAACGTGCCCTAACAGCTTGCCTTCATGTATAGAGAAGATGCATTTATTTAGATTAAGGGATATCCCAAACTCTCGGCATCTTTCAAAAACTTGCCTTAAGTGGGATAAATGCTCAGATGCATTCTTGAAAAAGACTGTTATATCATCTAGATACACCAGTACCAGTTTATAGAGAAAACCTTTAAACGCCATATCCATAGATCTTTGAAAAGTTAAGCCAACGTTAGAGAGATCAAAAGACATTCTTTGGTAGGCTATGGTCCCCCATTTGGTAGTAAATGCAGTTTTAAATTGATCCTCCTCCTTGACTAACACTTGATTATAGCCAGAAAATTTGTCAAGTAATGAGAATCTCTCCGAGCTAGCCACTACTTGTAAAATTTGTTCCATTGAGGGGAGTGGGTAGTGGTCCTTTAAGGAAGCTCTGTTTAGATCCCTAAAATCAACACATAGCCCGATCTCTCCATTCTTCTTTCTAACAGGGACCAGGTTGGAGACCCAAGAAGTATGCTTGATGGGAAAAATGATCTTTCCCTCAATTAGCTTAGTCAATTCTTTAATCATCAGGGGCTCTAGCTTTGGATTTAGGGGTCTCTACTTCTACCTTACAGGCTTTGTACCTGGTTCCAACTCTATGGTATGCTGGGCAATATGAGGATCAAATCTCTTTAGGTCTGAATAATCCCAAGCAAATACCTCCTTAAATTCCTGACAAAGAGCAATAAAAGCTCTCCTGTCCTCAGTTGAACAGATTTTACCTATTTTGAGGAGTTTTCCCTTAAAAATTTCTAACCCCTCATAATGCTCCTCCGTAATCTACATGCCGGTCTTGCTTTTCTTCAATTGATCATCTATGCCAAAAATAGACTCCAAGGTTACCAATCCCTTGGGCAGCTTATTTTTTCTCAACTGCACAAATTGATCATTGCCATATTACTGATTGAGCTTATCTTGATTTATCACAGAAAATTCATCTTCTTCCAATAAGAAATGCAGGATCTGTTCATCACTTTCAAAAACTTGCCAGTGAATATTATTATCAAGGATAGAGGGTCTGTCCACTATCTTTACATGAGGCTGCACCTTTTCTCGTTCAATATCACTAGGGATATCAAACTGTGCCCCAATCATAGCTAACCTATCGGCATGTGAGTTCTGATTTCTCGGAATAGAGATCAGATTGAAAGCATCAAATTCTTCAATCATGTTCCACACTCTATGTTTGTAGCATTTCAGAGAATCATTATTTGTGAGATGCAGTCCCCTTACCTAGTTTACAATAAGTTCACTATCTCTAAACACTTGCAAAAAGCCAATTTTCTTCTTTCTTGCCCATTGCAATCCCTGGATTAGCCCCTCATATTCAACAGTGTTATTGGTGCATGAGAAGGCAAAACGGAAAGTAGTATAATATTTTTCACCCTGTGGGGACACAAGCATTGCTCCACCACCAGATCCATTTCTGCTCCTAGAGCCATCAAAATACATTTTCCATACTTCATTTTGCTACTCTGTGTGCTGTCCTGCATCCTTTACTAGATTTGGAATTGTTGTTTCAGGCTCATGTAGTATGTAAGTTCCCATACCAGTCTCTTGTATGTGTGCCTGAAGATCATCTACAACATTTTCTGAGGCCCATTCCCTTAAGAGTACCTCTGGTATGCTTTCAACTTGTAGTTCTTGGGCAGCAACAAGTTTAGGGTCATCAGAAATAATGTAATTTACATTAACAACACTGGGTGTGTAAGGCTCTATGTGATGATTTGAAAGTAACTCAGATTTTAAAGTTACTTTGGTGCCATATCTGGTGCTAAAAAATATGTGGGACCAGTTTGAGGATAAATATCCTCTTATCTTGGCTGTAAATTCTCTTGATAAGCACATGGCAAAATAAGGAGGCAAATCAATGATGAACACTTCCTGTGAAATGGAAACATTTGGGCAAGTGTGTAGAGTGAGGCCTAGGTCTTTTATTACACCCACAGTATTAACAGTTGTGCCATCTAATTAGAGTACACCCTTCTCAAGAGGCTGGTATTTGAGCCCTAATTGGTCTGCAATTTGTTTAGGCATCACAGAACTGCTTGCTCCACTATCCACCATGCAATTATGAACTAATTTGTCTCCAATTATCAATGATATATAAAATGGGAGTGGCTTGGCACTTTTGTTAGGCTGTTTTCTGTTATCCTCGGAGGAACTAGTAAGGACAACCCTATTTGGGTCAATGGTTGTATCATTGGATACTTTCAAATTAGATAAAGCAAACTGCAACATTTTCTTTTGACCAGGGATGGCTAGGGAATCCCACATGGACATTGTGTTGTTATATGGAGCCTAATCAGACTCGGAGGTTATATTTACCCCACTTTTATTGGCGCGGTTTCCCCCCAAATTCCTACAGGGTCAAGGGGCAGTGCCCCTTGCGGGGGTTTGGGGGCAGCGCCCCCAAGACGGGGTCAAGGGGCAGCGCCCCTGGCACGTTCCCTGTCGCGATACAGGGCGGGGTCGAGGGGCAGTGCCCCCGTGGGGGCTCGGGGGAAACACCCCCGAAACCTCACATGGTTTTTTATTATTTTATAATGCACCGGGAGTTAATTTTTTCATTGACCGACATAAGAAAACCCTATTTTGTAACTGACAAAAAGCTTGATAAAAAGCGGCTAAGGGTTAGGGTTTTGAGATATTGTATTGTAGCATTTGCAGTGGTATTGAGTTGCAGGGATTGCTGATTGTAATCAGTTTTATTTACTGGATAATAATATTGGACTCTCTATTTGGTGGATGTAGCCCGAGTTTGGGTGAACCACGTTAAAACTTGTCTCTCGCTATTATTATTTCTGTGTATTTCCATTTCTCTGTTTAATCTTTATTTGCATTTAATTGATATCTTCTGCCGGCTAACCCTAACAAGTGGTATCAGAGTGAGGTTGTGTCCGATTATTGTCTGTAGGAAAGTCTCACGGTTGAGTGGGAGCAATGGCGGACGAGGGAAAAATGAAGGTTGATAAATTCAATGGGCAGAACTATCAGTTATGGAAGATGCAGATGGAGGATTACCTCTATCAAAAGGATTTATGGAGGCCGTTGGAAGGAGTAGCCAAGAAACCGGCAACAATGTCTGATGAGGATTGGAATCTTCTTGACAGAAAGGCACTGGGAACCATTCGGTTGTGCCTGGCACCGTCGGTGGCATTCAATATAACAGAAGCGAAGACAACAGATGGTCTGATGAAAGCTTTGGCAAAATTGTATGAAAAACCCTCAGCCTCAAATAAGGTATTTCTCATGAAGCAGTTGTTTAATTTGAAAATGGTTGAAGGTGGATCTGTGACAGGTCATTTAAATGAATTTAATACGATTGTCAGTCAATTGACTTCTGTAAATGTAAAATTTGATGAAGAAGTTAGAGCTCTCTTGATATTATGTTCATTGCCTGAAAGCTGGGATAGTTTGGTAATGGCAGTTAGTAACTCTGTTTCTGGTTCAAATACCCTAAAATTTGATGATGTTGTTGGTGTTATTCTGAGTGAGGAAATTCGTAAGAAAAGCTCAGGTGGATCCAAATCAGGCAGTGTTTTGAGTGCAGAAAGTAGGGGCAGATCAAAGGAGAGAGGAAAAGGTTCTGGAGGTCATGGGAAGTCACGAGGAAAATCAAAGGACAAAAGATCCCAAACCAGAGGACAGAAGGATTGCTGGTACTGTGGAAAACCAGGTCATCTGAAGAAAGATTGCTGGTCTCGGAAGAACAAAGAAGGAGACAAACAAGAAGGTAATAAGGAAGCAAATGTGGTAAGCAATAAGTCTGAAGATGATGCTTTGATTCTTTCCCTAGATAATGCTGATGATTCATGGGTTTTAGATTCAGGGGCCTCATTTCATGCAACGCCCCATAGAAGTTATTTTCTTGATTATGCCCAAGGGGATTTTGGGCTGGTTTATTTGGGAGATAACGAACCCTATCAGATTGTTGGAAAGGGAAGAATCAAAATTAAGTTGCAGAATGGGAATCATTGGCTACTACAAGAGGTAAGGCATGTTCCAAGGCTCAGTAGGAATTTAATTTCAGCAGGGCAGCTAACTGAACAAGGTTGCACTGTTACATTTACTGATAAAAATTGGAAGGTTTCAAAAGGTGCCTTAGTAGTAGCAAAAGGTGTGAAAGTAGGCACCTTATATCTTTGTACAGGTCATACTGTTCCTTCTACTTTAGTTGTTACAGAGAAAAAACAAACAGGTTCAGGAACAGTTGCTGCAGGTTTGCAGGAAGAGACTGGAAAAGTTGCTGCAGGTTCTAAGACAACACTGTGGCATAACAGACTTGGGCATATGAGTGAAAAAGGTATGAAGGTACTTCATTCTAAGAAAGTTTTACCAGGTCTGAAATGTATTAATATGGATTTCTGTGAAAGTTGTGTGTATGGAAAACAAAAGAGAGTCAGTTTTCTTAAGGATGGGAAGCAAAAGAAAAATGAAAAGTTGGAGCTTGTGCATACAGATGTATGGGGACCAGCTCAGGTATCTTCTCTTGGTGGCTCTCGGTATTATGTTACATTCATAGATGATGCAACTAGGAAGGTCTGGATTTATTTTCTTAGACAGAAATCTGATGTATTTGAAACATTTAAGAAATGGAGAAGCTTGGTTGAGAATGAGACGGGTAAAAGATTAAAATGTCTCAGATCTGATAATGGTGGTGAGTATTGTAGCAAAGAATTTGAAGATTATTGTTCCTTTAATAGAATTCGTAGGCAGAAAACGGTTCCAGGGACTCCACAGGAAAATGGAGTGGCTGAACGCATGAATAGGACAATAATGGAGCGTGCAAGGACCATGAGATTGCATGTTGGGCTGCCTTTAAACATGTGGGCAGAGGCTGTCAACACTGTTGTATATTTAATTAACAGAGGTCCTTCAGTTCCTTTGGGCTGTGGTATTCCAGAGGAAGCATGGACAGGCAAGAAGGTGAGTTATTCTTTTCTGAAAACCTTCGGCTGTGAAGCATTTGTACATATAGATTTTGAAAATAGAACTAAGCTGGATGTGAAATCAAAAAAATGTACCTTTGTTGGATATGGCATTGATGAATTTGGTTATAGGCTATGGGATTTTGAAAATCAGAAAATTGTGAGAAGCAGGGATGTTATATTCAATGAGAAGGTGTTGTACAAAAATCAGTTGCAGCAGCATGAGAAGAAAGAAAAGGATTATGTGGTGCTGGATGATACTCCAAATAGTGATGTTCTAGTGGTTCCTCATGCTCTGCAACAGCAACCAGAAATACCACAAACTCCAATGAATGTTAGACAGTCCACAAGGATAAGTAGACCTCCTGAAAGGTTTTCTCCCTCTTTGTATTCTATTTTGTTAACAGATGCTGGTGAACCAGAAGGGTATGATGAAGCTATGCAGGTGGATACACAGGTTCAGTGGGAGCTTGCAATGAAAGAAGAAATGGACTCCTTGCTGAAAAATCAGACTTGGGAATTATGTAAGTTACCTACAGGTAAAAAGGCTTTACCAAATAAATGGGTTTACAGGCTGAAAGAGGAAGATGGAGGTAAGAAAAGATTTAAGGCCAGGTTAGTTGTAAAAGGATTTGCACAGAAAAAGGGCATTGATTTTGATGAGATATTTTCTCCAGTTGTCAAGATGACTTCTATTCGTACTGTTTTAAGTATTGTGGCTACTGAAGATTTACATTTGGAACAGCTAGATGTTAAAACTGCCTTTCTCCATGGTGATTTGGAGGAGGAGATCTATATGGAACAGCCCCAAGGATTTGAGGTCAAAGGTAAGGAGAAACTAGTGTGCAGATTGAAGAAGAGTTTGTATGGCCTAAAACAAGCACCTCGGCAATGGTATTTGAAATTTGACAGTTTTATGGCTGAGCAAGGCTACAGCAGGTGTAATTCTGACCATTGTGTTTATTTTAAGAGGTTAGATAATGACAGCTACATTATTTTATGTTTATATGTAGATGACATGCTTGTAGCTGGGTCTAACATGGATCACATAAGAGAGTTGAAACAGCAGTTGGCACAATCATTTGATATGAAGGATTTGGGGGCAGCAAAACAAATCCTTGGTATGAAAATTTGCAGAGATAGGCCGAACAGAAAATTGACTCTCTCTCAGGCTACTTATGTTGAAAAGGTGTTGCAGAGATTCCACATGGAGAATGCAAAAGCTGTCAGCACACCTTTGCCTAGTCATTTGAAATTGACTAAGGACATGTGTCCTAAGACACAAGAGGAGGAAGAGAAAATGTCCAAGGTACCATATGCTTCAGCTGTAGGTAGTTTAATGTATGCCATGGTATGCACGAGACTGGATATTGCACATGTTGTACGAGTCGTTAGCAGGTATATGAGTCATCCCGGATTAGAGCATTGGAATGCGATAAAATGGATTCTCAGATATTTGAGAGGTACATCAAATAAACACTTATGTTTTGGGGGCTCTAATACTGATTTAGCAGGTTATGTAGACTTAGATTTGGCAGGGGATATTGATACTAGGCGGAGTACTACAGGTTATGTCTTTACTATAGGTGGAATAGCGGTGAGTTGGATTTCCAGGTTGCAAAAGGTGGTTGCTTTATCCACCACAGAGGCAGAATATGTAGCTGCAACAGAGGCAAGCAAGGAGATGATATGGCTGCAATCTTTCATGAATAAATTGGGCACACAATAGGTTAATAGTTCTTTGTTTACGGATAGCCAGAGTGCCATACATCTTGCAAAGAATTATGCCTTGCATTCAAAGACCAAACATATACAGTTGAGGTATCACTTCATTCGGTCGGTGTTAGATGATGGACAGTTACAGCTGGCAAAGATACATACAGATGACAATCCAACAGATATGTTTACAAAGGCAGTGATAAGGGAGAAGCTGAGCTCCTCTTCAGCTTCGGTTGGTCTTCTAGACTGAACACAACAAAAATAGAACAGCAGAGTCCAGGGTGCTTATTTCCAGTGGGAGCTACAGGGTCAGTGGTGTTATGATCAGTCTCCAAGTGGGAGATTGTTGTTATATGGAGCCTAATCAGACTCGGAGGTTATATTTACCCCACTTTTATTGGCGCGGTTTCCCCCCAAATTCCTACGGGGTTAAGGGGCAGCGCCCCTTGCGGGGGTTTGGGGGCAGCGCCCCCAAGACGGGGTCAAGGGACAGCGCCCCTTGCTAGGTCCAGTGGCAGCGCCCCTGGCGCGTTCCCTGTCGCGATACAGGGCGGGGTCGAGGGGCAGTGCCCTCGTGGGGGCTTGGGGGCAACACCCCCGAAACCTCACACAGTTTTTTATTATTTTATAATGCACCGGGAGTTAATTTTTTCATTGACCGACATAAGAAAACCCTATTTTGTAACCGACAAAAAGCTTGATAAAAAGCAGCTAAGGGTTAGGGTTTTGAGATATTGTATTGTAGCATTTGCAGCGGTATTGAGTTGCAGGGATTGCTGATTGTAATCAGTTTTATTTACTGGATAATAATATTGGACTCTCTGTTTGGTGGATGTAGCCTGAGTTTGGGTGAACCACATTAAAACTTGTCTCTCGCTATTATTATTTCTGTGTATTTCCATTTCTCTGTTTAATCTTTATTTGCATTTAATTGATATCTTCTGCCGGCTAACCCTAACACATTGTCACATTCATCTTTTTCATATTTTCAATAATATTGAAAGGTGGAATGGGACTCACCTTCTGATTTGACCTTGTAGCAGCAACATCCGCTTGCAAATTAGGCATCTCCCTTGCTTTTGTTGGGTCACTTCTTTGTAAAATGTGGGGAATATGTGATGTTGAAGCACCAACATGTCCTTTCTCTTTATTTGCTGCTTGCTCTACCTCATAACCCCTCTTCTTGGCCCTTGTATTTGCTGCCACCAGTGTATCCTCTCTATTCATGCCACAAAATTCACTTTGCTGCCAATTCATGAAGGCAGAATCACTTTGAGGTTGCTCTTGCTGCTGCATAGCTCCATCATGAGGTGTATTTGGCTGTGGGACTACAATATTCTATACCATCAGAGCCTGATTTATGACCCCGTTTGAGCAGGTTGACTGATTGTGTGGCTGATTACATGGAAAACACCATTCGTAATCAACTGCGAGATTATTCTAGACAGGGACAAGGTCCCTTGCTATATTGATGGGCACTGGATTATAAGGCTGAAAAGGCCTTTGATTGACATTCTGCCTGGGACCCTGATAATTACCTTGATATGGTTGTCTGTTGGCTTGGTAAGACTGATTCTGACCTTGATATGATTGATTATGCCCTTGATATGGTTGTTGATAAGGCTGAAAAGGCCTCTGGGATTGTTGTTTCTTTATGTTCACTAGCTCATTTCCAAAAGTTTGAAGGATGCCCTCAATCTTTTGTTGACTATTTTTAATCTCTTTCAACTCTTGAGATGAACTAGAGGCAGAAGGTTCTGAATTGATAGTATTAGGTAATGTTGCGATAGTAGGCAAAGGGGTAAAATATGAAATTGGCAAAGGCATGGAGGCTTGAATCTCAAGAAAAATAGGCACTGGTGGTCTAGGTGCTATTTTTCTAGCCTGAATCAGATTATTCTCTGCTCTAATGGCTAATTCATATGCATTAGGTAAACTATTACCTCCTAATGATTGAATCATTACTGAAATATCACTATTTAAGGCCTTCAAAAAATATAAGAATGCATATTCAGTTGGAGGTCTTACCATGGTAGGAATTCTGTCCCATGTCTTCTGAAATCTAAAGTTAAAATCCATCATTTGCTCCTAAGGAGCTCTCTTTATAGTGGTCATCTGTTCAACCAATGATAGATTATCTGATTTGTCTTGGAATTGTCTGTTTAATTTCTCTCCTAGATCATCCTAGGTTGTAATAGTTTGCACTGGTAGACTCCTGAACCATTGCAATGCCTTCCCTTTGAAAGAGGCGGCCAGCAGCCTGATGGCTACATTTTCTTGAGTGACATGATGTACCCCACACAGAGATGCTATGTCTCTGATGTGCTTAATAGGAGTAGTCTGATTTTCTCCTGTAAAATAGGGAAGATTCTTCAAAGCTGCCATGGGTATGACATCATGTACTGCTAGGTTTAAAGGGCTACCCCCATCAAAAGTCACGAATGGCTGATTTCTTGCCATCTAAAGAGCTGCAGGTAGATTTGCTTGAGTTACTACAGGAACTATAGAAGCAACTGGTTTGAAACTTGGGGGAGTTGACTGTACTCTTTTGGAGGCTGGAGTCCTTGCTGCAGCTCTGCTCTGTCTCCTAGGTGGAGAAAGCTGTAGATAATCAAATGAGCTTGAACTTGAGCTCCTAGTTTGTATCTTTCTCATAAAATATAAAAACAGAACTAGTCTACTTATCCTTCCTTAGTTTGAGTCGCCATATATGCAAACTTTAACCTCTTAAAGGTTTGTAATCACTGGCTGCACATCAAAACCAGCAATAGTGATTATTAAGTTGATTGTTGTTCTGACTCTTTGGTCCCACTGGGCGTGCCAAAGTTGTTATCACCCAGTTTTGCACTCTTGCATGAAGCTGTTAAAGCTTTACAAACTGGAATAACATGGGGTTGATCCCTAAGTGTGGGACTTTGCTAAATAAGATCAAACCTCTGGAGAAGGCCAGCTTCCTTGTCTAGCTATCACTTGAAACTACTGAGTTTTGGGGGAAAAAAGAGAGAGAACACTTGTAATGAAAATGAATAAAAGCTTGAAAACATAAAAGGGTGATACACTAGACAGATTTAAAGAAACTTCCACAGAACTGAAGAATGCACAACACAATCAGAATATTGCAAGTAGGCATACACAGGTTAGATGACTCTAGCAGAGGGGAGAAGCAATATGGTTGAGAGGAATACAACATTCATAGACAAACCATATGTAGATTCACACAGAACCAGAAAAATTAGTAAAGAGGTAAAAATAACTTGCATATATTTGACAGAGAGGCAAGGTTACAGTATATGAAAACTCTATTTGGAAACAGAAAGACCAGAATGCCCAAAAAAATTTTCAACTCTATTTACGTCATTCGAATGCATACTTATAGCATTCCAAAAATTCCTAAGTCGGGTTACAAAATTTGCTCCAAGAGCTGTCACAGAAAAATATCTCCCTCGATGACTGTCCAGTTGCATCAGTTATGGCGTAGAAATCTGGAATTGGGTAGATGGGAAGATATTTAGAGTCTTTATTGCAGTTGCTTACTCATCACCAATCTTCATCCAACACATCAGTGAGGAGATATTTTGATCATGAATGCGAGCAGCTTCCATACCTGTAGAAATGAATGCAAAAACTATCTACATCTCGTTCAAGAAGTCGCTGAAACATCCAGTCGCCCAAAATATGCAACTCCAGATTTGAATTTGAAAAAGTGACAAAACTCTTGAAAAACCCTGCCAAATGAAAGAGGGGACCGAAATATGCAACTTTGCCTCTTATAGCAGGTCGAAATTCACCAAAATGGAGGAGATAAAGGTGGTCAAATATTTGGTCAACTGTTTGTATATATCGCTTATGCATCTCTGTGTATATCACTTTACATTTGTCGCCTGAATCGGCATTCAAAAATTCATTCTACAACTCCTTTGTACATACATGGCGCTTTGCATATCGGCCCCTGTATATCCTTTGTACTTTCAAAATTGCATATACAAACAAGCTCCCTTGTATATGCGGGCCCTACCACTTGTATGTTAGCTTGTATCTGGCCTTGCATTTTCCAGCGAATGTATATTTGCTTGTATGTCAAAAATACAAAGGCAAATATACAAACCTCCCAAACATACAAATGGGGAATCTTTGAGGAAAATGCGACGAATGCACATTAAACCTTGTATGTTTCATTTGCACCTTTCCTTGTATATTGCCGATATACAAACCGGGAATATTCCTGGGGACCTGCAAAAGATTCCCAAAATGTATATGCACCTTTGGAGCGCGATATACATTTAGAAAATGCATGTAACCTAATTTTTTCATCATTTTCTAAGGCCGATGGAGATTTTCAAGCCCGCCAAATGAACATTTGAACTGTATGTTGACCAAAACTTTGACCATGGATAACTTCTTTATTTGGCCGAATTTCAGGGTGATGTAAAAAGCAAACCTGCCTATTTTTTCAAGCTCTTTCCAATGGTAAGGTTTTTTAGGCAAGACTTCTGGGAAATTTGGCACTTTAAGCTTTATAGGAACATTTTCCAAAGGATTTTGAAGGAAAATACCATATTGACTATTTGGCTCTGGACAGAGGAAAAAGGGTCAATAGGAAGTACACAAAATCTTTAGCCCACAACCAAAATTCCACTTTGATGAGCTTAGAGACATCCCAAATGGACCAATTTCAGAGTTTTTATGGGTCTAAGATCATTTCAACTTTGTTTTATGATCAAAACTTCACTCCTCCAACTCTAGTTTGCCTTAACATGACACAATGAGGTCTTCATGGCTCAAATCTTCACATTTTTCTGATCCCCTACTCCTGCATGAAAAATTCATTAGACAACACACCATTTTACACTAAATCCACCCATTTTAGGGTTCTAACACAGCAATTTAAGTTGGGAAAACCAAAAACCTCTCTAAAACCCCCAAATTAAGTGTTTGTTGGAATGACATAGGCAGTCATAGAAAAAAGGTAATATCTCCTTCTATAAGTTGAATCAAGACCTCAGAATAGAACCATTAGAAAGGTATCTCAACCCTATTTCCAAAAATATATGGATTATCCCTAGATCTATCCATACAGAGGCATGCAATGGACGGGAACAGGACAGTTGCAGTAAAAAAGATAGGGTTTTGGATAGTTTTTAGCAAAAACGTGATAACTTTCACAAAAATGAATGAAATGACCTCAAGCCAATGGCATTGGATATTTAGCTTACCCCTCTATCACATCCAATTTGTTTCATGGCATAACTATTCCATACAAGTTTGTGGTACGGTCTGCAACAGAAAAATTGTAGGAAAAAAGAAAAACAGAGATAAGGGACAACATTCTATATTTTATTCATTTCCTTCTCTTGAACTTCATCCAAATTACAATGCATTCTCATGAGAGAGGTATCTCCTATATTATCACCATGAATTCCTTCTTTTCCTCCTTCCCAAATGTGGGAAAAGGCTAAAAATAGCCTCACATTGACTGCTTTTTTCAGAAAAGACTATTTTTTCCAAAAAAAACTAAATGTCTAAACATAGACTGTCACATACTTAAAAGGATTGTACACCACTAAAGATAATGACTATTTTCCTATCTCCACTACATGTTTATGCCTTTCAAGGCTTTATTACATTTTTGAAACTCCATATAATCTCTTAACATTAAAATTTCAATTATTTGACTTAAAACTTATTCTAGGTGCATTGCACCATACACCCTAACTTGAAACTTTTCCAAGTCCCTTGGAAATATTCTTGCAAATTGCTTTTCTTTGTCCTCCATGTTTGTCTTCATTAGGCTCATTGTTCCTTGATCCTTCACTGTCTATGGCGTGCTTGCCAACATGACTTGCTTCTTGACCATATGCATTCTTTGTAGATTGTCCCACTCTTGGTCCTTTGACCTTGTCACCTTCATCAGCAACTATGCTTCTCTCAACTGTCTTTCCCCTGTTCACTATCACATTACCTTTTGCAACCTCTGTCAGGCCTTTATTCAACTTGTTTACTATCTTATCAACCTTGCAAACTTCTGCACCAACTTCACTTGGTTGTTTCTTATCTCTACTCATCACTATAGGGCACATGATTGTCCCTACTAAGACTCCTTCACTCACTTCTTGCCTCTCCACAGACTCTACACTCTTACACTTTTCATTTTCACTCACCTCCTTCTTCCACATGAAGACATTCTTCTTGACAACTAGCTACAACTCATCTTCACACTTGCTCTTTGCTGTCTCAATAGTTTTATGCCTTGAAAAGGTTGCACACTCCTTGTTTTCACTCTCAAACATCACTAGCTCCTTCTTGCCAAACATGGTCATCTTTGTTGTCTTTGACTACTCCTCTAATGGTAGTAGTACAAAAGTCTTCTCATCCTTCTTAATAGTGAAGGTATTGGCTCTTCCATCATATACTGCAAACCTATCAAATTGCCAGGGTCTTCTTGGTATCACATGACAACAATCCATGGGTAGGATGTCACATAGGACCTTGTCCTCATATGCTCCAATCTTAAACTCAACTAATTCTTTCTCAGTCGCTAAAATGGACTAATGATCACTCAATTTCAGTTTGTCTACCATCTCACTTGACACCATATTATCAGTACAACCAGAATCCACTATCACTTTACATACCTTGTTCTTGCTTTTGCAAGTTGTCTTAAACAATGCTCTCCTCTTAATCAACTCCTTCTCCCTAGAGGTCTTTAGTAGTGGTCTCTCTCTCAGCATCACACCTTGTGGAACTAGAACCGCATTCTTCTTCTTGGACTAATTGAGCCCTTCTCTCACTCTTCCTATCACCATCACTTGAAAAATTTTGCTTCTCAGGACACTTATATGTTGGGTGCCCAAACTCTTGACAATTATAGCACATACCCATAAAGGTGTTTGCACTCCTTCCACCACCAAATCTGCCTCTAGAACCTTTGCTTCTAAAATCTGCACTTTGTCCTTGTGCCTTACTCATATCTTCTTGACTTTCATTGGCTTGTTTTGTGTTTTGAAAAGATCCTCTGCCTCTAGAGGTGCTACCTCTACCTTTGGCTATCTTATCTTGTCTTCTCTTCAGCTTCTCTTCTACTCTTACTACTATCTGATAACAGTCTTCAACACTCCTTGGATTTGCCAGCACTAGTTCATCCTACATGTTAAACCTCAAACCACCAATATACCTAGCAACTTTTTGCACTTCAGTTTCGTTTTGACCAGACCTTATACTCAGCTTATAAAACTCTTCAGTGTATGTCTTAACATCCATTTCCTTTTGTCTTAAACTTTGAATCTTCTTAAACATTTGAACTTCATAATCTTTAGGCAAGAATTTACCTTTGATTTTTGCTATCATCTTGTCCCATGAAACAATCTTTGCCTTTCATTTCTTTCTCCTCTCTGTTTGTTGATAATCCCACAATAACAAAGCATGACCTATCAGCTTGGTCTTTGCAATCTTCACTTTCTGATCCTTAGGAACTTCTTTACACTCAAAGTGGTTGTCCAATCCTGCTATCCAATCTAGTAACTCTTCATCATTCAGGCTTCCTCCAAACTTTGGCACATCTATCTTTATTTTGTGCTTGTCTTCTTTTACTGCCCTCAGCAACTTTACCATCCTCTAATCCTCAGGGTCCAACTCTTCTTCCACATCTTCATACTCAGCTTCTTCTTCTTCCTCAGACTCAATCCCTTCACCTAGAGCATTCCTCTTCTCTAATTTTGTTCTAGGGTAGCCATTCTTTCTTTCAGCTCCCTCAACTCTCTGGCATGCTTCTCCTTTAGCTCATTCATCTCTTGAGCCATGTTTCTCACTCTTGGAGGCATCTTGACAAGCTGCCTCTTCAACTCAACACTTCACAGACCTGCTTACTGTGCTCTGATACCAATTTGACGCATAGCTCACTACACAAAAACCACAAAGGATCACAAACAACACCAAAAGAGTAAGAGGATATAGGAGATGGTAGGGCAAAAAAAACTCTTCTAGGCCTCAGTGGACCAAACTACAACATTTGATTTCAAACTGGACATGACTATCCACTTATTCTCCATGGATTCAACACTACATAATAACACCATCTTTGGGTTTGCATACATGGGAGCTTTCCCAAATATTCTAGGGACCCTAGACCTTCTAGGTTTGACTATCCCAAGCTTACAAAACTTACAAATTTCTCAGAAGGTACCTCCTTGTACCATTTCCTTCATAGGCTGACCTATCTCCTTGTAGCCCTGTTTTCAAGGCTTTTGGAGCATAACTTTCAAAATACATCACAAAACTACAAAACAAATACCATTTTGAGTACCCATTATGGATTTACACAACATACTAAGCATGCAAGGTAGGTTGTTTTGTAACATACACCTCAAATTTTGACTGTTTCTGCTATCCTGGAGGGCAATTAGCCCTGTTTTACAAAGGAAGTACACAAAATCTTTAGCCCACAACCAAAACTCCACTTTGATGAGCTTAAAAACATCCTAAATAGACCAATTTCAGAGTTTTATGGGTCTAATATCATTTCAACTTGTTTTATGATCAAAACTTCACTCCAACTCTAGTTTGCCTTAACATGACACAATGAGGTCTTAATGGCTCAAATCTTCACATTTTTCTTATCCTCTGCTCTTGCATGAAAAACCCATTAGATAACACACCATTTTACACTAAATCCACCCATTTTGGGGTTATAACATAGCAATTTAAGTTGGGAAAACCAAAAACCTCTCTAAAACCCCTAACTCAAGTGTTTGTTGGAATGACACAGGCAGTCTTAGAAAAAGGCAATATCTCCTTCTAGAAATTGAATCAAGACCTCAGACCAGAACCATTAGAAAGGTATCTCGACCCTATTTCCATAAATATATGGCTTTCCCCTAGATCTATCTATACAAAGGTGTGCAATGGCTGGGAACAGGACTGTTGCAGTAAAAAAGACAGGGTTTTGGATAGTTTTTAGAAAAAATGTGATAACTTTCACAAAAATAAATGAAATGACCTCAAACAAATGGCATTGGATAGTTATCTCACCCCTCTATCACATCCAATTGGTTTCATGGCATAAATATTCCGTACAAGTTTGTAGTACGGTCTGCAACAACAAAATTACAGAATAAAAGAAAAACAGAGATAAGGGACAACAAACTATATTTTCTTCATTTCCTTCTCTTGAACTTCATCTAAAGTACAATGCATTGTCATGATAGAGGGCTCTCCTATATTCTCACCATGAATTCCTTCTTTTCCTCCTTCCCAAACATGGGAAAAAGGCTAAAAATAGCCTCACACTGACTGCTTTTTCAGAAAAGACTATTTTTTCCAAAAAAAACTAAATCTCCAAACATAGACTATCACATACTTAAAATGACTGCACACCACTAAAGATAATGACTATTTTCCTATCTCCACTACATGTTTATGCATTTCAAGGCTTTATTACATATTTAAAACTCCATTTAATCTCTTAACATTAAAATTTGAATTATTTGACTTAAAACTTATTATAGGTGCACTGCACCATATTTGGATGTAGTTTTTTATAAAACTTACACTATAATTTAATTTGACATAATCAAATCCTAATAAAACATCATAATTTGACACATTTTGAAAAATACCTCCTACTTGTCACTATAATTTATTGTTGATAAAATGTTGAAAATGAGGTTTATGGGGCATCTACTTTTTTTATAGTATGTTTCAAATAAAATTTCCTTACTTTTTTATATTGATAGTTTGAGACTTTAGTGCATGAATTAGTTTTTTGTTCATTTTGATAAATATGTATTTTTTCATAAATCTTAAAAGTGTTATGTACTATAAACACAACTATTTTGAGGGTCCTCCACATTTATTTTAACTATTTATCCAATATAGACAATGATTATATCACGTCAACATGGAATCTCAAGCTCTCGTGAATTATATTTTAATCAAACTTTAATATTTTTACTTAAGAAAATAATCAATGTTATATTTAGGTGTTTCTGATATTGATAAAAGCAGATTTTTGAAAGGACTTGGACCCTTTTACAACAAAGTAGCCAAAAAAAATGGTACAAATATCATGAGATATGGGACAAATAACACAACACAAAAATGGCAGCCATGTTACTACACAACAAAATAAAAACAACAAATACATAACACCTAAGGATCAGAAAAATACATTATGCTTGATCTTGTTCTAGCAAATCTAACTCCCTTGATCTAAGGGTGGGAGCTAGAAACAGATTTTGTGAGGCCTTTATTCCTTGTATAAAAAACCATCCAAGATAGCCTTGAATCCAAATCCTTAGAATGGGGAGAGAGGATGGAATCCTCAATGGATGCCTCCACCATAGACAAATCACACAGAGAGGGACAACTTAGTCCACCTTATATTTGGGTGTTGATGTCATACTTTTACTAAAAATAAAAATAAAATATAAACAATAGTAAAAATATTAAAATATTATATTTTTGAAAAATACGATTTTAAATCTACAAAAGGGTACTTTTATATTTTTCAAAAAAATATTATTTACATGAGTATAAGTTTCTAAGGAACATTAAGTTTTTTGAATAATATCAACTTTTTTTGTGAAATTGACACCAAAGTGATGCTACATATGCATCTAGTAGAACTCCTATATAGAAAAGTTATGGTCTAGATTTATTTTATCTTGAATCATTCAAGCTAGAACACATTTCATCCCAACTTGAATTTTAGTTGGAAATTCTTAAATTTTGATGTACTAAAAATTTGGCCTAAAAGGCAACACAAATTTGAACTTTCAACTATACACAAGTGCAAGGAATATCCAAGTGAACATCATCAAAAGAGATAGGATGAAAAACATAAATACGATGCCTCCCCTAAGTGGGGGAAACATAACAAGCATGACATAGACACACATGACATGTTAGAGACATACACATAGATAAGAGACAAAAAGAAAGACATCATAGAGAAGGTGAAATGACAATGATATAATGAAAATGAAAAAAAGGCATAAAAGACATGAGAAAGGAGGAGTATGTAAAACATGGCTCAATAAAGAAATGCCAAAGACATAAAACCATAAAGAAAATAGGTTATGTTTTTGGTTAGCACTATGACAATGTTATTAGTCACTCACTAATTTTGCATCATCCAAAATCCATAGGGAAAACAAAAAAGAAAGAGAAAAGAAGACAAAATAAAAGGAAACTTATTGAAATCTAAAGTGACAAGTCATGTAAAGGAAAAGAGCATCAACTAATGCATGCATTAATGTCATCATCTCACTTGGTAATCTTAATATCCTCATACTTAATATCTAAATCCTTTTGTAGTAGAAGATATTCATTACTACGTAATGTAGTGCTCTTGAAAAAATGCTAGAAAGAGGCACCATTTCTTATTTTCCTTTCCATAATCATAGTTCATCTTTTCTTGAACACACATCTACTTGTAAATTATAATATTGTTTAATGTTCATATCTTTCTTTGAAACCCATGTAATTTGATCAACCTTTGAAAAGTAGTAGATCTATATCTATTATCCATAATACTTTTGTTTATTTCATATTTTCTTAGCACATATAAAATTTCTTTCTCATGAGAACTTTTTAGTAAAGGATATATTCAAACCCTTATGCTAATAAATTAGTTTGTACATGTGGATTTGTATATTGTACCTTTTTGTCCTTGATCATAATATGATGGTGTTATGGAGTAAAAAGTGGACACATGCCTTTTTACCTCCTAGTTTAGCTCCTAGGTCCCCATGTTAACATTATACAAGATAAATATTCATCCCGATGCGAAATCCCCCAAAACCCATGACAAATGGGAACTAGGGGCCCATTTTATGCCTTACTCTGGACTAAAAAGGCACCTTGGGACTTGGGCACCCATTCCCAAGTCCTCCTTGATTGGTCAGAGCAAAATTTAATACATGTTGGCATAGGACCTTTAAAAAGGTTTCCCTTTGTTGGTTCTTTTGATTTAATTCATGAATGTTAGCGGAAAAGCATATATAAGTGAGTGTTTGAATTCATTTTGATATAGGTTGATGATAGAGAACTTATGATCTTGGAGCAAAGAGCATTCAAAGCATTCATTGTGTTGTTGTTGTAGATTTAGAATCATCATCAATCTCCTTATGAGTTGAAGGATCTTCATTCTTAGGACTAAGGGCTTCATCTCTGAGGTGACATCATTATTTTTTGAATCATTTCATCATTTGGTTTATCTTTAGCCTATGCCTTGCTAGGGCATTCTCTCTCTCTCTAACAACGGTGTTGGGAAGCTTGAAATCTATCCCGAGATTTGACTAAGGCAAATCCCTAAACACCACAACCCCCAAACCCCTTTTCTTCTTGTGTGCAGGTTACAGGGGTGAAGTTTGAAGAAGTGAAGGTACATGAAGGTTGTGTAAGGGAAAGGGTTTTGAGATCTAAAAGTAGTTTGCAGAAATTCCTCTGCGGAAGACTTGGGTACCCACCTCAGCATCCTCCTACTCAAAGAAACACTATATTCGGCATCAGGATACCCCTTGGGACATTTTTTCAATTTTGAGTTTTTGAAGATCCTGACTTTCTATACTTGTGCACTCGCCCCATAGTTCTCCAACTTTTTAGCTTTCATAGAATAGGTCCTAATATCTCTCTGATCATCTTTGTACATTTGATTTTTAGGTTTCACTTGTCTTTTGTCTATTACAATCTGATTATCTTATAATTAGGCTTTTATTCATACTTATCCTAGGTAGGGTTTGATAAAAGGCTTGATTGAATCATATCTTCCCATAGAAATCTTGAGCACAAAATTAGTAGCTAATTCCTCTTTCATCTTGTAGTGACTTGGATCAGTTTTGTCCTTGAATGTTATTGTGGAAGAGGGTTTGATCTAGTGTATACAAACTGCTTACATCATTCATATTTTCCATACATAACATTTCGGTGAACCCGTAGCATCAAGAATTTGCATCTTGCTAAGTGTTGAAGTCAGGTCTTACATTAATTCATATCATACTTATCATTATTTATTGAAAAATCTTGCATAAATTTGAAAAAAGTGAAAAAAATAAGCATTCTAGGCTCGCATAAAGGCATAGTTTTGCATTATTTTCATTGCATATCATTGAAAACATTTAATTTTCTAATTTTTACATCAGATTTGATCCATATTATAGAAATTAATCATTTCATGATATCACATCTTGCATTTGAAGATCTCATTTGCTAGGGTTTTGTTGAAAACTTGCATCTTTTCCTATAACCTAGTTATTTGCAAAGCTAGGGTTTGTAGTCAAAATCTTATTTTAGATTTTTCTGCTCTCATAAACATTCATTCAAATTTAATTTTTAATTGTATTGTTGTATCATTTGACATTCTTGCTTTGAAACTTTCAATGTTTGTATTTGCACATTATGTATTTCAACAAGCATAATTACCTTAATCTTATTGATCATATTATTGGCTAGTGCATTGAGTGTTATAGGACTTTTCATGAGTTGTATAACCCACTGCCCTACTAGAAACATCTTTGTAATAAGAAGTTTTAGATTAATGGGTTCTAGTGCTTTCAATAGCGATGATATGCAAACATCGGAAAACCCATTGCACACCTACTTTACAAAGGGTGAATCAACATCTTTGTAAGATATCATAAATACCACCATGATGGAGGAACAAAATTTTCATGATGTTGAGGATGTGATTGATGTAGTTTCACATGTGCCTGATGAACAAATTCAGAAACTTGACAAACAACTAGCTGATTTCCAACAAATTGTAGAACATGCACATCTAGCTCAAGAAGTGGTACCTATTGTTGAAGGTATAAGAGGATTGTTACAAGAAGGACAAGAAGGTGTTGACATGCTTCGTGGATTTTCCCACATAGTGGAACATAACATTATGCCAGCAGCTAGCCACATGAATATCATTGTAAATGTGTCATCACCGACAAATATAAACTCACAAGTATCAGCACCCATACCGACTACTAGCATATCCACATTTACATCATCAATTCTAACCACTAATCCACATGCTTGTAGTAATGCTACCACCACCATGGGAACATCCACTAGAAATAATTATAAAGATGTTACATTTAATTATCAAAACTCAACACCTCATGTCTCTATACCCATGCATACTTATTCTCAACCACCCATTACCTCCACTTATTACCGACCACCTTTTAATTTCATGACTATAGCATCAAATCCACCTCTCTCAAATCTGTAAACTACTTCACCCAATGATGCTCTCCTAAACTAGCTTTTGCAGAATATGTCATCCTTACAACAAAAAGTGACAAACTTGACTAATGTTTCCTCTCAACCTACTTTACCAACATATCATTCTCACAATCCTTTATCTTATTCAATTCTAAGAGCTCAAATGCCTGACAAATTTGAGACTCCTTGCTTTGAAAAGTATTGGTAAATGTGATCCTAATACTCCTGTGGCAACATTCACAACAATGTGTAGTGATTTCTTCTTTGATGAGGCATTGTTAGAAAAACTCTTTCATCAATCTCCCAAAGATACCTCTTTGGAGTGGTTTTACTCTCTACCTTCTAATTCAATAAATTCCTTCTCATAGCTAGTTGATCAATTCTTGCAACACTTCCAAGAAAATATTGGACCTTCTATCTCATTGATTGATTTGGTCCATTATAAACAAGGTTTGAAAGAGAAATTAATAGAATTCATCAGTTGATGTCAAGCTCTCATTATGCAGATACAATATCTTATTAAAGATGATAGTATTAAAAAAATATTCATTATGAATTTACAACCAAATATACGTGACAAGCTATTGTTGATGAAGTATAGTTCTTTTCAACACTTATGCACAACTCTCTGAGATTGCCAAATTTTAGCTAGTCAGTATGAGAATCATACTTCATCAACTCCTATTGGTCAATCCATAGTTGGAGCATCTCAAAATTCATTCAAGAAGAATAATAGGAATTTCATTAAGATCAATGGGCAACATTCGAACAATTTTCAATCACAAGTGTCCATTATTCCAAAGCCTACTCTGACACCATTTCAATGCAAATAGGAACAAAGACAATTTACTCCATTATCAGATTCTCTCCATTTGATAATGGCTCAAGCAGTGAACAAAAATCTTTTGAAGCTTCCTCTTGTTCATCCTTTCAACATTAGTAAGGCACAAGGATGCTTATTGTCACTATCACCGCTCACCGGGACATGATATCAAAAGATGTATGCATCTGAAACATGAAATTCAAGACCTGATCGATTCTAATGTGATACAAGTTACTGGTGTGAATGAAAATGTAAATAAGTCGGTAGCCCCGCCAAATCAAAACTTACAAATCTTCACTAATCCTTTTCCTAAGCATAGAGACAACAATATGGTGGAACAAAATACAATGGAGACTAAAGATGACTATCTTGACTATGATGACATAGTTGGTATGATAGAAGTGGATAAGGTAACAAGTGAAGACTTACCTCATCCACAAGAAAAATGTATCTATGTTAAGGTTCCTCCTCCATTATCCTTTTATGGATTAGGAGATAACCAAAATGCACAAGATACACAAATGGAACAACCTATATGTAATCACTTGAAACAAGAGAAAGTGGTGACGAGGAGAAGCATCCCCTTCCATCGTGAAGGGATCATTCATGAAGAAATGTAGAATAAGAAAGCAAAAGAAAGGAAAAGAACAAGGCATGAATCATCGGTGGAAAAAGGTAATGGTTCCCCTCCCCGCAAGCAACAAAAGCTTTCAAACATACAAAGTCTAGAGAGACAAGCACCGTCTGGCCATCTTGGAAATAAACATCAATCAGGTATGAGTTCCTCACACATTTTCTCACACTTGATGGAGCACCTCTCTAAGATGCTTGAAAGTTTGGAATCCTCTTAAATTAGATATATAATTTATATATCATTGTGTTGTGTTGTGTTGTGTTCCCCCGTGTTGTATTAAATATTGTTTAGATCTCTTTGGATGACCCTTGATACTCTTGTAAGGTCAAGGATACAAAGAGATCACCTCTTTTGTGACCATTCTTCTATTTGTCTCTCTATTCTTGTATTGTCCTCTCTCTTATTGTAATTGTTGTATGTTGTGTCTTGGGGGCATAATGTTGTGGAGGATATTTTGGGGGCATCTTCCCATGTTGTAAACCCAAGTCACTTTGTCTCCTCTCTCATTTTTAGTGTTTCCATTCTTCAGTGGCTCTACTAGTCGGCGAATAACGAAAATAAATAAATACTGTTAAGGATTGTGTGTCCCTACAACAAGAAAGTAAAAATGGACCTAGTCCATATATGAGGATGGGGTTCATATATAATTATGGACACTTGACTAGTAGAATCACTTTGTGGTGTGATTCTTATTATGATATTTGTTGTAACAAACCGTTGCAATACTTTAGATATGTCTCTATGCACTTTGGATTGTTTTGTATATCACCTTGTAGCTACACTCGATTCTGAGATACCTGAAGTATAACCTCACAGCTATATTTAGTTCCAAACCTGTAAGTGTAGCCTTGGTATATGATGTGATATGTTAAACATTCATGAATTGATTTGGTTATTATCTTATAGTAATATTTTCTAACCAAAGCTTATGTTGTTAGCAAATGATAATGGTGTGTTTTTGGGAACATTCAGCGATCATGGCACATGTCACCTTTGAGATATGATCTTTGTGAAAGCTCTTGTTCCCTTACATGTTTTCACTTTACCTTAAATGTGCTTGATACCAGCAAGCGGGATCAACCACTTTAAGGTGGGGGCATATATGATGATAACTACTTGGATATTTTAGATATTGATAAAGTGTATTTGCGTACACTTCCTTTTCACCATAAGGCATCTTTGTGATGTGGGTGGGGTTGTGTACTTTGATTTTTTATGTATATCTTCATTCTCCTAAGGACTTCACCTCTAAGGTGGCATCATTATTGATTGAATCATTTTATCATTTGGTTTATCTTTAGCCTCTACCTTGCTAAGGCACACTCTCTCTCTAACAACGGTGTTGGGAAGCTTGAATTCTATCTCGAGATTTGACTAAGGCAAATCCCTAAACATGACAACCCCCAAACCCCTTTTCTTCTTGTGTGCAGGTTACAAGTGTGAAGTCTAAAGAAGTGAAGGTACATGAAGGTTGTGTAAGGGAAAGGGTTTTAGGATCTAAAAGTAGTTTGTAGAAATTCATCTGGAGAAGACTTGGGCACCCGCCCTGACATTCTCCTACTAAAACAAACACTGAATCTAGCACCATGATACCCCCTGCGACATTTCTCCAGTTCTGATTTTCCAAAGATCCTAACTTTTTGGACTTGGGCACCCACCCCGTAGTCCTCTAACTTTTCATCTTCTGTGGAATAGGTCATGATATCTCTTTGATCATCTTTGTACATTTGATTTTTGGGTTTTAGTCGTCTTCTTTCTGTTACAAGCTAATTATCTTATAATTAGGGTTTTACTCATACTTAACTTAGGGTTTGATAAAAGTCTTGATTGAATCATATCTTTCCATAGCACTCTTGAGCACAAAATCAGTAGCTGAGTCCTCTTTCATCTTGTAGCGAATTGACTTGGTTTTGTCCTTGAATGTTATTATGGAAGAGGGTTTGATCTAGTGTACACAAACTAGATTACATCATTCATCTTTTCCATACATAACAGATGGTATGAAAATAGTTTTTCTTTACCACTATAGTCTACTTATGTCTTTCAAATGCTTTCATTTTCTATTTATCTTCTCTCCACTATTCTTATATAATCTGCACATATTATACAAACCATCATTACACTCATATGATGGTCTCTTAGGTGTCTTAATGAATATATCTAAAGTGAAATTTATTGATTCTAATACTAGGACATATGGAGCTTTAGAAATAGTAACGAATTTACTCTTATAAACATATTTTATGCATTGATGTAACATAGAAGATACTTCTTGGCATTGTTCAATCCAAGGACTACTAGGTAATAAATAAAAATTGATATGAAGTAGGAATGACATGACATAAAGTATATACTTTAATTCAAACCAATTTCCAAAAGTAAAATAATGCACTCCATAGTCTAAATCAAAACTCTATTAATCATCTTAAGAGAAAAACCTTGATGTGCATATTCTTGTCATTAAAAATGACAAAAAACTCTTATATACAGGTATATTAAATTGACAAGTAGGATCAATAATAACACCCTTAATTTGTTTGAAATCAATATAAGATCTGACATATAAAGGATCATAATAATTTTTATATGGGATCTCATTAGGTGAAAATACATAACTAGCATAGAATAAGATGTGCTAGCACCATGTTAACTCTAATGAAGCACATGCCCATGAACTAATTTTTAGAATTGTGTAAACAAATATTATTGAACTCATCAATATGGGAATGTATTTTTTCTTAATGTTGTGCCTCAAATAAATATGCATTAATAGATAGATTAAAAGGATTTGTGTAAATTTGTAAATTTTATTTTGGGGGAGAAACTGAATGATTGCCCCCATATTTAATGTACTTAACATGCATCATATTATTATCAAACATGTCTTGAATCTTATGCAACAATGTAACACAATGTGGTGTTGAATGACCATTAACTCTATGATGGCCACAAAATGCTTTGTCATCAAAATATAGAGACACAAGCTTTGAATTCAATACAAAGCCCAAATAGGAGGAAGAGTAATCATATTGGCACTAAGTGAACTTTTAAGCATGATAGGTACAAAAGATCTTGAAGTATTATAAACTTTCTTTTATTTGTAGGATTTAGAGTAATAACATTAGAATTTGTTGCAACATATTAGAATTTTGTCTCTTTTCTTGTTTTTCATTAGCTTTTTAAAAACTATTTTTTTGTTGAAACTTGGAAGGGTAAGATGATGTATAAGGAGCATGCGAAGATCCATGCTTTAGTGCATTAGCCTCAAGAAATTTAAATTCAATATTCCTCACATTGGCACATAAATCCATGACAAAAAATAACTATTGAGGTACACAATCTATTGAATAGGAGGTGACAAGCCCTTAACAAATATTCTTCATAACTCATTATCAGGAATTTGATAATATCTTAGTCGACAAGGATTGAAATTAAATAATATAGTCATGAATACATTCATTTGATTCTTATTTACAATCCACAAAGTATAAAATATTAACATTGTAGAAACCAATGTTGACATTAAAGTGATTCACAAAAGGATTTTCCAGGTGGGAGAAGTGATGTATAGATCTATGACAAGGAGAATATAGCAATTAAATTGCATATTCATTCAAAGTCATTGCAAAAAGATTAGTCATAATCTTACCATCATAAACATAATCCAAAATTGTGACATTGAATGATCTCAAGTGTGTCATAGGATCCCCTTTACCATTTTACATCTCAAACCAAGGGGCCACAAATCTAGCTAGAAATGGATAACAAATAATCTTTAAAGTGAGTGTATTGTACTTGATTTCACTAGTAATGTCCTTTTTATTTCCAATGAACAATCTTTTCTAGCACATGCTTTGTGATCTAACCTAGACTTCTACTATTAGATCTGTAATAGTGAAGTTCTAAAAGATTGGGAAATGAACTTGATTTTATTAGGGTTCATAATTATACATGTGATCCTAATCTAGAAAATCATGGCCTTGAATGTAATATGTGATCTTGAAGCTAATGTAAAACATTGAATCTAGATATGTAGCCTTAAAGTGGGCACTTCTAATTTTTAGAATTTTGCTCACCTTCCTATTTCTAAAAATGGTGGGAATATGTGTTAGATTTTTCTATGGAAATAATAACCCAAAATCTAGAAAGATAAAGGCAAACACAAAGAGAATATTAGAACTAAAATAAAATATTTATTTAAGATTATATCCAAATTACAAAATACAAGCTAGGTAGTGAGTTTATATAGATCAGTGAGAGGGTGGAGGTGGCAAAACTAGCCAATAGAGAGAGGCCACCAAGAGGCCTAAAGATATAAAGAGCATCTTCTCAAGATAGAAAATGCACCTCCCTTGTAGGATGGTGACACCTCAAACTACCCACTCACCTAATTAAACTCACTTTATTAACCTAAGCAAGCTTAATAATATGTGTAGGAAAAACCTTAGGTAAAGGGGAAAAACCTACACTAACATCCCCCCTTAAGCATAGCTTAGGTAGGTGAAAAGATGGGCCTAACAAATGAAGCCTGATGAGCTACACATGTACACAGATTTATCCCCCAAAGAGAAGAAGCCCCCACAAATAGAGAGAGAACACTCCCAAAATAGAGAGACTAAGAGTGAAGGTCAAGATGACCCCCCTTGATAAAGTGAGAAGGATAAAACCCCATGCAAGGAAAAATTCCCTCCCAAAAAAGAGATGAGAAGGGAGACCATGAAACCCCCCTCAAGTAGCCTCCTGCACCAATGGTTGATGCTCAAAACTAAATGTGGAAGATGGTCCATGATCGTCGAACAACATTCCTCTCCTTAGGAAGAAAGAAAAACAAAGATTTATGTAGAGTGTCTTTCCATTCCTGAAAAGAATATGAATGAAGAAGGATCAAGATAAATGATGCCTTTGATAACTACTCATGTGTCTCCATGCCGATGCTGAAAGATGCCACAACCAAATAAGGAGTCCAAGCCTAACTAACAAAAGTGACAACCCAGAACCAAGTAGAAATTGAAATAGAACAGGGTCCAAAGATGAAGATCTCTCCTTTGAAGACAAGGATGCCTTGTCGAAATGCTACTTAAGGATCTCTAAGACAATGCCAAATTATGACAAATGTTGATATGATAGATTAGGTACCATAGAAGATTTAGGTATAGTAGCCATGGATGGATGGTGCTCACCACAGGTAAGACAACTAAACCAGTGAGAATTTGGTACTTCTATAGATGGTGTCAACATGAATGATGATTGAGTCAAATATGTAGACTCATAAATATCTATATAAACTATCATTGTAGAAGTAAATGTAGGCAAAGAAGGAATAGGAGGGTCTGAATGTGTCCTCATAAAATTTAAAGAAGAATAATCAACTCCATATAAATTATCATTAAATAGGAGATTAATGCCCTTAATAGTGTCTCCCAAATCTAAAATGTTGGAATCTACCAACAAGCAAGAGATGTGAAGCAGAAGTGTGTCCCAAGGAACTATCTCTAGAAGACTAATGTAACCTGTCGCACCAGATCACTAGAAGTAATGGAAGAAGCAACAATGGACTCAGATGGAGCAACATGTGATGAAGAAGGAGATGAGATCTCAATACATGTCACTTGACTACACTACTCATACTTGAATGATGTGTCCACACAAGATGCCTTAGTGTGAACATGTGAAATATCTACTATTGTTGGATTAGAAGACTTTAGCAAACTGATGTCATTATCTATACAAAACTTTGTCTTAATTCATGAATATCCTTTATCATGCATTCATCTTCAATGTGATTTTTTTGACCATAGTAACCACATTTTGCCTTCAATAGTTTTGGAGGATTTAGAAGAATACTAAAATGAAAAGGATTTTGAGTGAGAGACATGTTTACAAAACTAGTTAAAACAAATGATTATCACAAAAAGATCCCCCCAAATCATTCAAACAAAGAACTCCCCAAGAAAATATGATTTGGCCCACCTTATATTTAGTGCGATTACAATTGCCAACAACAAGAAATGCCAAGTGGACTTGACTTCAATGCATTTACAAATCCTCAAAAATGAGTATATGTTTAAAGTACAATTTTGGAGAAATACCAAATGAAATGAACAACACCACTATGAAGTACATGAAAAATAATGCACTTTCAAGGAAATAATCACCTCAATTTGAGGTCATATGAGAAAGTTATGAAACTTTGAAGTTCTAAATATGAAAACTATGTAGTGTCACCTATGAGAATCTACAATTTTAGCAAAATCCATGCATCAAAATTAGAAACCATCTACAACAATGCATAGAGAGCAAAAAATTAGCCCAAATATAAAAATATTCTTGGAAAAAGGAGGACGTGAGCCCAAGATATTAGCTTACAAACTTTGTCTTCAAGATCCAACTTGCCAATGGAGAGGGAGTAAAATTTAAAAATTCACCTTCTGCCAAATTTAGCAAAACTACTACCAAAATTAGTGGAACCACCAAGTTTAGAAGTCCTCTAGAAGAAAAGTGATTGTGGCTAAAATTGGTAGAGGGGACAAATTTGGTGAGGGTTTGGTTATTGCCAAATATGGTGGATTTGCTAAAAGGGCCACCAAATGTTGTGGTGGCGCCAAGGGAATGGCACAAAAGCCAAGGTGAGCACTATTTTAAAGGTCAAAAGGTTGATTTGTAGATGAGGGATGGGAGCTGAAGCCACACCCAACCCCTATTAAAAGGGTTTGCGACCCTATAAGGGGGTTTGTGCCCTAATACATGGTATGTGGCATTTGAAGACATGGGGATCTAGGCCTTCACAAGATCAAGGTCAGTACAGGGCTAATAGATCCTTGTACCTATTGATACCTTGGTACCACAATTTGTTTTTATAAAAAAACATTCAAAAGAAATTTTAACTATGATTTTGAATATAAATTTTTTAAAAATCAATTTTTTTCTTGTGATTTAATATTTGTTGCAAATTAATATATATTTGCAACAAATATTAAATTGCAAGATAAAAATGATTTTTTTAAAAAATTATCAAAAGTCATGTCATACCCTATGCAAGTTCGTATGATAGAGGAGGAGAAAAAATCTCTGATGGCCCTAGATAAAGTGCTTTGATTTTGGTGATTTGATAGTTGATCTTAGGAGTTTTGGGTCTTCTAAGTGTGATGGAAAGGTTAAATTTGACCCAAAATGCTCTTAAAAATTAGGTACCCGCCACTGCAGAATCGAAGCTGCCCTCTGTCAATAGCTCAGCTTGGAAGAGTTTAAGCCTATCCTCTGCCCCTGGCAGATCTAACAAAGGCCCAGATTTTCTCTCGTCTCCTGCAATTTTAAGTATATACACAATCTATTCAACTCTGGTTGTATTATTATATTATGGGCAAGGATTAAAAGTAACTGGATCTCTGAGAGTGGCGTGAACAGTGTAACCCTTTTGCAGAAGATTTTTGACTAGCCACGATCCGATGTATCCCGCTGCTCCTGTCACACATACTCGTTTTACAGTGTTGTTACCGGTAAGGCTTAAACAGCCGGTGTGTTGTTAGTCCCGGCTGACAAGGCAAGGGGAGCCCACAGTACAGTCAAACAGTCTTCCGTTTATTTTTCACTTTCCGGTTATTCTTCATACAAACGGCATGTCTATGTCCTCTCATGACCATGCCCATACACATACGCATCGTGGCTTTCTCCCAACAATACTGCTAAGACATCATGACATACAAATACAATCCATGAACATAAAGCATCGTACGGAAAATAATAGTTTCACTACATTAATAAAATATTTTATTAATGCAGTGAAATTATTGTTTTTAATATAGACTTTTAAAAAAAGTTGTATAGTTTAAAGAACTTATTTTAATGTTTTATTTTTTTTTCCATTTTTTCTACAATAAAAATTAGAATAAATTTTTGGATTATTTCTAATATTAGGATGTATAGTTTTAATATGATTTTGAAATGAAAATGATCTTTTATAATTTGGTTTGGATGTTTGTGTGGTGTAATAATATGTGATAAAAAAAGATTTATTAGACTTAATAGTGTTGCTCCATTCTTATTGTTGAAGATAGGATTTTGTCACATAACCTAATTTAGTTTTACTTCAGAGTTTTTCTTGCCATGTGATTAGTTATGTCTACAACCTTTCTATAATATGTGCTTATGTTTTCTATAATGAATTACAATGACTCACTTTGATTAATAATCTAAATATAAACTAGTATAGATATCAAAGGGATGGAGATATCTATACTAATTTAGCTACAATTTCAACAAATTATTTACTCCATATTTTAACTATATCAGTATACCAATAACCTCAAATTTTTATAATTGAACAATTTTAATAAATTATTTAATCCATATTTTAAGTGCATCACTATATCAATAGTGTCAAAGTTTTATAATCTATTTTAATAAATTACTTAATCTATATTTTAACTACATAACTATTGGTATTTATTGTGGAAAAAGATTATTTCAATAGTTTAATATGTTATGCTTATTTAATGCATAACTTTTCTAATTACTTTATATAACTTTTTTAAGTATATATCTATTTTTTAAATAAGAGATTTATTTAAAAAATTATAAAGGAAAATATAGTTGATTTTTCTATATAAATATTTAATACTAAAATCTATTTAAACTAGTAAGAATTACACAAACAATAACTAAATAGATGAAAACAAGACACAAAAATATTTTATTTACGTAAGAGTTATTTTATTTTACTTTAAAACTATTTTATTCACTACATACATGGACACATAAATTTTAATTATTGAACAACTGTTTTATTTTATTTGAAAGAGGTTTTTTGTAACTTTTAATTTTACTTTTGAAAAGCACAAGATGATTATTAAGAAAATTAATATTGTTGATCGAATGTTGCTAAGAAAATAGTAGGTTGAAAAACACAATGTATATTTCAAACTACACATGTCTAGATTATAATTTGTAAATGTAGTTTAAATTTTTGACCTTTCAATTTTTTTACCTTTTTTACTTCACTCATTAATTTTTGCTATTGTGTTTCAAATTCTTTTTACCTTTTTTAATTCATTCATTGTTTTTTTGTCTTTCATGATTCATTAAGTAAAATGTAGGTTGAAAACATAATGTTTTTTTAAATGTTGAGATTCATCCAATGGCAAAGAGAATATTGTGTAATTGAATGCTGGTGAAGAAAATTGTAGGTTGGACATATTTAATTCATGATTTGTAGGATGCCTTTCAAATTTATGACCATTTTAGTTGATTCATAATTTTTTGAAATGTTGGGATCCATTAATTATTAAAGTGAATATTGTGTAGTTGAATGTTGGTGAAGAAAATTACAGGTTGAAAAACATAATTTGGAAGATATCTTACAAATTTGAAAGTCATTTATGAATCATTCAAATTTAAAAATTATAGGTTGAAAAATACAATTACAAAATATTCATTTTGGCAATGTTTGAATCATTCAAATTTAGAAAATGAATATTGTTGTAATTTAAAAATGAAAACATATGAAAGACATTTGAAATTTTATTATATTTGAATTTTGGGATTCATACATTAAGAAAATTAAATATTTTGTAATTTGAAAGACATTTATGAATCATTAAAATTTGAAAACTAGAGGCTGAAAAATAAAACTTGAAAATCTTACAAATCATAAACTAAATTTGTAAGAAGTCCTTTAAATTTATAACCTTCTTAGGTCATTCATAATTTGTGAGATTTTCTAACATTAGTCCTTGTTCCTTGTCTATCATTGGATCTCATGACATTTTGTAGGGGATTTGTGTAGTAATGCCCCTTCTAAATAAAAAACTTAAAATTGAAACATCCCTTGTACAATTTTGTGTGCAATTATGAATGAATATATTTTGGTAGTCAATCAAAAGTATGCATGGGATTGAAGCTCATCTACTCCTGTCACGATGGGACACCCTATTGACCATGTCACTCTAATATTCTCAAACATCCACACCTAGATCAATGTGTAGGTAATTAGAGTCTACATCTTGTGCTACGCATACCCCCTACAGTTGTGATATAAATGCAATACAATGAAATAACATAACCCAAGAAAATAAATCTCATATGAATGCAATAATAATTAGAAATAAAAATTGCAAATGGGTGCAAGTTCTCTAGTTGAAATACACACTATATATTTCAACCTATAATATAGACAATTTGTGGGAAGTTGGGACTAATATCTACATTATTAGGTATTACAAAATAATATTCAAGTTGTTAGACATTTCTCTTCCCCATAATGAGTTGTTTATATTAGGGAACACAATAAATTTACAATTTAAAGTATCATAGCAATTGTTTATAGAAAGAAATACAATTAATTTGTAATTTAAATAGTCACAGACACTTGTAAAAATTTCAGCTTGCAAATTTCATCATCAACATTCTATTACACAATATTCATTTTCAAATCTATGAATCCTAACATTTGAGACAGAAAAATATGTTTTAGCTATGAAGGTTTGACATTTGAAAGAAATCTTAGGAATTTATTACAAGTGTGCATTTCATGTTGAAAAATAATGTGTGTATATTTCAACATGCATGTTGAAAAATATAGTGTGTATTTCAACATGCAATTTTGTGTACAAATCATTGTTTTTATTAGTATTTTTCTTTGAAAATGAATGCAATTATCTACAATTGTGAAGATGGTTCTAATATAATTGGGTTTGAGAACCTTGTGAATTGCATGTTGAAAACATAGTGTGCATTTCTACATGTAATTTTGTGTACAAATCATTGTTCATTATTGCTATTGTTATTTGAAAAGAGAATGCAATTATCTTCAATTATGAATAAATTAGTGGTATAATATTCAATTGTAAAGAAAGTAGTGGTATTATCTTCAATTGTGAAAAAAGTAGTGCTCAGGTTTTATGTTCGACAAAATGTGCTTGTGTTTTGTGTAGAATTGAGCCAAGATGAATGAGACGAATGCAAGTATCAAATCGAAGTAGATTGATAGTCAAATAAGCTTGTTCATATAGGTGACGAGAGGAAGTTAGTTGAGGAAAGGATTGCTCAACTATGAGTGATGGTGAGTTGCCTCCCTAAAAACTAGCGTGAGTGGCTAGTTAGTGGGCAACTCGGTGACACCTATCCTAACCTCCCAACAACCCTATGGAAAAAGGTAGTTACTAGATTTGGTGAGGTACCCATTTACAAAGTAATCTCTCATGAAGTGGAGAAAGGTAGAAAACCCTATGGAAAAAAACTATCCTCCAAAAGAGAGAAAATATGCATGAAAATTATACAGGTGAAGAAGTACTACTTCTTTCACTAGGTACTATATGATTCCCCCATAGGAGAGAAAATGATAGGTCTAAGACCCCCCCATAATACATGTCCTATTGCAGTGAGGCTGGATGATCAACAAAGGATGTAGATCTAGATCCAAGAACATCAAACAATGTTCCTTCTCATGGAAAGAAATGAAATCATCTAAAGATGCAAGATATCTTCCCATGCGAGAAGATGTATGTATGATATTAAATCATGATGAAGCTGATCCAAGGATGATGATGCCCATTGTGACATCTTTGAAGGATGCTTAGGTGTCCCCATGTTGATGCTGAAGGATGCCATCATCAAATCAGGTGCATGCCTAATAGATGAAGATGATGACAATCCAGAACCATGTGTAGACAGATGTAGAGCATGAATATCTGAAGAGGATAATGGAGATGCAATTTCATCAAAGAGAAGATTGATGTCCTCAATGTGTGTTTCCATGTCAGCAATGTGGGACTCTACAAACAAACAAGTGATGTCAGGTAGAAATCTATCCCAATTAGAAATGCTAAGAAGACTGATATCTTGTTGCAAAGAAGCATTAGAAGCTTTCAAAGAAGTGACATTGGAATATGATGAAGCAATAGTAGGAGGTGGTAGAATATCTACCAATGTAGGAGGTCTAGAGAGAGGAGATGCAATTTTGTAAATCTGTGTCATTAGTGTTGGTTATTTTCCCAGACTGGATGTTTATTCCCAGTAATCCCTACAAAATAGCCATCTTAGATCAACAGGATTCCTGGGCCAGGGGCCAACAATATAGGAGATAGACTCTATAAATACCTCCTCTTCTTCTTTAGGCTCTGCAGAACCAAGGGGGGTATTCCCTATTCAACATCTATAAAATGCATCTATGTATTTGCTGGGATGTTGACACAAAGCAGATAAATCCTCTATTAAGTAGACCAAAACTGTGAGATAAGTGCAAAGGGGCTAGCTTTGGGCCTATGTTCAGTTGTAGATAGAGGATTTTGGATCCTAAAACTACTTCTAATGTCCTAAAAGGTTTGTTTATGAAGTTTGAGTTTGATTTATATTTGGATGCAAAACTAGGACCTGGAGTGTTACCTCAATGCAAGGCTAGATTGGTGCCTATCCAGGGCTCGGAGTCAGTAGACATACACATGTGAATGGTCAGCATAAACATATACCAAAGACTGGGTATCAAGGGGATTTTATTATATCTACCTTATAGATATCTCCCAAAACAGAGTGTTTAGTCATTCGTACTTAAAGGAATCCTTGCTGCAACATATTTTCTTAATGATTAATTTGAAACTTTTAATTTGTCCTTTGAACAAAGGTAGGAGATTAAACATTCAATACAGAAAACCCATATTCTTAAATCATAAATAACCCTTAGTTATTTAGACTCAAAAGAAAATATAGCCACAACATGGAGACAAATGATTAAACGCATGAAATCAGTGCATTTCTCATATAAAACAGCATGAAACTAGTTAAATTATGCATGAAACACACAACATGAGACTCATAAACTCACAGAACTTTCAGGATAGGGCAACCAACTAAGTTGTATTGTATCATAGAGCCAGAAGTTTGTCCAATTTTCAACAACCACCACCAGTAACACAATTTGGCCTTTATACCAAGACTATGTACCTGGCCAAAATTAAAATACAAGGTGAGGTCAAAATTTCCTGTCAGATACACAACACCAGAAATGGCGCTCAAAATAATAAATGCAGCAGGGGACAAAACATGGAGAAGCAAGAGAAGGACGGGGAGTAGTTGAGCTCAAGCCCTATGCCGCCGCTGGAAAACCTTTGTCATAAACCAGGTACCTAGCCATTCAACCATCAGCCCATGCCTGTTTGCAATCCTGCCATAATGGCTCAACCACCGGCAGCTCCTTCCGGAAATAGTAATAGCGCACCCATGGAAAATTCTTGCTCAAAAATAACTGCAGACGCAAGAGAAAACCATCACTGAAAGTTCAAAACCCGACCGTCGATCTGAAACTCATCGCAGAAATCAACGGTCCCAAAATATGGATGAAGAGCTGCCAGCCAATGATATCGTGCCATGTAGGCATCTTAACTTTCTATCGCTGACCTTTTCTTCCTTGTATACACATGCTGAAATGCATATACAAACACCACTTGTTCCTCTGCTAAAAACCCTTGTATATGCAAGAGCAAATGCATACACAACTGCTCATTACACAAGGCAGACACGAAACCATCATAAAATAGATCAGAAATCAAATCGGGTCTGGCTTGTATCTCCATCCTTGTATATCCGTGATATACAACACATATATACATACAGGCCGCGGACTTCAAACCACTATGCATCAGAACGTATCCCCTTTTGAAGTCCGGCTTGTACCTATCCTTTGTATCTTCGCAATGTATATCAGCACATACAAGTGCCCAATATACATGCCGCGGACTCAAAATATTATTAACTTCATCTGATTTATCCCTCGGGTCCGGAATGTATGTCCTCTTTTTATATATCGGCTTATATGTGCAAACATACAAATCCCCTAACATACAAGCAAGGAATCTTTTAGGATATGCGATATAGATTCCCTCTTGTATGTCGCCAATGTATGTCAAACATACATTCAACCTTGTATCTGCTTCTCCTGCATGCCGAAAATACAAACCTATTTGCATATGCCCGTGGGCCCTATCACATGTATCTCCCGCTGCTTTGTATGTTGCCGAATATACAAACCTGTTGTATCTTTTCATTGTATGTGCTAGCAATGAACCTTTACATTGTAGAAGATGTATATCGGCCCTCCTTGTATATTTTTCATTGCATAAGACCTGATGTATATTGACATACATTCATTCTTGCACATACAAACACAGGATCTTCTACAGAATATTCCCTTAATGTATCTTCCACCTTGAACCCAATATGCAATTGAAAATGCATACAAGTGCAGAATATTTCCGGGAGTCTTGCAAAAGATTCCACTAATGTATATGCAACCCGATATACATTAAAACATGCATATAACTCAAATTTTCAACATTTTATGGAAGCCGATTAAGATTTCACAAACCTGCCTACATGCAACTTGCATTTGCATATACAAGACTTAACATTTTTCATGAGTGCAATAGGAAAAGGCGGTAAAACACTCCATATAAATGGAGGAACAATTTAAACTAGGGCACTAAGGGTTTGAAGAAACACACGCAGGAATCTACAAACTTGAAACAAAACCCTAATCCCAGGTGAACACCACCAGTGGCTCCGACTGGGGAGGTGTAGATGCAAGACCGTAGCGAGAACCAAGCAACTCTGGGGCAGACCAGACAAAACCCAAAACTCAAAACACGACCGACTATACAGGGCATGTACAAAATACTTACATTTAGTTTACAATGTGCATAGAAAATAACCCTTATAAGAAGTAAAGCTTCAGGAACTTACCGTGCATTGGCAATTCCAATAGTTCTCTACTTAGGGCCCAGAGAAAGTAAGAGTCTCCTCCATGAGTGTCGCTTATTAGGTACGGACCCACCCATAAGGGTTCAAACTTACCGTGTTTGCCCTTGTCTTGGTTCCTTGCATTCCAAACAAGAACCAAATCACCTCTCTGAAATTTTCTTTCTGTAGTTCTCCTATCAAATAGATACTTTACCCTTTGCTGTCTTTTGAGGTTCATTTTCTGTGCTTCTCTTCTGTTTTCATCTAGTGCAACCAACTGATTGATTCTTTCAATCATTGGATCTCCGATCTCTTCCATGTTTTCTTGTATGAATTTGTAAACTGGCAAAAAGTTGTTTACAGGCAACTTAGCCACTACACCATAGACCAATTCAAAAGGAGATCTTCCAGTTGCTTTCTTGACTGTTATTCTGTCAGCCCACAATGCCATTTTCAGCTTTGAATCCCAAGCCCTTTTGTTTTTACCTACCATTCTCTTTACAATTTTCATGAAGCTTTTGTTGCTTGACTTAGCTTGACCATTTCCATGTGAGTGATATGGTGATGCATGTAACAAATTAATTCCATAATTACTGCAAAAATCAGCAAATTCACCAGACCTGAAGCACATAGCATTATCTATGACTAATTTTATCGGTACTCCAAATCTAATAATAATATTTTCCAGAATAAAATCCATCACCACTTTGCTGGTAGCTCTTTTGGTTGGGATGGCCTCGATCCATTTGGTGAAATAATCAGTGGCAACCAGAATCCAACTGTGCCCTCCACTTGATTTTTCTGAGATTTCCCCTATAAAATCAATTCCCTATTGCTGAAATGGAGCTTCTATAGTTACAGTCTTAAGGGGCAATGCACCTCCGTATTTTAGCCTTCCTGAGAACCTCTGGCAAGGATCACACCTTCTTACCATTCTATGTGCATCTAAGAAAAGAGTTGGCCACCAATAGCCTGCTCTGAGAATGTTATGGGCTGTTGTTTGGCCAGCATAATGTCCACCACATACTCCATTGTGCATGTCATTGAGAATATCCTTGGCCTGATTTTCATCGACACACCTGAGTAATACACCTCCAATACAACTTTCCTTGAACAATGATGTATTTAATAGCCTGTAGCTTCAAAGTCCTTTCTGACTATCACTGAAATGGGAAAGACAGCTTAAGTTTTGCAAATAATGCACTATGTCCTTATACCACCCAGATTCTGACATATTTATAGCTTCACTATGTACTGCATTCACTTGGCATGCCTCTAGATTTGACTGTGTCATTAGCTTTGCCAAACCTTGTCCTCTTACCAATTTCGTGATCTTTATTTCAATGTTGAACTCCTGCAATTTATTTATCCATCTGCATCTTCTTCCAGTTACCTCCTGCTAAGTAAATATATCTTTGATTGCTGCATGAGGCACATATGCAATTACTTGTGAGCCTACCAAATAGGGCCTGAAGCTCTTGACTGCTCTGACCAATGCATACGCCTGCTTCTCCATTATATCATACTCTAATTCAGTAGCCTGCAATGACCCACTAAAGAAAGCTATAGGCTGTTCAAACCCTTCTTCATTTTTTTGCAATAGGCATGCAGCAACAGTATGGAAAGAAGCAAATGAAAACAATTGAAATGGCCTAGAAAAATCTAGAGATTTTAAAATAGGAGCCATCTTTATTGCCTCCTTTATGTCTTGAAATGATTTGGTTGCTTCATCTTCCCATTTGACAATTGCATTCTTCTTCAGCATTTTAGAGATCTCCTTGGTGGTCTCTGCAAAATTAGGAACAAATCTCCTAACAAAATTAATCTGTCCAAAGAAGGACTGAACACCTTTTACCATTTTAGGGATCTGGATTTTGTCAATTGCAGCTATCCTTTCAGGATCAATCCTGACTCCATCCTTGGAAACAATGTGTCCAAGCAGTTTTCCTTCTACAACCCCAAAGGCACATTTCTTTGGGTTAAGTGAGATGCCATACTCTAATGCTCTAATAAAAATTTGTTCCAAATGTAAACAGTGTTGTTCTTCTTTCTTTGAAAAGGAAGTTAAGTCATCTTGATACACAGCCAAGATTGAATCAATCAATCCTGCAAAAGCCACATCCACGACCCTCTGAAATGTGGCACCTGCATTTGTCAATCCAAATGGCATCCTCACATATACATATGTTCCCCATGGAGTAGTGAAAGCAGTCTTGAATTGTTCTAATTCTTTCACTTTCACTTGATTGTATCCTGAAAATCCATCCATCATAGATAGAAGTTCACAGCGAGTCACCTTCTGCAACATGGCCTCCATGTTTGGCAATGGATAATTGTCTTTCAAAGAAGACACGTTTAAATTTCTGAAATCCACACAAAGTCTGATGTCACCATTCTTTTTTCTGACTGGGACAAGGTTAGACACCCAAGTTGAATGTCTAATAGGCATGATTATTCCAGCCTCCCTAAGCTTCATGAGTTCTTTCTGCATTTTAGGAGCTAAAGCTGGGTTGATAGGCCTTTGCTTTTGCCTAAATGGTTTAGCTTCAGGCTTCAATGGGATCTCATGCTGGAATAGATCTTCTCTATAAGCTTTAAGTTCCTCATATGACCAAGCAAAAACATGTTTATACTTTCTCAGTAATGCAATCAGCATAGATCTGATATGTGGTTTGAGCTGTTTGCCAATGTATACCTTTTTGGGAGCATGAGATGTCCCCAAATTTATCTCTTCTAAATCATTTTTGTTTGTTGGAGCTGCCTTTGTAATAAATTGATCCCTATTGTCAAAAGCCCTCTCTAAAGCCACCAGCCCTCTAAGGATTTTGTTTGTCTTGAGTTGAATTACCTCCTTCCCTAAGAGAGTTTCTTTTCCATCTACTACTTCCACAAAGTTCTAAAAATCTATTTCCTAGTTCTCATACTCATCAACACAATGCAGAAATCTCAGTAAATCCTTATCATCATTAAATACCTGCCAGCTGCATACATTGTCTGGCACTACAGGTCTAAGCTTGACCTCAACATTTGTGACATCTGATAGAGTGATGTCGTCTGGCCTTATGGCTACATTAGCTAGAAAATTTGCCCTGACATTCTTCGATCTCTCTATCCAATTTATTGAAAATGCATCAAACAATTCAATTGTATCCCAAACAGTATGTTTATATTGCTTTAATATTTCATTTTTTGATGCATACTTATCTCTAACTTGGGAAAGAATAAGCTCTGAATCACCAAATACCTTGAGCATCTTCATTCCATGCTTCAGAGCAACATTCAATCCTAATAACAGAGCCTCATACTCTGCAATATTATTTGTACAGGCAAACTTCAACAAGAAAGAGAATTTTAGAAGTTTACCAGCTGGAGATAGAAAAATAATCCCAGCACCAGAGCCTTCCTTCGAACAAGCTCCATCAAAATACATGGTCCATAGACCTTGTTGATCCAAATTTTGAATGCACATATCTTTTCCTTTATCTCCTTTATCATCTGAGACAACTCTAAAATTATCACAGTCAGTGTTCACAAAACATATCTGTTCCTCTGATTCTTGATCCTTGACTGTCTCCAATGACCTTTCTTCTCTATCCAATTTAACATCCCTGCCATTCATAGGGATCATTGCGTATGACAGGTCTAATTGCATACTTCCACCAATTAATGCTACCCACCTTCTTGACAGCAACATGCCATACTGTGGCTTGATATCAACAACTGTTATGTTCATTTTGTAGGTCTTTTCAAGATAAGCCGCCAGTTTGAAATCAACATCCTTCATGATTCCAATGACAGGTACCTCCCTAGCATCCATTCCATAGCACTTCCCGCATGCCTTATCTATTTTTAACCCAGCTTGCTGCATGATAGCCAAAGGCATGATATTTGTTGATGCTCTTGAATCCAGCATACAGTTCTTAATTATTCTCCCATTTATGACAAGGGAGACATAAAACGGTTCCACTTGTGAAGGACATTTTGTCATGGTCATCCCCAAATATACTTCGGGAACTTCATCTTCATCAATACACAGGGCCTATTTCTTACCCTGAAGTTCATCACTTAACTTGGCTTGACAAGGCACTCCTGAAATCAAGGATATTGCTTTATTTTTGAATTCTTCCACTTTCATCAGCTCCATAAATGGAATAGAGACTTTTATTTGAGACAAGACCTGAGTGATGTCAAATGGAGCATAATTTTGAACAACAGTCACAGCCTGCTCCAATCTTTTACTTTTATCTTGAGGTGATCTAGCCTTAGTTTTAATGGCTCCTTAACTGTCATTCCTATCCTGAAAACTTCTATTTTGATCCTGAACCTGGGGAATTATGTTTTCTGGTCCTTGAGGATCATGACCTATCTTTTGCTTAAAGTTCTGCTTATTATTGCCCCATTGTTTCTTATATGGTTCAGTCCCCTTATGACTTTGCATTGGTTGGCCCATAAAAGTGTCCTCTGGTTGAGGTGAGTTGCCTACCTGAGTCTTACCTCTAAGGTTGTAATTGCTTCTGACCTGAGCTATTGCTGTAGCTGTGAGGGCTCTAATTTCTTCATCAGAAGGTCTCCCCAAGTTATTCAAAAAGTTGTGTGAATCCTGAGCATAAGCGTAGCTATCCTCTTCATCTTCGTCACAAGGAAACAGCTGGCAGACCTGAAACTCATCATTTGCACTTGTATCAACATCATAAGAAGGATATCCCCTATTTGTAGACAGCATATTAACATTATCGTCTTCCATGCAATGCGTCTCATTGCACTCATCACAGACAACAACATTATTAAATAAAGACTGAGCAATCATACATTGCGACTGTGAATGAGGCATTTGACATATTATACACCATGGGGTGTCATCAACCATATTAACAGTTTTCTTCAAAGGATCAGGAGTTTCCTTAACATTTTGATTCCTTGGATTTGGGTTGTTGTGTGGAAGAATAGGCTTACCATTATGCCAATTGGTATGATATGGAATGTCATGTAATGATGGTCTTCTTTCTTGCCTCTGGTAAAACTGCCTGTCAGGACCTATTCCCTTTTCATTTTTAGCCATTCTATAACCTAGGTCCTTGAGAATAGTTGTCAATTTGTCTAATTTATCCTCAGAAGTAGATGCACTGCTTTGACTATTCTGGGATTTAGTATTTGGATTTTGTAGAATTTTCACATCATCCCTTTTGTTTGTTTTACCAGATGCTTTTCTATTATTTTCAATGTTTGTTGCAATCTTGAAGGCATCTCTGAGGCTAGTAGGACTTTTGTCTCTTAATCCATAAGCTGTCTTGGCATCAAAAGCATTTATGTACAACACGATTCACATATGTTCATTAGGCCTCAAGTCCTGTGGCAATTTATTCAATACTTTCATGAATCTAACATTGAAATCAACAACCTGTTCATTTGATCCTTTGGTAATTCCAGTAAATTCATTAATGAAGAAACTAGGATCAGTTTTGTCACCATATTGTTCCTTGAATATCCTCCTGAAATCATCCCATGATGAAATGCTTCTGTCAGGTAGACCTTTATACCATTCCTTGGCCTCATCAACTAAGGATTGCATAAATGATTTCATGAAAATATCCTCATGCTCAACCTCAAAGTTGTCCATGATATTCTGAAAAGCTTTTAAGTGGTCTTCACCTGATACAGTGTTATTTCCTAAAAATTTAGGCACTTGCAGCCTCACATGTTTGTCAATAGGGTTTGGGTAACTAGGGATGCCATCAAAAACAAGTTGTCTGAATCTATCCAGCTGCATAGGTTGCATATCAAACTGATTAACATTGGCATTTCGGTTTGCATTTTGATTTCTTACATTATTTAATGGTAGTCTAGCGTTATGTGTGTTTTGTCTTTGATCATTGTGCTGATCCTAGACCTCGTTTCTTTGATGATTTCTCTGCACATTTACATTTTCAATGGTGGGGACTGAATCATTTTGAGCAATTCTCAGAGCTTACACTTTCTGTCTCATATCATCTCTAATTTTTACTGCTTGTAGATATTCTAATTCTGCCCTTAAACTCTTAATTTCATCGGCTAATTCTTCCTCTCTAGGCATAGAAGAGGACAGTTTTGTTATATTTTGATCATCATTGTCATCATCTCTTGGAGACTCAACCTCTTCAAATCTATCACTGGGATCCAAGAAAGGGCATTCTTGAAAAAATTCTGACCTTATTCTTAGAGCACCACCCTGTTGTTTCTCATATACATTTTGGATTTTAGCTTCTGTGTTTGAAAAATAAGGCATCATTTGCTCTGAAGATCCTGGATTGTCCTAAATAAATTCATTTTTCCTGGGGCTAGGAGAACCATCTTGACTGGCTCGAACAGTCCCCTTTTTCCTATACATCATTTTTGTGGGCAACTCTTCAAACAGAGTATTACGCTGGGATCTTCTCCCTTGCATACAAATTTTTACTTCACCGGTTGGGAGATTGGTTCAGAGTCGCCACCTATTACTAGGAATTGTTTTCTTTTAAAATTAGGGTTCTTTCACTTCACTTCCCCAGCAGAGTTGCCAAAATCTGTTGGTGACTCGGATGGATAAAATATAACAATCCTTTTTTCATCAATTCTTCCCCAATGGAGTCGCCAAAATGTGTTGGTTATTTTTCCAGACTGGATGCTTATTCCCAGTAATCCCTACAAAATAGCCATCCTTGATCAACAGGATTCCTGGGTCAAGGGCCAACAGTATAGGAGATAAACTCTATAAATACCTCCTCTTCTTCTTTAGGCTTTGCAGAACCAAGGGGGTATTCCCTATTCAACATCTATAAAATGCATCTATGTATTTGCTGGGATGTTGACACAAAGCAGATAAATCCTCTATTAAGCAGACCAAAACCGTGAGATAAGTGCAAAGGGGCTAGCTTTGGGCCTATGTTCAGTTGTAGACAGAGGATTTTGGATCCTAAAACTACTTCTAGTGTCCTAAAAGGTTTGTTTATGAAGTTTGAGTTTGATTTATATTTGGATGCAAAACTAGGACCTAGAGTGTAACCTCAATGCAAGGCTAGATTGGTGCCTATCCAGGGCTCAGAGTCAGTAGACATACACATGTGAATGGCCAGCATAAACATATACCAAAGACTGGGTATCAAGGGGATTTTATTATATCTGCCTTACAGATATCTCCCAAAATAGAGTGTTTAGTCATTCATACTTAAAGGAATCCCTGCTGCAACATATTTTCTCAATGATTAATCTGAAACTTTTAATTTGTCCCTTGAACAAAGGTAGGAGATTAAACATTCAATACAAAAAACTCATATTCCTAAATCATAAATAACCCTTAGTTATTTAGACTTAAAAAAAAAAATAGCCACAACTTGGAGACAAATGATTAAACACATGCAATCAGTGCATTTCTCATAAAAACAACATGAAACCAGTTAAATTATGCATGAAACACAACATGAGACTCATAAACTCACAAAACTTTCAGAACAGGGCAACCAACTAAGTTGTATTGTATCATAGAGCCAGAAGTTTGTCCAGTTTTCAACAACCACCACCAATAACATAGTTTGGCCTTTATACCAAGACTATGTACCCGGCCAAAATTAAAATACAAGGCGAGGTCAAAATTTCTTGTCAGATACATAGCACCAAAAATGGCGCTCAAAATAATAAATGTAGCAGGGGACAAAACATGGAGAAGCAAGAGAAGGACGGGGAGTAGTTGAGCTTGAGCCCTGTGCCGCTGCTAGAAAACCTTCGTCATAAACTAGGTACTTGGCCGTTCAACCATCAGCCCATGCCTGTCCACAATCCTACCATAATGGTTCAACCACTGACAGCTCCTCCTAGAAACAGTAATAGCACACCCATGGAAAATTCCCGCTCAAAAACAACCACAGACGCAAGGGAAAACCATCGCTGAAAGTTCAAAACCTGACCGTTGATCTGAAACTCATCGCAGAAATCAACGGTCCCAAAATATGGATGAAGAGCTGCCAGCCAATGATATCGTGCCATGTAGGCATCTTAACTTTCTATCGCTGACCTTTTCTTCCTTGTATACGCATGCTGAAATGCATATACAAACACCACTTGTTCCTTTGCTAAAAACCCTCGTATATGCAAGAGCAAATGCATACACAACTGCTCATTACACAAGGTGGACACGAAACCATCATAAAACAGATCGAAAATCAAATTAGGTCCGGCTTGTATCTCCATCCTTGTATATCCGCGATATACAACACATATATACATACAGGCCGCGGACTTCAAACCACTATGCATCAGAACATATCCCCTCTTGAAGTCCGGCTTGTACCTAGCCTTTGTACCTTCGCAATGTATATCGGCACATACAAGTGCCCAATATACATGCCGCGGACTCAAAATATTATTAACTTCATCTGATTTATCCCTCAGGTCCGGAATGTATGTCCTCTTTTTATATATCAGCTTGTATGTACAAACATACAAATCCCCTAACATACAAGCAAGGAATCTTTTAGGATATGCGATATAGATTCCCTCTTGTATGTCGCCAATGTATGCCAAACATACATTCAACCTTGTATCTGCTTCTCTTGCATGCCAAAAATACAAACCTGTTTGCATATGCCCGCCGGCCCTATCACATGTATCTCCCACTGCTTTGTATGTTGCCGAGTATACAAACCTGTTGTATCTTTTCATTGTATGTGCTGGCGGAACCTTTACACTGTAGAAGATGTATATCGGGCCTCCTTGTATATTTTTCATTGCATAAGACCCGATGTATATTGACATACATTCATTCCTACACATACAAACACAGGATCTTCTACAGAATATTCCCTCAATGTATCTTCCACCTTGAATCCGATATGCAATTGAAAATGCATACAAGTGTAGAATATTTCTGGGAGTCTTGCGAAAGATTCCACTAATGTATATGCAACCCGATATACATTAAAACATGCATATAACTCAAATTTTCAACATTTTATGGAAGCCGATTAAGATTTCACAAGCCTGCCTACATGCAACTTACATTTGCATATACAAGACTTAACATTTTTCATGAGTGCAACAGGAAAAGGCGGTAAAACACTCCATGTAAATGGAAGAACAATTTAAACTAGGGCACTAAGGGTTTGAAGAAACACACGCAGGAATCTACAAACACAAAATAAAACCCTAATCCCAAGTGAACACCACCAATCAGTATTGTCAAGACTTTCCCAATACGCAAGTTCCTCTTAAGTATCATTGTCATACAAAGGATTATTAGCATCATCAAGGGAAATAAGTATGTCTATAGTAGGATCATCTGGGAATGGAGGTTCATTGGAGTCTCCATACATTTCCCATAGTTTGGTCCAAAGAGCTCTAGGGTAGTTGATGTGCGAAAGAGGAACCCACTGAGTGTGGTTCATAACACTTAAACCAATCACTCCTAATACATGATTACTCTTATTTTCTCATACAATTTTCTACAAATATGTACTTGGTTCAGGGATAAGTCTGTACAGATGTGGCAATAGGTGAATCCATCGACAGTTCCTCAGGATACCATTGCACCAAGACTTGTAGTTTCAATTTTGTAAAGTAGTGACAGATGGATGACTTGTTATGCCCATTAGTTGACTTAGATAAGTTACCCCCCTTTTTGAACTTTATGTTAGTTCAATGATTAACAAAATACCTATGTAAAATCCCCTAGAATAATACATGAAAGCAACACTTTATAAGATTAGTGCGTGGTCAAACCCCTTTCCTTAATTTCCCCCCTAAATGTGGGACTTTATAAAGTTAGTGATTTAAATAGGTCTAAGTAGGTGAATACTTAGCCTTTTTATTAAAAAAATGCAATTTTCACACTAGCAAATTTAAAAGAACCTTAAAGCTAATTTGCCAAATTTTTGAAGCAACCCCCCCTCCCCCCAAATTTGTATTTCATATTCTTTAGTGTTTTAGACAATAAAAAAATTTCCTATATGTAACACTAAAACATTTTAAGTGCCTTTACAAAAGAAATTTAAAAAACACAAAGCATTTGGAGGCCCAAAATTAGGGCAAAAGTGTTTTAGGGATGAAATCCCCAAAAATATGCCAAAGGTGGCCAGAAATGACAGGGTTAAATAGGGCACTATAATGGAATCTGGATTTTACTAGTAATGGGCCTATGAGGAAGGTGTCTCAGCATGAGGAATGACCTACATGAGAACCTGAGAAAGCTCTATGCCTGGGCATTGCCTCCTCTCTAGTTGCGCCTTCCTCTGTTGTAATCCTTCTGCGTGGTGGGTGTGGACAAATATAGAGATCAAACTTCGTATAACCCTTCAAGTCAAACCAAAAAGACGTAGACCCTCTATGAGGGGTGGTTTAACCTCTGTGACACCTATCCTAACCACCTAACAACCTTGACACCTCAATGAGGCATGTGTCAAGATTATATAAAGGCACACCTAAGAAGGATTAAGTGTAAGTGTAGAAATATATATACATTAACATTTTGAGGAACCTAAAACATGAGCACGTGTTATGTTCCACAAAACACGCTCATGTTTTGTGGAACCTAAAACACGAGCACATTTTATGTTCCACAAAATGTGCTCGTGTTTTGTGTAGCTTAAAACATGAGTGTGTTTTATGTTCCATAAAATATGCTCGTGTTTTGTGGAACCTAAAACATGAGCGAGTTTTAGTTTTTCTCAAATTTTTAATCTACCTTTTTGGGCTTGGAATTGGCTTGGGTACACACCAAATACTATGTTATATTTTAGTGAGAAAAACAAGAACACTTTTGTGTGCGCGCAACATTTGTTTTTAATAAAAGAGGGTAAAAAGTTTATTAATCAAAGAGAGCAGTACAAAGCATAAAATCAACAAGAGGCCCAAACGGGCCCAAAGACAACAAACAAGAAATCAATAAGTGGTCATGCTTTACCCTTTTCTGCCCTTGGATTAGATGGAGCCTTCACATTATCTAAACCACCAGCACCCGAAGCATGAGGGCAGCTCCTTTGAAGATGGCCATACTCATGGCACATCCGGCACTTGAAAGGTAAAGTCTCATAGTCTAACTATTGAGTCCAGGAGCTAGAGCCAACAGTTAGATCAATAGAATCTGGCAGAGGATGGCTCAGATCAATCTCCACACAGACCCGGGCATAGGAAAAAAATTGCTTCTCCAGAGTTTGTTGAGACGGGACAATAGGCTTCACCAGTAGCAATGCAATTGATTGCAGGATATCTTGTCTCCAACATTCCAATGGCAACCGAGGAAAATGAACCCACACCGGCACCTTCGAGGGCAGCTCCTCCGCCGAATTAAAGCCTACATGCCAAGGCTTCATGAAAAGGCCAACTTGATTATAAAAGTAGGGCCCTCCCTCAAAAACCTTGTTACGATCGGAGATACACGAAAAGACCACCAGAAAGAAGTTATTCGCAGCTAGCAAGATTTCAAAATCACCTTCTAGATTCCATGACTTGCGAATCCAGGGTTCTAGAAAAGGCATCGAAACCCTCAATCCCATAAATTTGTAGATTAAAACATGTTTTCTATAATACTCCATGTCCTCAGCTACCACCTTTGTTTGAATCACCAGCTTCGGACAAACTTGAGCTCTTTCCAAGCATCTGTTTATCTTGTGCAATTTCAAAGCACCAGTGCTAAAAACCCCAACATCAGGCGGGGATGGATGAGGAAACCCGTCACCAACCCCTGCCATAGCAGCATCCCCCGACGTCTCACCCAAAGGTACAAAACTTGCCATTAGAAAATCCCCTCAAGCCCTCGCACCCCACACCTACATCGAACAACGCACACACTCAAGAAACCCCCCCGAAAGCTAAAAAACCCCACCCCTTGCTGAAAACCTGTGCGCGCGCAACATTTAACCCTCTTAATCTTAACTTTTTAAAAAAAACTTTAGTAGTTTAGAAACTAGATTCAAATCACTACAATTCTTGTTCTTTCCATATCTTCAAAATTTGAGTGCATGCATCTCAAATTACTCATCCAAGTTCAGGTTTAAATGATTTTAGGAAAAAGGTGGCCACTTTTGACCCTCTTTTTTAATACCATTTCCATGCATTTACCCACAAATTGTTATGCATTTTATCTCCATTTATGAACTGTAAATGATAATTAAGAATTAATAAAATCAAGGATTTATTGTTTCTCCCATGATACATTTGTTATTATGAATTATATTATGTGTGTTAGTTTATGTTTCATGGAAACAAAGTAATCCTTTCATGCTAAGTAATATTGCCATTTAGAGTACAAATGGATATTTAAGAATGATCTATGTAGTGTTTTCCATCATTGAAAAATTAATATCAACACTCAGGAGCTAACAGGAGAAATTGATTTTCAATTTGTGAAAGCCTCATTGTAAAGCCTTACAAACTATATTGACTTTATTTTCCTAGAACATGCACCACTCTAGAAGTTATGTCAATTTCCAAAACACCCATACACATTCAAAGTGATGAATCATGTTTGTCATGTAGTTTATTTATAATTATTCACTACTTTCACAATATTTGTTAAAGGTTAGAAGAGAGTCTTTAATCATGAGTCTAGATATCTCAACCTCTTCATAATCTCTGTGAAAGAAATATGCTATTCAACACTATGACTATTTACCAAATATCAGTTCCATAACCAGTGTTTGAGAAGGGAGACCCATCTAGGCTTTGCAGAGCCTAAAGTGTAGAGGCTATTTTCTTTAGACAATATCTTCCATTCGATGGCCATTTTCCACTAATCTGTCAAGATCTTATAGTGGTATAAGGATTAGTGGGGTGCAGTTTGGAACACCAACAACACAATGTTTTCAGATTCTTTTTATGATTTTAAATTGAAAATTATTATTTCTACCTTAGCGTAAATGTTTATTGCATTATATTATGCTAGAGGAATAAACTTGAGTGATTTTGATTTATTTATGAAATTTAATATTTTTTCATCAAAATGTAGAATTGCATTAATTTAGAAAATGGAATTCCTGATATGGCCTATTTGGACTTTTTGGAATGAAATTGAGTTACCCTTGTGTTTGGGATGTCTTGTGGAATGGATTGAGGTGGCCATTACCCTTATCCTACTGTGTGTGTGTGAGGGAGCAAGGTCATGAATGTGTATCGAACTTTCATCTTAGAGTGAGCTCCACCTCTCGCTTGATCATCATGGTGAGTTGTCACATGATAGGTGAGGTCTTCCACTTGTGTCACCTTGTACAGTGTAATCATGATGTCATCTTTAGTGTTGTTGTCCTTGTTCTGACACCTTATATTCGTGTGAGTGCAATGTGACATGTGAATGTCACACTTGCAAAATGCAAAAAAAATGTTAGTTTGGTGGTTGTTTGACTAATGCCTTGGGTGAAAACTTGGGGCATTATAAATTCCTTTGGGAAGGGTAAGAGGAAACAGGGAGAGTTCCCCTTATTAGTTGGGAAACATCATGCAAGGAAAAGAATGAGGGTGGTCTTGGGCTCAGGAGACTAAAATTACATAACTATGCATTAGGAGATAAGTTAAGCTAGAAGATGTATGAGGATCCCTCTTCTCATTGGTGTCGATTACTGCAATGCAAGTATCTTGACAATGTAGACCATTGTTGAATTCTAACTACTTCAAATCCTCCTAGGGGCTCACACATTTGGAACTTCCTGATTCAATACTGACCCATTATCACGAATCATCTATCTTGGAGCATCAATAATTATTGCTCGGTTTCCTTTTGGAAGGATTCATGGAATGAATTTCCCCCACTGGTGGAAGATCAGAGACTTCATAATATTATGGCTCAGATCCTCACCAATACATGGGGATCATGGGTATTTGATTATCTTATCCCCTTGTGAATGGTTCCCTCATGTGGAGATGGAAAGACCTTGATGTAATTCTGATGCTAGAGAACTAAAAACTCGTATTAAAGTAGACCCTTGCATCAAGAGACATCTTTATAAACGAGAAAGAGGATTTGCATTGTCTGGGTGGGGGTGAAATCTAGTACATATGCAGTCAATCTAGAATGTAAAATTCAAAAAGCTCTTATATCTAGGGTGACTGGTCGTCAGAGCTTTGTTGAAGCCAATGGTGTCTCCCTAAAGAAAGTGCATTTTCTTGGATTACCCTACACAAAAGAATCCTAACAAGGGACTCACTAAAAACCATGTAGGCATTTTGGGTCCCTCTAGATGTATACTCTGCATAAATGGAGAAGAAATTGTGAATTATCTACTATTGAATTGTGAATTTTCTAGTAAATATTGGAAATGGTTTCTCAATAGTTTCGAATGGTCTGGTGCTCTGTCTAATGACATTCTCGATCATTTCAACAGTTGGCCCAAATTGAGAAACTCTCTTTGGGAAGGAATATGGAATGTTGATCCATCTTTAATCATATGACACATATGGAGAGAACACAACAATAGAATTTTCAAAGCTATAGAGCAACTGATTCATAGTGTTATAAAGAAAATTGAGGAAAGTATTTACAAAATAGTCATGTCCAAACAAAGTATTTGGGGCAATGCTTTTGACATAACCATTGCTCTTAAGAGTGAGGACATCAAACATGCAATATCTCTTTTCAGGGATGGTGTTACCCTTAATAACATGGAAACTTTCTCCTTCTATGTGGAGCATATGGCACCTCCTCTTTCTCCCAAGAAAATTGAAAGGATCACCAAATTTACAGCTAGAGTGAGGTTTATATTGCATAAACTCCCCAAGTAACATAATGTCACCCTCATGGCCAATGTATTGTCACCCTTGTGGCCTAAGTATTTATCATTTTTGTTAATGTCAAAGGGAGTTATCCCCAAAGTAGCATAATTAAAAAAAAATTTAATAATCACTATTCATGGGGATGATGGGAATTAATCCCACATCAAACCCTAGATAGAGAATATGATGGCTTGATGTAATACCCCCTGAAGGATGCTTTAAAATCAATTTTGCTAGAGCATCTAGGGGAAACACTAGCATCTCAGGAGCTCGTTGTATAATTAGGGATCATGAATGGAAGATGGTTGGAGTAGCCTCGAAAAAACTAGGAACCGACAACAAAGTAGAAGCATAGGCATTTCTCTTAGGCCTTTGGATTTGCAAACAATATGGAGTTAAACAAGTGCATATCGAGAATGATTCCATGGTCATTATAAATTCTATTAGAAAGAAATGTTCCCTGAAATAGAAAATAAACAATATTCTAAGGCAATGCTGGCCCTTCCTTGAATCCTTATCAACATTCACAATAAAGCATGCTTTTAGGGAGATCAATAGTCATTCAAATTCACTAGTCAACTTGGCAATAGACATGGAAGGAGATTGTATCATGGAAAATTCACAAAATTCACCACATATGTGGAAAAAACTAGTTCCAAACATATTTAATAGTATATGCCCCTTGCGCAACTTGTGAGGCCCCACCATTATAAGATGGTGAAGCTATTATAGACACAAGTAAAGCCAATCTAAGGCATCCTTCCATGGTATAATTCTAGGCATACAAATGATGATGTTTGGATATGCAGTCACATCCCACATTCAAATTATAAATTCTTCCAATTCATTCCATTCTTGGTGGCCTTGGAGTAAATACAAGATGAATACAACAGTGAAGGCTTCTCTAGTGACCACGACTCTAATCCATCCTAGATGATGTTGTGATAGGCTATGGCTTCCATCCCAACATAGGAGTATGGCCAATGCTTAACGTTGTACCTACAAGACCATGGATACCTTTTATACATGAGTAAAAACCATATAGAATCTACTATTAATAGTGAATGTAGGAGAAATCTATACATTAAGGGTATTTTTAAATATGAAGACAAAAAATATATTAAAATAATTAATTACAAAGTGAATTTGTCAATCTTTAAAAAATCATAGTACGCCAACTCTAAAATATTAAGATCAATTTCCTTAAAGATTGTACATGCTCTAGAAGTAATGTTTGTCATTATGTTAAAAAAATTGGACCAACAAGGAAACCAATTAAAAAAGTAATGATAAAGTTAGCCATAGGGAAATCAAGAATCCAAAGAGGTGTTGTAGTCAAGCATTTAGAAATCACTAAAGTCTCTACTCAAATCCTAAAGAGGACAATCCTAATTATTTTGAGAATGACAAACTTCATGTCCTACTAATTAAAAGTTGATTTAATATTATTAATTTAAATAATTATTTTGTAACTTAATTGATATGTAAATAATTATGCTAAAGCATTCTACAATAGAACTTTATGTAAAAAACCAAAATATAACTGACATGAACAATAATTATAATTTTAAACAATTGTTAAAATATAAATAAATGTATATATTAATTATAAATATGAAAAATAATTTAATATAAAAAGACACACTAATAAATTAATTATATATATATATATATATATATATATATATATATATATATATATATATATATATATATATATATATATATATATATATATACAATTTAAACCAAACTTGAATTTTAAATGTCAAATAAAATAAAATTAAAGCAGTTACATACATATAAATTAAATTAAATTAAAGAAGGTAAAAAAATTAAAGAAGTTGAAGCTTCTTTAATTTCCATTTAAAGAAAAAAACAAAACCAACTTTTCCTTACAATCACATTAAAAAACATAAAAAATATTTTTAAAATTATTATTTATATATAGAAATAGTATCTTATTTTTTTCTATTATAAAAAAATTATTTTTTAAGTAAAAAAGCAAAATCTAAAAAGTATTATAAAAAAATAAATTGAACTTCTTTAATTTTATTTAATTTTATAATACTTCTTAGATATGTTTTTTTTTACTTAAAAAAATATTTTTTATAATAGAAAAAAGCAAGATACTATTTCAATATATAGATAATAATAATTTTTAAAATCATTTTTATGATTTAAATAATGGAATGGTAAAGAAAAGTTGTTTTTTGTTTTTTTTCTAATGAAGATTAAAATATTTTTTTAATAATATGATTTTTAATGTGATCAGTAACAAAGATTTGCTTTTGTTTTTTCTTGTGAAGATTAAAATATTTTTTTTAACACAATGATAAATTAAAAAATCTTTATTTTTTAAAAAGATATATTTAAAAAATAAATCTTTATTGAAGTAATAGAGTCAAAACTTTAAAGTCTTAAAAAATGATGTCATGGTTTATATGTAATTTTTTCCAATTTCATAGTGTTTAGAAAGGACTTGAAGATTTCCCTTTCTCCTTACCATTGTTCATTACAGATTGAATAAAGCAAAAGAAATTGACTTACAAAATATAAGGCTTTTGCTTCCTATATGTAATGACATCTCTGAATCTCTGATGGCATTCTCCAGGGATTTTTTGAGAATGGCTCTCATCTCTTCTTTTACCAGGTTACTAAAGTTGCCATATAAACCGACAGAAGGAGCATCGGTGGTGAACAGTCAAAGTCCCGCCGCAGTCACATAGTGCATCGATTTATCAGTAAAAGGATTTAAGGTCTTGCCGACGTTGGAGTCACATCGACGATGTTTGTCATTGGCATATCGGAAGGCTATTCTAAGAGGTCACCGAAGGGAGAGGTCACACCGAAATCGTGGTATCGGCTCATCGGCTTGAGTTGAGGTGTGCGGTCTGAAAGTGCCATCGGTATATCGGCGAAAAGCGATTGCTGACAAACAAGGTCTCTCCGATAGGCACGGCATGTAGAGTCTTTCATCAGGGAGACTCATGAGATCGGGGAGGCTCTCTTAATGGTGGCCGATGAAGTATATCTGACCGATAGGCATCTTTAACGAGGGAAGGTCTATCAAAAATATATGTCGATGTCAGGGTGTTCCGAAAGGCAATCAGAGGGTTTCTGTGTTCTTCCTTTCCGTAAAGGCTTGTACTGAGGTTGGTTGATAGGATCCATCCAGGAGAAGCCACATGCCCATTGGGAGTTATTGCTTCAGTGTGGGAAGCTGGTCTCTTCGCTATCCATATGGTAACAGTCATTTCCGTATTTTATTTCTCTCAAATGGATGTTCGGCAGAAGTACTCTCTCCCACGACACCCCATGAAAACTTGATGTTCTGTCAGGCTTCAGCCGTGTTGGATAATCTTCCTTCCTTTATCTCTTCTACCTGTTCGCTTTGCTTCTAGTGCACAACCGCCAGGATGGATGCTCTTTTGCACGGCAAGTTTTTAATGCTCCAGCTGTTGTGCCTCTAGTGACAGTGGTCTAAGTTGATCTTAGGGGCTTAGGCCTCTTTAGATAGGGGCTTTTGAGCCGTTTCTTGTGACTCTTTTGGCCGTTGGAGGGCCCCTTTTGTTTTTGCAGCCATCTCTGACCTGGACTTTGACTATGTTATTTTGTCCTTTTGATAGTTTTTTAATCTATGGGTGGTCCCCACCTTTTTCTAAAAAATAAAAAAATAAAAATTGCCATATAAACTAATTGCTTTTCTCACAAATTTCAATGGTCTTTTGCATTTATCTACCAACTTATTCCCTTCTCTTTCAATAAATTAAATATAAACCATACAAAAAGGAAACCCTACATTAGAGTTTACTATATAAATCCAGATTTCTACTGAACCTCAAATCCTACTCCGTGCTCAAATAAAATTATCTTACCCTCCAAATAATGGCTGTTTTAAAACCCAAGGCAGACTTGTTCGAACGGCCTGAATTGGTAGCCCGGGAAAAGACTCTTTGGGCTCCTCTAACGCTTCTCACCTTTTTTCTTCTCGTCTATGGCAGGACTCTGGCTCAAACACCATATCCAAATTCCTGCTTTATCTTGGCATCATCAGAAGATCTAAGTATTTCCTGTAAGAATCTCTGACACTAATGAAAGCCTGATCTGTACAACAAAAGAAATTAAAAAACTGGAGAAAAAAGAATTTACATACCGATCGAGTTTCGTAAAGCTTGAATTTCTGCAGAGAATAACTCTTGTCCTCCAAATTGTTACCATAGCCATCTACGCAGCATTCCTCTTTCTTCAGCGACATCAATTACCTCCTCCTCTGTCAACTCCACTAAGCACTCATGTAAGATATTCCGATTTCTTCATTCGCAGCAAAGGAAAACTCTTTCGCTGCCAAAGCGCCAGAAATATACCAAGTCTTCAAATAAATCAGCCGCTGAAATGCCTGCACTGCTAAAAATGGCATCAACAAGACAGAAATATGGGAGGGAAGCCCATTTAAGAATTGATTGGGCGGCAAATTTAAAAATATTTGAATCTGGGCGGCAAAATGTCCCACGTTTTGTCTCCATGATCCATCCCATCAGCGCCTACCCTCATCCGCCATGCCGTGAATGGACGACTCGGCACAGGGTTGCTTAGGGCATAATTTTTCTTCGAACTAAATCTCTGTAATTTATTGTAGATGATTGGATTGCAAATGGTTGAACTCGACATAAAATATTAAAGTCCATTAACAAGAAGATAGTCCAAAGAAAGTATATCGTCAAGCGGTTGAATGATTTAAGAAATATCGTCAAGCTGTTTGAAATGACGTTTTCTTTGGAAGATAGTAATTTGAAGTATTGGACTGATAAACTTCACCTAGATACCAGTGGATAAATTAAAAGAGAGGTTGATTATTTGTACATTAGATGCTTACTAGATGCTTAAAAAATTTATCAAGATGTTTATCCTTTCAACAATGAAATTGGAATGACTTTTTCAATTCTTAAATCCCATGGATTCAACTAGATAGATTCAAGTCAATCTTAGGAGATTAGTGGCACCTTCATTTAAGTGTGCATATTGCCTTGATATTGCATGGTTGGTCAGTTTGTGCTCTTTATGATAACGATGACCATAATGATAGATGTTGTCAAGTGGGTTATGCATTAGAGATAGGTATCTTTGAAAGCTTCAAATTAATAATTGAGTTAAAATATGTAAGTTCTTTTTACTTCTTGAAGAAGAATGAAAGACTACTCTCTTTTAATTTTATGTTAATCTAAGGATAAATGAATGATTGCCACTAAAATCTCCTAGACTAAAAAAAAGAGTTGAGTCACACAAGACAAATAAATGCTAAATTGAAATGGAAAGGTTATGAAAAAAATCAACTCTTTTAATGTAGGGAGAGTGTTGGTGAGTTGTAATGTGTTTGATATTGTAATTATGAGTTGCTTAGGACATAATTTTTCTTCGAACTAGATCTATATAATTTATGTTAAATGATTGGATATACTAGTTGTATTAAATTGCATATAGATATATTCAACCTAAAATATTGAAGTCCATTTACGAGAATATATTGTTAAGCAGTTGAATGATTTTTTTGGAAGATAGTAATTTTAATTATTGGATGGTTGACCCTACAAATGTATTTCTTTAAGTTTGTCAGGATTTGAAGTTCAAACTCTAGACCTCCATTTTAGAAATCCAAGATTATATCGACTTAGCTATAAGCACATATGCAAACTAAATTGATTTTTTAATGCATTTATTTTGATCGAAGTTATATTATTGACAAGTTGAGTGTTTTCTTTCTTTTAAAAAAAAAATTGTTTGTAAAGTTGAATAGTTCACATAGATTTTATTAAGGATCACATCTCTAGGTGAATCTTGTAAAATGCATAGTCCTTAGTCCATAGTTCTTAGCTAAAAGAGGTTGATTATTTGTACACTTGATGCATACAAGATGCTTTAAAATATTATCAAGATATTTATCCTCTTAATTAAAAAAATGGATTTCTTCTAGTGATTCTTAAATCCCATGGATTTAACTACATAGATTCAAGTCAATCTTAGGTGATTAGTGACACCTTCATTTAAGTGTACATGTTGTTCTAATTTTGTATGCTTAGTCTTTGATGTGTTCATATGGTTTATCCTCACTATGATAATGATAACCATAATGATAGTTATTGTCAAGTGGGTTATGCATTAGAGGTAGGTATCTTTGAAAGTTTCAAAATAACCAAGCTAAAATATGTAGGTTATTTTTTGTTGAAAAGAAGATTAAAAGACTACCATCTTTTAATTTTTTGTTAATCCAAGGATAAATGAATGATTGCCAATAATTTTTTTTTATACTAAAAAAAAGAGTTGAGTCACATGCAAGACAAGTAAATGCTAAATTGAAATTGAAAGGTTATGGAAAGCTCAACTCTATTAACGTGGGAGGGTGTTGATAAAATGTAATATATTTGATATTATAATTACAGTTTGCTTTCTGATAATCAAATTTAGATCTCAAATGTTTCCTTCAAAATAGATATGTCATTTATCCCTATAAATTATGGCTTAGCATTGTTGGTGTGATTTTGATTTCTATATCTATAATTATGTTCAAAATTTGTGATCGTGTCCCTAATTGTCACTTGCTTTTGAATTTGTGTGCCTTTATTGTAACACTTCAGCTAAAGTCAAGGTGGTATTACTAACACCTTTTGGGGCTTGCTAGGCTATTCAATTGAAATTTATCACTTCCTTATGCCTAATACAATCCTTGTTCACAATGTGTAATGAAAAGAATTAAGATTATAAGTATTGGTATTTAAGAATTACCATGTTAAATTGGTACTTATAATGTCAAAATTGGATTTCAATATAATTTTTTTTAGTTTTAAATTTGTTATTATTATTTTTCATTTTAAGTTGTGTGATACTAGATTCTAATATGACTAACATTAGCTTTTAACAAAGTAGATATTGGATTCCAATACCTCTATCACTAGTTTTTCAATGGATGTTATTGGATTCCAACAATATCATTATTGATTTATCATTTTATAAAATAATTATTAGTCCCTGCCTAAAGGGACTAATGTTTTCATATCGCTAAATGTAATTAGTCTTTACTTTCGAGACCATGCCAGGGCTATGAAAAAGGCATTTTCCTAATGTTTGGTGCATTTCTATTTTTTAAAATGCTATTTTCTCATTTTTTTTGTTTTTTCTGATTCATCACTGATTTTTTCCCCAGGGGTTTAGGGTTTTTTCTATTTGAAAAAATAGAGAGAAAATTTTCAAACCAATCACAGACGAGCAGGAGAAAAAAAAGGTATGAGTTTCTAATGTTTTTAATCCTATGGACATGTCTTGAGAAGGTTTTTCTGGCTAGCAGGTATGGAGAGATGTGGCTGCTGTGCATGTTTTTCATTCTTCATGTTAGACGCGTGTGTTGCATAGTGGTTCAGTGCCTTGTCTATGTTCTTCATCTCCTCCTCTTTCCAGCTCCTCGGCATTTTGTAGGTTATAATGCAGGCGGCTGTGAGTGATTTAGATGTGGTATTTCTTGTTTGTTTCATAAGCAATGATATTTGAATGTTTTGTCATATAAGATCATGTGATCAAAGCATTTTCCCACTGCTTTCTTTTAGAATACTCTCACCCATGGTATGATTCCAATAAATATGATACAGTCTTCTCATATCCTCAAATTTATAGTTCTTCTTGGTTTGGATGATAAGGTTATATGCAGATTAAGGGTCAAGAGGGATCTAAATTGCTTTGATAAACAAGTCATTTGATATTTTATTGTGCCTAGGAATCACTTTTATGGTTTGTAAACCATGAATTCAAGGGTAGATTCCAAATTGAGGGAACTCTTTCTCAACTGCCTTGTTGCAGTTCTTAATGGCCTACAAAACCCCAGCAACAAAAAGGAGGGTGAGGAAGCCGACGACCCAAGTTTGAAGTATCCCTTCTAAATCTGCCCTGATTTTTTAGTTTTGGCCCCTTGGCATTTTGTCAAACAATTGTTGTGCAAACTAATGAATTCTAATTTCCTGACTGTTGTTCTGATTTTCTGAGTTTGTTATTTGATGTTTGTGTGGATATGAAATGGTTTTGATTGCAATATTTATATACTGAATGAAAAAAAATATAACCAACAAATAAACATTGCAATACCACACCAAAATAAGCTTTATTTCTCACTAAACATAAGTCTGATTACAAAATCTCAGGTCTAAAATAGAATTAATCAGACTGTAACAACACTATTAAACCCAATACATATGAAAGCTTTGAATACCCAATATGGTAAACACATACCCAGAAGCCAACACTTAAATTATGGAACATTTAGTTGCTGAAACCCTAATTCCCAGCTAGGGTTTGACTGAAAATGACTCCCATTTTGAACGGCCAACTGGTAAAGTTACTGAAATGAGGATATATGCTGATAAGAAGACCCAATCTACAATTATACCTTGATAACCTAGTGTTGCAATCACTCCAATTGCAATATCAACCTGTAATGAAGTCCAATGAAGCCCAAACAAAAACCCAGAGTAGATTTCCCTATTTTGTGAACTGGGTTATCGTCCAATTCACTATCCTCCAAGGGATTTCATCCTCAAAAGATCTGCTTGCTGCTGAAACCCTCTTCTAGAGCTCAAACCTGTAAATAGATTTTGTGAAAATGAGAATGGTATTCTAAAAAATTAGCCCAATACCTTGCTTTATAGCCTCCATGATCTTTTTTCCATAAAAATAATAAAATATTCCCTCTAAGAGGCCACACCCACCTTGAGGGTCTTTTCTCATGAAAAGGGAAGTGCCACTTTTTAAAAACAACATTGAGCTACTAGGATGGGGGCACTTTTCACTATTCTTCTTCTAATTTTCTGTTACTATTCACTTTTCACTATTCCTCTTCTAATTTTTTGTTACTATTCACCTTTCACTATTCTATTAAAACAAACCTTAATATTTTCAATTCAACCCCTAGATTCATCAACTGACACCAAAGTGAAGGGCTCGTAAGACTCCCAACAAAGCTTCACTGCCCTTGGATAGGTCCCCTAACCACTCTGCTGACCTACAGGAACCCTGATAATAGGCCAACCACTGCTCATCTATGTGTCTTCAAGGAAGGGGACATTACAGTCCTCCCTTCCTAGAATTGCTTTCCCTCAAGCAAATGCAAGCCGGATGCTTAAGTATTGCCTCACCCTCCCAGGTGGCCTCCTCTATGGGTAAGTCTCTCCATCATACCAGGTACTCTCTGATAACTCTACTCCTCAGTCTCCTCTCCCTCATGTCAAGAATCTCAACAGGTATCAAAACTAATTGGCCCTCCTCATCTAATGGGAGCAAATAGGTGAAGAGCTAACATGTTGTCCCAAAGCCTTCTTTAAATAGGATACATGAAAGACATTATGTATCTTACTCTCTGGAGGTAGCTCAAGCTCATATGCGACCTTACCAGTCCTCCTTAATACTCTATATGGGCCATAAAACTAAGGCTTGAGCTTCTCCACCCCACTCCTCTTGAGTGTACTGTCTGTAGGGCTATAGGCGTAAGAAAACCATATCTCCAACCTCAAAGGTCCTCTTGACTCGATGTCGATCTGCATACATTTTCTGCTAATTTTATGCATGCTAGATATTATCCTTAAGTGCCTTAAGGATATCCTGACTATCCTGTAACCAATCTCGAGCTCTAGGTGCTCTGCTATCACCTAATGCCAAGTCCACAAAAGATAAGGTATCATAACCATACAATGCTCAGAAGGGAGTCATACCAATAGACATGTGATACATGGTAATATAACAATAGTCACCCAAATACAACCATCGCACCCAAGCCTTCTGTTGCGCCAAAACGTAGTTATGCAAGTAACCCTCAACCCACTTATTAACTATCTCCATCTGTCCATCCATCTGTGGGTGGTAGCTAGTGCTAGGTGTCAACTCTATACCTACTAATAGGTATAGCTCCTGCCAAAAGATGCTCATAAACTTGCTATCTCAATCATTGACAATGGTCCTAGGGAATAGGAAGAAAAATTAGTTCAACTGAAAAACCATACTCTCCCAAAAAGAAAGTGAACCAATTTCTATCACAATTCTAAAATCTACCAACTAGGATATGCCTCTATTGTCATCATATGTACTCATATTATCGACACTTAATCTCCAAGTGTTGAAAGAAAGGTTCTGAACACACCAACACACCCAAACCATTGCAATCAATAAAGCATCATCTATTGATATGCACACTATCCCCATAAAGTATATGTAGTGCCTGTATGATATGTAACAAAAATCTCTCACCAAGTCACCATGAAACAGCCATCCATGACAGTAGACCAATAAGAAGATGTGAAATTGAACTCTCATATGCATATAAACTAATCCATAAGGCCACCAAATGCTGATGTGATAACTCAGACCAGTGATAGGAATGATGTCAATGGTGTCATCATACCCATGTATAAGAAGGAAATTCACCTCATATGCAATGTCCATCAAGTAAACATGTCTCCACACACTCCCATGCAACTCAATAGCTATTGTAGACCATGCTAAATCTGAAAGTGAGATGGAAACCCAAACAGGACAGCCACTTACCAATGAATATTCCATGAAGATTATGCTACCATCATACCAATGAACAACTATCATATCATAGGGAATAGGTGACAACTATAAAGATTTATCATAGATGCCTTCATCACTAACCAAATATAGCTCATGAGTGGTTGATCCACTATAAATGTCATCAATAAAATCAACATCTCCATCAATGAAATGATCAACATCAACTCCAATTTCAGAATTAGAAGACCTTTGCTTATCATCTTCTGTTGAGTGGTGAGTGTCACGAACTTGTTGAAGATAAAGCTTGGCTTGTTGTGCTATCAACTTAGCTTTCCTTTCCTTGTCAAGTCATCCTTCAATCATTTCTTCGAACTGTTTTATCCCTGTTTCTCTAAAGTGTCTAAAATTAGTCCTATAATGAGATGTGTTATATAAAATACCATGACCCATGCATGCATCTGGTGTACCAATCAAAGTAGAATCAACATCACTTGTTTCCCAATGATTAGCAATTGTAATATCATGAGAAAGTGAGGATATACCACTATTCTTTAAAATTAGAAAATTAAGACTGAATCTTTCCCTTTTAACCATGCTTCTCAAGTCACCCATGTTAGAGCAAACGAACATACTCTTAGCTGTCCCATCCTTTATCTCATTCTTTAGTGCCTTAAGCACAATATGTTTACCCATGTGAGTAAACTCTAACATCATCTTGTTGAAGTCTTGGACAAACCTTCCAAGAGATTTCAACCATTGAATACCTAACACCACTTCATTCTTCGTAATGTTAATAACATCATGTATAAACTCAGAATTAGAGAAATATTGCTTCTCATCACGTATGGAATGGTGTATGTTATAAGTTTCTTTGGACTAATTTATGACTGTTGTTCTAAAGTAAACAAATTCAGTCCTCTTGGAAGAAGCAACATCCAAATAGCCATGCTTAACCAATGCATCAAGTAAGCTATCATTTGGAAACTCATTGTCACCAATTACTCCATGAATAGGGGTTGCAAGTTCATGTAAGTGAGAGAGTATAATGCTATTGTCCCCAACCTGAGATTTAGGACCGATTGTACCTTTTCTTTCATTACCTTGGAAAACTTCAATGCAAGAGCACACTTGCATACACTTGGCAGCCCAATCTTGTAGCATATCAAATCTTGAAGCTATGCCATCCTTATACTCAATCAAAGTATCAACATCATGAGGGTGAGGCATCAACATACAAATTGATTCATGTTCTTTTCCCACTGCTCTTATAAATTTAGATTGTTGGCAAGTAGAAGTTCCCACTGTAGACACCATCACCTCATGCTTATCTATCTTTTCATGAATGTCTACCATGCTACATTTCTTGTCACCACCATCTAGCTTGGATTTATGCTCACATGATGTCAAAAGATTGATGTCTCATTTTCTAATCCATACCATCACCTCAATAATTGATTTGTTTTCCCTTACTAGAAAACTCCAAAGTGTAGTATGCAGGACAAACCAAACATTATCAAAATGCAAGATCTTCTTAGTAAGCAACCTCTTAGTCTCCCTAATCAGCTCTATAAGACAAAATGCTTCATATGATCTTAACAATTGTCCTTCCATTGCAGATGATGCATGTCTAACCAAATTAAAATCAATAATGTTCCATTCCACACAAATGGATATAACACGTGTGGCTGATCCATCAAGTGTGTGACCAATATCATCATTGTTTTGAGTCTTCAAATAGCTCTCTAAAAGAGGAAAATCATAAACCTCCTGATGCAAAGTAGATGCCCAAACTAAATTTCCTAAATCATTCCTCCTTTTTTCTTCACACAACTCAACATGTTCTTATGGGCTTACCTCAAGAAGTTCTTCCCTTGTATACTCAACATCCACACATTCTTCTTTTGAAAGAAATAAGGATCTAATGTGTGATTCTCTTTGTCTTCTTGCATTATCTATCAGGTTGCATCCTTGACTTCTTGTAAGTGTTGTCTTGCTTGGGCAACAAGCATCTTGGCCTTCTTAGCTCTTAGAGACCACCCATCGCACAAACTTTGTGTCCTTTTAACATCTTCCACAGTATGGCAAACAAAATCAGGACATTTGTGGCTTGAATCCACAAGATATATATCATGTGTAACACTCTCAACTTGAGTACCAACATAGGAAGACTCACCAACACTATTACTTTCATGTGAAATGGATGCCACCTCATGATTAGAACTGTTGTTGCAAAAGTCAGAATAGGTGTCATACCTTGGTGTCATGTTTACAACATCTCTAATGGGCTGATCCATGACTGTAATATCTTCCACTATGTGATCAACATGAAGACTCAATGGTGTACTATGTGTCTCCTCTTGATCCAAATCAACATGTCTATCGAAATCATCATATAAATTTTTGCACATCTCATTAGAACTTGAAGACACCAAATCATTCTCATGCAAAGTTGTATCAACCATATGTGAAGATTTTCTATCCATTTCATGTGTAAACAAATCATAAGCTATAGCATGATATTTCTTACTTACTTGCTCAATTTTGTGACAAAGTTTGGGATGCATGTCCATATAGTCCTTGAAAGGAAAATTATCCTTAACCTGTTGAGGAAGAGTGCTATACTACTCAAATATGCTAAGCACTTCCGATTCCAGGTCTTGTGGCATTGGACCTTTGCTAGTAGAAGGAGATGATCCTTTAGTGAGTCCAAACTTTGAAAGTGAATCATCTAAACTCTGCAATTTACATATGGTCCTGTGTTGTGTTTGTTCAAATTCTTTCCATGCCTGTTTATTGCTAAACAACTTTGCCATGATGTCCTTTTTTGCTGTCCAAACTTAAAACTAACTCCAAACTAACTTGTGCACAACTAATTTCACACCAATTGAATGCAATCATTACCCAATAGGCTAGCAGAATTATGGCACTAATACCCCTGAAGTATCCCTTTTAAATCTACCATGATTTTTTCAATTTTGACCCCTTGGCATTTTGTTAAACAATTGTTGTGCAAACTGATGAATTATGATTTCCTGCTTGCTGTTCTAATTTTTTGAGTTTGTTATTTGATGTTTGTGTGGATATGAAATGGTTTTGATTGCCATATTCATATATCAAAAGAAAAGAAATATAACCAACAAATAAACATTGCAATACCACACCAAAATATGCTTTATTTCTCACTAAACATAAGTCTGATTACAAAAGCTCAGGTCTGATATAGATTTAATCAGACTGTAACAACACCATCAAACCCAATACATATGAAAGATTTGAATACCCAATATGGTAAACACATACCCGGAAGCCAACGCTTAAATTATGAAATAATTAATTGTTGAAACCCTAATTCCCAACTAGAATTTGACTGAAAATGACTTCCATTTTGAATGGCTAGTTGGTAAAGGCACTAAAATGGGGATATATACTGATAATATGACCTGATCTGCAATTATACCTTGATAATCTACTGTTGCAATCACTCCAACTGCAATATCAACTTGTAATGAAGTCCAATGAAGCCCAAACAAAAAACCAGAGTAGATTTCCCTGTTTTGTGAACTGGGTTGTCATCCAATTCCCTATCCTCCAAGGGATCTCATCCTCATAAGATCTACTTGCTACTGAAACCCCCTTCCAGAGCTCAAACCTGTAATTAGCTTTTGTGAAAATGAGAATAGTATGCTAAAAAATGAGCCCAGTACCTTGCTTTATATCCTCCATGACCTTTTCTCCATAAAAAATAATAAAATATTCCCTCCAAGAGGCCACGCCCATTCTTATGAAAAGGGAAGTGCCACTTTTTAAAAACAACATTGAGCTACTAGGATGGGGGCACTTTTCACTATTCCCCTTCTAATTTTCTGTTACTATTCATTTTTCACTATTCCATTAAAGCAAACCTTAATATTTTCATTTCAACCCCTGGATTCATCAACTAACACCAAATTGAAGGGCTCATAAGACTCCCAGCAAAGCTCCACCACCCCTGGATAGGTCCCCTAACCACTCTGCTGACCTACAGGAACCCTGGTAATAGGCCAACCACTGCTCATCTAAGCGTTGTCTAGGAAGGGGACATTACAAGGTTCTAGTAGCAATATAAAGCTAGCAGTGGATGTGTCCCTCACTCTCACTACAAACCACACAGCTTGGAGTCATGCACTAATATTCCATATGTAAGTTAGAAACTTTGATAAAGCTTGTTACTCATACCTTTCAAACAAATCTCTCCATATTAGTGCCAATTAATTCCACTTGTGGGGTTTATGTACACCGTTTCTTCTTGCCTTCTAAGATATTCCCAATGCTCAATGAACTCTTTTCACTGTTTAGACAACAATATTAGGTGGTGTTAGCCACCATTCTTGAAAGTAGAAATATCATTCATTTTTCCTTTGTGAAATAAACTGCAAGAATTTGGGTGAATTCATTGCTTCTCACAAATCTCAAAGATGGTGTCTGACATTATAGGAAACCGTTTGGTTTTTTATGCATCTCTTCTATTTGTGTGTTGGGAAAATACTATATCCTTAGCCCTGAGTTGGGTTCCAAAGTTTTACAGTGCGTATGTTCATAATTTTTCCCTTCAGATCATTACAAATGAATATGTTGGCTTTGACAATGTTTAAGAGTTTTCTTTTTTCTTTTTTTATTATTTTTCAATATGAATAAGGTTTTACTAATGTTGGAAGACCTTGAATTTATGACAGATGTGCAGTTCCCAACTTCTATACTTTTGAGAGTGAAAAGCTTTTGCTGAAGATCAGAAGATGGGACCTTGCTAGAATATTCCATCCATTGGACATCAATAGAGATGGTATGGTAGATGTAGATGACATTCAGGGTCTACTAGATAAGCTTGGGTTGTAGTATTATTGCGATGATGGTGTGACAATTATGACAAATTTTCTAGAGCATATGAACTTTGGTGAATTTTGTAGGGTTTGTGTTAGTCTTCTAGAAGATGTTCAATCTATAGAGAGCATCTCTGAGAAAGAGGAGCTGAAAGAAGTATTATGTGTTTTTGACAAAGATGGTGATGGTTTTATCACCCCATCCGAACTTCAACATGTGCTACAATGTGCGGGTCACAGAGAAGTGAATGACTTGGAGAATTGTGAGGCAATGATAACTAAATTTGATAAAAATTATGATGGTACAATAGATTTTGAGGAATTTGAGAACATGCTAACAATCTTAAACTGAGCTTAATAAATTTCTTCTAAGAGAAAATTTGAATATTTTTATAACTCCCAATATGTCTTAGGCTATTTGGATGTCCATGAAGTGATGTGAATGTAATTCCTTTTCAAGTATATTAGGTTCTCATTTGGTTTGAGAATTTAAGGGTTAATGAAAAGGAAGAGCTTAACTAATTGGAAGTTATAATTTTGATTTTAGTCAAAAAAAATTTATAAAATGTTTGAATATACATTTATACACATGTATATGTAGATGAGTCAATAAAGTAGTTGTTTGAATTAAAATAATAATATTGAATTCATATAGCATATCCTTGATCACTTCCTAGTGCCTACATTGTAAAAATTACTAACATTGCCAGTCTTTCATCAATATCCATGTCAATCTTAACTTTTGTTGCCTAAATTACCATGAACTATCTCTACTCTAATGTGCAGTTGCTTTCTTCAATGATTGTAGCATATAACAGGGCTTTATTTAGAAAAAAACTATGACAAAGTGCAGTTTTAGCTTAAATGCATTGCAACTACTCATCAATTACTGGTTTTTCTGTCGCAACAAAATAATTCTAGTTAGTTTTAAACTTATGATATTTTAAGATATAAAAATCCAGATTTCCATTTGAATTTGAAATTAATTTGTTGTTGAATAACAATATGTTAGATGTAGGTTATGAATTGGTAATGTTTATTTCAGTTCTTTCACATATTCTTGCTTTTATTCTGTATGGAAAATATAAGGATTAGCAAACCAATTCATAGAAATTGGCAGAACATAGTACATAAAACTAAAAACTACATAGATTTGTGGTGAATCACTACTCAAATTCTTTATAGACTAGGGTAGTTGTATTGATGTTTATTTGATTGGTCATCTAGTTAATAGTTTACTCTAGTCCAATTAACCCATGAGAAAATAAAATGGGTTAATATTGATCCCGCACTACTATTTTTGGAAAGGGGACATGACAATGATGAAGTTTCAAGTGGAGAGCTTGCTGATCAACCATATCAACTTGATAGTTTGTTCAAAAATATAGATGAAATGGATCCAAAAGTTGATCAAAATCAAGGAATTGAGTTCCTAGGTGATATAGCTACAAAAATCAGTCATGAAACACCAATAAATGATAACCAAATCAAAGAAAATGAAGCATCTACAACATTGTCCTAGGACTGCAGTCATGAAGAATCAACAAGAAAGGAGTTTTCCTCATCTTCACAAAGTACTTTTGATGACTCTTATGGAGGTGAGAAAATTTTACATAATGAAGGTATGCCCATTCATGGTTCACTTAAGATAGATATTTCACTTATGCAAAATGAATTGAACAAGAGATTGCAAGAGTTACGTGTTCCTATGTCAATACTAAATTTTACATTACAAGATGGATGTAGGATACATCTCAAAAATTGACATTGTGAGGTAACTTGGACTACTTTCCTTGGAAAGATGGATTTGTATTTCAAACACATCATCACTAGTGAGGAAGTATTCATTCCTAAAGTAGATCTTTTGATAGTCTAAGCAAACAAGGAAGAAGATGAGACACAAGAGGTTTTACAATCACCTAATGAAGTGGATGAAGTGATAGACATACAAGAAGATGGTGATAAACCTATTCCAAAATGTTATTTAAATGATGAGAACATTCATGAGGTAACATCTAATCCATCACCATTTCATAACAATCCTACATCAAACATTGCAATGGATTCATTGTCTAGCAAAGAGTTTCATTCTTATTTGGATCCACTAGATGAAGAATGTGCGTTTATAGATGCCTTCATGACATGTGGTAAAGATAAATCATCTTCACATGAACTTATGAGTAATGGCATCCTTTCTATTTTGAATGTAAGTCATGATGAAAAGGCATGTTATATGTTTCTAGATCAGGTTGTAGATGGTTTCTCCTTTCCTGTAGGTGATGGGACAACGAATAGATCTTTTTCTATAAGTCAAGAAAATGACCCACAAAATGATTTTTGGAAAGTTAAGGACCTCCTTCATGGCTAGGACAACTTAGAGGCTCAGTAAAATTAGTTATATTAGACACAAAACAGCCATGAAGATGAATTAAACAAGTTGGAATATCCACCAAACTTTGGGACAATAGATAGATCTTGCTGTGTAAGTCAAGAATTTGAGTTTGAAATTGAATTTTTAGAGGAAAATGGGAAAACAATGTTCATATCAGTCACATATCCTTCAATAATTAGCCATATTAGACTTATATCACTCAAGAAGGTAAAATAGAAGGTGAGTTAAGTGCTGATGTATATACATGTATTGATAAAAATGAGCCTAACTTTTTGTTGTAGCTAGCAACATAGGATGAGACTCAACTTGAGGAGGTACAAGAGGATCAAGAGGACCATCAAGAGATTGTCCTAGACCTTAGATCACTTCAACATTACCAAAAAATTCAAATAAATGAGTATCTTTATGATTTTGGTATTGTTGATCCTGTGCTTTTGCATGAGTTGTCTAGGGAAGATCTTTGTTCAAATTGTTGGGAATTAAGGCATCTCAACCTTTGCAATTTTCTAGCATTTATTATTCGATTGTATATTTATTTAATTGGCTATATATATTGTATTTAATATCGGTCATCTAGTTTTGTCATTTAGTGTGAGGTGGCATGTTGACATGTCATCCCACTTGGAAGGTGATTTGGATGGTCAAGTCAACATTTGAAAATGTAGGTGCCCCATTTTGAGGTGGCACTATTGCCATGTGTCAACATCTTGTGGGTTGTATAAGAGGTTATGACATATGATGGATTCTATGAAAGGTGTGACAAGTGTCAAGAAGCATCGTTGCATGGAGAAAGCAGGCGCCCAAGTTTGACTATGATAAGTTGTAAGAGAATCATTTATTAATAGTCAGTTATGACATATTCTCTTACATCTGTAAGTATTGTCACATATGACAAATTTTATGATAGTGTAAGAGCATTTGTCATACCTATTTTGGGCAAATTTGGGGCGCCCAAGTATGAGGGTTGTAAGAGGTTAAAGGGAATCTTTGACAAGTGTCTTTTGCATGTTTATGACCTTGGAATTTGGGCCATATGGATTTGGACAAGATTCTTTTGTGGCTTGCTCTAGAAGATACCTCCATCCTTGGTATTTCACTATATATATAGATGCTTGGAGTTGGAGTTGTATGGATCATTTACAGGTATTGTTATGCTGTCAGAATTACTCCAGTATTCAACATTTGTGTACTCCAGGAAGAACTTGCATTGCAAGTGTGTTGTAATCATCCTTTCATTTGATAATACATTGTGTAGGTTTTGGATTGTGGGGTTTTTCACCCAAAAGGGTTTCCCCCATGTATATCTTGTGTTGTGAGCTTTGTATTTGCATTTGGATGTTGTTATTACCTTTTTGTTAATGTGCATCTTAATTTGTAGCTGTAAAAGTTAAAATTTGCATACATCTTTCCTCATTAGATTAGTGTAGGAAGCATCTCCATGTACCTTTCATGCTTTCAGTTGGTATCAGAACCTGATCACCTTTGGTTGTAGTTGTTGGGTAGAGGGTTTTTTGAGCTGATCTTCATGTTGAATACAAAGAATACTAAGAGGGGGGGTGAATCAGTATTCTAAATACATTTTCATTCACACATTCATTAATCCATTTACCAAATTTAATAACATGAAAGAAAAGTAAACACAAGAAGAGCAGCCACAAATTCATAACACATAGACACTATGATTTTACGTGGAAAACCCAAAAAGGGAAAAACCACGGTGAGTGTTAGCTCACAATATATTATGATAGCATTACCAAATTACATGAAGGCTCACTACCTTAGGGCTCACTATCTAAGGACTCACTGTCCAAAAAAGTGCTCACTACAATAGGCTCACTACCAAAGAGAAGAGAATATAGAAAGAAGTGGCTCATTGCCAAGAAAAGACTCCTACAGGTGCATCTACAAAATGATGTGGTGTAGTGCCAATTTGATCAGTATACAGATTCAAATGACTTCATACTGTCTGCACTGCTTTTTTGCTTTGCTTCACATATACTTCTATCCTTCTACCTTTACTATCCTTTCACTAATTCTAGAACTTCCTTAGGTCATACAATCATGGAATTCACTTTCTATCTACACACACCTTCTTACCCAACACCAAAATCCAGCGAGTATATATATCCACAACAAGATTCATCTCACAATCAGGTCGGCAAGCCAGACATGAAATGTGTATTCAAGTGTTATACCTTGTTGGCTTGATCTTGTGCACAAACAACAAATGTGGACCTAAAAAAATATACAGTAGTCTTCATATAGGTTGGCACCAATCATTCAACTACTTAGATTTATTATTCAAACAATATATCTTCTCTGCATATAGATCTAAAATGTTTGTTGTCTTGTCCCTTAAGAACACACTTGACCAGTTCAACTGTCACATCAAAACTTCCAATGCAGACCATATGATACTCTAAAAGTCATAGAAAACATTCATTATGGACCTCTTAACATACCTTCAGAACCGCAGGACATAATAGTCCTTTATAGCAAAATACGGATCTTGGAATTGTTGCTCTGTCATAGTGAAATACTCTCAAATTGGAAGCCGATAAAGAGCAACTTGTAGAATGTGATCAAAGGAACTTTAGAAGCTATAACTCTGGATTTCACTATTCATGATATGTATCTTTTCTACCTCAAAACTGCAAGACAAAATATGCCACACCAGAGGAATACAAACCCTTTTACTCAGGTATTGTGCATTGTTCTTGTCTTAACTCTGTTCACCCGAACTTAGATATTTCACCATATGACTTCCGGAGGAAGTCAAGACTTGAACACTAGAACATGTAATCACTAGGTAGCTATGAACAACATACCTGAACTGCATATAAATGTCTTTAACTGCGGAGGGATACCATCACAAACACTGTCACTTACTTTGTACAATGTATACTACCCATACTTAGTCATTTATTCTTCCAGAGTAAAGTCTCTTTGCCATGCTGGTAGAAACCCTTTGCCTTATTGCCATCAATGACAACATTCAATCATTCATCATAGTAGTGTCTCTTGCTAATAATCTCCCCCTTTGGCATTGATGGCAACACTTAGTGAAAAATGCTTATCTGCTCCCCCTTACCACATACGCTATGTTTTTCTTCTCCCCCTTAGGTGTTTGTCCATTTTTCACTGGTTTTCTTGTCCCCCTTTGACATCAATGACAAAGGTGTATGTCCATAAGTCAAAATTGTGTCAAAACTACAAAAACTTTCATACTTTACCGCATATGTACTGGTGCAATTTTCAACTTAATTTGTTCGAGGTTGTAGGATGTCTTTGAAAATGATCTTGATTTGATCCATCTCTCTATCCCAACTCTTCTTTGCATTGTCCAAAATTTGAATATGGCCATTTATGAGGAATACTAATTTCTCTACCTTTTGTATATCAGAGGGTGTGTTAGTTAGTGTACTTATTTGCATGGCTTCTGCTACAAGATTTGACATTAAATCAAGCTTAGGGCTTATCAGTCCTCTCAACTGACACATTCTATTTTTCTTTTGATCCCTCTTATTCAGTAGATCACTCACGTTATTATGAATATTGATGACTTGTATCTCTTTGTTAGTGACTGACTTAGCTACTGAATCAAATGACTTAGATATATTTAACAATTACAGCTCCAGCTCCTTGATCTTTTCTTCTAACTCTGTTGTAGCTTCCGGCCATGATAAACAATATTTGTATAGGTCACAAGCTTCTTTGATAGCACTCTGTATATCTTCTATTCCATTATCTAACAGAGTTTTATCATTTACTAACATGGTCTTCAACTCAGCTAATCTTTTCTCATTAAACTCTTTGCTCACTTTTTTTTTATACAAACTTTTCAAAAGATTCAAAATGCATACTTATAGAGTTTATGAGTCCCTTGAGTTGATTTGTTGAAGAAATCAAGGCATCCTTTTGATATGATGGCATCAACTTCTCCAAAATGCTGGATGCTTCACCAATTAACTCACTATCATGTATGTGTGACTTTGATATTTCTTCCTCTGCCTTTGCTTGCACAATTGATACCGATTTAAATTTTTGCAAAGGAGACATTGAATCCAAGTTTATTGGACCTTGCAAAAACTCAAGCTCATCCAACACTTGTTTTTCTTTTTCTAAAAATTCCTTGACAGACTCCACAATGTCTCTTGTTGTATTAGAGACTTCTTCTTCTATATTTTGCTCTAGAGGATCTAGATCTATAGCCTCATTTCCATTAACATTATGCTCCAGTGTAGGGCTCTTCTCACCTTGTTCTTCTTCTTGATTGTCAACTTTGTTCTGCTCATCAATTTTTTGATCCAGAGGAAGATTTGTCTCAGTTTGATCCTTATCAGTTGTATTCAGTCCATTAGTAGCAGGAGCCTAACCTTCTTTTTCCTTTAACTCTTCATCATTTTTATCTAACCCTTGATCCATGTTCACCTCAGGAGTAGATGTATCATCTCCAATATTTGTTTCTTCTCTGTGAAATATAGTTGGAAAATGATATTCCTTTAACACTCTCAAAGTGATTTCCTCAGTCTCCTTCACTACTTTCTCAATGTCATCTACCATCAGAGTGTTCATTCTCCTCTTGGTTCTGAATTCTTTATGAAGTGCTTTGTAGATTTTTGTCTTTTATTTTGGGGTGATTTCAAGACATAGTTTTATTAATGTATGCTCTCTAAGCTCAACGTCCTTAGCCATAGAAACTTCTTTCCTTGTATACATTATACTTGCCAAGCTTTTTGGGAGATCATAAATTATTTCAATGAGAGTTTTATTGTATATATTCAAGTATTGGATGACAGCAGCCTCAATGATCTTTTTATTTGCATCGTCGAATTCATCATATAGTTGGGCAATAGGTTTTAGATTACCATCAACTGTGATAGCCTTCAATACTTCCTCTGGACTCATTATAGTCTAGTCTTTCACAGGTGCTTCAGTCTTAACCTTCTTTCTTCCTATTTCCTTACCAGAGGTCTTCCTTTTTATGGCACCGGAGGGTTTGTCTTTTTGATAACTGAAGGATGGTGCTCTTTGTGCCTTTGTCTTCTTTACCTCTTCCTCAATCTTAGTTTTCTGATCATCAACTTTACCAACACTAACATACAGTAGCTGACTTTTGGTCTTCTTCCTCTTGCCTGTTTGTGCTTCTGTAGTTGTTGTGGAGGGAATACTAGGGGATTTAGATGTTCTAGAGGAACTTGTACCTCTTGTTCTTCTTTTTGGCATAACAGGTGCCTCTTGTTGCATCTCTTGAACTTGCGGAGCTTTATTAGCTTCCTTTTCTTTCTCCTTCTCGTTTTCTTTAGCTTCTCTTTTTTCTTGTGCCTTTTCTCTTGTCTCTCTGATTTGTTCTTTGGTAAAGCCCTTTTTTAAGGTATAATCTCCTACTATCTTCTGGGCCTTCTTTGAAATTTCTAGTTTCCTTACTTCAACATGATTTTTTGTTGATAGCTCTTCAAATGTCCCAAATCTTTCTTCTTTAGGGTCTCTCAGTTTACTTAGCATATGTTGGGAATAATTATCTAGTATTTTTCCATCAACTTCATATCCCATTGGTAGAATCTAGGTAGTTCTAGGCTCCACAGCTTCCATCATACACTGATCCTTATTTACAATAAAGAATATATCATCTTTGTACTTTTCCACAATGGTTTTAGGGATCCTTTCCCTAGATTGCATTACCTTTTGAAAGTGTTTGAAATAGCCCCATAGGGCTGAGTTTTGAGCAACAATATTTCCTATGCTGCTCAAATTGTTTTTAATCTATACTGCAACAGGTTTGTCTCTAATCCAAAATACATTCTTCATGCCTGGTAACTCTTGCATAAAGTAGAAGAACAAACACATAATTAATGTACTGAAATTGAAGGGATGTTTGTTTTCTTTTGTCCTTTCCAGGTTCTCCATTAAGTGTTGTCAGAGTAGTTCACATAGGTCATACTTTGCATTTTCCTTGACCATTTGATAGGTAGTATATATGGCAGTACTGGAGAGAGAGTTCTCTTGGTTTGCAAAGTAAACTTTATAACTGATTACCATGGATGCAAACCTAACTGCATGATCTTCAATATCACTGATTGTCAATGCCCTTTTATCAAATTTTGCTATAGTAACTTTCATCACTGTATCATTTTTCACAGCCTTTAATATAGGCACTATACTAGTAGAGTTTAGCCCAGTGACCTCCCTTATGGCATCTTTGGTGATCTTGAATGTAGCCATATAAACTCATCATGAATTTGTCTTAAGACATACCAGACCCATTCATCTTCTGTAAAAACTAGAAAATCTATATACTGAATGAGTTTCTTCTCCTCCAATGCCTTGTATTCTTCTTTTAGGTCAAAAGTATCACCACTTAGATGTTTTAGATATAGGTCTATGATTTGACTACCTTTGTGTTCCTCTAGGGAAACATGAATATAAGCCCTAACATCTTCCGCATGCATCACACCAGACGAAATCTCTAAAAATGCACCATTTGGATCGACCTCTATTGATTTGAATGGATGCTTCTTGAATTTTGGTTGGGATCTCTTAGATATCTCAATCACTTATGGTGTTGCCATTTTAGTAAATACTTAAACAAATTCACAATAGGGTTTCAATCAAAAAATACCTCTTTTGCCAAATTAGGGTTTTACTTGATCTTGCCTTGAATTGCCTTGGAAATCATTGAAGTTGCTTGGAATTTCTCTTTAGTTTGCCTTAGACACTTGAGAGCTTGAGTGCAAAATGAATTGTCTGTCGAATGAACTTCTTTTTAATCATTTATTTGTCTTCACCTAATCGCCATAAATGCTATCTTTCAAAAACATGTCAAGCCCTTCTCTGTTAATCATAGTCGATCTGGATTGCTCTGTACTACTCCACATTTGATCCTTTTCTTCCAGAAATACTTTCAAAAAATCTATCATATGAAGCTTTTCATCATAACTTCATGCCAAATCCTAGCACTAATTATCTGGATAGGGGATTTGGATTTTCAATATAGCTCCATCTGAGCCAGAGCTCCCAATTTACTTCTTGGAGGAAGTATCTACACAGGCTGGTGTGGATCCATCCCTGACCTCATTAACATCTTTCTTAATCCAAACCTTGCTCATTTCCTTCTTGATTTCCACTAGATCAATCTTGTTCTTGTCTTTATCTTCTTTCTGCTTTGTTTTCCTCTTTTCTACAGAATAGTCTCTTTTCTCATTCTTGTATCTGTAGAATCTTGCAACATGTTTGAACTTATTACAATTGTAGCATACCACATTCCTCTATCCCTGATTCCTTCTATTGATTGGATTCATTCTTGTTCTGCATTGGTTAGACATATGCCCAAATCTATTGCATGCAAAGCACTTTCCATTGAAAGACTGAGTATTTCTTATATTGTTAAAACTATTCCTTACCATGCTTCTGCATTTATTTGATTTATGACCAATTTTCTTGCAATTGAAACATTGACCAGAGAATGATGGAGTATTCTGATTCATTCTACTCCTACACTAAGTAGCCTTATGACCAAACTTATTGTAGTTAAAATAATGGCCATTGAAAGATGGGTACCTTTGAGCATTTAGCTGCGTGACTGGAGGTCTTCTGGGTCTTCTTCTCAGATTTTGAAATTGGTTTCTTTTATTTTTCCTCATCTCCAGGTTTTCTTGACCTGATTTTGAGATTTCTCCTCTTTCAAATCCCAAACCCTTCTTGTCATTTGAACTCTTTTGACTTTCAATCAGCTCCTCAAGCTTAGCAGAGCTTACTTTGAATTTTTCTTTATAAATATTAGCTACCTCCATATCAAATTTTAGAAGTAACACATCTTTGGCCAATTTATCACATTCCTAAGATTTATCCTTTACAACTTGATTCAGATGCCTTTCAATCTCTTCTTTCTTTTAAACTTCCAATGTTAAACTATTTAGGATTTTATGTGCTTCATCCAATTGATCACTTAGCTCCTTGATTTTCTCTTTAAACTTCTTGACTTGTTCCCTTAGCTTTAGGATGCATTCATTAGCTTCTTAAACATTAGCCTTCAGATCCTTGATTTCTACTTCAGATTTTTCAAGATCAATAAGAGTTGCTTCTAGTTCAACATTGCTCTCATATGAGAAAATTCCAAATCTCTTTGCTGCCATGAGTAAACTATCCTAGATCTTCCTCAGGCAGTTAAACCTCTTCCAAGGAACCTTGTTCTAATACCAATTGTTGAATACAAAGAATACTAAGAGGGTAGGTGAATCAATATTCTAAAAAAATTTTCATTCACACATTCACTAATCCATTTACCAAATTCAATAACATGAAAACAATGTAAACACAAAAAGAGAAGCCACAAATTCATAACACATAGACACCAAGATTTTACGTGGAAAACCCAAAAAGGGAAAAACCACGATGAGTGTTAGCTCACAATTTATTATGATAGCAATACCAAATTACATGAAGGCTCACTGCCTTAGGGCTCACAGTCCAAGGACTCACTTTCCAAAGAAGTGCTCACTCCAATAGGCTCGCTGCCAAAGAGGAGAGAATATAGAAAGAAGTGGCTCATTGCCAAGAAAAGGTTGCTACAGGTGCATCTACAAAATGTTGTGGTGTAGTGCCAATTTGCTTAGTATACAGATTCAAATGACTTCATACTATCTGCCCTACTTTTCTACTTTACTTCACATATACTTCTGTCCTTCTGCATTTACTTTCCTTTCACTAATTGCAGAACTTCCTTAGGTTGTACAATCATGGAATTGACATTCTATCTACACACACCTTCTTACCCAACACCAAAATCCATCAAGTATATATATCTGCAAAAAGATTCATCTCACAATCAGGTTGGCAAGCCAGACATGAAATGTGTATACAAGTGTTATACCTTGTCGGCTTGATCTTGTACACAAACAACAAATGCAGACCCAAACAAACATACAATAGTCTTCATATAGGTTGGCACCAATCATTCAACCACTTAGATTGATTATTCAAACAATATATCTTCTTCGCATATAGATCTAACATGTCTATCAGCTTGTCCCTTAAGAACACACTTGACCAGTTCAACTGTCACATCAAAACTTCTAATGCAGACCATATGAGACTCTAAAAATCATAGACAAAATTCATTATAGACCTCTTAACATACCTTCAGAACCGTAGGACATAATAGTCCTTTATAGCAAAATACGGATCTTGGAACTGTTGCTCTGTCACAGTGAAATACTGTCAAACTGGAAGCCAATAAAGAGCAACTTGTAGAATGTGAGCAAAGGAACTTCAGAAGCTATAACTCTGGATTTAGGTAGTCATGATATGTATCGTTATTGGCTTAGAACCACAAGACAAAATATGCCACAGCAGAGGAATGCAAACCCTTTTACTCAGGTACTGTGCACTGTTCTTGTCTTAACTCTATTCACCCAGACTTAGATATTTCACCATATGACTTCTGGAGGAAGTCAGGACTTGAACACTGGAACATGTGATCACTAGGTAGCTATCAACAACATACCTAAACTGCATACAAATGTCTTTAACTGCAGAGGAATACCTAAACTGCATACAAATGTCTTTAACTACGGAGGCATACCCTTTGCCTTGTTACCATCAATGATAACATTTAGTCACTCATCATAGCAGTATCTCTTGCCAACACCTCATTTGAGAAGAAGCTTCTAGAGAGGATTTTGAAATCTTTGTTGTAAGAAAGAGATGGCGAGCACATTTGGGAGGTTTAATATAGAGAAGTTTAATGGAGGCAACTTTGAGTTGTGGAAACTCAAGATGGAGGACTTATTGGTGGATAGAGATCCATGCCTCACAGTATCTAGAACCATGCTATCAGGCATGAAATAAAAAGATTGGGATTTGATGGATCAGAAGGATAAGGGTTTGATATGACTTTGTTTAGCTGATTCAGTGCTCTTGAATATCCATGAAGAGAAGACTGCAAAAGATCTTTGGAAGAAACTTGGAGATATTTATTAGGCTAAATCCCTGGTGAAAAAGTTATTACCAAGAAAGAAATTGTATTCTCTAAGGATGGAAGATGGAAGATCTGTCACTGATCATTTGAATACATTCACTATGCTTGTTTCCTAGTTGACCTCTATTGGTGTGAAGATGGAGGAGGAGGATCGATATATGACATTATTGTGTTCCTTACCAAATTTGTGGGACCAACTTGTTATGGCCATTGAGAGTACCACTACCACCTTCAAGATGGATGAAGTGGTTTCTTCGTTTTTTTATGAAGAGATGCAGAGAAAGTCTTCCGAATCGACTAAGGAGGCTCTTGCAGCTCATGGTAGATCTAAAGAGAAGGGAAAGAAAAAGGATAAGAATAAGGAAGAAAAAGGAAGATCCAAATCTTGTGGGAGATCCAAGTCTCCCAGAAAGTCCAAGGCTTTGTGTTGGAATTACGGCAAACCTAGTCACTTATACAAGGAGTACAAGGAGGAGAGGAAGAAAAAGAAGAAGTATGATTTAGATTCTGATAGATCCTCTCAGGATGATGGTGAAGCATTTGTCACTACCTTGGCAATGCATGCATCAAAAGACATGTGGCTTATTAACTTTGGTGCATCTTTTCACATGACCTCTCATCAGGGTTGGTTTTTGAAGTATGAAGAATATGATGGTAGGAAGGTGTACTTGGGTGATGACTCTGACTTAAAGATTGTTGGCCACAGAAGAGTCTTGATTTGATTCTTTGACGGATGAGTGAAGGGGATCAATGGTGTTCTGTATATCCCTGGTTTGACAAGAAACCAATTATCTGTAAGTAAATTGAATCATGTGGGTGTGCAGGTTGTTTTCTTGAATGGATGATGCAAGATGACTAGAGGAGCTATGGTTCTAGCTAAGGGTGTTTAGATTGACACTCTATTTCAACTTGATGCATGCATGGTTCAGTGCAATAGTGCCTTTGTTTTGAAGAAGAGAACTTCAGAGTCTTCATCCTCACCATTGGAACTAGCAGTGAAGAGGACTGTTACATCTACTTTTGATGGTCATGCTTTTTGAATACCTAATGGTGCTCATTCTATAGAGATGAAACTTCTAGCTGAGAAGACAATGTTATGGCACCAAAGGCTTGGTTGCATTGGTGAAAAGGGTTTGATGACCCTAAAAAATAAAAACCTCGTTGAGGGTATGAACGACTGTAATCTTGAGTTCAATTTTTGCAAACATTACATATATGGTAAACAAAACCATGTTTAGTTTTATTCTAATTCTCACAAATCTTCTGAGATGTTGGACTTGATTCATTTTGATGTGTTTGGTCCAGTTAATGTTCCTTCAATTTCAAAATCTATTTACTTTATTCCATTCATTGATGATTACAGTAGGATATGGGTGTATTTCCTTATAAGAAAATCTGAAGTCTTTAGTAGATTCAAAGAGTTCAAAGCTCTTGTAGAGAATTAGAAGGATAGAAAGATTAAGTGTTTGAGGATTGATAATGGTGGTGAGTTTTGTTTAATAGATTTCAACAAGTTCTATAAAGAACATGGGATTGAGAGGCACAAGACAACTTAGTATACCCCTCAGCAGAATGGAGTTACAGAGAGGATGAATAGAACATTGATGGAGAGGGCTAGGAGCATGCTAAGTGGAGTTGGCCTTGAACAAAAGTTCTAGGTTGAAGCTTGGTACCACTTGTTACCTGGTTAACATGTCTCCTACATCAGTGCTCATTGATAAGACACCTATGGAGGTATGGTTTGGTAAAAAGTGTTCATTGAGACACATTCGAGTATTTGGTTATGAGGCATATGCACATGTGCCTAAGGAGAAGAGGTCTAAGTTGGAGAACAAGGAAGTGAAGTGTATCTTCATTGGTTATGGCATTAGTGTGAAAGGGTACAAGCTTTGGGATCCAGTGGCTGAGAGAGTTCTGTATAGCAGAAGTGTGATCTTTAGAGAGATCAATCCTTCTTCTATTACTCTACAACTAGAGAAAGAAGAGAAGAAGAGGATGTGGTTCAACTTCCTTCCACCCCTAAAATGTTGAACTGAAGACATTTGTTGGACCTGATGATGAGGAGAGCTCTAGTAGCTCTAAAAGTTTAGAAGAAGAAGAAGAACCTCAACCTCAACTTTTGAGGAGGTACACACAGATAAGGCAATAACTTGATAGGTTTGGTTATCCATTGCATGATTCTAGTTGTATTTTTGCTTTGACTTCTAACATTGATAAGCCTAGGACCATAAGGGAGGCTATGGGTATGAGTGATGCAGATTCCTGGAAAGAGGCCATGGAAGAAGAGATGACTTTCTTGAAGAAAAACAATACTTGGGATCTGGTACCCTTGTCTGATGGACGTAAACCTATTGGATGCAAATGGGTGTTCAAAAAGAAGTTTGGTTTAGATGGTAGTGTTGAGAAGTTTAAGGCAAGGTTGGTCACAAAGGGTTATTCCTAGGTTGAGGGAATAGATTATGGTTATATTTTCTCTCTCGTTGCAAAGATGACATCTATCAGATTCTTGTTATCACTTGCTACAATGAATACAATTTAGAAATTGAATAGATGGATGTAAAGACAACTTTCCTTCATGGTGACTTGGAAGAAGAAATCTATGTGTCATAGCCAGAGCACTATGTGGTAAAAGGTAAATAAAATTTGGTTTGCAAGTTGAAGAAGTATTTGTATGGTTTAAAACAATCTCCTACAATGTGTACTAGAAACCTGATGCTTTTGTTGTGAATTTGGGATTTCTAAGATCAAAATTAGATCATTGTGTTTACTTTAAGATGGATAATGATCGTATTCTCATTATTGCATTATATGTTGATGATATGTTGTTAATTGGGAATGGTAATAATTTGATTTCTGATTTGAAGTCTTGGTTGTTAGCATAGTTTGAAATGAAAGATTTAGGGGCAGCCAGGTACATTCTGGGGATGGAAATGAGAAGAGACAGAACAAACAAAAAGCTTTGTTAAGGCTAGAGTAAGTATGTGAATTTTGTGTTGGAGAAATTCAACATGGCATCTTGTAGACCATTGACTATTCTTGTTATGATGGGGACAAAGTTATCTGTTGCAGATTATCCAAAGTCTCCTTCTGAAATGGAGGATATGAGCAGAGTTCCATATGCTAGTACATTTGGTAGTTTGATGTATTCTATGGTCTATACAAGACCAAACATTGCCCAAGCAGTGGGAGTCCTTAGTCAGTTTATGGCTGATCCAGAATGGGTACATTGGGATGCGGTGAAGACAGTGTTCAGATATTTGCAGGGTACTTCTGAGTATTCCCTATGTTTTCATGGTTATCCTATAGGACCTCAGGATTCACTTTATATTTGAGGATTTGTGGATTTATATTGGGCATGTGACATTGACAACATGAGATCCACCAGTGCTTATGTTCGGTGGTGCTATTAGTTGGATGAGTAAGCGGCAACCCATGGTCGCTTTGTCCACTATTGAAGTAGAGTACATGGCAGCAACTCATGCTTGGAAAGAAGCCTTTTGGCTTAAGATATTGTGTTTTGATGTTGGGTTTGATGCAGGGAAGATTACCATTTGTTGTGACAGTTAGAGTGCCATATGTTTGGTGAAGAATCCTACTTTCCATGTGAGGACAAAGCATATTGATGTCCAATACCATTTTATTCATGACATGGTAGAGGATGGGAAGGTGAATTTGGAGAAAGTTGACACTTTGATGAATGTTGTAGATTCCTTAACAAAACCTGTGACCACGAAGAAGTTTAGATGGTATTCAGAGTCTATGGGCCTCTTGGCCCCTAGCAGTTAAATCCTATCATTCTATTGGCTCTTGCAAGGTGTTCAAAAAGTGGGAGAATGTTGGGAATTAAGGTGTCTCAACCTTTGCAATTTCCTAGCATTTATTATTTGATTGTATATTTATTTAATTGCCTATTGTATTTAATATTGGGCATCCAGTTTTGTCATTTAGTGTGAGGTGGCATGTTGATATGTATCCCACTTGGAAGGTGATGTGGATGGTCAAGTCAACATTTGAAAATGTAGGCATCCCATTTTGAGGTGGCATTATTGCCATGTGTTGACATATTGTGGGTTGTGTAAGAGGTTATGACATATGATAGATTCTATGACATGTAAGAGCTGGAAATAGAGATTCTATGATAGGTGTGACAAGTGTCAAGAAGCATCTTTGCATGGAGAAAGTAGGCACCCAAGTTTAACTATGACAAGTTGTAAGAGAATCATTTATTAATAGTTAGTTATGAAAGATTCTCTTACAGTTGTAAGTATTGTCATATATGACAAATTTTATGATGGTGTAAGAGCATCTGTCATACCTATTTTGGGCAAATTCGGGGCGCCCAAGTATGGGGGTTGTAAGGGATGAAAGGGAATATTTGACAAGTGTCTTTTGCATGTTTTATAGCCTTTGAATTTGGGCCATATGGATTTGGACAAAATTCTTTTGTGGCTTGCTCTAGAAGCTACCTCCATCCTTGGTATTTCTCTATATATATAGGTGCTTGGAGTTGGAGTTGTATGGTTCATTTGTAAGTACCATTATGATGCCGAAATTACTCTAGAATTTGATATGTGTACTCTTGGAAGAACTTGCATTGCAAGTGTGTTGTAATCATCCTTTGATTTGATAATACATTGTGTAGGTTTTGGAGTGTGGGGTTTTCCACCTGAAAGGGTTTTCCCCACATATATCTTATGTTGTGAGCTTTGTATTTGCATTTGGATGTTGTTATTACCTTTCTGTTAATGTGCATCTTAATCTGTAACTATAAAAGTTAAAATTTGCATAAATTTTTCCTCATTAGATCAGTGTAGGAAGCATTTCTACATACCTTGCTTCCTTTCACAAATATCATGTGTTGATGGTTCTAACCCTATTTATAATGATCTCCAACTAGATTCACACATCTTTGATGATGATATACAGGGGTTTGATGAATACAAAAGCTTATCTCATGAGGTAAAAGACTTTCAAACTATATAAATCAACAAGCAAGATGGCTTGCTACCTTCTTAATTGGATGAGACCAACAAGGTGCTTGATCTAGTGTCTAAATTGAGTAAAGAAATGTAAAATCATGGGTATTCCATAAACATCAAACCTTGCATCACTTGATTCATGTAGATTTCATCCATTTGATATTGCACATCTAGAAGTTAAAACCTTTCATTACTTCTACATTCTTCACACCTTGTTGACAATTTTCTTTTTGTCGCTTTCTATCTTTGTCAGTTTAGCCTTATAGTGTTGTAAGTTGGGAAATACACTTTCCCTAGGCTCCTTTAATCCATTTCAACACTTTAGAGGCCTCAAGTGGGTCTCCCAAGACATCCCCCATCATCAGTTTTGTCACCCTTTTCTTCCTTTCCCAGTCGCCCCCTATTATTTCCTAATCTCCCTAGGTGACTCATGATCCCTAGGAGTGACCACCCCTAGTGAAATGGGTGATCCTATCTCCTTTTGATTTCCAGATAGATTTTGGGCTATAGTGCAATCTTAACCTCTTCTACTCATTTCTAGCCCTAGAATTGCCTATAGGACCCTAATTTTGTGGGTCACCCCATACCACTTCCCAGTCTCCCTGGGTGACCCATGATCTCACCTAGGGTGATCCATGATCCCTAGGAAAAACCACAGCTATCAAAAGAGGCACCACCATCATGTTTTGAATGTGAATTCCTCTTCAGTTTGAGCCCAAATTAGCTCCATTTTGATTCTAGTTTGCATGCTAGTTTGACCCTAATTGAGCCTAGCCTATTCTTAACTCATTCTTATATTCCAATCAACCATAATTAGCTCCATTTGATCTATTCATATCTCTCCTTCCTCTCATGCTGACTCCCATTCCTCCATGAGTGATAAACAATCAATTGAGTTCACTGATCAATCAATTAAGTTCACTCCCTAATCAACCCTGTTAACTCTTCAATTAAATTGAGTTAACTTCCCAATCAAAACCACCTCTTGTGATCTCTCCAAAACTATAAATACCCCCTCCCTCAAGCAATAAGGGAGGCAAATTCATTATTGCAGCCATTCATTAACTTTATTTTTTCTCTCCAATTAGCATTCCCATGCTCTCCATAGGACGTAGGTGCCTTTTGCTTTTAGTATTGTTGCCAAATCCTTAAAAGGCTTCATTTAGCATTGTTATGGTCATTAATTTCCAAGCCCAAGTGCTTCATATCTTTCATAGCCAATTCCTAATTTCTTTCAAAAGCCAATTCCCAATTTCAATGAATTGCCCATCGATCCCTACTACTAAGAGGGGTTCCTCACTTCTATAGAGGAGAGGAAAGGTTTCCACACAAAGGATTTTTGAGGATAAACTAGGCTCATGTGCCAAAGGATACAAGTTCTTTATGCTTTCATAGCAATCAAATCATGATTTTCTCTTGGAAAAAGTAATCTTGTTGTTGCAATCTCTTTGATAGGATTCATTTCAAGTTGAGTAGATTAGCATTGTTAAATTAGTTTATTACAATTCATAGATTAATTTCATTCCAAGTACTCTCAAATTCATAGTTTATATCTAAAATTATTTCAAAGAAACACAAAAATAGAGTTTAAATTGCATTAGGTAATTTCATATTAAAGTGCATTCATATTTAAATTTATAGATAGAAAGTTCATTTTGTTATTCAATTCCAATAAAAGAATCAAAAAGTGCTTTGCATACATACTAGTTGCATCCATACTAAAAACACAAAAAATACAAAAACATTAGAAAAGGTCAAAACAAAACAAGTACACAAATCCCTTGATTTTGTCACGAGGTCAACTGAATCAAAAACTCCTTGATATTATCACAAGGTTAGAAAATCAAGTAGAGTCATAGAAGGCCTTAGACCACATCACTAAGTCAAGACTCAACAAAAGTGAACTTTTAGCCAAATCTAGTCAATTGTCTCTTATCCAAGCATACGAATGTGCTCTAGAATTAGAGGTGTGTGGGTTAGGGCTATCCTTGAGGAGATAGAAGAAATACACCCTAGACCACAACTAGTACAACAAACATTAGAAAGGAAAGAACACACTCTCATGGTCATACAACAGATAGATTCATATGCCAAACCCCATGAACATGATAAATACTTAGAATACCTAAGAATCATCAACGCACACAATCGACATTCATCTATGCATTGGAATTTAATGAATCCAAATAGGATATTGATAACTAGTGACCCTAAGGTCATATTATTATTTCAACTACAATGGTCATAGAATGAGAATAACACATAGCAAACCATAGTAGGCCCCATGAATGGTCGACCACTCTTCACGACATTCTTCTCCCTAAGAGAATAGAACTACCCTGAGTCTCACTTCCACTTACTTGGCTTCTTCCATGAGAGCAATAGTGACTTGGATGTTTCCTAAGGCAAGGAGAGGGTTCATGTGATGTATCAAAGTTGACTCATTTGCATTTGTGCCTAAGTCACATTTTGAGGAGTACATATTTTGGTGAAACCAACGTGAACAAACAAAAACTTCTGATCAACCATCCTACCACTTTCACATTCACTTCCATTCATTTTGATCATGCTCATCTTATCTTTCGCTTGCATCATTCATTCCATTTATTCTGTGGTGTATAAGGCACCCCTGAATATGACAAAACCAAAATTCAACTTAGGGAATATTCCCTCTAAAGAACTTGGTGGAACCCCCCCATGCAACTTTCTTTCTCTATGGCCTTAAACCCTAAAAGTTGGCCTAGTTTGTGTCTGAGAAGCTTAAATCCTAAGCCTTTGAGCCTTTTTTCTAATTTTATGTTGACTTGTGATAGGTGGTCACCCCAAGCTTAAGTTACGACTTAATGTCCTTAGCTTCATTCATAACTGACCCCTTGAGCCTAGTCACCAGTTTTCCCCTATTTATGTTGATATTTTCTAAAGTCCAAGCACATGCTCTTTAGAGACATATGGATGGCTATTGCAGTATCGTAGGATTTAGATTTGTCAGATTTGTTAGGATTGCGCTGATGCGATGACTATTGATTGAGTTGGCGGGCCCAAGGTCTTACCTGCTGATTCATCTGCTATGTACTTGTTCCTTAGTGGATTGCAATAGCGCGTTGCAAAGAGATTCCATGGAATATTCCTCGCATTGTTGTGATAATGTGCCAACTAGAGGCTGGCACCTGGTTTTATCTTGAAGGAGTTAAAGTAAGTGCCTAGCACATGAGCACAAAGGTAGTAGTGTGGGTCCCTACTAGGCTCATGTTGCTGCAATAAGATGACATGTGGTAAGATTGTGGCTTTTCGAATAAAAGGAATTTTTTTTTGGCATTTCCTGATTGGTTGTTGACTCTTCAATGATTCAAGTGGACTCTTTTGCATTCTTAGCTACTCATCTTGTTCTGATGTGTCCTAAATCTATCGTCCAAGTTCAAATCTTGGATTTCATTCGAGCGTGCTGGAATGAACATAAAAGTATCTATGGTACGACATGTTCTAGTTGAATTCTTACAATCATTAGTTGTGAACTAGAGGTGTTGCTCAAGTATGCAAGAAGATGATTTGACAATTGACACATTTCTCTAGTAATTCTTGATACTCAGTTGGATCTTGGTACATGAACCAAGCCTTTGTTGTCGGTGTGAGAGGCATTTGTAGTCAGGTTGCATTAATATGCACCTCTATTTCATGCTTTTAAGATTGTGATTGGAATAATGAAAATTTCCAGGTATGAATTCAAGTGTGTTGAGTCTGTGAACACCTGGAATGGAATTAAGAAGGTTGTTGGAAAATGGAAATTTTTTGGGTGAAGGTCCTCCATTCATTTTTGCTATAAATGGAAGTGTTCCTATGAATTGTTCACATCAAGTGCTATCATGAGTACTGTGTAGAATACTTCCTTGCAGCTTCTATCTTTTATTTCCCAAAGGAGTATGTCCAAGTTCTCCTAGTTATAGCTCTATTCATTCCAAATTAAGGAAAGAGCAAGTGTTGGCCATTGGAATGGGAGGTATTGGAAAAAGTAGGAGAATTTAGCTACAACTATCTTGGTAGTTTCCCAAAACCATACCTCAATAATGTCATTCTGGTGGGGAACTGGTCAAATTATCCAAATTCTCCAACTACATGAAGTTGTTCCTTGGGGTTGGACCAATTGGGTAGGATTGCAGAAACTTTGACAAGAACTGGGATACAAGAGTGCGAGAGGAGAGATACCAGTTTTCTCTTCCATCATCCTTCTTTTTGATGATTTTCATCAAGAATAATAGTAGAGGGAGGGCATCATGTTTTGATTCTAGGGACCATAGTGCAAAAGTGGGACTCTATTCACAGAGTCAAAGAAGTCCTTGCCCCAACAAGGATGATATCTTTTGGTTTGACTATTGGGAGTTGCCTTAATGATTCTAGGTTTATATCTCCAATGAATGAGGATTGAAAGGTAGGGAGTTGTGTTGCCTTCCTAGCAGCCTACGATTTGAGCTTGAATATGAAACAAAGAGTGGACATCTGGTCATAACCACCTGGGAGGACTTTTAGCTAGTTAGAACATTCTGGAACATTGTTGTAAATCTTTGCAAAGGAATTGGCTAAAGGAAAGTCTACCAATCAGAGCAAGGATTTAATTTCCTAAGTCACAAATATTAAATGAAATGTAACTTAAAAAGTTGTATTAAGGAAATCCTAGCTGACATAGTTTGCCTATATATAGGGTTCCAAAAGTTGTAGTAAAGGGAGGGAGATACACAAAAGGAGAGATTCCTGAAAAGGAATTGGGTGTTAGGAAAGGGATTCTTGTTTGGGATTTGGATATAAGATATCTACATTCTTGGGGAGTAGTTTATGTAGCAGAGTAAGTGTATTATCGAGATTACATAAGCAAAATCATGCTTGCATATGAATAAATTCTTGTACGAAAATATTTTCAATTCAGATTGAGTAATATGAATAACAATACATGTGTGTGTTTCTTGCAAGTGTCTCCTTGAATGTATGCATTACTTTTGTGAATGAAGGAATCAAGGGTTTTGGATTTCACCTATGCACATTTGTTGTATTGAATGTTTTATTTACTGCTTATGTTCAAGGAATGGATTAAATATGCTTTCAGTAAGACATATGAAGTGGTGTACTAGATTAGGGATTATTGAAGTAGAGTTGCAGGAAATGCTTTTCCTTGGGTTTATCACTATAAGGCAGTGATACAAGTATACCCTCTGAATTTGAAGTTTAATATCAAAAAAGAACATTTTCATTGATGTATTTTGACTCTGTTGCCCCTGACAAGGCACTGATCTGAGAACCTATTTGCCCAAAGGTCTAGAAAGAATAGAAAATATGAAGATAAATTAATTGAAATTTCTTGGTTTGCTTTGTTGTAGTTTGAGTAGGTTTTAATGCATGTTCTTAGGGCTAGTAATGAAGATAATCTAAGAATATTTCTAGTCTAGGGTTAATCTTACAAATCTTGGTACAAATATATGAGAACATATCTGCCTGGTTGTAAATGAAAGATACATTTGATTCTATTGTTATAAGGGACACCCCCTAGGTTTGGCAGAGCCTAAAGTGCAGGGGAGATAGGTGAAAACAATCTCCCACTCTATTGGATGAATCTGTCATTGAATCTGTTCATAAGAATTAGAAAACCTTTAGGATTTTACGTGTGCATATTTGGGAACCAACAAAATTGGTGAATCTACTGGGAATAAAGCTTAGTTATCCAGTTGGAGAGAGTCAAAAAATAATTTGAGCTTAGATATTGAATTTTTTTGATGTGGAATGTGTTGCAGTATTTGGAAATAATTTTGAAAGAAAAGGCTCTGCTAAGAGGGTTAAACTAGAAAGTTTGACTACTTACTTTGTCCTCTTTTGAGGTGGCAACTTTGAACTTGTTCAAGGCTGCAATACATTCTCAGGTACTGTATTTTGTCAGTATTTTCAAATCAGATGTCTAAAATGAATTGCTTATTTGTTGAAAGGTATAAAGCTTTGAATTTTAGTGGAATTCATAGATATCCAAATGTTGTTTCTAGTAAAATTAGGGAATGTTTGCCAAAATATAATGGAAAAGATTCTGAATCAACAGATAGACATTTGCAAAAAATTTGTGATTTAACCGCTGATTATGAGATTGAGAATGAAGATGTTGTCATGAAACTCTGTGTCAAACCTTGCAAAATGATGCTCGAGACTGGTTTTCTTTCTTACTTGAATGTTCTATTTCTTCATGGTATGAGTTCAAAGTTGCATTTGTAGAACAATTTGGTGAGAGATTTGATATGTTTTCATTGGTGACTAGTTTTGTGAGAATTCAAAAGAAGAAGCATGAATCATTGCCTGCTTTCACTTTAAGGTTTTCAAAAGCAATCAGAAACATCCCAGAATACATAAGACCAAATGATGCCTTTTGTTTAGTTATATATTTGGGTTCATTAGAAGAGGAAATGAGCTATATGATAAGAGATAAGGAGCTTGCTACACTTCATCAAGATTATGAAATTGCAATAGATATTGAAAATAATCAAAAGTATGGGATGATAAAGGGAAAGATAACTACTAATCAAGGGTATCACCAAAATTTTCATATAGGTATGCAGGGAAAGTCAATAGGTGTGCTCTCTTTGCCTCAAAATGTTGTTAATGTTCCATCTCATGATAGTGGTAGTTATATTGATAAGAACCAGGAAGGATTTGATGTGTTGAATAGAAATGAAGAACTCATGGTACAACAAAACAACCAAGTTTTCTACAAAAATGGTAGGGTTCAAGATCATTCTATAAGAGCTTGTCAAATTTGAAGGTAATAATTGCAAAGATATACATGAAGTCATCTCTCCCAAGAGTGTTGTTACTAAGGAGCTACACGAACATATGTGTACTATGTCTGATATTTCCATATGCAATTCAAATATTGATGATTCTTTTACAAATGTGGATGATAGTTTGTGTGAAGTAGAGTTGGAAATGTTCACTTCTACTATTAGGTATACTAGTGAAGGTACTTACTCTTTTGAGAATGGACAGTTCCCAAGTGAAGAAGAGATGATTATTGATTGTGATGATGGAGTTATGTATTCTTCTGATGATTTTGAATATGATGATGTTGAGAATGGTGTAGATCTTCATAATGACAAGGAAAAAACTTTTATTCAACATGGATGAATGTCCTTTATAATGAGCCTTTAGCCTCACCAAAGATGAGAAATGATAATCCTTACTAGTATAGGGATAATCCTATCTTTGCTGATGATGAAGAGTGTGATGAGTTTGAGAAAGATCAGCCTAAGGTAAGTGGAGTTACTCATGAGTTGATAAAGATTGATTGGGTACCATATGCTCAGAAATTTGATAAGCATATCTAGCTTTTTGAAGATCATGATTTAATTCAATCGAATACTCCCTACAAGACACAAGGATGTATGATGAAGAAAATGAATTACATAACTTAAATGAGTACATATTTGATGCAAATCAAGGTGGAAGAATGGTTGCATATGAATCCTTCACTTTTCCTGATGTAAAGTTAGTATGTGGTAAATATAATTTACAACTAGCATCATCAAAGACATCTTATGAATGTTTTAGGTTTGATATGGAGAATAAAGATGGGCTCAAATTTGATGGTGATAGTCATCTAGAGGGTTGTGAAATGTTCTATTTTTTAGATCAAGATCAAAAATATTTAAGGATTCTTAGTGACAATTTGATTGATTAAAGGCAATATAAGCATGAAAAGGATATGTTTTATTTGTGCTTATCATTTTCTAACATTATTTATTTAGTGCAGGTTGATGTGATTAGTAATATGATATGGTTTTTTATTGGCAGTAGTAGGTACAATACTTTCTAATTGAGCACAGGGTTGTTTTTTGAAAATAAGCTATTTGACAGAGGCAAGCATTAATTTCTTGTTTCTGGTGGCCCAGGGCCACCAGGTTGGAGCTGATATTTGAGTCACCTTTCAATCGATCTTTGGCTCCTAATTAAGGAAGTTACTTAATAATCTAGTAGATGTGGTCTGGTATACACCCTGGAGACATCTAGAATCTTGTCATACCTACAAGATCCATGCGTCCCCAACCAAAGCCACTGGTGTAACCCCCCATGCAACTTTCTTGCTTTATAGTCTTAAACCATAAAAGTTGGCCTAGTTTGTGTCTGAGAATCTTAAACCCTAAGCCTTTGAGCCTTTTTTATAATTTTATGTTGACTTGTGATAGGCAATCACCCCAGGCTTAAGTTACAACTTAATGTCCTTAGCTTCATTCATAACCAGCCCCTTGAGCCTAGTCACCAGTTTTCCCCTGTTTATGTTGATATTTTCTAAAGTCTAAGAGCATGCTCTCTAGAGATAGATGGATGGCTATCATGATATTGCAGCATTTAGATTTTTTAGATTTGTCAGGATTGTGCTGATGTGATGACTGTTGATTTTGATTTCGTGGGCCCAAGTTCTTTCCTATTGATTCAGTGGCTAGTACTTGTTCCTTAGTGGATTGTGGTAGTAAGTTGTGAAGAGATGTAGTGGAATATTCCTTGTGTTGTTGCAATAATGTGCCAACAATAGGGTGGGACTTGGTTTTATCTTAAAGGAGTTAAAGTAAGCACCTAGCACTCGAGTGCAGAGGTAGTAGTGTGGATCCCTACCAGGCTTGCGTTGCTATGATAAGATGACATGTGGTAAGATTGTGGCTTTTCAACTAAAAGGATTCTTTGTTGGCATTTCTTAATTGGTTGTTGACTCTTCAACGATTCAAGTGGACTCTTTTGCATTCTTAGCTGCTCATCTTGTTCTGATGTGTCTTGAATCTATCGTCCAAGTTCAAATCTTGGATTTCATTCAAGTGTGCTGGCATGAACATCAAAGCAGCTATGGCATGATAGGTTCTACTTGAATTCTTGAAATCATTAGCTATGAACTAGAGGTGTTTCTTGAGTATTTAAGAAGATGATTTGACAATTCATGTATTTCTCTAGTAATTCATGATACTCAGTTGGATCTTGGTACATGAACCAAGTCTTTGTTGTCTATGTGAGAGGCATTTGTAGTCAGGTGACATTAATATGTGCCTATGTTTCATGCTTTGAAGATTGTGATTGGATTATTGAAGATTTCCAGGTATGAATTCAAGTGTGTTGAGTCTGTGAACACCTAGAATAAAATTAAGATGGTTGTTGGAAAATGGAAATTGCTCGAGTGAAGGTCCTCTGTTCATTTTTTATATAAATGGAAGTGTTCCTATGAATTGTTCACATCAAGTGCTATCATGAGTAGTATACAGAATACTTCCTTGTAGTTTCTATCTTTTGTTTCCCTTGAAGGAGTATATCCTTGTTCTCCTGGTTGCAGCTCTGCTCATTTTGAATTAAGGAAAGAGCAAGTGTTGGCCATTGGAATGGGAGGTATTGGAAAAAGTAGGAGAAGTTGGCTACAATAGTCTTGCAATTTCCCAAAACCATAGCTCAATAATGTCATTATAGTGGGGAACTATTCACATTATCCAGATGCTCAAACTGCATGAAGTTGTTCCTCGGGGGTGGACCAACTGGGTAGGATTAAAACAACCTTGACAAGACCTGGGATCCACAAGTGGAAGAGGAGAGATACCAATTTTCTCTTGCATCATCCTTCTTTTTGATGATTTTCATCAAGAACAATAGGAGAGGGAGGGCATCATGTTTTGATGCTAGGAACCATAGTGCAGAAGTGGGACTTTGTTCACAGAGTCAAAGAAGTCCTTTCCCCACCAAGGATGATATCTTTTGGTTTGACTGTTGAGAGTTACCTCAATGATTCCAGAGTTTAATCTCTAGTGAAGGAGGATTGACAGGTGGGGAGTTGTGCTTCCTTCATAGCAACCTAGATCTGATCTTAAATATGAAACAAAGAGGGGACATCTAGTCATAACCGCCCGAGAGGACTTTCAGGCAGTTAGAACATTTTGGAACATTGTTGTAAATCTTTGCAAAGGAATTGGCTAAAATAAAATCCTCCAATCAAAGCAAGGATGTAACTTCCTAAGTCACAAATATTAAATGAAATGTAACTTAAAAATTTGTATTAAGGAAATCCTGGCTGACATAGTTTGTCTATATATAGGGTTCCAAACTTTATAGTAAAAGGAGGGAGATACACAAAAGGACAGATTCCTAAAAAGGAATTGGGTGTTAAGAAAGCGATTATTGGTCAGGATTTGGATACAAGATATCTGCATTCTTATGGAATAGTTTCTATAGTAGAGTAAGTGCATTATCAAGATTGTAGAAGTAGAATCATGCTTGCATATGAATAAATTCTTGTATGACAATATTTTCAATTAAGATTGAGTAATATGAATAACAATACATGTGTGTGTTTCCTACAATTGTCTCCTTGAATGAAGGAATCAAGGATTTTGATTTCACCTGTGCACATTTGTTGTATTGAATGTTTTATTTATTGCTTCTATTCAAGGAATGGATTAAATATGCTTTGAGTAGTACATATGAAGTGGTGTACTACATTAGGGATTATTGAAGTAGAGTTGTAGGAAATACCCTCTGAATTTGAAGTTTAATGTCAAAAAAGAACATTTGTGTTGATGTATTTTGACTCTGTTACCCCTGACAAGGCACTGATCTAAGAACCTATTTTCCCAAAGGTCCAGAAAGAATAGAAAATCTGAAGATAAATCAATTGAAATTTTTTAGTTTGCTTTGTTGTAGTTTTAGTAGGTTTGAATGCATGTTCTCAAGGCCAGTAATGAAGATAATCCAAGAATATTGCTAGTCTAGGGTTAGTATTACAAATCTTGGTACAAATATATGAAAACATATCTTCCTAATTGTAAATGAAATATACATTTGATGTTATTGTTATAAGGGACACCCCCTAGATTTGGTAGAGCCTAAAGTGCAGGGGAGATAGGTGAAAACAATCTCCCACTCTGTTGGCTGAATATCTCATTGAATCTAATCATAAGAATTGGCAACCTTTAGGATTTGATGTGTGTAGATTTGGGAACCAACAAAACCTGAGACACCATCTTTTGATAGGTATGTGCCACCTACTGAGGCAATGGCACTAATAACCAACTATTACGAATATGAAGACTCAGATTATGAAAATGATAGAAGAGAACCTTGTAATTCTCTTACATTCAACAACTTTGTGTGGGAATATGGGATAGTATGCCAACTAGCATACTCTAGAGCACCTAATGTAGTAGTAAGGTCAGAAATTCACCTAGTGGAACAAACTTCAACAATTAACATGACTACACCTCTAGATGATGAAGTAAGATGCTTAGAGAGACACTTACAAGATGCTAAAGAAGCCAAAGAAATCTTCCATGTTACTCTTTAAGAAGAACAAAGTGAAAATTACCTTAGAGAGCAAATAGGTTGATTAAATCATGAGAATCTATGAAATGAAGAAACATAAAGAACATGAGGTGCTACACCTACCGATCTTATAGGTACACTAGTCCAAAGGATTAGGACACTAGAAGTGGAGCAATCCCTTCAAGTCAAGCAGATAAAAACACATTATAATAATAGAATTGAACAAGACCAGGGGCATCACAAAACCCCTATATTTGAACTTCTACTCATGGAATGGGAGTAATTCCCAAATGGAAACTGTATAACATAAAACATTCAAACCATTCAACCAAATCAAGTCACTGTGCCTGGATACCAAAATCCCCCAATGGGTTTAATGGTCTCGACCCCACAATCTCAAAGCACATTCTTGGGAACATACCTAGAATATTTAAAAGAGCATCTTGACCATGTCATATGAAAATGTTACTACCAATACCTTTCCCTAATTTGCCAAAGTTTAAAGGTGAGGGAGACCTAAATTCACATCAAGGCCTATACAATCGTAGTTAGGGAACTCCTTGCGTGGGATGGAGTCATTGCTAGAATATTTCTAAAACTGCTTAAAGGGATCACCTTAGATTGGTATTATTGACTACCTAAGGCATCAATTCATTCCTTTCATCAATTCATAGGATAGTTTGTGATGGAATTTGACATGAACAAACTCATTAACATGGGAATTCATGAATTCCTCACCATGAAATAAGACATGAATGAATCAGTTGCACACATTGTTACATGATGGAGATAAGTTCTCTACTCATCAACAAGTGCCTTGAACATGGATCACAGAGAATTATGTGACCTCTTCTTACACACCCTCAATAGGGATACTTGTGAGGAAGTAGAAAAATTACATTACAAATCTTATGAGGAAGCACTAGAAAGTGCCTTGTGAATTGATCTAGTTGCCATCGATAGTGGATGAAAGACCTATGACACAAATAGAAAGTTAATACCCCCAAAAGGTTCTAAAAAAGATCTCCTAAAAAATCCAAAAGGGAGTCAAAATACAACAAACAAATAAGTCAATACCTTCAAAAACTCATCAAATAATGAGAAGTCTCAACAAAAATTCCAAAATGGGTATCAAGGATCAAGTCACTTTCCCTATAACCCTAACACATACTGTCTATTTCACAGAACAAAGGGTCATGACATGAAAACTTGCTATGGGTACAACAAAGCTATCATGAAAATCTCTAATGAACAACAAAAAAAGTTTGTGACCTTCTTGCAATCTCAACGAAGAAATGAAGAATCCACAAACAACAAAAATATTCTAGACCAAAATACTATGAATCACGTTGATTTAAATCAAAATCAAGAAGTTTTTTTCATCTGAGAAGTGGAACAATTAGATTAGACTGAGATCATTTTCACACAAGTAGTGGGATTGCTTAAAACCTTGCCAACCCATCGTAAGACATTTCTAGATGTGTTGGAAGTAGGATGTCCAAAACTCCCACAAGACAATGAGATGAGGCATTCACCTCTCTACATACAAATACAAGTTGACAAATTCATCATCAAAGAAGTGGTCATAGATGAATGGGCAACAATCAATCTTTTACTATTTTCCCTACTTCAAAGACTGGGCTATGATAAAACAAGTATTAAGACAAGTATCACAACTCTAAGGGCTTACAATAGTCAAAACATCCAAACAATAGGAAAGATAAATATTCACTCACTCTAGGGACCAAAACGCTTCAAACAGAGTTTTGTGCAATCGATGGTGAAACTCTCTACAATATGATTCTTCAAAGATGTTGGATTTACAAAATGAAAGCCATTGCTTCTATGCTATTTGAAGAAATCCACTTCCATGACATGGGTGAAGCTCACATCATCAAAGTAGACTCTGATCCTTTTAGTATCTATAAAGTAGAACATGAGGAAAAGGAAAAGAATAAGAAAACAAACATAGGGGTAAAGATTATGGGAGAAGGGGAAACCTCCAAATATGTTGTAAATGTCCTTGATGTTTCATATAAAGGCCTGAATCCAGCAAAAGAATTTCCTTTCGATCCCCATTCCATGAAATCATATGCACCATCTAGCCTAGCTTCCATCCCTTGCAATAAACTGAATGATCAAGAATCTAGGAATATCTTCCTTGGTATGGTGGAAATCATCAAATAAGAACAAGAAGTTGGAGAAAAAATAGAAAAGCAAAAATCAACCTACAAATTTGGAGAAACGTCTAACCTTTGAAATACTGAAGATCTATGGACCCTTCATTTTGATAGAGCGAGTTTGAAAATAGGAGTGAGGCCAAGAATAATCCTGACCTCCCCAATAGGAAAAGTTCTTCCCTTTTCTTTTAGGCTAGAATTTTTCTACATGAACAACATCACTGAATACAAAGCTCTATCTCAAGGAGTCATGCTCACTATGAAGATTGGAGTTAGAAATGTTTCTGCCTTTGGAAACTCCTAGTTAATAATCAATCAAGTTGCATAAAATTATGAAACAAAGTTATAATGATTGCATCCCTACAAAATACAATTTGAAAACTAATCCAATTCTTCTATGTCTTCACCATAAGAGCTATACCGAGAGAAGAAAATCAAGTAGTAGATTCAATGTCTATCTTTGCTGCAATGTTCACACCTCATAGTCAACTAAAAAATTCCAAGTTCATCATATAAATATGAGGTGGTCCACTATTGTAAAGTAAAGATTTACATGGTATTCTAAACTACACTAAAGGTAAAATGGAAATAACAACAATGGATCGCGTAGAAAATGATGATGCCATCTTAGAATACCTACATGCCTATGACAATCTCCTGAGAATATATCATGAAAAAGGGTACATACTCCTTCCCCATCCAGATGACTATTTTGGGATTGAATAGGAAATCTTTCAAGTGGACAAAAACTCATAAGTGCCACCAGCCCTGTAAAAGTTTAAAGTACACCCTTCATTAACTAGCGACACTATTGACCTCAACATAGGAACTCTTGAAAAACCAAGTATACATGTTGAAGCTGGGTGAAGATTTAGATGATGAAGAGTTAGAAGAATACATTGAATTTCTCATTAAATTCTCTGATGTCTTTGCTTGGACATATACAGACATGCCTAGGCTAAATCTGAAAGTCATAGTGCATAACCTAGTAATGAAATCAGATGCAAAACCAATCAAACAAAAGCTAAGGCCCATAAAACCTTAAGTTGCAGAAATGGTATAAGAAGAATTGAAAAAGTTATTAAACATTGGGTTCATTAAACCTATGGATTATTTAGATTGGGTGTCAAATATTGTTATAGTTTTTAAGAATAATGGGAAAATTCCAATATGCCTCTATTTTAGATACATTAATCAAGCTTTCCCTAAACACAAATTTCCTTTGCCATTCATAGATGAAATTGTGGATTCAACTGTAGGGTATGAAATGCTTTCTGTCATGGATGGGTTTTCATGATACAATCAAATTAAAATCTCATAAATCAATCAAAACAAAATGACATTCGCAACTCCTTGGGGAACATTCTTTTATGTGGTCATGCCATTTGGTCTAAAAAATGCAGGGGCCACTTATCAAAGAGCCATGACCCACATATTCCATGATTTCATTCATAAAATGGTGGAAATGTATGTAGATGATTTGCTAGCCAAATCTAAACAACGATCAACACATGTCAAAGATATCTGCAAGTTTTTTAGTCGACTACATGAATACATAGTGAGGTTAAACCAAAAAAAGTGCATCTTTGGGGTAACAATAGGAAAATTGTTAGGTTTCATAGTTTCTAGAAGAAGAATTGGTGTAGGCCCTGTTAAGGTGAAAGCAGTGTTGAATGCCACCCCACCGACAAGCAAAACCATGGTAATAACCTTCCTAGCACAGTTAGGTGCAATACGATAATTCATACTGGACATGACTTTCAAAATCCATCCCATTAACCAACTATTGAAGAAACAAGCCAAGATAACTTGGATTGCAGATTGTCAAAATTCCTTTGAAAAGTAAACAAGTTCCTCCTAACGTTGCCAATGCTTATGCCACCAAGACATGATAGACCTTTCATGCTCTACTTCAGTGCTATAGAAATCTCAATAGCTTGTATGCTAGCTCAAGAGGATGATGACAGAAGAGAAAGGGATATTTACTTCATTAGTCGAATCTTATTGGAATATGAGAAAAACTATACTGAAGATGAAAAAGAATGTTTATCCATAGTATTTTCCACAAGGAGGTTGTGCCATTACATGTTGAATCAAGAAAAAGAGTCATCATATGGTCAGAACAACTAAGTTCTTTCTTAAATCAACCTATGTTGTCTACAAGATTAGGGTGGTTCTTAACATTACTAAGTGAATTCAAGTTAACATATGTCAATCATAAATCCATCAGAGGACAAATAATAGCTGATTGGCTAGAAAATAATCTAGTCCCTCAAGAGGAGCCAATAAATGAAGACTTCCTAGATGAAGAGATCTATGCAATTGACCTTGAAAAATATGCTTCCTCATACTAGTACAGAAGCATTGTTAACTATTTAGCAAACAAGACTTACCCTGAAAACATGATTCCTTTGGGAAAAAGATGATTATGTGTCCTAGTAGAAAGATATGTTTTGATTGGTGATGTTCTATATTGGAGATCCTTAGATGGCATCTTACTCTATTGTGTAAACATGGAAAGAGCACACAAGATTTTGGAAGAATACCACAGTGGGATTTGTGGATGATATTTCAATGGTCATGCCACCACAAGGAAATTACATTGGTTAGGATACTTTTGGCCTTGCCTTGAAGGAGATGTTATTAATTTTGTAAAAAGATGTCCAAATTGTCAAATCTATGGACATTTTCATCATACGCCAACAAGGGACTTACAACCCATAGTCACTCCTTAGCCCTTTTCCACATGGGGATGGACCTAGTAGGGAAAATCTCTCCACCTTCAATTGATGAACATTTGTATATCATCACCATGATGGAATACTTCACCAAATGGGTGGAAGCAATACCCTTAATGACTCTTTCAGGAGCAAGGATCATTAAATTCATTTTGAATCAGATCATATGTAGGTTTAGAATCTCTCAAGTGATAGCTATAGATAATTCCTCATTGTTGAATAATCCACAAGTTTGTGAGTTATCCGAGAGATTCCACATCAACCATAACTCAGCATCAGTGTAATATCCTCAAGGGAATGGGCAAGCTCAAGCAACCAATAAAATATTAAAATCAATCTTGATCAAGATCGTGAAAGATTCCAAAAGAAATTGGCACTTGCAATTATACCCCACTATTTGGGCCTATAGGACTAGCATATGTACACCTATTGGGACAACACCATATGCCCTCACTCTTGGGTCAAAAGCAGTCTTACCTTTAGAGGTTGAATTACCAAGTTTAAGGGTGCTTTTGCAAGGGTTATTAGATAATGAAGAGTATCATGCAGTTAGATTGATAGAACTAGAAATGATAGATGAAAGATGGTTGAGAGCTATATAGAGATATGATTCCTATCTTGCATGAATCAAGAAATAGTACAATAAGAAAGTGGTTCCCAGACCTTTCCAAGTTGGAGATTTGGTACTCAAAATTGATAATCTAATTAATAAAAGAGCTATAGAAGGACACAAATTTAGGCTGAATTGGATAGGGCCCTACATAGGCAAAGAAGATATTAGAAATGGTGCATATCTCTTGTGCACTATGGAAGGTGAAGAGTTTTGTGAGATGGTTAATGCCTTCCACCTCAAGAAATATTATGTCTAAAAAATCATAAAAACCATAAAACCAAAAAATCCAAAAAATTAGATAATTCAAAAAAGGCCATAAAAATTATAAAATATTAAAAACCAAAAATTTTGCATTCTTCATTCAGTTCCACCATGCATTTTAGTGATGTGCTCTTGTTTGATTTTCATCTTAGGAAGGAGTCTAAGGTTGCTTAGGTATAAGTTGAGCCTTTGAGCCTTTGAGATCCCTTATATTCATGCTTACCACTTATCATTCCCCTATTTATATTTTCCAATGTTTCTAATTAAAGCCTAGCTCTTAGCTTCACACCGATCCCAATCTTAACAAACCATGCTGTTAAGTCTAAGAAAATTTAGTATTCTAACCTACAGTACTTAATAGAAGCTTGAAAGTAGACCTTCCCCATTCCTCCTTAGTAGAAAGGAAGTCTGACTGGATAGTGATAACTTTTGGTGGCACTCAACCCCTTATCTTTCCTATCCAAAAATGCAAGGAGGATCATAACTCTGTAGGAAGCAATCTAAAATACGAGTGAATAAAAAATAAGAGATCAAAAAATAAGAGTGTGAGAGAACAAGAAAGAGAGATCATAGGAAATAAAACACCAAAGCAACTGAATATCAAGACATCAAAAGAAAAAATATAAAAAAATAAGAGATTCAAGTGAGGTATTGCAAAATATAAAAAATAAAAAATACAAAAAAAGAGTGAAAAAGAGAAGATTGCTGATGTTTGTACTCTTGAGTGGAGATAAATCTAAGCTCAAATCTATGAGGGTGGAATTATTTCAAAGAAAAAAAAAGAAAGGTTCAAAGAACACACATGAATTAGTTGAGAAAAGCCAAGAGTCTAACTGTCTTTAGGGCCATCTCCTGTTCTGGAGTTTTTCCTTTACCCCAGATCTATCTTGTTGGCCATCTTTGATCTAAGTCTCGAAGGTATTAATAAAATTTGTTTCTTGTCTAAGTTGAAATCTTGTCAAATTGTTTTGTCTAGATAAGGATTAGTGTTTATTCTTTTGCAAATCTAAAAACTAGAACATTTCATCTCCTCCCCGCTCCCACTCGAATCCCTAATTCTATATAGAATATCAATGAGTCTCTTTATACTTAGTTATATCACAATCCCCTAAGTAAAAAATCCTACTTAGGAGCTATCACATTGTTTGTTCCATATACATATGTGCAAAAAATAAAAATCAATCACAAATATATAGATATAGGAAATAGGAATTGTGTTGCATCCTACATCCATTCAAACCTATACATTCATACATAAAGCATAGAAAAAGATCAAAAACATAGCATAAGTCATTCCTTTTTTCATCCATATCAACTTGTAGAGATCAAGGAATAAAAAGTTCTAAACTATCCATGTGTACAAGAGGTAAGCAAGGATGATAGTTGTGATCATAAGAACAATTACATTGTTATCAATGAAAGTTCAAGTACAATTCACTACACAAAGAAATAAATAGAGCTAGGGACAAATTCTCTAAGCGATACATGTCTCCCCATGCAAGGGGGAAAAATAGAAATATAATACCCTATAGAACCTCAGGGATGAGTCTGACTAATTAAGAGTTTAGGGATCCAGATCCTAGGTCTCCTATGACTACTAGTAGCATCAGAACCTCTGTGAGTCCTATGGGAATGAGAAGGGAACCTGCTAGGAATGAGTGAAGGACCAGTTGTATCTGTTTGTGAGGTTTACCTATGAACTCCAAGGTTAGCCATCTCTCAAATAATAACATTGTCAACATCAAGTGCAGTGATTTGAGCTCACAAAGAAATGATCTCCTAACCCACATGATAAGAAGGAGCAATAATGTCAGTGTGATGACCAATTCAAGAAGGAAGACAAGAATTAACAAGAAGAGTCTCCCATGCATGACCAATGATACGGACTAGAAGATCTAAAGAAGAGTCATGAAAGAGCTCCCTCCATCCCTTGGCAATACCTAAGAAGAAGTAAGGAGGAAAAGTATTAATCAACAATTAAGTTCACGAAAGGAATGGAGTAAGAAACAAGAGGAATAAAGGAAAGGATTCTTTTGAGGGTCTCCCTCTTTCCATGAGGGATCATCTAATGCAGGACCATGTGTGGGAGTTATAGCTACCTCCTCATCAGAAGGAATATCTCTATCTTACCCTGCATTGGAATCATCATATTCCTCTCCCTTAAGATCATAATCCTCATTTGAGGAGTCCTCAAACTCCTCAATGACCACCAATCCTTGAGTAAGAGGAGGCCTCACACATCTCTATCTTGGTCTACCAAAAAAAGGCCTTGTAATTGGAACTCCATGAGTCAAAGGGGTCCAAGGGGATGCCCTGTACTAAACATCCACCATCTCTTGAGTAGATCTATAACAAGTTTGGATTGGGGGCAATTCCTCTAGATAATCCTTGCCAAACTACTAAAGAACTTAATCGATATGATGAAACTCAACAAACCCATTCCTATCTCACAACTAAGGTACACCTCTACAGTAATCACAAATTTGACCATCATGTGGCCATTGACCCTCCATATCAGGATAAGGGTCACAAGAAAAATCTAGATCAATAAATGTAGCTACAACACATGTGGTGGCATCAAAGACAATCATGTGGCCCAAACACATAGCTCTTGATAGTCTAGGATTTATAAGCAAAATGCCTCTCTGGTATGGTACAATGTGCTCATAAATCCATGACATGATCAAAGAATGATGAATAAAGGCAAAATCCCCTTACCTCAAGATGCAATACATGTCTTGATAGACCATGGCAAGGATGTTGATCCCCCATGCAAAACTTGTACCATGCTCAAGCCTTTACATGATCAAGGTTCCCAACACCATCTGAGTCTCAATGATCCCTTACCCCTAGATAGCCTAGAAGCAATCAGACCAATGAGAACTTTTCATAGAGGATAAATGTCAAGGTTAGGAAGCAAAATGAGTTGAACCTCCAATATGTCTCTCAGGTGAGTAACCCCCATAATAGCAAACCAAGACTATCGCTTTTGCTCAGACTCAATATTAGGAAGTCAAAGGTGTTCTCCCCTTATAGGAACACTAGATATACAATACACATAATATAGAGTGATGGAACACTCTCAAGACACCTGTGGAAACCTAAAAGTGTTTTTGTCTATGTCCTAGTATGTCAAAATGTCACAACAGATCTGCGATGGAGGATGAACAATCAAGATTCAGGAAACTAGATCCAAACCCATCCTCCTAAGAATAGAATGATATCTAGAAGATAAATCCCCATAGGATTTTTCAAACCAACCTTTGTCATGTACCACATTGCATCGAATGCATCATTCTGTCATGCACAAAGAATGTTGAAGTTAGATCCCTAAAAACTCAGAAAATTTCACAAAAAAGTGTAAAACATGTAAAAATTTCACAAAATAACATATATTGTTAGAAAATTGCAATAAATGGAAGAGTTTAGCATAAAGAAATAGGTAAAATCAAGCATTAGAATCATCAAACTATAAAATATTCCACTTGATGAAATTCTAGGTGGGTCACCCCTTTCACTAGGTCAAATCTCCCCGGGCGACCCATGATCTCCCCTAGGGGTGACCCATGATCCCCATGGGTGACCAACCCTGTCAAAATGGATGACCCTACCCCATGCCTCGGGAAGGTAAAATCACCTTAGAAATTGATAGAAACAACCAAATTTTGATGACTGAAAAGTTGTAAAGGCTAAAACTAGAAAACTAAGATAATGTGACAAGAAAAATAGAAAATGACAAATTCATTTGACCAAAATCAACAAGGAAAAAACTAGGTTTACAAGAAGGGTTTTTTATTGATTTACATACTTGATACTTAGCCGAAGGAAATTTAGTTGCCATCCTCTTGATCTCCTCATTGCAGGATTTCTGTCAACTGCTTCTATGCATAATTTTGTCACCGTTCAACCTCATTTCTTCTATTTCTCCCTCTTTTCTCTTCTCTTAGTTTTGTTTCATTTAGATGCATTTAGGAGTAACTTGGCATTTTTAGTGCTCTTTTTCCCTTGTTTTGTGTGCTTTCATTCTTGTAAGTCCCCATGGTGAAGCAAGGCGACTCAAGTATACTTATGACTTACATATCAATGGTACGTTCCCTTGTTTCAATTTTAGTACTCATTTTAAAAATTCCAAAATGTCAAACTAATGCTTATTATTTCAAGTAAAATTGTGAGAAATTGACAACAGGTAAGGCCTAGTTTGGTAATAGTACCTACCCTTCATGTAGACTACCATCCTAGGGGGGAATATGTAAGCATTAAAAAAGTGCATTGCCCTACATGGTAATCTAATGATGAATTGTAATCCTAAACACACACATGTAATCATGTAATTATGCCATCTTAGTGGTATTCCTCTTGGTGACATGTGGATTGAGTTTCTTCATCTTATTTATGTTTCCCCAATTCCCTAGCTAACCCTCCTAGGTCCTACTTCTACATTCTTCACACCTTGTCAACAATTCAATTTTGTCACTTTCTAGATTTATTGATTTAACCTTCTAGTGTCTAAGTTGGGAAATACACTTTCCCTAGGATCCTTTCATCCATTTCAACACTTCAAAGACCTCAAATGGGTCTCCCAAGTCATCCCCCATCATCAATTTTGTCACCCTTTTCTTCCTTTCTTGGTTGCCCCCTATTATTTCCTAATCTCCTTGGGTGACTCATGTCCTTGGGGGTGACCACCCATAGTGAAAGGGGTGATCCTCTCTCCTCTTGAATTCTAGTTAGCTTCTAGGCTCTAGTGTAATCTTTAACCCCTTCTGCTCATTTCTTGCCCCCAGAATCACTCGTAGGACCCTGATTTTGTGGGTTGCCCCCTACCACTTCATGATCTCTCTGATGACCCATGATCTTCCTTAGGGGTGACCCATGATCCCCAGGGGTGATGACACCTATCAAAAGGGGTGACCCAATCATGTTTTGAACATGAATTCCTCTTTAGTTTAGACCCAAATTAGCTCCATTTTAACTCTAATTTGCATGCTAGTTCGACCCTAATTGAGCCTAGCCTATTCTTAACTCATTATTCTATTCCAATCAACCATAATTAGCTCCCATTGATATATTCTTATCTCACCTTCCTCTCATGCTAACTCTCATTCCTCCATGAGTGATAAGCAATCAATTGAGTTCACTCCCTAATCAATCCTATTAAATCTTCAATCAAATTGAGTTAACTTCTCAATTAATCCCACCTCTTGTGAGTTCTCCAACACTATAAATACCCCCTCCCACAACCAATAAGGGAGGAAAATTCATTATTGCAACCATTCATTAGCTTTATTTTTTCTCTCCACTTAGCATTTCCATGCTCTTCACAAGACGTAGGTGCCTTTTTCTTTTAGTGTTATTTCCAAAGACTTCAAAGGCTTCATTTAGTGTTGTTATGATCATGAGTTTCCAAGCCCAAGTGTTTCATATCTTTTATATCCAATTCCTAATGGCTTTCAAAATCCAATTCCTAATTTCAATCAATTTCCCATTGATCCTAGTCACCAAGAGGAGTTCCCCGCTACTATAGAGGAGACGAAAGGTTGCCACACAAAGGATTTCTGAGGATATGCTAGGCTCATGTACCAAAGGATATAGGTTCTTTATGCTTTCATAGTAATGAAATCACAATTTGCTCTTGGAAAAAGTAATCTTGTTGTTGCAATTTCCTTGATAGGATTCATTTCAAGTTGAGTAGATTAGCATTATTAAATTAGTTTATTTAAATTCATAAATTAATTTCATTCCAAGTAGTTTCAAATTTAGAGTTTAGATCTAAAATCATTTCAGATAAACACAAAAACATAGTTTAAATTGCATTAGGTAATTTCAGATTAAATTACATTCATATTTCAATTTGTCAATAATTAGTTCATTTTGTTATTCAATTCCAAAAAATAATCAAAAAGTGCCTTGCATACATACTAGTTGCATCCATAGTACCAAAAACACAAAAAATACAAAAACATTAGAAAAGATCAAAACAAAACAAGTACACAAATCCCTTGATTTTGTCACAAGGTCAACTCAATAAAAAACTCCTTGATATCATCATGAGGTCAGAAAATCAAGTAGAGTCATAGAAGGCCTTAGATCACATCACTAAGTCAATACTCGACAAAAGTTAACTCTTGGTCAACTCTAGTCAACTCTCTCTTATCCAAGCATACGAATGTGCTCTGGAATTAGAGGTGAGTGGGTTAGGGCTATCATTGAGGAGATAGAAGAAATACACCCTTGACCACAACTATTACAACAAATGTTAGAGGGGAAAGAACACACTCTTAGTGTCATACAACACATAGTGTTCATATGCCAAACCACACTAGAACACGATAACTACTTTGAATGCTTGAGAATCATCAAAAAATATAATCGACATCCATCTAGGCATTATAATTCAAGGAATCCAAATAGGAGATTGATAACTAGTGACCCTTTGGGTCATATTATTATCTCAACTACAATGGTCATAGAATGAGAATGAAAGATAGCAAACCATAACAGGCCCTAGGACCAGCTAATCACTTTCCTTGACATTTTGCTCCCAAGAGAACAAAACCACCCTCGGGTCTCACCTCCACTCGATTAGCTTCTACCATGAGAGTGAGAGTGACTTAGAAGTCACCCAAGGCAAGGAGAGGGTTGTATGCAGCAATATAAATTTCTATTAAAAAGGTAAGAAACTATTGCAAACCCTAGAAACTTATATCAAATGCACCACCAAATAGATCAAAAGATATGATAAAATAAATGTTACCAAACATGCTTAAAAATGTGGTTGCTCAGATAATTGCATAACTCCACAATAGTTTCTCCAGGGGGTAGTAAATGATAAATGAAATTTATTTTATAAGGTTTGGGTAGAAGTGGTTCGGATGGTTAAACGGTAAAAGGTGGTTAGGGTAAAGGTAGGTATTTTACGGGTTTGATTTTAGTTATAGTGAACAGGTTTTAGGGTAAGGTTTAGGTTAATAATAAATTAAAGTAGTTAAATTTAATTTATTATTAACAAGAGGTTTATAAGTAAATAATAAATTAATTTTAATTTATTATTTACAGGATATGGTAAAATTGAAAGATTATAAATAATAAATTAATTTTAATTTATGATTTATGGGATATGGTAGAAAGTGAAAAGATTTAATTAATTAAAATTAATTAAACCTTAGGATTAAGGGTGGATTGGGGATTAAGGGAAATTTAATTAATTAATTGAAATTAATTAAATTTCATGGTAAGGGAGGACTTAGGAAATTGATCATAGGTCAATTTTTTATGTCTACATTTTGCCCCTCTTTGAGACGATGTTGCGAAGTGATGTCATTTCAAAGAAGATTAAAACATAAGTTTTTGGATTCGGTTTTTGGGTAGGGGATCACATGGGGCTCATAAAAATGAAGTATTGGTAGATAATGCCCCCTCAAGAGGATATGCAGGGACGAAGGACATGGATAGGCTCTTGAAAAAGGAAATTAAGGGAAGGAGGTGGAATTATGATGATTAATCAATAATATTATTAAATGTGTGATTACCTTCCAAAGGGGTTTCTTTGTCTTATCTTGTTGTTTAAATCTTTAATTCAAGCAATGCCTTAATATCGGGACATGACAGAGGGAAACAAGGAAATTTGAAATGCTAATGTTAATCACTAAAGTAGAAGTTTGAAATCTTAATAATTAAATCAATGGATTTTAGGAAAACTATATCACCTGAGGAAAAAAAATGAAATTCAACAATGCTTTTTCCTCCTATTAGTCCAACCATTAGGCTCGTCAATTTTGGCCTTCACATTAGCCACCTTTTGAGTCAAATTTGGGCCCTTTATCTGCTCATCATTAGGGGCTTTTGGATCTTGCCCCACAAATAGTAAGGGCATTTATTAGGTTTTTCCAATAAAAAGACCTAAAACAAATAAAATAAACAAAAAAAATATTCTAAACAAAAAGCACATGTAAGTAGTTATGGCTTCCCAGCAGTGAAGCCACACCGAATTGGTCCATTGTTTAAATTTGCAAAACTCTTGACAGTGAACTCACCATTATTCTAAGACTTGCTACCTGCATCTGACTTTCTTATTTCACTTCACTGCCCCTTTTTTTGTCAACTAAACTGTTTACTAGCCTAATATTGTTTCTAGGCTTTCCTTGGAAGCCAATAAACAAGACCAAACAAATGACATGCCTACAAAGAAAATATTTTAAATCCAAATTTCACACAGGACCTTCATACTCAGCTTGTCTTGGTGTAGAAGCGAACAACTACAACAAATCCAAGAATTGCTAATGGAACCAAAAACTGTAGAACTTTGATAATATATTCAGAGGTCTTGTCCTGATCATAATGTGGTTGCTTAGCTGGAGTGTATTTTGGCTTTGATGGAATTGTTGAAGCATCTATTTCTCCAACATAATACTGTTCCATCATCTCTCTTGTAGTGTTGCTATGTCCTACATCTTCAAAGTCATCGGTTGCATCTTTGCCTTCATGCAGACAAGAAAGATAGCACAATAAAAAGAAAATAAAAATGAGTATCCACGTCATAAACAAAAAGCAAACAATCTTATTTTTCCCTAATTTTTCCCCCAAATATATTAGTTTAATATCTAGTGCATGGAAAAAAAGGTATAGTTTTCAATGCATATTTTCCTCGTAATAACGTTTTAAAGTTAAACTTACTAGAATTTGATAGTTTTCATTCCACATCAAGTTTTGTATAAGTTTTTTTATCATAAATTTCAAAAAACCAATTATACCCTTTTGGAGAGGACTATTTCCTCCAGTGCACCATATAATTTTCAAAAAAAATTCATGTGGTTTTATATTTTTTAAATTTCTAATCAGTGTCATCTTTGATTATAACAATCTACTTGCAATAATTTAAAACAATTAAGATACAATGTCATGAGATACAAGGAGCATGTTGATTAACATTAGCATTTCAAATTTCCTTGTTTCCCTCTGTCATGTCCCGATATTAAGGCACTGCTTGAATTAAAGATTTAAACAACAAGATAAGACAAAGAAACCCCTTTGGAAGGTAATCACACATTTAATAATATTATTGATAAATAATATTATTATATACATTATATAATTAAAATATAATATACAAATATAGATATTATTATTGATTTTTAAAGTTTAGAGATTTTTAAAAATTAAATTCTAAATTTTAGAATATTTATTTTGTTTATTTTATTTGTTTTAGGTCTTTTTATTGGAAAAACCTAATAAATGCCCTTACTATTTGTGGGGCAAGATCCAGAAGCCCCTAATGATGAGTAGATAAAGGGCCCAAATTTGATTCAAAAGGTGGCTGATGTGAAGGCCAAAATTGATGAGCCTAATGGTTGGACTAATAGGAGGAAAAAGCATTGTTGAATTTCATTTTTTTCCTCCTATTAGTCCAACCATTAGGCTCGTCAATTTTGGCCTTCACATCAGCCACCTTTTGAGTCAAATTTGGGCCCTTTATCTGCTCATCATTAGGGGCTTCTGGATCTTGCCCCACAAATAGTAAGGGCATTTATTAGGTTTTTCCAATAAAAAGACTGAGCAACTTGATGTTTGATATGGCACCTGGCGTTATGCACCAAGGTATAAGGACCAAGGTGATGATGTGTCCTATGCCCTACGTCTAATGTATGAGGAAGTAAACTTAGAGTAGTTAAGTCTGAATGCACAAAAGGTATGATATGACCTTAGATGCAAAAGATAATGCAAAAATCTATTCCAACATACACAAGATAGGAATATTAGCTGGAATGTTACGGATGTGATTCAAATGCAACATGAAATGATGACACATACAAGCAAGCAAGCAAGCAAGCACAAATGATTCAAAAACAAACAAGGTGTTGCCCCTGTCAAGCTAAAAAAATTGATGATCGATTGGATTGATTGATGTTGATAATGATGATGATTGATTGATAGCGTTGTTGATGTGGGAATGATTTATCCTGAGAACAACGCGAGGATTGATGATTGAGTGATAACATTGTGGATGTGTGAACAATTTATCCCAAGAACAATGCGAGGATTGTGTTGTTGATATGGGAACGATATATCCTGAGAATAACACTAGGATTGGGAATGATATATCCCATTGCTGATGATGATTGATCAATCAGGGGCACAATCAGGCTAGGAACCAAGACCATGGATGCAATTGGATAATTTGACTTGATTGATTGACTTGATTGGTATGGAAGGATACTTGCATGTGATTGATTTGATTGGTTGAGTTGATGGATTAATTGATTGGATTGGATTTGGATTGATTGATTTGATTTTTGTTGGATATTTGATTTTTTTGTATTTTGGGAATATTGTGATTTTTTGGCTTTTCAAATATTATTATTTTTTTGGATTTTTGGCATGAGATTGTGTGTAGATAGCCTTTGGATAGATACCAATGAGAAGGGAAAACCAAACCAAAAGGAAAGGATCAATAATGAATGGGCAGGAACAATAGTGAATGGGATAGATAAAAGAATTGGATGGATGGATAAGAGGATGGGTGATAGGATCAAAGTGAGATTAAAAAGATTGGTAATGGGATAAATGTAGGATTGGATAGGTGGATAAAAGGATGGACAATAGGATAAAGGTAGGAAGGATACTAGGAATGGCGATAAGATAAATCTAGGAGTATGGATGGATATAAGGAGTGGTGATAGCATAAAGGTAGCACGTGGATACCAGGAGTGGTGATAGAAGGATAATGGATGGGAGATATATGATAGATGGATGAAAGGAACTGAGGATGTGATCTCTAAGGACTACATTTCATAGGAATAATCTGCCCCCACTGTAGATATTATACCTGAGGATTTAACAAGGTGATTCTGATTAGGATGCATGATAGGGATAATGGTTGGAAGGGATGAATGGACTGAGGATGTAGATGGATGGAATTGGGAGTATGACAAGAGGTGTCTAAAAGCATTTTTCAACATTTTTCCCCTACTCTTATCAAGATCAAAAAGGAGGAAGGAAAGATGGATGGTGCAATGAGGAAGGTATAACAGATATGATGGGTAAGGATGTCAAGATAAGATGGAAAATGATAGGATAGGATATGAGATGGGTAGATAGGATATGAGATGGGATAGATGTGACAACATGCCCCCAAGTGTAAAGCACACAGATAATCACCTACGCATGACGCTTGTTTGCCAGGTTTTCATCTAAGAAACTATTGCAAACCCTAGAAACTTATATCAAATGCACCACCAAATAGATCAAAAGATATGATAAAATAAATGTTACCAAACACGCTTAAAAATGTGGTTTCTCAGATAATTGCATAACTCCATGATAGTTTCTCCAGGGGGTAGTAAATGATAAATGAAATTTATTTTATAAGGTTTTGGTAGAAGCGGTTCGGATGGTTAAATGGTAAAAGGTGGTTAGGGTAAAGGTAGGTGTTTTACGGGTTTGATTTTAGTTACGGTGAACAGGTTTTAGGGTAAGGTTTAGGTTAATAATAAATTAAAGTAGTTAAATTTAATTTATTATTAACAAGAGGTTTATAAGTAAATAATAAATTAATTTTAATTTATTATTTACGGGATATGGTAAAAGTGAAAGATTATACATAATAAATTAATTTTAATTTATTATTTATGGGATATGGTAGAAAGTGAAAAGATTTAATTAATTAAAATTAATTAAACCTTAGGATTAAGGGTGGATTAGGGATTAAGGGAAATTTAATTAATTAATTGAAATTAATTAAATTTCATGGTAAGGGAGGACTTAGGACATTGATCATAGGTCAATTTTTGATGCCTAAATTTTGCCCCTCTTTGAGACGATGTTGCGAAGCGATGTCATTTCAAAGAAGATTAAAACATAGGTTTTTGGATTTAGATTTTGGGTAGGGGATCACACGGGACTCATAAAAATGAAGGATTAGTAGATAAAGCCCCTTCAAGAGGCTATGCGGGGACGAAGGAGATGGATAGGCTCTTGAAAAAGGAAATGAAGGAAAAGAGGTGGAGTTATGCGGAATAAACTTTGAGCAACCTGATGTTTGATATAGCATCTAACATTATGCACCATGGTGTGACGACCAAGGTGACAATGTGTCTTGTGCCCCAGCATAATACAACCTTGTCTAATATATGAGGAAGTAAACTTAGAGCATTAAAGTCCTAATGCACAAAAGGTATGATATGTCTTAGATTCAAAGGATAATGCAAAAAGCTATTCCAACATACACAAGATATGAATATTAGTTGGAATGATATGGATGTGATTCAAATGCAAGATGAAATGATGACACACTAGAAAATAAGCAAGCATGCACAGATAATTCAAAAACAAACAAGGCATTGCCCCTATCGAGCTAAAAACTGATGATCAGTTGGATTGATTGATTTTGATAATGATGATGATTGATTGATTGCATTGTTGATGTGGGAACAATTTATCCAGAGAACAATGCAAGGATTGTGTTGTTGATATGGGAACGATATATCCCAAGAACAACACTAGGATTGGGAATGATATATCCCATTGATGATGAGGATTGATCAATCAAGTTTACAACTAGGCTAGGAACCAAGACCATGGTGCAATTGGATAAGTTAACTTGATTGATTTAGTTGATTGGAATAGAGTAAGGATTACTTGCACATGGATTATTGCTTGGATTGACTTGATTTGATGATTTGGAGGAAATTATTGATTGGAAGGATTGATTGGGTGATGATTTGAGTTGAATGACTTAAAGAATTGATGTGATCGGATTGAATGTGGATCGATTTTGTGTTGGATATTTGGTTTTTTTTGTATTTTCAAATGTTTTAATTTTTTTTCTTGAATTTTTAAATTTTTTTTTTTTTGGAATTTTAGCATGGGATTGTGCATGGAGAGCTCTCGGATAGATACCAATGACAAGGAAAAAACAAACCAAAAGGTAAGGAGTATGATAGGATGCAGATGAGCAATACTAGATTGGATAGGTAAAAGGATTAGATGGATGGATAAGAGGATGGGCAATAGGACAAAGGTAGGCATAAAAAGATTGGCAATGGGATATATGTATGGGAGATATATGATAGATGGATGGAGGGAGCCTAGGATGTGATCTTCAAGGACTATGTCGTAGAGGAATAACCTACCCCCACTCTATATATTATGCCTTAGGATTTAACAAGGTGATTTTGATTAGGATGCATGATAGGGATGATGGTTGGAAGGGATGAATGGACTGAGGATGTAGATGGATGTATGGAGGATATTTTTAGAAAACATATGGATGGAATTTGGAGTATGACAAGAGGTGTCTAAATGCCTTTTTCAACATTTTTCCCCTATCCTCATCAAGATCAAAAAGGAGGAAGGGAAGATGGATGGTGCAGTTAAGGAAGGTACAACAGATATGATGGGTAACGATGTCAAGATAAGATGGAAAATGATAGGATGGGATATGAGATGGGATAGATGTGACAACATGCCCCCAGTGTAAAGCACATAGATAATCACCTACACAAGATGCCTGTTTGCTAGGTTTTCATCATGGTACTTATCCAAGGAGCCTATTTACCAAGTTTTCACCATTGGATGAAATGGTTTCTCTTTACCATTTTGATTTTTTTTTTTGTAATTTTTTTTTATTATTGTGGTAGGGATAGTCAGATGGAATAGATGGGGACTCAAAATTTTGTTCTCATAGAAAGGTGTTAATATCCCATGATGGATAGAAGTCACTCAGAGACCATGTCAAATGTCATTTTGCTCATTGATGTTGGTAAAGAATTGCATGAGAGGGAAATGAAGTAAGGAGATAGCATAGTATGGATGGATAGTGGATTATGTATGTATCATTTATAATGAATTATGATGGGGATTAGGATGGAAAGATAGGGAATAGTGGGTTATGATGCGGATTATGGATGAATTTATGCACAAGGATGGATGGAAGGTTTATTTAAAAGCATGGACCATAGGATTATGATGGAAGAAATAAGTAGGATAGCAGATGGGAGATGGGAGGATGGAGGTATGTGGGAATGTTGTGGAGTGGAAGGGAACCAAGACCAATGGTTGCACACACCAAAATGGATTTTGAAGCTTGGAAGGGGGAATTGGGAGTAATGGAGATGTTATATTAGGGATTTACCTATTTAGGTCTTTAGGAACCCAAATGGACTTATCAATTTTAGGATTTTGTGATAGGGAGCGGGATGTTTGGGATTTTAGCATTGTGGATGCTCCATTTGAACTAGGTACTTTTTGCTTGGGGACCCAAACCATTTTGGTTTTGAAATTATCTTTTTGAGATGTGGACTTGGGTAGCATTTTTGAATTTTGATTTTGCATTGATTTTGTGGATTGGTGCCATGCGACATGAGAATTATTAGGATGTTTTGCTTTATGGGTGGAGACATCCAAATTTTTATTTTTGAATCCCATGGGGGTGTTTAGGATAGCTTCATGTTTAATCGATGTGTGCATTTGTTGATCATGATTAGGAATTATAGGGGATTTATGGGAATGGGACATATGAATGGAGGGATTAATAGATTTGTGGCTAAAGTGATAAGGGGACGTGAGGATAGGAATATTAGGAGTTGGAAGAAGGGGAGGTAAAGTAGATGGAGGGATGTTAGGAGTTGGAAGAAGTGGAGGTAAAGTGGATGGAGGAAGATGAATGGTCACATGCTTTTTGGGTTTGTAGGATGATGGAGGAGGAATGGAAACATATGTTTTATGGGTACGATGAGGTGCACCTAGTTTGGGCTTAGATGGAGTGGATTTAGGAGGTGGAAATGTGGTACCAACATCTTGATATTGCTTACCTTGGGGTGTATAACCAATACCATACGGTTTTGAGGAGACTTTGACATGGATGGGTTCCAAGTTACCTTGCTCATGAAGGCCTAAGACTTTACCTTGATAATTCATATTTTGGAACATACGATGCGCAATGGGATGCTTATTTTTGAGAATACAAGACACACGTTCCTTATTGGATGAGGAGAGTGAGGTGGCAGATACAGGTTGTTTCTCTCCTAGGGAAGAACATTCATTTAGGAAGGTAGTAAGAACAATAGGACATGATGGTGGATTTGAAATGGCATCAGTATGAGATGGTGAAGGAGAAATAGAATCTTGATTATGCTCATTATGCTCATGAAGATTCAATGTATTTGTTTGATTATCTATGTGCTTATGGGGACCAAGTGTCTCATCAAGGGAAGTGGATATTGTGGGATGACGAATAGGAGTGGTGGATGTTTCTTGAACATGGATAGTATTACTATGAGTTCAAGGGAAGTGGATATTGTGGGATGATGGATAGGAGTGGTGGAGGTTTCTTGAACATGGATAGTATTACTGTGAGTGGAAGGAGTGAGAAGCTCTTGATCACAGATAATATCTTGATCATAGAAAAGATATAGGTTATGAATAGGTTGAAAGGAAGGGTTTTGATCTTGATTTGGTAAGGAGCAAGACTAATCATGCGTTAGAGTTGACTCTTGACATAAATCTTGAGTTTGGATAGGAATGGAGGTCTCTTGGATAGGTTCAATGTATGGTGGAGAGTGAATTGGGCTTATGGTAGGTGGATCTTCAAGAACATTTGAAGGTTCTTGGATAATTTGTGGACTAGAAGATGGGATTGGACTAATAGGCATGACATTTTAAGGTTCTTGGATACGGATTTGATGGCATGAGGATGGTGGTTGATTCCTTGCTAGTAGTCAATGGATCACATCCTTCATTAGTATACGAATGAATGCACAATATAATGGATGGAGAATAATGGTAGATGGTGTAGGCTTAGAATGTAATTGAGGGATAATGGGATTAGGTGTGATAGGAGTGGGATTAGGATTGGGTGAATGGACAAGAGGATTGGATATAATAGGATTGGGATTAAGATCGGGTGTAGGGATAATAGGATTGGACTTAGGTGGAAGATTTGATGGTTTAGAGTTTAAGTGTGTTAAGGATTGGCTTAATGGATTAGGATTTGGAAGGTTGGAAGGATTATATGATGGAGGTTCCATCGGGATGGATGGATGAAGAGGACTAGTAGATAGATTGGTGTATGATTCCAAACTTGAGGTGGTGTCTCCCTTGTCAAGAGTATAATTAAGAAGACTTGTGAATTCATGCTCATGTTGTGGAGGATTTTGAGATGGATATTGAGGAATATTCATGAGATTGGTTGATGTGGAGGTACTAGGTTGGCATGATTATGGGGGTGATGCATAGAATTTAGGTTAAACTTGTTGATCTTGTCTTGATGATGGTTGTGAAGGTAATGAAGGGATTGATGGATTTGAAGGTTGGGGGACCAATGGATTAGGATTGAAATTATATGGAATTTGTTGTTGTTGCATGGATAAATGTATGGTGGATGATGTGTTAAATGAAGGTTGTGGTTTTTGAGCTAAGATTTGTTGTTGTTGAAGGAGGGCTTATTTTTTTTGGCTTTGTTGTTGAAGATATAAGGTGAGGGGACTTGGTATATGTGAAGATGAAGCATGGGTAGGGATCTGGACCTGTGAGGTTTGAGGTAAATGTATTATTGAATAGGTTTGAGGTATGGATGTGTTGGGTTGATATGAGTGATAGATTGGTTGTGAGGTTTGAGGTAAAGTTATTGTTGAATGGGTTTGTGGTATGGATGTGTTGGGTCGATATGAGTGGTAGATTGGTTGTGATAAAGATTTGTATGAGGTGGATGAAGATGACTCATAGAGATAGGGTGTTGATGTGCTAGGATGTTGAAATTGTGAAAATAATTGTGATAGTTGTGCCAATTGAAATTTAATATCTGCCTCTTGTTGTAGTGATTGAGTGAGTTGTTGTTGTAACTCAAGGACTTGGGGATTAATGGATGTTGAGGTTGAGACCTGGGTAGGATTATTATTTTGTGAGGTTGAGGGCATGGAAGGAAAATCTTGGGTTGTGTTAAGATGATAAGAATGATATTGTGGATAATGATCATCATATGTCGAAGCTCTTGTATTTCCTCATGTTCTTGGGATGATAGTGATGTTGGTGGAGGCCAAAATGGGGAGATATATGGTTCATGGGTATCAAAATATGCATCATGATCTACCAAATTCTCATCATTATTATATCTAGGAGGGCCTCTGCGAAGTGTGAGTTTTGGTTTTTGATTTGTCCTAGATTTGTTGATGGTCACAACCATTTTGATGAATAAGGATTGGACTAGGTTAAGGATGAAATGTGAGTAGGATGATGATAAATGAATTAGGTGGGAAATGGATGGATCAATTGAAAGATCTTAGGATTCAAAGTGACAAGGTTCCACTTGAGATGTGACACTGAAGGATGATATAGGGGACAGGTTGTAGTGGTGATTAGAAAATACAGTATGATGTTTTGAAATAGATGGATGAAAGGAATGTCTAAGGGTGATGATCAGGCAAGCACACACATCAATCATATAGGACACACAACAATTAGATTGGTTGTTTTGTTTTGATGATATCTTGATGTTTTACAAACACTTGTAAACATGCACGATCCTAGGCTAGGAAAGGATAATACTTGTTGAGTTCCCACTTGGTTACCCAGCTGTGCCTACTTATGGTTTATAGCTCTAGGAACTTGGGGCACGGGCTCCCCCTTACAGTGCACTCACTTCTCAGGCACACCAAGTTCGAGGTCCTAGGATGCACAGATCCTAAGGTACCTTTCTATCTCTACCATAAGCCGCGAAAATGTGGGACGACTATCAGAGTTTCCTCCAGTATCAACAAGTAGAGGGTTTTTTGGCCACTAAACAAAGGTTCGTAGTGAATATCCAGGGGACCGGCACCCCATGAGCATCTAGCAAGCCACTTAAGGCTCTAACTAACCCTACTAGGAGTTTAATATACACTAAGGTATGCCTCCTTTCGAGCTAGCACTGTATGGTGAGTGCTAATACCGGTTAGACTTGGCTTTCACCTTATCCTTAATTTATATAGCGGGTCGGACGAAAGTCCCACTTGGGGTCACAAGTGAGTTCTCCTTTTGGATGTGTCTCAAGAGTAGGCCCACTCTAAAGGGTAACAAAAGCAAGAAAACACATTTTTTTAATCTCCCAGATCGCACGAAATGCAAGGAGAGAGCATACATAATGCCTTTACCTCACACTTGCATGGGGTTCATTTTAATTCCAAATCCAAATGTGTGGGTGGTTATACAAAATGTCAAATAAATGCTTTTGATTCTCAAGATCACTGAGTGGCCCAAGAGAAGAGCATACGCATTCAATGACAAAAATGCAAACCACAAGACATGGCAAACACTTGTTAATTTTAACCCTTGCTTATGATGTGATGTGATCTAATCTATAAAAAGAAGACACAATGTTTCAAGATTATATTCTTTGACAATCAAACCTGCAACACACTGATTAGTAGTTTGAAAAATTTGTCTTTGACAGGCGTATAGCTACAATCTGAAATTTTTCTGGATGAAATGATAGCACAACTGCGTAGAGCCCAGAAGTAGCTTTCCAGCACCTACAAAAACATGAAAATATGATGAAAGGTGAGAAAGTTATGCATGTTTGAAAAAAACAACCTCCAAGGGTTAGAAATTGGCACTCTAGTGCTTTGCTAATTCTATGTTTAACAGTTTTGATCTCTAGCTGATTGTATAAGGCAGTTAAAATTTAGCATTTGGGGATTATGTTAAAAATTCACATGTCACAAGGTTTTCTCTGAGAGTAAATATTAGCATTGAAAATAAGTATTATTTACCCTACAACAATAAAAGATTAACATTAGTATCAAATGTGGATGATAAAATAAAAAAAGAGAAAATTACCCACAAGATATCTAAGGATTCCGTAGATAGGAGAAAACAACGAGTTTATAAAATTTTGCACCATGAATTTTTTTTATAGCATGAGATAAATTTTTGGACATTATAATGCTCACATATAAGGGAAATAATTGGAAGATAATTTAGGGTGTGAGACCATTTTTCAACATTATAATGCACACATGTAAAAGGAATTAATTTTCCTGCACTATAATGTTCACATAAAAAAAAAGTGAATATATTTTACCATGTGAAGGAATTTTCCAGCACTATAATGCTCACATAAAAAAGGTGAATATATCTTTTATGAGGTGCAATGATTTTTCCAGCAATATGATGCACACATAAAAAAAAGAAAATGAATGAATTTTGTGGGGTGAAGTGATTTTTCCAACAATATGATGGGGCAAAATGATTTTTCCAGCAATATGATGCACACATTAAAAAAATGAATATATTTTGTTTTGTTTTTTTATGACTTCATTTTAAAGTTTTAAAAATATTTAAGAGTAAATGCAATGATTAACGAAAAATAATTTTGTGGAATGTAACAACTCTAAAAATGCACAAAATGGTGTGTTGGAAAAATTTTAGAAATCTTTTAAACAATACACGTGTAAATTTAAATGTAGCAAATGAAAAAAATTGAAAATTTTCACCATTTGCCAAACTCTCCAAACCTGCAAAACTTTAAAACAAGATCTCGCACAATCAAAATGATTATCAGTGGCATGTTCACATCAAGTTCATCATTGTATGCAGCAATATAAATTTCTATTAAAAAGGTAAGAAACTATTGCAAACCCTAGAAACTTATATCAAATGCACCACCAAATAGATCAAAAGATATGATAAAATAAATGTTACCAAACACGCTTAAAAATGTGGTTGCTCAGATAATTGCATAACTCCACAATAGTTTCTCCAAGGGGTAGTAAATGATAAATGAAATTTATTTTATAAGGTTTGGGTAGAAGTGGTTCAGATGGTTAAACAGTAAAAGGTGGTTAGGGTAAAGGTATGTATTTTACGGGTTTGATTTTAGTTACAGTGAATAGGTTTTAGGGTAAGGTTTAGGTTAATAATAAATTAAAGTAGTTAAATTTAATTTATTATTAACAAGAGGTTTATAAGTAAATAATAAATTAATTTTAATTTATTATATACGGATATGGTAAAAGTGAAAGATTATAAATAATAAATTAATTTTAATTTATTACTTATGGGATATGGTAGAAAGTGAAAAGATTTAATTAATTAAAATTAATTAAACCTTAGGATTAAGGGTGGATTAGGGATTAATGGAAATTTAATTAATTAATTGAAATTAAATAAATTTCAGGGTAAGGGAGGACTTAGGAAATTTATCATAGGTCAATTTTTTATGTCTACAAGGGTTAGTTTGATGTATCGAAGCTAACTCATCCACATTTGTGCCTGAGTCACATTTTGAGGAGTATAGTACCCATATAATTGATCATCATATATAATGTAAAATCTTAAATACATAATGTCATGAAAATGCCATATAGTGTATATAATGTTATATAGACATGTACAAACAAAGCCATATAGGCATACAACAAAATGTCCCAACATCAAAAGTCTTATGGAGTGCTATCAAATAGTCGATGACCCTTGCTTAGTCATGAAGATGGAGAAGTAGTTGATGACTCATGCTCTCTCATCCACTGACTGAACCTCCTCTCATATATTTTTTGAACCTCCACCTACTAATACAATTAAACAATATCCACATTAATATAGAAAACATGAAATATACAACATGACATAAGCAATCAAACTTACTACATACTAATAATCCATCTCATTCATTTTTTGCCTCTCTTCATCTATAGATGGGTGGGTTGCAGTTGTGATCTTCTATGAGAATACTGAAGAAGCAAATTAGAGTAAAGATGAATATCATTTATATACATTAAAAGACATGAGATAAAACAAGAAATATATAATGACATTTACATGTTACTATCTCATACCCCTATCAAAGGCATTACAAACAAAATAGCTACAACAACACCCATCTCCATTATGTCACAAATATCAAGAGGAGTCTGAATTATGGTCATCAACTGATAATAGAAAAAAATTATTTTATGAAAATCTACATAACATTAGGGTATGTGTAGGATCATCGTGGGCCAAACAGTGGCAATAGGAAAAAAATCGCGTTTTTACTTAGCCAAATTCATGACTTGGAAAAGTTTGACTTTGAAACGGATATCCGTTTTCTTTTTCTCTATTGTTTTCATTGTTTTTTATTTTATTATTTTAGCATTTTTAGCATTTTACTATTTAGGCATTTTAGCTATAAAATACAATCTAAAATTTAGAAAGACTGTATCATATGAAAGGGGCAACCTTGTCATCTTTTGGAATGCATGATTTCTTTTAGTTCCAACCATTTTGGCATCATTTATTCTTGTGATTGAGAGTTCTCTCCACTCCTGATTGAACCATTACTTCCCCTAACTAATTCTCCTATCCTCTTGACTCTCAATCAATTCTTTAGTCCACTCCCAATAAGTCTTCTATAAACTCTCAATCAATTATTTAGTCCACTCCCAATTAGTCTTCTATAATCCCTCAATCAATTCTTTAGTCCACTCCCAACCAACCCCACCATTCATGTTGCTTCTTCTACTATTAATACATCTCTTGCCATCATTTTTAGGGGAGACTATCCATTTCTTCAATTTATGTCAAATTCTTGTTAATATCTCTTATTCCATTTTCCATTGATCCCAACACATCATGGATAGTGAGCCACCTCAAAAGAGTTAAGCCATATTTTCATTACAACCCCCACAATAATTATTATACTTTTACAGTCCTAACTTTGTGAGCCTTTTCCATTTCAATTTTAAGGATTTGAAGGTTCTTACTCTCTCCATAAAATCTCCAAGTTCTCAAGGCATCCTTATTCTTCCCATTGTCATCAAGAGGATGTTCTAATTTCTACAAAGGAGGATACCAAAATGTTGGATCCTTGAGGACAAAAGCTAGCACAGGTGCCATAAAAAGATTCCTTGAAGCTTCGCATGTTCTTTACATTATTTTAAAAAGATTTCAGTAGTGATTAGAAAACTTAAATTTGCCTAAGAAAAGTAACAATTTGTTGCCTCTTTTTGCCTCTTCTTGGTTATTTTAAAGAGCAACAAGGTGAAGTGACACATCCTTATGACTAGCATCAAGAAGAACAACAGGAAGTGTATTTGGATCTTGGAAAAGATCAGGAAATAGAGGAACATCCAGTTGATGAGAATAAAGAGCAAGATAAAGAACAACTGGATGACTAAGATAAAGAGCTCGATGTGGAACATTATATGACATAGAACCAACAAGATGAACATCAAGTTGAACAATGAAAAAGTGGTATTAGTTGCACCTATATAGAGAAGTGGTTTAGAGGTTGGTTAGGGGAATTATTTAGGGTTTAGAGGTTTAGGGTTGCTCGGGTTTAGGGGTTTAGGGTTTACAGTTTAAAGAGAGATAGAGAGAGGGAACTAAAAGAGTTTGGGAGAGATAGAGGAGACAGAGGGGAGAGATAGGGAGATAGAGAGTGAGAGACATGTCCAAAGACATAGAGAGAGATTGAGAGGTAGAGGGATGTTAGAGATAGGGAGATAGAGGTTTAGTGTTGCTTGGGTTTAGGGGCATTATTTAGGGTTTAGGGTTTAGGGTCTTGGGGTTAGGGGTTAAGGTTTAGAGGTCTAGGGTTTAGGGTTTAGAGAGAGATAAAGGACCAATAAGGAGATATAGAGGAGTCCGAGGGGAGAGATAGGCAGATAAAGAGTGAGGGACATGGCAAGAGACATAGCGAGAGAGATTGAGAGGTAGAGGGACAAAGGTGATAGGGAGATAGGGGAGAGATAGGGAGATAGTGGTTTATGGTTACTTGGGTTTAGGGTTTAGGGTTTCTCAGGTTTAGGGGTTAGGGGTTAGGGTTTAGGGGCATTATAATTTAGGGTTTAGGATTTATTGTTTAGGGGTTAGGGGTTAGGTTTAGAGGTTTAGGGTTTTGGATTTAGGGTTTATAGAGAGAGAGGAATGATAGGGAGATATAGAGGAGTCTGAGGGGAGAGATAGGGAGAAAAAGAGTGAGGGACATGGCCAAAGACATAGGGAGAGAGATTGAGAGGTAGAGGGACAAAGGTGGTAGGGAAATAGGGGAGAGATAGGGAGATAGTGGTTTAGGGTTACTTGGGTTTAGGGTTTAGGGGTTTAGGGTTTCTCAAGTTTAGGGGTTAGGGGTTAGGTTTTAGGGACATTATTTAGGGTTTAGGATTTAAATTGTTTAGGGGTTAGGGGTTACGTTTAGAGGTTTAGGGCTTTGGATTTAGGGTTTATAGAGAGAGAGGAATGATAGGGAGATAGAGAGAGGAGATCAAGGAGAGAGATAAGGAGATAGAGAGTGAGGCACATGGCCAGGGACATAGGGAGAGAGATCAAGAGAGGTAGAGGGACGATAGAGATAGGGAGATAGGGGAGAGATAGGGAGATATAGGTTTAGAGTTGATTGGATTTAGGGTGTACCTGGGTTTAGGGTTTCTCAGTCTTGTAGATAGCTAGATAGAAAGAGAGAGGAGACAGATAGGGAGAGATGGAGGTGACAAAGGGGAGAGATAAAGAGATAGAGAGTGAGTGAGATGTCTAGAGAAATAGGGAGAAGGATTGAGAGGTAGAGCTTGATGATAGAGATAGGGAGATAAGGGAGAGATAGGAGATAGGGTTTAGGGTTGCTCGCGTTTAAGGTTTAGGGGTTCGGGGTTAAGGTTTAGGGGCATTATTTAGGGTTTAGGGTTTATGGTTTAGGGGTTAAGGTTTAGAGGTTTAGGGTTTAGTGTTTAGAGAGAGAGGACAATTAGGGAGATATAGAGTGAGGGACATGGCCAAAGCATAGGGAGAGAGATTGAGAGGTAGAGGAATGATAGTGATGGGGAGATAGTGAGATAGGGAGATAGAGATATAGAGGTTTAGGGTTTCTTGGGTTTAGAGTTTAGGATTTAGGGGTTTATGGTTTCTCAAGTTTAGGGTTTAGGGGTTAGGAAATAGGGGTTAGGGGTTAGGTTTAATCATGTGTTAATACAGGTTGTGGAGTGAGAAATGGGTGGTATGGGAGATCGGAAGACTAGTTTAAAGATGGGCCAATGGATATATGTCACAACGAAAGGTTCAAAGGCTTGTCAAAAGTGGAGTGATTGGAGCATTGGTATAAGAATTTTTGAGTTGGCCGATAGTGTTTATCTTACCGATAGGAAGAATGTATATGATTTGATGTTATTTGGGACTTTGAGAAGGTTTCTTAAAGCTGATTAAGCTTTAATCTATTTGAACTATGGGTTTTGATGGGTATTTCACCATGTTTTGAGAGCTTCCACTGTGTGCTCTGCATCAGACCAATAGGGAGATATAGAGGAATCCGAGGGGAGAGATAGGGAGATAAAGAGCGAGGGACATGGCAAGAGACATAGAGAGAGAGATTGAGAGGTAGAGGGACAAAGGTGATAGGGAGATAGGGGAGAGATAGGGAGATAGTGGTTTATGGTTACTTGGGTTTAAGGTTTAGGGGTTTGGGGTTTATGGTTTAGGGGATTAGGGTTTCTCAGGTTTAGGGGTTAGGGGTTAGGGTTTAGGGGCATTATTTAGGGTTTAGGATTTAAATTGTTTAGGGGTTAGGTTTAGAGGTTTAGGGTTTTGGATTTAGGGTTTATAGAGTGAGAGGAATGATAGGGAGATAGAGAGAGGAGACCAAGGAGAGAGATAAGGAGATAGAGAGTGAGGCACATGGCCAGGGACATAGGGAGAGAGATCAAGAGAGGTAGAGGGATGATAGAGATAGGGAGATAGGGGAGAGATAGGGAGATATAGGTTTAGAGTTGATTGGATTTAGGGTGTACCTGGGTTTAGGGTTTCTCAGTTTTGGAGATAGCTAGATAGAAAGAGAGAGGAGACAAATAGGGAGAGATAGAGGTGACAAAGGGGAGAGATAAGGAGATAGAGAGTGAGCGAGAGAGATTGAGAGGTAGAGGGACAAAGGTGATAGGGAGATAGGGGAGAGATAGGGAGATAGTGGTTTATGGTTACTTGGGTTTAGGGTTTAGGGGTTTGGGTTTAGGGTTTCTCAGGTTTAGGGGTTAGGGGTTAGGGTTTAGGGGCATTATAATTTAGGGTTTAGGATTTATTGTTTAGGGGTTAGGGGTTAGGTTTAGATGTTTAGGGTTTTGGATTTAGGGTTTATAGAGAGAGAGGAATGATAGGGAGATATAGAGGAGTCTGAGGGGAGGGATAGGGAGATAGAGAGTGAGGGACATGGCTAGAGACATAGGTAGAGAGATTGAGAGGTAGAGGGACACAGGTGGTAGGGAGATAGGGGAGAGATAGGCAGATAGTGGTTTAGGGTTACTTGGGTTTAGGGTTTAGGGGTTTGGGGTTTAAGGTTTAGGGGTTTAGGGTTTCTCAGGTTTAGGGGTCAGGGGTTAGCGTTTAGGGGCATTATTTAGGGTTTAGGATTTAAATTGTTTAGGGGTTAGGGGTTAGGTTTAGAGGTTTAGGGTTTTGGTTTTAGGGTTTATAGAGAGAGGAATTATAGGGAGATAGAGAGAGGAGATGGAGGAGAGAGATAATGAGATAGAGAGTGAGGCACATGGCCAGGGACATAGGGAGAGAGATCAAGAGAGGTAGAGGGATGATAGAGATAGGGAGATAGGGGAGAGATAGGGAGATATAGGTTTAGAGTTGATTGGATTTAGGGTGTACCTGGGTTTAGGGTTTCTCAGTTTTGGAGATAGCTAGATAGAAAGAGAGAGGAGACAGATAGGGAGAGATAGAGGTGACAAAGGGGAGAGATAAGGAGATAGAGAGTGAGCGAGAGAGATTGAGAGGTAGAGGGACAAAGGTGATAGGGAGATAGGGGAGAGATAGGGAGATAGTGGTTTATGGTTACTTTGGTTTAGGGTTTAGGGGTTTGGGGTTTAGGGTTTCTCAGGTTTAGGGGTTAGGGGTTAGGGTTTAGGGGCATTATAATTTAGGGTTTAGGATTTATTGTTTAGGGGTTAGGGGTTAGGTTTAGAGGTTTAGGGTTTTGGATTTAGGGTTTATAGAGAGAGAGGAATGATAGGGAGATATAGAGGAGTCTGAGGGGAGGGATAGGGAGATAAAGAGTGAGGGACATGGCTAGAGACATAGGGAGAGAGATTGAGAGGTAGAGGGACACAGGTGGTAGGGAGATAGGGGAGAGATAGGCAGATAGTGGTTTAGGGTTACTTGGGTTTAGGGTTTAAGGGTTTGGGGTTTAAGGTTTAGGGGTTTAGGGTTTCTCAGGTTTAGGGGTCAGGGGTCAGGGTTTAGGGGCATTATTTAGGGTTTAGGATTTAAATTGTTTAGGGGTTAGGGGTTAGGTTTAGAGGTTTAGGGTTTTGGATTTAGGGTCTATAGAGAGAGGAGATGGAGGAGAGAGATAAGGAGATAGAGAGTGAGGCACATGGCCAGGGACACAGGGAGAGAGATCAAGAGAGGTAGAGGGATGATAGAGATAGGGAGATAGGGGAGAGATAGGGAGATATAGGTTTAGAGTTGATTGGATTTAGGGTGTACCTGGGTTTAGGGTTTCTTAGTTTTGGAGATAGCTAGATAGAAAGAGAGAGGAGACATATAGGGAGAGATAGAGGTGACAAAGGGGAGAGATAGGGAGATAGAGAGTGAGCGATATGTCTAGAGAAATAGGGAGAAGGATTGAGAGGTAGAAGGATGATAGAGATAGGGAGATAAGGTAGAGATAGGAGATAGAGTTTAGGGTTGCTCATGTTTAGGGTTTAGGGGTTAAGGTTTAGAGGTTTAGGGTTTAGTGTTTAGAGAGAGAGGACCAATAGGGAGATATAGAGTGAGGGACATGGCTAAAGCATAGGGAGAGAGATTGAGAGGTAGAGGAATGATAGTGATGGGGAGATAGTGAGATAGGGAGATAGAGCTCGATAAAGGCTTAGGGTTTCTTGGGTTTAGTGTTTAGGATTTAGGGGTTTATGGTTTCTCAAGTTTAGGGTTTAGGAGTTAGGAAATAGGGGTTAGGGGTTAGGGGTTAGGTTTAATCATGCATCCGAGTCATTCCCCTATCATTCCTATATATCCTATCTCTCCCCTCTATCTTTCCCTCTCCCTTATCGACGAAGCAAATGGAAACAAGAAAACTAGGACTCCCTTTCTCAGGTTTAGGGTTTAGGGCTTAGGGGAATTATTTAGGGTTTATGGTTTAGGGGTTAGGGTTTAGTATTTGGAAGAATTATTTAGGGTTACTTGGGTTTAGGGTTTAGGGGCATTATTTAGGGTTTACGGTTGCATGTCAAAAGTAGTCTCTCTCTCTCTAAATCTGTAAACCCTAAATAATGGCCCTAATCCCTAACCCCTAACCTGCATCTACCTCTCTCTTGTATCTACCTCTCTCCTGTATCTATGCAAAAGTGCCTTTAAATACTATGAGATACCTTAGTATAAGTAAATCATATAAAAATCAAATATATATATCATCATAATCCTATATAAATTTTGATAGTATTTTATAGCTAAAATGCCTAAATATCATCATAATCCTTTATAAATTTTCTTGTATTTTATAGCTAAAATGCCTAAATACTTAAAATGTATGCAATGCTAAAATAATAAAATAAAAAAAAATGAATACAATAAGGAAAAAGAAAACGGATATCCATTTTGGAGATCATAAAAAGCAAAAAAGATTGCATTTTTGCAAACCCACGGCTTGCAAAAACGCAGTCTCATCTTCAAAAAAATGGATATTAGAGCTGAGGAATGGATATCCGATCCAAAGAGGTAAGATTTCATGCATTTTTTTTGTTTGTTTTGTATTTTCAAGCAATTTTTTTGGTTTTTATGCTAAGTGGGTATGTTTTATAATTTAATTAGGTAAAATGGATGCACAAAATGAAAACCCAAACCCTCCACCACCAAATCCTCCCCCTCCAATAGTAGAAGAGAATATTCAAAGAAATATTGATCATATAAGCAGGATCATAGAAATGTATCGCCGCCACCCTCAATTGTCTATAATGACATTAAATTTAGAGGGAATCATTAATCATATTCAAACCTTGTCCACCCAACAGGAATCATTTCGGCAATGGCGAGAAGTCAAGAAGGCCGAATATGCTGACGATTTGTCATATGAGGAAGTCAAGGATTTAGAGATTACAAAAACTATGTTGGCCCAACACTTTGTCAATCCTAAAACCGGATTGCATGTTGATGTCCATAAGCCCAAATTTTCAATCAAATGATGTATTCATGAGGGCATTAGTCAAAACTTTTGGGATCGTTGGTGGATGGTTTTTGATAAACCACCCAACAACAATTTAGATGTGACTTTGTATTTCCTCCGTAAACTCTATGCAGAGTTCGTCATGGGTCAACATGTTAATTATTTTGATTTTAGAGAGTTTCAAGGAGTGGGTAGAGGAATGCCTCAAGATAGACCTGGGGCAATTAGACAAGTACAAGGTCCCTATATTCCCCCTCCTGCTATCCCTTCTCCACCCCCAATGCAGCACCCAGACGTTGTTGCAAGTGCAACACAACAGGGCCTTAGTGCCATACACTCTTTGACCGAGCATTTGATTATACAGACATCTCAGTTTGCACAAGCACATGATGAAGGTGATGATATTGGATCACTTGGTACCACTAGACCGTCATCGTCTAGACATATATGTGTGCCCCATCATTGCATTTCTTGCAATCATTTATGCTTGGGTCCTATTATGGAGAGTAGTGAGCCACCGTTGAACACATCAGAGTATGATCTCCATTCACGAGATGAGGCAATGGGGTCCAGAACTCAAGCTGAGGGGTCAGGGACAAGAGTAGAAGCTACCGGATCAATAAACATTAGAGAAGGAGAAATGCATGAGAAATCTTTTGTGTAGGTAAAATTTAAAGTTAAATTTTATGGTCTATTCCATTTGAATATATAAACAACTTTATTAGTACTAATGTATCTAAGTGGGATAACAGTTGATGACAGAGGAGGAGTTGACAGAAGTTCATCATGCAACTTTGTCTGCCATCCAATTTGGCTTGGACTTGCTGGTATAATTTGTTGTACACATTAACTTTTTTTTATGCATTTATTTCTTTGTGAGTAATTATATATTAATTTATATCTTGATGTTAATTTTATTTTATAGCCAATCGAAAATGTGAATGATGTGGCATCTTTGCCAATAGTCTTTTCTCGAACTCCTGATCGACCCAAGGGACTATCATTTGCAGAACGACTTTCTCAATGCCAACAAAGGGTGGAGGTAATTTGATTGAATTGTACTTTAATTGATAATTTAGAAAACTTAAATATTTGATTATAGTCATTTAGAGTCTTACATTCTTGTCCTTTTTAATTGATGCAAGAGGCCTCGATGGTGGTATGTGCTTGTTTTCTAGTAGATAAGTTTTTTGTGTAGTGCATTTCCTATTTTAAATGTATACATTTCCTATTTTGTTTAATAATTATATATTAATTTATTTCAATGTTACTTTGCTTTTATGTAGTCTGTTGAGAATGTGAGTGATGTGCCACCTTTGCCATCATGCTTCACTAGGACACCTGATCGTCTTAAGAGAAAATCATTTGCAGAACGATTGTCTGAACAACAACATAGAGTCGAGGTAATTGAATTGAAATTTTCTAAATAATTGATAGTTTATCTAGCGGTCTTATAGTTGATTGTAGTGATTTAGATGTATGTTAATAAATGAAAGTTCTTAATTGTAGTAGATAAGAATCTATTTACTAACTTTAACTTGTGTTTTGACTTGTTAATGCAGGAAACTTCACCTCCATCAATTACTAGACATTTTGGTACAAAGAGGACACTTTTTCAGGATCCATCACAGATTGTGGATCCATCACAGATTGAGCGTCAAGTGGACTTGTAGTATTTGATGTAGCTATTTGGCATGTAGATTGTATATAGATTTTGAGAAATGGCATATGCCACATTTTGTAAAAAATATTTTGAGTTGGCATATTTGCCAAATTTTTGTATATGTCTACCATTATGGACTAGATTTTAATGTATATACACCTTGATATACAATATAATTTAAATTCCTTATGTGCAAGTCATGATACTTCCCATGATGCCATACATTATGATGATAGTTCTTTAGTCCATTGATGATATGTTTAGCATTGAGAATGGTTTTAGATCAAGAGAATGGTTTTAGATCAATAGAATCAATATGAAAAAATTCCTTATATATGCCCTAATCAAATAAGGTCATGATAAACCATTTCATCATGTATTTAGTCTTCATCTTGTCAAATTTTGTAAATATGTCAAAGTTGTCATATGAAAAATGTAAAAAAAATGCAAAAGTATGGAAGATGAATAGTCAAGTACTCAAGAGTCAGTTGGAGACTATTGGTTTCCCTAAAATCATGTATAAATATGCATAAACCTTCGTGGAAAAGGCATTGGAGATGTATTGAAAACATTATGAAGATGAATTGAAGACATGTTTGAATGAAATTAATGTCAAGAAACTCTATGTCAAGGACACTGGGGGCACATTACAAACATAAAAAACTTACATCTTGGGGGGAGGTGCCAATAAGGCCAATAAGGATACTATTTTAGTTGGGTGTGTGTGTGTATGCAAATCCCATTTATGGCCGAGAAGCTCTCTATTTACTATTATTTACACATCTGAGTATGACTATCCTAAAACAACATCGTGTATATGCTCATAAAAGCCATCAAACTCTGAGAATAAACTCATCATTAGATAAGGAGTGGAAGGCTAAAGTCACATTCCCAAAAACCTCTTAAAATCACATGTCTCCTCTTATGAAAACTAGGGTCTTTGCCGATACATTGTTCTGTAAGAGCAAAGTCACTTAAGATCCTAAGAGCAAAAACCTTGCTAGTGCCATATTTTTTGTTCTGCTCATCGTGAGGTCGAACGGATTGCGCCAACGCATCGGGGTGGGGGGGTAAATGCTAGGGGAGGTCTTGTTTCATGCGCCAAGCGTCCCAGTCATTTCGGGCAAGAGGCTACCGACAAAGTCCCTTAAGATCCCTGAGACCAAAAAACTACCAAACTTTGACCAGGCAGTTCTCTAAATTCGTGACTTTGGGAATGCTCTGTTTGGACCTACAGGTGCACGTGACATCCTTCCACAATAACCTCTCTCATTTTTGGTCAACTCCATTCTGTTTGACCATGCCGAAATCAAACGCATTGGCGCAAAATGCTTCAATTTGATGTAGTGGAAAGGTGCTACGAGTGACATTTTTCATTCCATAGCTCATACAGTTGAACGGACTGCGCCAACACATCGGGGTGGGGGGGTAAATGCTAGGGGAGGTCTCGTTTCATGCGCCAAGCATCCCAGTCATTCTGGGCAAGAGGTTATCGGCAAAGTCCCTTAAGATCCCTGAGACCAAAAAACTGCCAAACTTTGACCGGGCAGTTCTCAAAATTTGTGACAGTTGGGAATGCTCTGTTTGGACCTACAGGTGCACGTGACATCCTTCCACAATAACCTCTCTCATTTTTGGTCAACTCCATTCTGTTTGACCGTGTTGAAATCAAATGCATTGGTGCAAAATGCTTCAATTTGATGCAGTGGAAAGGTGCTAGGTGCGACATTTTTCATTCCACAGCTCGTGGGGTCAAACGGACTCTGCCAACACGTCGGGTGGGCGGGTAAATGCTAGTGGAGGTCTCGTTTCATGCGCCAAGCGTCCCAGCCATTCCGGGCAAGAGGCTATTAGCAAAGTCCCTTGAGATCCCTGAGACCAAAAAATTGCCAAACTTTGACCGGGTAGTTCTTGAAATTCGTGACAGTTGGGAATGCTTTGTTTGGACCTACAGGTGCACGTGGCATCCTTCCACAATAATCTCTCTCATTTTTGGTCAACTCCATTCTGTTTGACCATGTTGAAATCAAACAGATTGGTGCAAAATGCTTCAATTTGATGCAGTGGAAAGGTGCTAGGTGCGACATTTTTCATTCCATAGCTCATGGGATCGAACGGACTCTGCCAACATGTCGGGGTGGGTGGGTAAATGCTAGTGGAGGTCTCGTTTCGTGCACCAAGCGTCCCAGTCATTCCAGGCAAGAGGCTACCGGCAAAGTCCCTTAAGATCCCTGAGACCAAAAAACTACCAAACTTTGACCAGGTAGTTCTTAGAATTCATGATAGTTGGGAATGCTCTGTTTGGACCTATAGGTACATGTGGCATCCTTCCACAATAACCTCTCTCATTTTTGGTCAACTCCATTCTGTTTGACCGTGTTGAAATCAAACGCATTGCCACAAAATGCTTCAATTTGATGCAGTGGAAAGGTGCTAGGTGCGACATTTTTCATTCCATAGCTCGTGGGGTCGAACGGACTATGCCAACGCGTCGGGGTGGGTGGGTAAATGCTACTGGAGGTCTTGTTTCGTGCGCCAAGCATCCCAGTCATTCCGAGCTGTAAGCTACCGGTAAAGTCAAAACAAGACCTCCCCTAGCATTTACTCACCCACCCTGACGTGTTGGCGCAAACCATTCAGCCCCAGAACCTGTGGAATGCAAAATTTCAATCCTAGCAACTTTTGACTTTGCTAGTAACTTACAACTCGGAATGACTGGGATGCTTGGCGCACGAAACAAGACCTCCACTAGCATTTACCCGCCCACCCCGAGGCGTTGGTGAAAACCGTTCCACCCCAAGACCTGTGGAATGCAAAATTTCAATCCTAGCAACTTTTGACTTTGCCAGTAGCTTACAGCTCGGAAGGACTGGGATGCTTTGCACACAAAACGAGACCTCCCCTAGCATTTACTCGCCCACCCTGACATGTTGGCGTAAACTGTTCGGCCCCAGGACCTGTGGAGTGCAAAATTTCAATCCTAGCAACTTTTGACTTTGCCGGTAGCTTACAGCTTGGAACAACTGGGACGCTTGGTGCATGAAACAAGACCTCTACTAGCATTTACCCGCCCACCCCGACGCATTGGCGCAAACCGTTCGGCCCCAGGACCTATGGAATGCAAAATTTCAATCCTAGCAACTTTTGACTTTGACGGTAGCTTACAGCTCGGAACAACTAGGATGCTTTGCACACAAAACAAGACCTCCCCTAACATTTACTCGCCTACCCCGACGTGCTGGAGCAAACCATTCGGCCCCAAGACCTGTGGAATGCAAAATTTCAATCCTAGCAACTTTTGACTTTGTCGGTAGCTTACAGCTTGGAACGACTAGGACGCTTTGCACACAAAACAAGACCTCCCCTAGCATTTACTCGCCCACCCGACGTGTTCGAGCAAACCGTTCAGCCCCACGAGCTATGGAATGAAAAATGTCGCACCTAGCACCTTTCCACTTCATCAAATTGAAGCATTTTGCGCCAATGCGTTTGATTTCAACACGGTCAAATGAAATGGAGTTGACCAAAAATGAGAGAGGTTATTGTGGAAGGATGCCACGTGCACCTGTAGGTCCAAATAGAGCATTCCCAACTATCATGAATTCTGAGAACTGCCCGGTCAAATTTTGGCAGTTTTTTGGTCTCAGGGATCTTAAGGGACTTTGTCGGTAGCCTCTTGCCCGGAATGATTGGGACGCTTGGCGCATGAAACGAGACCTCCACTAGCATTTACCCACCCACCCCAACGTATTGGCAGAGTCTGTTCAACCCCACGAGCTATGGAATGAAAAATGTCGCACCTAGTACCTTTCCACTGCATCAAATTGAAGCATTTTGCACCAATACGTTTGATTTCAACACGGTCGAATGGAATGGAGTTGACCAAAAATGAAAGAGGTTATTATGGAAGGATACCACGTGCACCTGTAGGTGCAAACAGAGCATTCCCAATTGTCATGAATTCTGAGAACTGCCTAGTCAAAGTTTGGCATTTTTTGGTCTCAGGGATCTTAAGGGATTTTACCGGTAGCCTCTTGCCTGGAATGACTGGGATGCTTGGCGCATGAAATGAGACCTCCACTAGCATTTACCCGCCCACCCCGACGCGTTGGCAGAGTCCGTTTGACCCCACGAGCTATGGAATGAAAAATGTCGCATGTAGCACCTTTCCACTGCATCAAATTGAAGCATTTTGCGCCAATGCATTTGATTTCAACACGGTCAAATAGAATGGAGTTGACCAAAAATGAGAGAGGTTATTGTGGAAGGATGCCACATGCACCTGTAGGTCCAAACAGAGCATTCCCAACTATCATGAATTCCAAGAACTGCCTCGTCAAAGTTTGGCAGTTTTTTGGTCTCAGGGATCTTAAGGGACTTTGCCGGTAGCCTCTTGCCCGGAATGACTGGGATGCTTGGCACACAAAATGAGACCTCCACTAGCATTTACCTGCCCACCCTGATGCATTGGCAGAGTCCGTTCGACCCCACGAGCTATGGAATGAAAAATGTCGCACCTAGCACCTTTCCGCTGCATCAAATTGAAGCATTTTACACCAATGCATTTGATTTCAACACGGTCAAATAGAATGAAGTTGACCAAAAATGAGAGAGGTTATTGTGGAAGGATGCCACGTGCACCTGTAGGTCCAAACAGAGCATTCCCAACTATCATGAATTCTGAAAACTACCCGGTCAAAGTTTGGCAATTTTTTGGTCTCAGGGATCTTAAGGGACTTTGCCGGTAGCCTCTTGCCTGGAATGACTGGGACGCTTGGCGCACAAAACGAGACCTCCACTAGCATTTACCCGCCCACCCCGACATTTTGGCAGAGTCCGTTCGACCCCACGAGCTATGGAATGAAAAATGTCGCACCTAGCACCTTTCCACTGCATCAAATTGAAGCATTTTGCGCCAATGTGTTTGATTTCAACACGGTCAAATGGAATGGAGTTGACCAAAAATGAGAGAGGTTATTGTGGAAGGATGCCACGTACACCTGTAGGTCCAAACAGAACATTCCCAACTTTCATGAATTTCAAGAACTGCCTGGTCAAAGTTTGGCAGTTTTTTGGTCTCAGGGATCTTAAAGGACTTTGCCAGTAGCCTCTTGCCCGGAATGACTGGGACGCTTGGCGCATGAAACGAGACCTCCCCTAGCATTTACCCCCCCACCCTGACGCATTGGCAGAGTCTGTTCAACCGCACGAGCTATGGAATGAAAAATGTCACACCTAGCACCTTTCACTGCATCAAATTGAAGCATTTTGCACCAATGCGTTTGATTTTGGTACGGTCAAACGAAATGGAGTTGACCAAAAATGAGAGAGGTTATTGTGGAAGGATGTCACGTGCACCTATAAGTCCAAACAGAGCATTCCCAACTATCACAAATTTTGAGAACTGCCCGGTCAAAGTTTGGTAGTTTTTTGGTCTCAGGGATCTTAAGGGACTTTGTCGGTAGCCTCTTGCCCGGAATGACTGGGATGCTTGGCGCACGAAACGAGACCTCCACTAGTATTTACCCATCCACCCCGACGCGTTGGCAAAGTCTGTTCGACCCCACGAGCTATGGACTTAAAAATGTTGCACCTAGCACCTTTCCACTGCATCAAATTGAAGCATTTTGTGCCAATGCATTTGATTTGAACATGGTCAAACGGAATGGAGTTGACCAAAAACAAGAGAGGTTATTGTGGAAGGATGCCACGTGCACCTATAGGTCCAAACTAAACATTCCCAACTTTCATGAATTCTGAGAACTGCCCGGTCAAAGTTTGGTAATTTTTTGGTCTCAGGGATCTTAAAGGACTTTGCCGGTAGCCTCTTGCCTGGAATGACTGGGACGCTTGGCGCACGAAACGAGACCTCCCCTAGCATTTATCCCCCCACCCCGACGTGTTGGCATGGTCCGTTCAACCGCACGAGCTATGGAATGAAAAATGTCGCACCTAGCACCTTTCCACTACATCAAATTGAAGCATTTTGTGCCAATGCGTTTGATTTCGGCACGGTCAAACAGAATGGAGTTGACCAAAAATGAGAGAGGTTATTGTGGAAGGATGTCACGTGCACTTGTAGGTCCAAACAGAGCATTCCCAACTGTGACAAATTTCAAGAATTGCCCGGTCAAAGTTTGGCATTTTTTGGTCTCAGGGATCTTAAGGGACTTTGCTGGTAGCCTCTTGCCTGGAATGAATGGGAAGCTTGGCACATGAAATGAGACCTCCCCTAGCATTTACCCCCCACCTCGATGCGTTGACGTAGTCCGTTCGACCCCACGATGAGCAGAACAAAAAATATTGTTCCAGTTGACACATTCTCAATCATTGACATGGATGATATCTCAGTACTATTCCTTTAGGCACAATATGATCTTCCAATGGAAGGCGCAATTGTGAGGTTAAGATGATGAAAAGTGTGCCTCATTCATAGTCATGTTTTACTTGTCTTCAATGATGATTCCTTGATTCAACTTAATCCTTTGATAATACATTTTAACCTCCTTGTGAAAGCGCACTTTCAAGGTTGCTTGAGCAAGAGCTAGCGCCTCAACATTGAGGCACACTTTTGGTGTTCTAGAAACATGAACTAGCACCTCAAATAGTAAGGCACTCATTCTAGGTTGTTTATTCAATAATTGGCACTAGTCACATATGGTGTAGAAATGTAGATGTGCGCCCAAGTCATCATTTGATGCCTTCAATAACTATAAACTCCTTTGATGATGCATTTTATCCCTCCTATTCACTATCTAGCCTTAGGCACACATTTTAGGTTGATCAATCATAATCTAGTGCCCTAAGTACCAAGGCACACTTTTAGATTAGTTTGATAAAGGATTAGCGCCTTCATTTCTAGGCAGACGTTTGGAGTTGAAATACATCAAAATAACAAGTTTCTTCATCACTTCAAACATATTTAACACTTTGAAGATCTCCAATGCATGATTGAATATCAAGAAACCAATGTATCATTTCATGAAGGTCTTAAGTGTTGTAAATATGCATCTTCTTATTTAATCATGTGTTGTAAATGAAGGAATGCAATGATTGCAATATGTGCACAAAACAAAATTTTTGATAAGGATTGAAAGGAAATGTTAAGAAAATGCAATTGGCGGGTGTAAATCCAAAGTGTGGAAGCATAGACAAGGCATGTGAATAGTTTGGCATGACACCTCAAAGAGATGCTATCTCATGGAATGCAATGATTGCAAGATATGCACAAAATGGATTTTTTGAAAAGGCTTTAGAAACTTTGAAGCAAATACAATTGAAACATTTAAAACCAAATTCCATAACCTGTGCAAGCATTCTCCCTACTTGTGTCAAATTAGGATCTTATATATACATATATGCACATAATGTCATGAAAATAATGTAGTGTATATATCAAGCCATATAGGCATGTACAAATAAAAACATATGGGTATATACAATGATATACATCGATAACATACAAAAGTATGTTTACAAAGCCAAATACACATATGTAACAAAATGTCCCAAAATCAAATCTCCTATGGATTGCTATCAAATAATCTATGGCTCTTGCTAGGCCATGAAGATGGTGAACCAGTCAATGACTCATCTTCCATCGCTCATCGACTAGACCTCCTCGATAGAGATTTTTGAATTTCCACCTATTAATACAATCAAACAACGTGCACATTAATATAGAATTTAATATTCAAAATATATAACATGACATAAGTAATCAATCACTTACCACCAATTGGTGATCCCTTTTGATCATTTGTTGTCTCTCTTCTTCTATAGAGCTGGATGGGTAGGGGAGGTGACGTCCTGTGAGAAGCATGAACAAGCAGATTTAAAAGTAAACATGAATATCATAAATATGTACATTAAATGCTGCACTTATTATAGGACTATTCTAGTACTATTTTAGGACTGTTGTAGGACTGTTGTAGTTAAAACTATCCTAGTAGACATGTATAGGACTGTTATAGGACTGTCATCTCATGGAATACAATGATGGCAAGATTACTATCAAGATTAGTATGAAGATTAATTATGACTGTTATAGGACTTTTATAAGAATGCAAAGTAAGGAAGCATAGGCAAGGCACATGAACTGTTTGGTGGAATACCTCAAAGAAATGAGAATTTTGTCAGATGTTGTAGTTGCAATTGCCATGTGACTCATGTATGTAATATGTGAAAGCATAGACAAGGCACATGAACTATTTGGCAAAAGACATCAAATACATGTCACCTCATGGAATGCCTTATGTAGAAAAAGGTACAAATGTGCAGTATTAAGAAATACAAATGAGAACTTAAAATCATACATCGAGTATAGTCAAAATAACCTACGATGCCATACAAAATAATTTACGATGCCATGCAAAATAATCTACGATGCCATCTAAAATAACTTTATTCACTTTCCTGTATAGTCAAAAGCATGCATTATAGTTATTAAAGTAACAAGATTTTTAATAAAACAATTCTAAAAAATAGAAAAAACAAGAACAAGTTAAGATAAAGAATGTCATACCTGTCCATCTAGAAGTTTAAATGCTAGTCAAGCGTACCTGAGGGGTCATCTCTTACCTTCAAAGTATCCAATATTGCTTCATGATCAGCATTACTAATTGTCCATAGTTCTTTTGATTTTGGTCTTCCACGATGCTTTAGTAACTTGACATTTGTTGCTACAACTAGGTGAGAATACATCAATATGGTTTTATGCTTCTCAAAGTCTTCAAAGGCCGGGATGCCATTCTTTTTAACCATATATGTTGGTAACCAAGTCCCAGCAATAACAACTGATCCTGTAGGATATGTGAACCCATCATCATCTGTCATAGGTTGTTTTAGCTTTTATTTTCCCTGTACACATCGTGCCAACCAATAGTTTGACCTCTCTTCATTTCCATGCGGTGCAACAATTGCATAAACATGACCTAGCTGTACAAGGTCTGAAAGATGTTCATAGTCAAATGAGCTCTCCATGTCATTGATGGAAGATGATTGACCTTCATATAAAGGGACTAAATATTGTGGAATCCATGCATCTACCCACTCACTTGACTCACAATTGTTCCAATTACATTTAATACAACTCTGACAAAAACAAGCTAATTCTCGTGTCCAAATAGTCCATGTACTTGCATTTGAGATTTGAAATGAATGCATCTTTGATGATTCATTGATTCTCTGACATTTCAATTTCTCTATCGCTATCCCATCATCAACCAACCAAAAGAACCTGTGCACTTCAGAATCAAGAGCCACTCCTCGTGACAATGCATAGTTACACCACTTAACAATGGAATCTGCATCATTGAATGTAGCACCACCTCTAATCTTTAGTTGTTCTTTAAAAAGAGCTCTCTTCAGGCATGCACCTGCTCCATCATGTTCACCTTTTCCGTGCCCGGCTTCAAAAAAATTCCAAATATGAGGTATACCCTTCTCTACATGCATTTTGCTCAACCAATAGAAATTACGAGCATTCTTGAATTGACTAGTGCAATTATCTAACCAAATGAGATGTTGATCTATTCTAATATCTTTTTCTTGCAAGAACCCATAAAATTGTTGAAAACAATATTGCACAAACTCTACTGAATGAGATCGATCATCACTCATGTAAAAATGGTATTCTCTGACAATCTTCCTATTCTCTTCTGTACTCTCGGGGGCATGTTTGTATGTGATGTGAACAAAAATAGCAATCTGGATAGAATTGTAGTACTGGGATTGAACTTCATTTTGGGGTTGCAATGTAAAGTTTTCTGCAAAATCAACTACAGAGACAATAGTTCCAATCGGGAAAGAGTCTTTACACATCCTGAACTGTTGATCTAACCATCGAGACCTGTGGCTATGTCTGACATACTTGTAGAAAAGATTTTTCTTAAAATCATCAATAAAATCAGCAATACTTACCTCTCTTACAATCAACTCACATCTAGAACCTTCACCTCCATTTTTCAAATTGTATTTCACTGTCTCATATCTCTTTTTCTCAACCATTCTCTTTCCAAAATCATGCTCGTTACCCTCATGAAAACATGATACAAACTTTGATAACCCACCACATTGTAAACACTTTTCATTTAAACAATCATTCTTGTAGAACATGCAACCATCATCTCTAATACATAGAAATAAATCCAATAAGTCCCTAGATGACTTTGGTAGTTGAATTGCACCACACTCCTGTAACATTTCGTTAGTGTGCAAAGTACAACGAATATTGCATAATAATTCATGGTACATAGAAAATTCTACATGGTATTTGCAACAACATGTATTACGAACTTTAAGAGGAACACAACAAAATGGCTTAAGAGATTCAAATGCTCTTTGTGAGATTGTCATACCTGGGTGAGTTTCACAATATTGTTTGTACAATGTTGTTTGGCTATATTCCAAGTAATGTTTAGGATGTGGTGTGCAGTCTTTATCACCAATTCTTAACTTTACAACATCTTTTGCATTCGGTGATACCCTAGAGTTAGTGTGCCAAAATCATTTAATTTCTTCCTTTGTGCTATCAATTAGCTTCTTGTCAACTCGCGGAAGCCTACCACTGAAAGCCCAAGTATCATTGGCAACAGGATATCTAGCCTTGATCTTAATGCTAGTGCTTTTGACAATGTTTTATGATTCAATCTTAAGTCAACACAAGTTTGCCTCATTAATCGAGCATTTCTTAATTGTTTGCTTACTATTGAGGTTGTTATTACTCTACAGGCAGCTCTTTTATCTTTCTCCTTGCTAGTCTTTCCAATAGAATTGAGTGCATTGAAAAGGCTTCTTACAATAATTTTATTCCGATCGGACACTTTGTTTAACCGAATCTTTAATTTCTTTAGTAAAGGTCTCATTTTGTACATCTTTAATAATTGCACAAAAAGTTGGCATTGTTCGGTTAATGTTTTCTTCTCAAAGTATTCATTGAAGAGTTTTGTAGCCCACAACCGAACCGTTCGTGATGACCTCTTGCCTTCAAGTTTTTCCATTATGTTCTCATCAATTTGAAGTAACCATTTTGGAGTTTTTGGGTGTTTTCCAATTTCATCACGGTTATTCTCTTCTTGACAAATGTCCTCTCTTCTTATGAAATTTGGAGATACATTGATTGTTCTTGTTTCATCCATGTTTTCAACCTCATCAATTTTATCAACAAATGGATTATGGAGTGCAATTTCAATATCATGATGTTCATATCCACTTTCTTCAAGTGCACGTCTTCATTTTTCTTCTTCTTCTTTGTCCATGGTATTGCTATTATGAATAGGTGTTTCATAACATTTTTCAATATTTTCATTTGCAATATCATGGTGAATTTCATTCTTATCTAACATTTCATTATAATCAAAATTAACATCTTCAATTTGCATGTCATTAGATGGTAAAGAAGAAGATTCACCTTGATGAGCATCCACCAAACCCACCCTTCCAATCCTCTTCCTTTCCCTATCTTTTTTCCTAATTGCTTCAATTTCCTCCAATGTAACTTTCCTCCTCCTTTTTGCTTTACGATGACTGTTGCTCCCCATTAGGGGAACAAAAATATCACCCTTATGATTGTAACAAGAAAATTGTGTCTCCAAAAGTGTATAAAAATATTCCTTTCACTGTCATAGCCAGAAATCACGAGTATTTCGACAGCAGATGGTCTCTGGTTGCAGAAGTCGAGCCCAGAAATATTCCTTTTATCTTTTTTTTGCTTTTCCAAAACAGATATCCGTTTTGGAAAACCCAATTCTTTGCAACGGACACTTGCAACGTCCATATGCCTACTACAAAATAGATATCCAGTTTATTATGTACATTTGGATTCTATACTAGGGATTCATTGTATTATTCAATAAACTTGTGAATTACCATCTAATTTCAATGTTTACACACTAATCCACCTAGGTATCAACTTAATAAAGCTCTGGATATAAGCCATTATTTGATTTTAGGCTATCATCAAATGAGGAGCTTCTAAAGGCAAAAATGTTGTCCCGAAAGAAGACTCAATGTTATTCGTAAAGACATTAGATTGTTAAAATACAAATTCGAGGTTAGATATTCCTTGGGCTATTTAAGTATAGAGAAGCAAAATTGCAATATATGACTATCCTAGGAATTAGAATGGTTGATCATAGGATATTCATGGCATTTTGATATTAATGGATGGATTGATGGATGTTTAGGGAGTTTAAGTTTAAATGTAATGTATGAGAATTCTTATTTATGAAGGATCTAATAAGTCTTATGTCTTATTTGTAGGCCATTCAAGAAAGAAATGAAAAGATACTAAGGACTATCATAACACCTATTATAATTAGGTGCATCAAAGGATTGTCATCCAGGACCTTACCAATATGGGAAGTTATCAAAACCATGTCATGTTTAAAATTAAAGGCTTTATCACCTCTTTGTCCCTATAGGCATATTAGAACAATAGGTCACATTTTATTCATATACTGGGGTTGAGAATAAACACTAAGCATTTGTAGTTATGGCAAGTGTAAATGGAAATAGATCACAACTTTAGACAATCTATCCTCTCCTAGATTGCACTGACTGAGTGGAAATTACAAATTCCCCATTAATGTCCTTTATATACTGAAGGTATGGGTGAGAAAGGTAAACTTTGTATGTTGTAGACAAGTGATGCAGAGCAACACAGCAAAAGCTTACAAACAAGGTGTAAAATACCCATTAACCCACCAATTGCTCAAATAGCTTTTAAAATATCCTTCCCAAGGTCCAAACGAGACCCAAATACACTCGTTCTTTACTATCGGCAAGACATTTGTAATGTCTCATCGAACTATGCTTCATATGTTCTTCCTTTCTCTATTGTCGGCCAGACTTATCATTATCGGTAACCTTCAAATTTGTTAGCCCGATGTGGGACCTCTCACCGATGCATAGAATCCATCACTCAGGCTTATGCTGTCGGTGTGACTCCTCCATTGTTCTTCAATATGTATAAGAGGACGGATGAAAGTAATTAGCATGCTCCCTTCAAAGAAAAGACATGAGAATAGAGCACTTGTGAGATGGTTATTGTAAAGGAACAAATCAATTAGAGACATGCAGTTTCCTAGAGAATTTGGAATGCTTCCACTCAGGTGATTGTAGGACAAACAAAGATGTTCTAACTTCCCCAGACCACCAAATTCTACAAGTATACTCCCCTTCAAGTTGTTGTGTGAAATTCTTTTCCAGTGAAGTTGTGAGTAACTGGCAAGCGATTTAGGAATAGTACCCTCTAGTCCATTTCTTCTTAAGTCAAGTATCTTCAACGCTTTCAACTGGTCAAACCAAGGTGGAATCCTTCCCTTGAAAGAACTAAAAGAGAGATTTAAAGTGCATAACAAGGAGAGACCTCCTTCGGATGGAAAAAGGGTACCTTTTAATTCCAATTGAGGGAGAATTATGGCCACCACTCTATTGGTATGTTTCTTGTACCAAACACTAGTCCAGAAGCACACATTTTTTGAATTGGTAGAAGTCTAGTTGGAGAAATGTGGTCTCCTCGACTACTATTATTGTAGGATATGCATAAATGGGTTTGTTGGAAAGGCTTTAGAAATTTTCAAGCAAATGCAATTGGCAAGTGTAAAGCTAGATTTTGCAACCTTTGTTAGCATCCTCTCTACCTCTACCAAAATGGGAGCTTTGGAATAGGGTATGGACATTCATCAAAGCATAATGGAAGTGGGATTTTTGTAGATATTCTAGTTGGAAATGCTCTGGTAGACATGTATGGAAAGTGTGGAAGCATAGACAAGACACATGAACTTTTTGAAAAAATGCCTCAAAGAAATGTGGTCTCATGGAATAAGATGATTGCAGGATATATACACACTTACTCCGATGTGAGATTCACCACCCTTGTCTATCGGTAAGACCAATACCCTCGGTGAGACTTTTTACTTGCATTCCAATGTTATAACTCTCCCCGATGTGTTTACTGTCCATTAATCATTGATAAGACTTCCACATCGGTCAAACATTCTCTTCGATTTCTGATATCGTATCTCACACTGAAACAATAAACACCAAACTACACCATCGGCCAGACCGCCTCTATCGGTGACACTTTTCTTCTTGCCTCCGAGAGTCCATCTCTTTCCGATGTTCCTTCTATCGATGTGACTCCCTCTCATCGGTGTAGTTCTCAACCATTCTTCCAATGTGCCGATAAATAACCCATCGGTCACACTTAATGATTGTCACCCCGATATGACTTAATCTGTGAGATCAATGTTGTCGGCTCAATGGAACTTTGTCTCTCTGATAACTATTATCAGTCTAATGTCTTCGATTTAGCCTATACATAACATGACTTGTTATCACCGGTCAACTAACGTATCTTTTCCCAATTTTCCCGATATGGCCGGTCAGCCTTTGTATCCTTTGACATGTACATTCACCATTTACAACCACGATAAATGATAGCAGGATATACACGAAATGTCCATGCATACATAAATGATATACCCATGGATTGTATCTTCGGTGAAACAATACCAATGGTACAAAATATGTTGCTTCTCTTCATCCAAAACCAATGGCACAAAATTTTTCATAGATCAACAAAACGGATATCCGTTCTGAAAACGGATATCCGTTTCTAGAACGGATATCCGTTTTCAGAACGGATATCCATTTCTAGAACAGATATCCATTTCTAGTTGCTTTTACTGAAGTAAAACGGATATCCGTCTTGCTTTGGTACAAAGCAAGATGGATATCTATTTTGATTGTTGACTTTTTATGGATTGTAACGTGTTTTAATGTTTCAGTCTCTTCTTCGAACTTCACCCTTCGTGCTGACGACTTTTTTTAATGCAAAATTGATAAAACGAAAAGGGTTTATAGAAAAAATTGTTAGCTTTCTAAAAATATAAGATTTATTTGGTTATCATTTTATTAATTAATTATTAATAATTTTCAATATACCGTGTCTCTAAAATCCTGATGGACACACTGATTGAAAAACATCCATAACTTTCAAACCATTTCACCTTTTTGAGATCCGAAACCTGCGTCACACTCTATGCTTTTATGGCTATAGGTTTAAAAAAAAAAATTTGAATTTTGATTTTTTTTATCGAGTTAGGTTGGCTGGAAAATTACTTTTTATTTTTTTTAAAAAGTCACAGTAAAAAAATCATAACTAATTATTTTATTAGAAAAAAATTTCAAATAAATATGCATCACATCCGGACATGAGTCCTCTACTTATTTTGAAAGTTTCAAAAAATATATATATTTTTACTCATAGTTAGGCTGGCTGGACAGACACCCACTTTTTATTTTTTTCTGAAAAATTTAATAGTTGTTCATTGAAATATTCAATTTTCACTAAGTAAATTTAGTTTTTTTTTTTTTAAAATAGTAGCCTATAAACTAGATTCAATTCTCTACAAATTTCATTCTTACATCTTTTTCAAATTGTATAGATAATCCATTCAAAATTTCACATGAACTTGATAAAGTCTGATTTTTTGTATTTTCATTGCCACTTAGAGGTATAGTTTGGCCCATCATGATCCTGCACATACCCATTATTTAAATGCATAATAATTAAAATAGTAAAATTTACCTCAGTGAAATTGGATCTATGACCTGCCCCACCAAATCCTGATGTTGGAGGTCCAACATCCACCTTTTCATCATCAAATTATCATTAAATATGATTACCACTGATATATGACAAAAGTTTACATGTACTATATTTACTATTTTGTTACAAATTGCATATCTGTCAACTCGACATCACCTCATAAATTTGCATTGGACGGTTGACAAATGTAGGATGAGTACTTTGATCCTAGAACTTCATAATGCTTACAATTACCTACATTAACTTTGACTTATAATATGTATATAGTTAATTAGAGATTTCAAATACAAATATCATAAATTACATAACCTTATAAAAAATTACCTATATGTCAATATCAAAGGTCGTATCTAGCAACTCATCTGCTATTAGAATATTATCCAATATGGACGTGTCATGCCCCTACTCTTGTCCCTGTGTGGCATAGTCCTGAAAGTGTACAACATCATCTCCAATGTCTATCTCGAGAGCATCCTCGGACCCATAATCACATAAAGCTCCAAATAAATGGCAAATATGTGGAGACTGACGATGCTTACTAGTCTCACCCTCACCAATCAGTGAAAGATGGCTCCCATGCTGTAGTAAAGACTGAGTGAGAGAACTAACAGAATGTAGCGTCTCCACCTCAATGCTCTCCTTCAAAGTAGAAGGGAGTGAGATATACTGAAAGGATGGAATCGCTAAGGGTATAGCTGGATGGTCCTGGGCACGATGTGACTCCTCCCTATCCTGTGCAAATCCATCGCCTCTACCTTAGAAATTTTGCATGTCAAAATAGTTTAGAATGTCAATGAGGATAAACTCGCAATAGAGTTTCCTCAAAAATACTATGAGACCTCATTATTGTTACATGATAGATCATCAAAAACCCTCCACCACATATCCCAAAGGTTTTTATATATTCTGTCATGTACATACCAATGAATGAGAAATCTTGTACAACTCCTGTGCGATGGCTCATTACTTCTAGGATCAACAAATAGGGCACATAGATCAGATTTCAAAATTTTATTAGCTTTCACCTGTTTGTATGATAATTTATTCACATACTATTGCCAAAAAATCTTCCTATAATCATCCCATTTGTTGATTTGGCTTGTCATGGAATCGATGTGAGAAACAATCGACTCTAGGGATGTAGCAAGGGATCTCCAGTTTAGATTTAGAAAAAATGGAAACCTTACCTTGTTCATCTTGTTGACTCTATGGAGCTCGTGCATGACGTCTTCAAGTGCGGGAATGGTGTGTTGGCATAGTGTTAGAGTGGTTTCACCTCCAATTTCTTCAAAACACACCCGCACAATAACCCTGGTCATGTTTTGAAGCTCTCAATGAATTTGTGAGTGAAAATGAGGGTGTTGTAGTCTATGTTTTTATTATATTTAGGAGCTCATAACGTGCTCGTATTTTAGGCTCAATAATTACTGAGCCTAAATGCAAGCACGTTATAACACACTCGTGTTTTAGGCTCAGTAATTACCGAGCCTAAATGCAAATGTGTTATAATGCACTTGTGTTATATTTTGTTTGGACCAAAAAGTGGTTTGGTTTGGCCACTTTTTGGTCCCCCATCTTTTTGAACATGCCCACTTATTGATAATAATTTTTTTAAGTGACAAAATTAATTATTTGTAGCTAGTTATAATTTGTGTGTTTTTTAACTTTTAATATTGAAAATATTATATTATAATTTATTTTAATTTATTCTAAGATACATGTGATCATATTAAACACATCGATAGTCCGTCTTCAACTTGAAACCAATTATGATTGAAAGATATTAATAGTACAATTTAAATTTAATTGAATTCAACCAACTTTTTTCTTCCAAAGAAAAGAAATGAACAGAATAAACTACAACGTTTTTTGTATAGAACCAATAGAATTTCCACACAAAACTAAGAGAATAGAATTTTATTGAACCAAGGGAAATACAACGTGCACCAAGGAACATATTAATTTCTATGAAATCGATAGAATTGCAACACTCATCTAGGAATATTATAAAGTTTATGAAATTAGATGATAGATCCATTAGAATAATTATATAGGATACTCCTCATACACCCTAAAATAAACAAGAAAGAAAATTGTCACAAACTAAAGACCTCCTCTAAACTAAGATAACAATTAAGAATAAATTAAAAATTGTTTACTTACTTAAGTGAAGTCTTTAATTGTTTAGCAAGAAACTCTTTGAGAGACTTGATAGTTGCAGAACTAACAGAGCAAACATGACGGCCTTGTGCACTAGGATGCTCCATCAAAAATATGTGGGCATTGGATGCATCCTCAATATGAACTATTGGTATGGAGCCCAATGTGAATTGCATATATTTTAGTACTTCATAGTATATATCATTTACTGCCAAGAACACATCATATTAAAAATATAGAGAATTAAGAATCTTTTGTAATAATACTATGTTTATATATATATATACCTCCAATTAGAGCTGATATTACTTGGACAGATGTTAATTCATGTGTAGCTGTAAACCAAGGCCCAATGACCAAAGATGGTAGCAATGTGACCACCTCAAGATTGTTTTCAGCACCATATTCAAGGGCCTCCTGTTCTGCTAATGTCTTGGCAATCATATACCAAGCCAAACCCGCTGGTTGAGATTTAAGGAAATTTAGAGGGCTCCAACATGATTCATCAATGCATGGATGGGCTAAATCCCCCTTGTCATTCAGTGGACAAACAGTAGTGACAGATGAAGTGAAAACCACTCTCCTAACAGATTTAGCTCTAGTGCATGCTTTCATCACATTAACTACTCCATTTACAGCAGGCACGGTGTAATCTTCCTGTAATTAATCAATCTTATAACAACAGTTTATATTTGTAATACAATAAAAACCTTTCTTTTTAAACATTAAAAACTTTAAAATAAAGATCTACAAAATAGATTACTTACCAGTGAGTTTTTAGGACCCATAGGACCGGCTACATGAAAAACCCCTTCACAACCCTCCACTGCAGAATCGAAGCTGCCCTCTGTCAATAGATCAGCTTGGAAGAGCTTAAGCCTATCCTCTGCCCCTGCCAGATCTAACAAAGGCCCAGATTTTCTCTCGTCTCCTGCAGTTTGAAGCATATACACAGTCTATTCAACTCTGGTTGTATTATTATATTGTGGGTGAGGATTGAAAGTACCTGGATCTCTGAGAGTGGCGTTAACTGTGTAACCCTTTTGCAGAAGATTTTTGACTAGCCATGATCCGATGTATCCCGCTGCTCCCATCACACACACCCGTTTTACAGTTTTGTTATCCGCCATGCTGCTTAGGACAATTTTTCTTCGAACCAGATCTCTGTAATTTATGGTAGATGATTGGAGATAGCAGCTGGATTGAATTGAGCATAGATAAACTCGACCTAAAACCTTAAAGTCGTACAACAAGAAGATAGTCCAAAGAGAAATATCGTTAAGCCGTTGAATGACTTTTTCGAAGATACTCGTCTTAATTTTAAATTTGATGGTCGACTATTATGTGCTATTTCATCATGTGAAATGTAAAGAATGGCATAGATAAACTCGGCACAGGGCTGCTGAGGAGATAATTTTTCTTCGAGCTAGAAAAATAGCTTCAAATTAAAGTCGTGGTAGCATGTATTTTGGATCGACGATCACATTGTATTTGATTCTTATTAGGGAATTGATAATTGAAATTGTATTGATGTAGATTAGATTCAGAAGTAGCGTGTTATTATAGTAATTGTGCACTCTACTTAAATATTATCCATTTCAATGGTCAAACAACCAATAGCAATTTTACACCTCATTCACAACAAAAAGTCGTAAATATTTGTCCTATTTTTATTGGCCAAAATTGACCTTTGACTGTTGAAGTGGATGATATTTAAGAACAGTGTGTCATTAATTGTAGGCAACTTGAATTATTTTTAGTCATTTTTGCAAAAAGTAGTGAAGCGAGCTTAGATAATATCACACTGTTATATTGTGTTGGTCTTTCAAAAATGACATCGAATAGGAAACTTCCTTGTGCTGGTCTTTCAAATGGTGATGATCAAGATGTTATAGTTAGAGAGTAAGAAGAAGGTGATGGCTAGGTAGATGTAGACAAGGACTAGGAAGATGCTAACAAGTGGAATGATTTATTGGATGAGGAGGAGGAAGAACAACTTATTGGTCTTTGGATGGAAGCTAGCCAAAAATTCTTCGATTCTTCTTTGGTTTGGCATGATCTTGTTGAGAAGGTGTGCTCTAAAATCTTAGGTGTCAATGCTTTTTGGGCCATTCTTGCTAAGAAGGTCTTAGAGCCTCAAGAATGGTGCATGAGAGGGGTTGAGGCTTGGGTTTCTTCTCCCCCTATATGCCTAAGAGCATTGCAAGTTGTCCATCTACTGTTGGCTCTCCCACACACTCTAGTTATAGGTTGGAAGCTATGTTGGACGTGCAATAGATGGATGGGCTTAAGGATGGGTTTCCTTTCTCCCTTGTGTGGAAATGTAGATGTTTTTTGGCTAGTATAGAGGTGGCAATTTTGATGCTATATGTTTGATTGTAGGGTTCTAGCAACTATGGTGCTCAGAGTATGGAAGTTGAGTTGGATGGTCAAGGCATCTGTAATGTGGCATCTCTAGTAGAAGTTGGTGGTACCATTACTGGATTACCTTTGAGAAAATCCTAAGTTGATGTTGTTAAAGGTAATTGCTACTCAATTCTTAACTATGGTTCTAGATGGGGATGGAAAGGGTATTATACTTAGAGTTCCTAATTCAATTGTTCAAAGGTGGTATTCTAGATTAGAGAACTCTCTTATTGGAAAGTTTAGTAGTTAGACCAAACTGAAAGAAGCAAGGTACATGGAACACACTTCCTATACCAATCTAATGAGGGAAATAGTATGCACTTTCCTTTTAATCGTTACAATTGTAGCAATGTTAAACACATAACATAAAGATTACAGCAGCAACACAACACATAAAGAAAGTGACACAAGATATATCGTGGGGAAAACCTTTTCAGGTTGAAAACTCCACACTCTAAAACTTGCACAATGTATTATCAAAACAATGGTGTGTTTAAAATACACTTGCAATACAAGTTCTTCCAAGAGTCTTGAAATGTCGTTTCTAGAGTGATTCTAGCAGCATAACAGTACTTGTACAAACACTATGTAACTACAACTCCAAAACAATGCATTATATAGAGTTACAAGGCATAAATAGGGAGCTTCTAGAGATGGCATCCATCTTGGCCACATGACCATTTTCTCGCATCAAAGGACACTTATCCAAGCTGCAAATACCTCTCTTACATTTGTCATACATGGCATATTTGACTTCCCAAGAATGGAGCGCTCCAGGCTAAAAATAGCTATGACAGATGCTCTTACGCATCTTATAGATGTCATAAAATCTGTCCAACATAACAACCTTAAATGTTGTAGGAGAATATGTCACACAAGGCTAAATATAGTATATTTCTCTTACAACATGTCATAGCCCAACTTGGGCACCCAAAGATGCCTTCTCAACATGCAAAGATACTTTACGACACTTGTCTTCACTTGTCCCGAGAATCTCTATACTTGGCTCTTACGCATCATAGATTATGTCATACACAATAACACCTCTATCATACCACAAGATGTTGATACATGACATATTAGTGCCACATCAAATGGGATGCCCAAATTCACATGTGTTTGACTTGACCACTCAAAGCATATTACAAGCAGGATGACATATCACAATGCCACCTCAAACTAAATTGCAAAACTGAATGTGCAAGTAAAATACAAATTGAACAAATAAGTAAATAATTAATTAATAAATCAATGCTAGGAATTGCAAGGTTGAGACACCTTTGTGATGGGTGAAATGTGGGAATAATCAATAACAATAACTAACCCAATACATCAATGAAATATGAAGGAAAAGGAGATTTTAAAATAACAAATGAAGATACTTACAACCTTTACCTTACGCCTTCCATTGTTCGCCTATCTGTTCTTGATCTTGATAATGATGAAGCCCTCAGAAGCATATGCTCCCTTGCTTGTTTAAGATGACAAGAATAGAATGGCTATGATATTTGATGTGTTGAAGATGAGCTTCAACACAATATTGATATATGATAAGTGAACTGCTATGGAGATGGGTGCCAATGGCGCGCTATATTTCTTGTAGCATAAGTTTACTCAAATGATGGATGATGGAATGAAGAAGAAGAGGGTTGTATTTATAGAGTTGTGTGAGAGAGGATCAATGGTTGAGAAGAAATAAGAAGATCAACGGAGGAGAATAGTTGAGGAACGTGCAACGAATAGAAGGACATGTGTCATTCAAAAAGAAGCTTTGTTGAGTTAACTGCTTTCTTGATGAGGATGAGTTTTGTTTTTCTTAAATTAGAATTTATTTTTCTAATTTAAGAGCAAAGTTGCTTTAACTCAGCTTTTGCTTTTGTATGACAAGAGGAATATATTTTTAGAAGATATTGAAGATTTTTAGAAGATAAGAAAACATAATTAAATAAATAGATTTATTTAATTATTTGTAGATATTTTGGAGGAATAAATAAAATATTTAAATATATTTTATTTTTGTGGAGATTTAAGATTTTATTTAAATAAAATTGCATTTTATTTAAATTTGGAAGAATAAAAGATTTTAATTAAATAATTAAAATTATTTAATTATTTTAGAAGAATGAAGATGGTGTAGATGAAATTAATAAAATAAATGTAATTTATTTAGTTAAATGAGAGAAAGTGAATCAAATAAATAAATAAATTTATTTATTTATTGATAGAGGAATATTTAGATGAAATAAATATTAAAAATATTTATTTAAGTAGAGTCATGTTATTTTTAGGTGTATACATTTTGCCCCTCTTTGATGCAGTGTGTTTTATCACGTTGTTTCAAAGAATAGAAATTTTTGATGATGATACATGCCCCAGTTTGCCCCTGGTACAAGTTTAACGACAGGATGCCCCCTCGGGAGATCGGACGGGAAGAAGGCAGAAAAAGTGAGACGGACAATCTCACGAAGAAGGTGAAAATTGAATTAGGATGGAGAAAACATGACACGGTTTGGAGAAATAGTTATGGGAAGTAGTCACAGTTGTCATACAGTCAGCTATGGTTCACTTGCTATATATAGGAGCTGGGTCCACAAGTCCTATTCATTTGTACACTTGTCCTTAGTTGATTGGTCTCTGAGAGCTTAGGAGAAGATGGGAGCTAGAGCAACTGACAGAGAGATGGATATTCCGCGCGAGGAGCACCAGTTTGAGTGAGTCCGACGGTTCGATCGGCTAGCAGAGGCAGGACCCTCGGTATGTAGTCCGTCAAAATTTGCTAAAAGTCATTTATTAGGCCCATTAATGGCTAGGGAAAATAACTAGAATAGATGTGCCCAACTGCCTTTCGGTGCATATGAGCCCCAGAATGGCGCATATGTTGTGAAGTGGCACATGTGCTCAATCTTACGCCGCATATGATAGTTTGGCACATATAGGCCACGAATTGATGCTTTTACTGTGAAGCTACGCATGTGACATGAGAAGTGGCGCATGTGCTAGAATAGTGCATACACGTCAAAGGGCGGTGCATATGATATGGATCAGTGCATTTGCCACCTGGATTAGTGCATTTGCACTAGGAAAATTAGTTGACTTAACAAAATTAACCCAATTAGCACCCTGATCGATGCGTAAATTGATAAGCGATCTTTGAGATTGCCAAGAATCTAGTCAAGAGATGATATGCTGTTTTAATTAATTTGATATGTTAAGTCAATGATAGGATAGCTTGATTGCTTTGAGTAGGTTTGCTTGGATATGGATTTCTTTGACATTATGCTTTGCTTGGTTGCAAGAGGATATCTGGGATACCCTCATGTCACGAGAGCAATTCCCTTTACCGTTATTGTAGTGGTACATGTTGACTCAGATTGATCGTGAGGATCCAGGTGCTATGGGCCTTCATTACATTTGTTTCATGCCTGAGGTTCATGCAAACCGAGCCATGTTGACTGTAGCAGTGGAGCGATTCCACAGCGAGGATGGGACATTCCATCTTCCGACAAGGGAGATGGCTATCACTCTTGAGGATGTGTATCAGATCCTGCGCCTCCCTATTTAGGGAGAGCTGGTTGAGTATGAGTCACAGCGGGATGCTGGATTAGCTGAGTGCAGATGGGTGTTTGAAGACCTAGATTTGGTGGAATAGGTGCTTTCGTGGTAGGACATTCATGACTGCTATGACTACTTCCTGAGGATAGTGGCAGGATTGATCGGTGGCGTAGTATGCCCCGATAGGAGGTCAAATGGCTTCCCAATTGGCTGGGGGTGGGTGTTAGAGAGCATGCTTACTGATGGGACCCGGTATGCATAGGGTGTGTGCATGCTGGCACACTTATATAGGGATATGCACCAGGTGTGTATCATAGAGGAGCCAGTTTGTCCGTAGGTGTGTCGCTCCTACAGTTTTGGTTGTGGGAGCACATAGCTATCACATGGCTGGTATGTCTTTTTCACAGGCAGAGGGGTGAGCCCTATAGTTATGGCTATGTAGGTGTGATTTCCCAACACAGGTTGGGGAAGATTGAGTACTGGAGACATGCGTTTGATAACATCGATCTCATTATCTGGCACCCATACCTAGATTGTGAGGTATGGAAGGATGAGGCTGGTGAGTTGCCTTACTACTTCTAGACTCGATGGATGATTGGTAGGACCAGGTACATCTTAGAGCAACAAATTATGAGCAGGGTGTAGAGGCAGTTTGGCCGAGTTGAGGGCAGACCACAGGGACATTCACGGTTCGCGAGGACCCATACAGAGAGATACAGGTGGGGTCCCATAGCTGTTGCAAGTATGGGCCTAACCGGTGTTGTCATTGATGTCAACATACTCATGTTGCATTAATGATTAGGATTGGATGAGCTGTGAGCTGTGAGCTGAGGATATTGAGAAAATTAGTCTCAATCAGGAACAGTGAAGAACAGTGATGACTGTAAGGCAAAAGTCCAAGATAGGTTGAGGATAAGAGGATGTGAATTAAAGGGTTTGTAGATATGTGTCTTAGGATAGTTCAGTAGAGATTTCAGAGGTCCGCATGAAGATATGAAGAAGTTATGGTAGTCCAAGTAAAACCAGTTCTGGAAGGTGCTCAGTGGTGACAGAGTGATACAGATAGGTCTGGTGAGATCCAGAAATACACTCTCCTACTCTGCGGATTTGAGGGAGTGTTAAGGAGGTCTCTGTGGAGTTTTATCCAGATTGGTTCATGGTTTGAAGGTCCAGAATCATGTATTCCTTTGTGACAGTTATGACAGACTATGTTCTTAAGGTTCCGGATGAAGGAGAGAAGGATTTCAGGAAGCAGAAGAAGTGTAGATGTTCTTGGTGATTTAGGCAAGCTTGTGGAGGTCTTTGTATCATGTCTAGTTTGTGTTGGTGGTCCACATTGAAGTTGGAGGTCGCAATTGAAGAGTAACTTCTGTATGATGGTGTTCTTCTTGAGACAGGCCGAACGGATGAGTTATGCATCTGTTGGATGGTCTTATGAATGTTTGCCGACTTAGATGATCATTCCTAAGTTGATGCATTGTCTAAATAAGGGATTGTGAAGTCAGTTTGAATGTGCCTTGGGGTGGAGATGAGTTTGTGGTAGCGAAGAGGAGAGCGAAAGGTAGAGTAGAAGTACTGAGCTTAATGGAACTGATTCAAGCATGGTGAAGATGCTATTCTCCAGTTCATGTATGTGATACTTATTTCTTTGTAGACAGTGTGTCTCTTGTAGGCAGTGAGCCTCTTGTGAGTAGTGTGCTCGGGCAGTAAGCCTAATTGGCATGTGCCATTTTGTTATTTCTATTCTGCTAACAGAGAATACATTCTTGGATTAATCACCCCGTGGTTTTTCCCTTAACCAGGTTTTCCACGTCAAAATCTTGGTGTTTTGTGTGTTGATGAGTTTCTACTTTTGATTTGAATGCATTATGTTTCATGTTTAATATACTGCTAATCACTAAAAGGATTTAAGTGTGTAAATTGGAGAAAGTTTTGCACAACTGATTCACCCCCTCCCCCTCTCAGTTGTGTGCCCTAAGTCTAACAATAGCATCATACGAGGAGGCCTTAGTAGACTTCTGACAGATCCCTTACATAGCATGGCCCCTGAGGAGGGAGATAGTGGATGTTGGAATGACACTAGACTATGAGGAGTGGTTCGTGGCTCATCCATTCCCCAGATACTCAGGGCCCGAAGAGCTGGCTCCTTGGATAGATGAGGAGGATTTAGATGATGAGGGCAGAGCTGGCAGGAGGAGAGGACAGAGGAGGGGGAGGTGGTAGACCGAGATAGAGGTGGAGGTCCAGAGAGGGACCTTCGGGTCAGCAAGTAGTGGTGCAGCTGCAGGCTGTAGACATAGGTACTAGTATAGCCAGTGGCACCACAGAGGCAGATGCCGCCACCACAACAGGTGGCACAACAGTAGGCACAGGGTCAGGGGCCAGCACAGTAGGATCCATAGCCTAACCTATAGCAGCAAGCCATTGTGACACTACAGGGTCAGATTAGGTAGTTGAGGGCCCATCTAAGAGTAGCCGAGTCTCACAGAGATATCCCAAGAGAGAGACATAGCCTTGGCTAGCATGCGGGAGATGAGAGTAGAGAGGGATGCAGCTGTGGCAGCTATGGGTATAGATGATATATTTAGCTTTCTAGTTTCATAGGTGCAGTAGGCACAGACACAGTTAGCTTAGGTGCACAGCAAGCTTACCAGAGCCCAGGCTCAGGCTTAGTACTACAAGGGTTTCTATCATGGGGCAGTGGCAGCGGACCAGTGTGCCCCTAGCTTTAGGAGCCAGTTGACAGCATCATAGAGGGCAGGTGGATCCTGATCTATAGGAATACTGAGGGGTCCCCAGCAGTCAGGGGGAGATAGAGGAGAGGCAAGCACAGGGAGCAGTGCTCCACGAAAGCATGGTTAGCTAGACCCGGATACTTGTACCAATTTTTGATCTGACTATACACATTTTTTATGGCTTAGATAGCCTGTATATGTACTATTTTTGTCCCCGAGACATGTATCACCATTTTTTTTGTACTATATATACATTTATGATATGACTGAGATATGGACAGATCTTTTGATATATTGTACATTTGGACACATTTTGATCGTTATATGATGATGCGGTGGTTGATATTCTATATGCACATGTTCTATGTTTATATGCTATGGATGTGATCTATTTTATGATGTTTTTGGTATATGTGATGCATACTAGATGAATTTAGAATGAGTTGATATGTAAATGCAAAATGTGACATGCTATGGTTATGATTATGCAACGCTATATGTATTTTGACCATGTTTTTGAATTTTTGATATGATGTGTGGATGCAAATGTATGTGGATGTCCTAAAAATGTATGGAAATGATCTAATGATTTTTTATGTATGCAAATGATTTAATCATGTGAATGACTATCTCATGTGATGTGATATGTTACCTATGTTACATTTTTGATATGTCCAAATGTACTCAATCAACACAGTGATGATATAGATATGCAGAAGAGAAGAGATGAAGAGAATACATGCTTTCATTTGATATACTGTAGGATGTTCTTATTGCATAGTTGATATAGATTTTTGGGATATGGGATGGATGTGGATTTGTCATCTTGATATTGCAAGTCTTTTGCTTTCATCATTGGGCACTTTTTTTGGTATTTTTCCCTTTTTGACATGTTGTAAGAAGATACAAGCATCTAGGTATAATTAGACCGAGATGACCTGAGTATTCCTTACATGGATTTTGATATAGCAAGTTGATACAAGCATCTAGTCAAACTTGAATCTAGATGACCTGAGTACTTCTTATGTTTCAATAGAGAAGGATTGCCCCTTTTCATGTTTAGACTTTGGAGTCCTCAATGATCCTTTTCTGATCATGTCATTAGACAAAAGTCATTACATTACTAAGGTTTAATCCAGAAGCAACAGACAATGAAAAAGATTATGCCCCCATCATAGCATCTCTAGCTTTTGGCATCCTTGAGTAGCATAGGAAGACATAATGACAAAAATCCAAGACTTTGTAAGTTAACCTGTTCACAAAACATTCTTGCATTAGATGTGTCTTTTTGCCATAATTGATATAAAATTGGTTTCAATATTTTGGTATGGTGCTCTTCTTTGTTTTGGATAGGTTGATGCTTTCCATCAAGAACTTTTGTTTGGAATCTTGTTTTTGCTGCGCATGCTTGTCTAGTGAAAGGGTGTCGAAATCCTTATTGGTATCCTCTTAGAACATGTGGTATTCAAGAATCCAAATCCATAACTAGGTCGAGGAGTTGCCCCCAGTTTAGACAAGGACCGACTTATTATGGGTGATAGGACAACAAATAGGGAGAGATAGACCCTAAGGGATTGACCTAGTGCCTCGGGGGCTCATTGCTAAATGGCCTTGCCTATGTGACGACGCATAGGCAACGTAGTTCAGGGCAAACCTGATGGACCTAAGACCTAGGCGATGGATAAGAGACAGAAATGGTACAGACAATAGGCTAGACGACACTAGATAGAATGGATAGAAAGGAAGGGGAGTGGAGCGGAGTGGAGCCTCGGGGGCACATTGAGAATGGCCTTGCCTACGTGATAGCTCAGAGGCGTTGTAGTTCGACAATAGTTCAAAGGACTGGTTTGAGATGAACGATACAATGGACACCAGAGATATGAGGTCACAATAGATGGAGGAAGTGGTTTGTCACAGACAACACCTATTTACGAGGTTTTCACCACTTGCTTTTATTTGCACGAAAGCTAAAAGTACACATGATGCCTGTTTGCTAGTTTTTCATCATGGTCCTATCCAAGGCGCCTGTTTGCCATGTTTTCACCAGAGGATGATTTTTTTGTTATTTTTCTATTTTTTTGATTTTTTTGTTTATTTTTTATCACTTTTTCAATTTTTTTGGATTTTTTCAGGACTCCCTTGCATTGGGGTTTTAGGTGTAGAACTTTTGAAGATGCATGCTGTTGATACGATCATCGAATAGTTCACCTTCAGATATAGCTAATTGATATGCTCCTAACCCATAGGCTGCAATGATGACATAGGGACCTAACCAGTTGGGTTCAAACTTGCCTTTCTGTTCTCTGTCTTGCTGATTTCTAGGATTTTCTCTTAGGACAAGATCACCAACTTGGAAGATTCGGGGATTTACCCTATGATTATAGCTTCTAGACATTCATTGCTGATATGTTTTTAGGTGGTTAAAGGCCTGTTGCCTACTTTCTTCAAGCAGCTCTAACTCTTGAAGTCTGGACACTCTGTATTCTTCATCAGATATGAGGCCTTTTAACGAAACTCGCAAGGATGGGATCTCGACTTCAATAGGAAAGATAGCTTTAGATCCGTAGACTAGGGAGTATGGTGTTGCACCTATGGGTGTGCGGATGCTTGTGCAGTAGGCCCACAATGCGAGATTTAGTTGGACATGCCAATCTCGACCAGCATCATTAACAGTCTTCTTTAGGATTTTCAGAATGGTTTTATTTTATGCCTTCGCCTGGCCATTGCCTTGGGGGTAATAGGGGGTTGAAAAGTGGTACTGGATGTGGAATTTGTCACATAGTTCCCTAACATCCTAATTTTTGAAGGATCATCCATTATCTGTGACAATGGATGAAGGGATACCGTAGTGACAAATGATATAGTTCAAGATAAACAAGGCAATCTATTTGCCTGTGATATTGGCTAAAGGCACAGCTTCAATCCACTTTGTGAAGTAATCAGTGGTGGTGATTATGAATTTATGGCCGCTGGATGAGGGAGGGTGAATCTTTCCCACTAAGTCGAGTCCCCACTGATAGAAAGGCCAAGGAGTCGTTAACGGTTGTAGCTCATGTGCTGGTGCATGTATTAGGTTCCCATGGATTTGGCACTTTTTGCACTTCTTTACAAAATGATAGGAATCTTGTTCCATTGTTGGCCAGTAGCATCCCATGTGTATGAGTTTCTTGGCTAGGGTAGGGCTAGTAGAGTGGGTCCCGCATATACTATCGTGCACTTCGCTCAGGGCAGTTTGATATTCCTCACTATTGAGACAGCTAAGGAGAGTACCATCAAGACCTCTACAATATAGGGTATTGGCGACAAGGGCATACCGGGATGCTTGACGGATGAAGGTTCATTTTTGGTTACTAGAGAGATCAAGTGGGAGGGTATTCTCTTTAAGATAGGCAAATATTTTTCCATAGAGGGGGGAATCAGCTCTGACAATGTGGCAAATGATATGGGATTCAGGAGTGTCATATGCAGGATAGGACACTGACTCTACCAAGAACTCGTAACGACATTGATTATCTAGAATGTTGAGGAGAGATGTAATCGTGGCCATGGTGTCTACAGCTTTGTTCTCAATCCTTGGTATTTGTTCAAAAGAGATCTTGACGAAGTATTCTTTGAAGTCATCTACCATTCTTTTGTAAGGGATTAGTTTCTCATCTTTTGTCTGGTAGTCGTCATTTACTTGATTTATGACCAGCTGTGAATCACCATATACCTGAAGTTCTTGGATACTCCATTCAACTGCTAGCTTGATGCCAATGACTAGGGCCTCATACTCTGCCACCTTGTTAGTGCAGGGAAAGCGTAATCTGTATGATTTAGGAATGGTGTTGCCACTAGGAGTGATTAACAAGATACCTACTTGTAGACATGATACCTGCTCCTGATCCATGCTGAGTGTATGATCCATCGAAGTGCATTTTCTAGGTTGTTGTGGTTATGTGAAAGATAGATTCATCTGGAAATTCAAAGCTCAGAGGCTTGTCATCTATTAGAGGTACATTTGCCAGTTGATCTGCAAGTACTTGGCCTTTTATTGCTTTCCTGTCTACATATTTGATATCAAACTCGTTGAGAAGCATGACCCATTTGGACAATCTACCTGTTAGAGCTGCCTTGTTGAGTAAGTACTTGAGTGGATCATTTTTTTCTATTAGTTTGACAGAATGTGACAACATGTAACGTCTCCACTTTTGTGAGGCGAAGACCACAGCGAGACATGCTCTTTCAATTGGCGTGTAATGCAGTTCATATCCAACAAGTGTTTGACTGCTATGGTAGATTGCTTGTTCTTTTCCATCATAATTTTGTTGTGCGAGGAGAGCTCCCAGAGCTGTTGGTATGGCCAATATATATAGTAGCAGAGGTTTTCCCTGAATCGGCGGTATTATTACAAGTGACTTCATGAGATACTCTTTTAAATGTTGAAATGCGTGTTCACATGAATCATTCCATTTGAAAGGGACATTCTTATGTAAAAGGTGAGAAAATGGGTGGCACTTGTCTGCCAATTGAGAGATGAATCTTCTGATAGATTACAGTTTTCCCTGTAGGGATCTTAGCTAAGTGAGATTCTTAGGAGGTGGCATTTCCATGATGGCCTTCACTTTAGCTGGGTCGACTTCTATTCCATTGGCGGACACTATGTATCCCAGTAGCTTACCTGAGGTAACCCCAAACACGCACTTCTTTGGATTGAGGCACACATTAAACTGTTCCAGTCTTTTGAAGATTTTGTCTAGTACTACCAGGTGTCCTTCTCTTGTGAGTGATTTTTCCAGAATGTCATCAACGTAGTCTTCCATTATAGTGTGCATCATGTCATGGAAGATTGTGGTCATAGCTCTCTGATATGTTACACCGGCATTTTTCAAACCAAATGGCATGACACACCAACAATAGGTACCCCAAGGACATGTGAATCCAGCCTTGTGTTGGTCTTCAGGTGCAATTTTTATCTGGTTGTATCTAGAAAAACCATCCATTAGTGATAGCATGGTGTGCCCTATCGTGAGATCTACAATCATGTCAATGTTTGGTAGTGGGAAATCATCTTTCAGACAAGCATTGTTCAGGTCCCTAAAGTCATTACATATTTAGACTCTGCCATTTGGTTTGACAACTGGTACTATGTTCAAAACCCACTCAGGATAGTCTATTGGTTTGATGAATCTGACATCTAATAGTTTCTTCAGCTCTTCTTTCACCATGAGGGCCACATGTGGGTGCATCTTTCTGAGTTTTTGCTTTACTGGTTTAGCTCCTGGAGCCAAGGATAAGTGATGCATTATGAGGTTCAGATCTAACCCTAGCATGTTTGCATATGTCCACGCAAAATTGATTTGTTTTCTCTTGAAGAAGTCGGTGAACGCCAGTTTTTCTTGTTCTGTTAAAGACTTTGCCATGTGGATCATTCTGGGATTATCATCTATGCTGATATTGATTAGTTCTGCTAGTTCTATCAAGATTGAAGATCTCTCCTAATGTGTAAGATTGGATAGAGGGTCAAGCCTTCCATCCTTCAGCACCTAAGAAAGGTTTTCACCATTGGATACGTCTATATTTTTACTTTTTTCATGATCTAACACTGCCATAGAATATTTTTCACCATTAGATCTTTCTTTCATTTTGACATTTTTGAGACTGAAAGACTTGGTATTCTCTCCAAAATAGACCTTTTCATTGAGTTCTATAGCATAGCTAGCTCTGTGGTCCCCTGCGGGTATATGATCTCTAAGATCAAGGTAGTCTATGATGGCTTCATCATTCTCAAAGGTATCGAGCTCAGGGGTAGTGCCTTGTAGGTCCCAATCTACGAGTTCAGGGTGCACCAAAGGTAAGGGGTTGTTGGGTTGGTCTGGTTCGATGGTGTTGGTAGTTAGGATAGAATTGTTAAAAGCATGGAAAAAGTCTGTGATGGTAATCTTTATTAGCAGATCCATCAAGGGGGGTATCATTCTTTCCTCATGACTTTCACTATGATTATTACGTGGGAGGGACTCTAGCAATCTAGTCCTTGGACCTTGTCTCTCATTTGCGTGGGTTTGGTCATACTCGTGGACAACATCGATACCTTTATCATCACAAGATAGCTTAGAGAGGCTATCCCATTCGTATTCATTGGAATCGGTCTCACTCCCCAGTTGCAATTCCTAAATTTGCTCAACCAGATTACTAGTGGATGTTTCTGGTTGTTTGCCTTTATTCTTCTTTGCTCTGTTGGTTCTTGATGTGCCATTGTAACCTAGCCCTGTAGTGTCTCAGGCTGTTAAGGTATGGGGTTGGATGGGTTCAGTGATGCCATCCTTTCTTGAACCGAGTGGACCATGTCCTTTGTATCCCATTCTTTGTAGCATTTGGAATCCTTGACCATATTGTTCAGTTGGTATAGTGTGATGGTCATGTTGTGTCGATGAACTATCTTCATCCTTATATAACCATTGGAGGATATCCTTTTCATCGCTCTCATCTTCAAGGCTTCCCCATTTGATAAACGGACCTTTGGTAGTTTTATTTGCTTTAGGTTTGCTTAGAGTAGGTCTTCCATATGATTTTGGAGATAGGGGGAGCTGTGCCAAGTAGAGGGATTGGGAAATTTTGTATTCACCCATGCCTTTATCTTTGAGCTTGAGGTCAGGTTGGGAAGCTTTTGAAGAGGAAGTAAGTGTAGTTGGGTCAACACGAGATGAAGATGAAGCAAAGGCATGGTTGTTAGGGATCACAACTTTAGGTTTTGATTGAATAGAGTTGCAGTATTGAAATGGATTAGGGTCACCTTGGATGGTGATCTCTTGGCCTTCATAAGGAAATTTGATACACTGATGGTATGTTGATGGTACTGCTTTTAGAGCATGAATCCATGGTCTCCCAAGAAGAATGTTATATGCTAGCTCCATATTGAGGACTTGGCAAGCCACATCTTTTACTATAGGTCCCACTCTGATTGGTAAAGTAACAATTCCCTTAGAAGTTCTCTCTTCCTCATCGTAGGCTTTGATAGTGATTTTCTTTTTTGGATCTATAGCCTTTTCTGAAAAACCCAATGTAAGGATTAGCTTCAAGGTGCAAATATTCAAACCAGCTCCTCCATCGACTAGGACTCTTTTTACCTTGTGTTTGTGTATGAAGGCTTCAATATGGAGAGAGGCATTATGGGGTTGGGTCATTGACATATCATCCTTTTCAGTGAATGATAAGGAGTGAGGTGAGGTGATGTGACCTACCATGATTTGAAACTTTTCTTTGGTGAGGTTTGTTGGGATGGAGGCTTCCACTAAAGCTTTGTCAAGTATGGCCCTATGAGATGAGGATAGACGCAGAAGTTCTAGAATGGAGATATGTGCAGGTGTCTTATGGAGTTGATCCAAGATACTGTATTGATTAGCCAGAGTGGTGGGGGCTCCTCTAAGAGTGACTCTGTTACCATGGGTGGTAACGTTACAATCCAGATCTTTGTTTATAGTGATCACATTGATGTGTGAGTCACTTTTCAAGATGTGGTTAACAACATAGTCAAAGGCGACATTTGTGTAATTGGTGTTGTTATTTCCATTGTTGTTTCAGTTGGAAGGCCCTCCCTGTTCGTAGTTGGGAAGAGGATCCTTGAATGCTTGGTGATCATTGTTAGAGGTATGTCCATCAAGGGATATTTTCTTTTGCTCTATCAAATCTTGGATAGTGTGTTTGAGTGCAATGCAGTTGTTGGTTTTGTGCCCCCTATTTCGGTGGTACTCACAGAAATCATTGTCGTTCCACCAATGGGGTTTGACTTTTGGTTCATCCGAGGGAAGTGTTATGATCTTGTTTGTGATTAACTTCCATAGGGCAGTTTCCAATGATTCTTCCAAAGGTGTGAATTTTCTCCTAGGTTGAAAGTTGGTAAACTGTGATTCAGTGTTTCTTGGTTTGTTTTGTGGGGGATTGTTTTGAGGAGTTGATAAGTTGAAGATTGGTTTCTTAGGTGCCGCATTCTTGGCATCCACCACCCCATCATTCACAATGTTTTTGTTCTTTGTCTAGAACCTTGTTTTATCTATGTTGGTGTTGGTACTAGGAGTGTCCTTATAGAGCTTTATTTGACCCTTGGCATTTAAAGCTTTTTCAATGATGAGACCCATCTCAATGACCTTGCTAAAGGAAGTAGGACATTGGATTTGTATCTGATAGCTTAGGTCAGTTTGTATATGGATGAACATTTCCAACATTTGTTTTTTAGGCATTTGGCGTGGACACTTACTTGCTAACTGTCTCCATCTTTGTAGGAAGGTGGAAAAACATTCCCCACATTTTTGCTTGGTGTTACAAAGATCCAATATTGAGGTGTCGTGCTCAATATTGTAAGAGAAGTGGGTGACAAATTTGTCCACAAGTTCATTGAATGTTCTAATGCCAGGTGGTAGTCTAGAAAACTAGTCCATGGCTTGTCCTCCCAAGCTTCTTAGAAATAGTTGCATAATGTAAGTATCATTGTGTGCGACCTCAAGGCATGCAACATTGAATTCCCTAATGTGGTCCCTTGGATCACCTTTTCCTCGATATTTATCAAATTTTGGCACCTCAAATTTAGAGGGGAAACTTATCATGATCAAGGTCCTATCAAAAGGATATGGTGAAATATCCTCTAGGGTGTAATGTTTAGTTGATGCTCCCATTTTCATGTCTGTGAATTGTTGTTGTAAAGCTTGGATCTATTGGTTCACTAGACTTAGGGCATCCATGGCATCAGTGGTTGTTTTTCTTTTGTCTGAAGGTGTTTCTTCCTCATGTCTACTTCCCTCAGGGTTTCTTTCTTCCTCAATTTCTTATAGAGCCTCTACATCAAAATCTTTAGGGAGCTTGACTCCTAGATGTGCTAGGTGTAAAAAGAATTTGGTAGGGTCTTGGGCAAGTACCTTTTCCAATAGGCATTGAAAATTTGGGTCATGCTGCATTTGAAGGATCTCTTCCATAGAAATTTCTTCATCACTTTCGTGAACATTTGGAACAATTTTCTCAGCCATTTCAATCTACTTTTGTTTTTGAGACCGTGTTAAGACCATGCAAGGTGACTAGAGATGAGATGGAGTGAGCTTTTGAGCAAGGTGCTAGAATGTGAAAAGATTTTAGCAAGGTTCTCCTTAGATTAATTGGTGTCAAACAAGTGGGTGAACAAAATGATGGTCAAAGTAAGGATGATAGAAATCCATTTACTTGATGTGGACTAGTCTTGTACAATCCCCTAGTGGAGTTCCAATAGAAAAGGATAAGTGATCCTTGACAGGGAGACTCACTAGGTTTGTTTGAGATGTGATGTGATCAAGAATAACTTGGTTCTAACCTTGTCGGATTTTGGAAGAGTTTTGCAAGATTTTGGATGATATGGTGTGGAAAAAGCAGCTATGATATGGAAAAAGAGGGAAATGGTTGTCTTGCAAGATTTTAATTAGATTTTGGAAAAACTAAGACAGGTTTGAAATGGTTTTTGAAAAGTTGAAAATTTTGCTTTTGGAAGGTACAGATTTGCTCTCTGGATTAGATGCATAGTGGTAAATGCGCCGCAACAAAGTGTAAATGTGCTACAAGTCGGATCAAATGCGCAACATTGGCAATGTTTTAAATGCACTGCAGCAGAGGGTAAAAGCACTGCAAGTTTGAGTAAATGCGCCGCTAGTTGGGGCAATTCTGGTTTTTGCCTTGGTTTTTGCAAAATTTTGGAATGTTTTTCAAGGTTTTCTATTTTTGGTTTGAACTCTTGGTCTTTTGGAGAATTTTGCTTTTTAATTATGGAAAAGACACAACAAACACGTAGAAGTTTTTTTTAATCTTTTGTTACTTTTTTGTATTTTTAGACTATTTTGACTCAAAAACAAGTATACCCTAGGCTGGATAGGACAATATTCATTGAATCCTCTAGCTATGTAAATTCAAAGCGTGTAGCTCCAGGATCTGGTAGCACCGTCTCCCCTCCACAGCACTCACTTCTCATGCATATCAGATCTGGGTTTCCTTAGGCTCGTACCCCCACCAAACCATAGGATTGTCCCTGCTACCTCTACTAAGAATCACATGAATCGAGGCCACTTCAAAGGCTCCACCCTTTGCATCAATAAATAGGGGTTTTTGGTATACTAAACAAGTGGTTCATAGTCAAGGCAACCGTTCGAATGGTTACATGTGCAGCGGCACTACTCTTTGTTATGGAGTCTCCTAGCCTCTAAGGGTTATGCCTTAGAGGGTTTTGGGGGAGGTTGGTCATCGGTGTAACACATCAGTATTCGTTGCAGGAGGTTTTCAGCTCAAGCACAACTTATTTTAAGTGGATTGGTAGGGCTTGGCTTTAGCTTGTTACCACTCAGGGTCATTCCCACTTGGATAGGCATGCATCCAAGGGTAGGCCCCTCTAAAGGTTATACAAATGGAATGACAAGTCTAGCATTCTGGTCACCCAATAAAGGGGAGAGCATAAACCTATTATCATTTGATAAGCACAAAGAACACTAATTTATCCAATCCTAGTTAAAAGGAAAACAACTAAATGAGCTATCTACTTGTGCACTCACGCATTTGTTAACATTAAAGTGGTTAAAAAGATAGCAATGTTCACTCCCATTTGTAAGATAGCAATGATCTAACTAGGAAAAAAATCAACAATGTAAAGATAGCAATCGTTCAGTTACTCTCCCTCCTAGTTAAAGACTACGTGGAATTTGTATGCATGCATTTTTTTGTTACTTTTTCCCCTAATTAATCTAAATGAACTAATTAATGCAGCTAAATGATCTAATCCAGTCTCTAACCCTGCAAGACAAATGCTAGTTTAGACATAAAAATCAGATGAAATCCTACAACCAGAGTGCAGAACAGAAGCGCCACTATGCAGTCTGAATGTGCAGAAATAGAGCTTGCATCATGTGTTGTTTTACATATGCGCTGAGACAAGTGTCAAAAGCACTATAAGAGGAGACATATGTGTTATTTTAATAAATGTGTCGTTATACAGTATAAAAGCACCGTAAACCAGGGTAGATGTACTGAAGTTACGCCAGTGCCGGAACAGGGAGTATAAGCACCGAAATAGAGTATGTATGCATCGTATCTGTAAAAGCACCAGAGTATAAGGTAAAAGTGTCAGTTTAGAGATTGAATGCGCCTGACTTCTGCATGCATTGGGACAGGAAGTATATGCGTCATGGGATTGCTCAGATGTGCCAAATCAACATGTCAGAAGTCTGTACGAAACCTGTACGGAACCTGCCTCTCAAAAACTCAGATTTGGATTAGATTAGGGGCAAGAGCCCCATGGTGGGTGCCAAAATGTGATGGGTGAAATGTGGGAATAATCAATAACAATAACAAACCCAATACATCAATGAAATATGAAGGAAAAGGAGATTTTAAAATAACAAATGAAGATACTTACAACCTTTACCTTACGCCTTCCATTGTTCGCCTATATCTTTTTGATCTTGATAATGATGAAGCCCTCAGAAGCGTATGCTCCCTTGCTTGTTGAAGATGACCAAAATAGAATGGCTATGATATTTGATGTGTTGAAGATGAGCTTCAACACAATATTGATAGATGATAAGCGAAGTGCTATGGAGATGGGTGCCAATGGCGCGCTATATTTCCTGTAGCATAAGTTTACTCAAATGATGGATGATGGAATGAAGAAGAAGAGGGTTGTATTTATAGAGTTGTGTGAGAGAGGATCAATGGTTGAGAAGAAATAAGATCAACGGAGGAGAATAGTTGAGGAACGTGCAACGAATAGAAGAAGGACACGTGTCATTCAAAAAGAAGCTTTGTTGAGTTAACTGCTTTCTTAATGAGGATGAGTTTTGTTTTTCTTAAATTAGAATTTATTTTTCTAATTTAAGAGCAAAGTTGCTTTAACTCAGCTTTTGCTTTTGTATGACGAGGAATATATTTTTAAAAGTTATTGAAGATTTTTAGAAGATAAGAAAGCATAATTAAATAAATAGAGTTATTTAATTATTTGTAGATATTTTGGAGGAATAAATAAAATATTTAAATATATTTTATTTTTGTGGAGATTTAAGATTTTATTTAAATAAAATTGCATTTTATTTAAATTTGGAAGAATAAAAGATTTTAATTAAATAATTAAAATTATTTAATTATTTTAGAAGAATGAAGATGGTGTAGATGAAATTAATGAAATAAATGTAATTTATTTAATTAAATGAGAGAAAGTGAATCAAATAAATAAATAAATTTATTTATTTATTGATAGAGGAATATTGAGATGAAATAAATATTAAAAATATTTATTTAAGTAGAGTCATGTCATTTTTAGGTGTATACAACCTTAATTCCCAACATTCTCCCACTTGTCGAACACCTTGCAAGATCCAATAGAGACAAGATTTAACTTCTAGGGGCCAAGAGGCCTATAGACTCTGAACACCATCTAAACTTATCTGTGCTCACAGGTTTAGTCAATGCATCTACAACATTCTTCAAAGTGTCAACCTTTTCTAACATCACCTTCCCATCTTCTACCATATCTCGAATAAAATGAAACTGAACATCAATGTGCTTTGTTCTAGCATGGAAAGTAGGATTCTTTGCTAAGCATATCACACTCTGACTGTCACAATGGATAGTAATCTATCCTGCATCAAAACCAACATTTGAACACAACCTCTTAAGCCAAATGGTTTCCTTACAAGCATGAGTTGCTTCCATGTACTCTACTTCTGTCGTGGACAAAGAAACCACAGGTTATCACTTACTCATCCAACTAATAGCACCACCAAACATGGTAAACACATAAGCACTGGTGGATCACATGTTGTCAATGTCTCCTACCCAATTGGAATCCACAAATCCATGAATACTCATAGAATGCAGAGGTCCAGTAGGATAACCATGATAACATAAGGAATACTCAGAAGTACCCCTCAGATATGTGAACACTCTCTTCACTGCATCCCAATGTACCCATCAAGGATTAGCCATAAACTGACTAAGGAGTCTCACTGCTTGGGCAATGTCTGGTCTTGTACAAACCATAGCATACATCAAGCTACCAATTGCACTAGCATAAGGTACTCTGCTCATATCCTCCATCTCAAAAGGAGAATTTGTACAATCATCAACAGATAACTTTGTCCCCATCATAACAGGAATAGTCAACGGTCTACAATCCACCATACTAAATCTTTCCAACACAGTGTTAACATACTTACTTTGGCCTAGCAAAAGTTTTATGTTTGCTCTATCTCTTTTGATCTTCATTCCAAGAATGTATCTGGCTGTCCCTAAGTTTTTCATTTCAAACTATGTTGACAATTGAGACTTCAAATCAAAAATCATATTCTTACCATTCTCAATCAGCAACATATCATCAACATATAGTGCAATAATGAGAATACGATCATTGTCTAACTTGTAATATACACACAATGATTTTATTTCGATCTCAGAAATCCAATAGACAACACAAAGGCATCAAACTTCAAGTACCACATCCTAGGAGATTGTTTCAATCCATACAAAGACTTCTTTAACTTGCAACCCAAATTTTCTTTACCTTTCACTGTGTAGTACTCTGGCTGTGACATGTAGATTTCTTCCTCCAAGTCACCATGAAGGAAAGTTGTCTTCACATCCATTTGTTCCACTTCCAAATCATAAGCTGCTGCAAGAGATAATAGGAACCAAATAGATGTCAGCTTTGCAATGGGAGAGAAAATCTCACCATAATCACTTCCCACCACTTGTGAATACCCCTTCGCAACCAATCTAGACTTATACTTCTCAACACTACCATCTGCACCAAATTTCTTCTTGAACACCCATTTGCATCCAACAGGTTTCTATCCATCAAGCAAAGGCACCAAGTCCCAAGTTTTATTCTTTTCCAAAGAAGCCATCTCATCTTCCATGGCCTCCTTCCAAGAACCTGCATCTTTCATGCCCATAGCCTCTATCACAGTTGTAGGCTCATCAATGTTAGTAAGCAAAGCAAAAACACAACTAGAATCAAGCAATGTATAACCAAACCTCTCAGGTTGCTTCTTGTTTCATGTGGACCTCCTTAAAGGCTGAGGTGGAGGTTCTACTTATTTGTCTGAACTTTTAGAGCTGCTAGAGCTCTCCTCATCATTAGGTCTAATAGGGTCTTTCGGTTCAGTCTTCTCAGGGGTAGTAGGAAATTGAACCACATCCTCTTTCTTTTCTTTTTCTTCTATCTGTAAAACAACAAGAGAATGTGTTAGATCTCTGAAGATAATACTTCTGCTATACAAGACTTTTTCAACCACAAGATCCCAAAGCTTGTACCCTTTCACACCGACACCATAGCCAATGAAGATATACTTAACTGCCTTGTTCTACAATTTTGACCTATTCTCCTTAGGCACATGAGCATATGCCTCACAACTAAAAACATGAAGATGTCTTAATGAAGGCTTCTTACCAAACCACACCTCTATGGGTGTCTTATCAACAAGCACTGAAGTAGGAGACCTATTAACCAGGTAGCAAGCAGTGGCTACAGCTTCATCCCAAAACTTTTGTTCAAGGATAGCACCACTAAGCATACTCCTAGCCCTCTCCATCAATGTTTTGTTAATTCTCTTTGCAACTCCATTTTGTTGTGGGGTGTATGGAGTTGGCTTATGTCTTTCAATCCCATGTTCTTTACAAAACTTGTCAAACTCTGCGAAACAAAACTCACCACCATTGTGAGTTCTCAAACACTTAATCTTTTTACCAGTCTGATTCTCTACAAAATATTTAAACTCTTTAAACTGACTAAAGACTTCAAATTTTCTTCTGAGAAAATAAATCCATGTCCTCCTACTGTAATCATCAATGAATGATACAAAATATAACGATTTTGAAATCGAAGGAACATTCACAAGACCAAACACATCAGAATGAATAAGATCCAACACACCAAAAGACTTATGAGAACTCGAGTAAAAATGAACACAGTTTTTTTTCCATATACACAATATTCGCAAAAGTCAAACTCAAGATTACAATCATTTAACCCCTCAATGATGTTTTTATTTTTTAGGGCTCTAAGACCCTTCTCTCCAATGTGACCAAGTCTCTTATGCCACAACATTGTCTTTTCAGCAGGAAGTCTCATTTCCAAAGCATGAGCACCCTTAGGTACCTAGAAAGCACTACCATCAGAAGTAGAAGCAACACATTTCTTTATTACTAGTTTCAATGGTGAGGATGAAGAATCTGAAAGTCTTTTCTTCGAAATAGAAGAACTATTACACTGAGTAGTGCATGCATCCAGCTGAAATAGAGTACCTCTTCGAGTACCGTTAGCAAGCACCATAGCTCCTCTTGTCATCTTGCATCCTCCACCTGAGAAGACAACCTGCACACCTACATCATTCAATTTACTTATAGAGAGTAGGTTTCATTCTAAATCGGGGATGTGCATAACCTCATTTATCCCCTTCACTCATCCATTAGGGAATCAGATTAAGACTCTTCCACAACCAACTATTTTTAGGTGAGAGTCATCACCCAAGTACACCTTCCCACCATCATATTCTTCATACTTTGTAAACCAACCTCAATGTGAGGTCATGTGGAAGGAAGCACTAGAGTCAATAAGACACACATCTTCTGATGCATAGGTGGCCAAGGCTACAACAAAAGCATCACCATCATCTTGTGACTTGTCAGAATCAGAATCAGAGATGTTTTTCTTCTTTGTCTTCTTCTCTTCTTTACACTCCTTTTGAAAGTGCCCAGATTTACCGTAATTCCAAGAAAGTGCCTTAGACTTTCTAGGAGATTTGGATCTCCCACAGGATTTGGATTTGTCCTTTTCATCTTTCTTGTCTTTGTTTTTCCCTTTCTCTTTGGGTCTACCACAAACTGCAATAGCCTCCTTTGTCGATTCAAAAGACTTTCTCCGCATCTCTTCAGATAACAACAAAGATACCACTTCATCCATCTTGAAGGTGGTTGTAGTACTCCCAATGGCCATGACAAGGTGGTCCCACGAGTCTGGAAAAGAACAAAGCAAGGTCATGCAATGATCCTCATCCTCCATATTTACACCAACATATGTCAACTGTGCAAATAGCATGTTAAAAGCATTTAGGTGATCTGCAACCAATCCTCCATCATCCATCCTTAGAGAATATAGCTTCTTACATAGGAATAACTTGTTTCCCAGGGATTTAGCCTGATAAACATCACCAAGTTTCTTCCACATCTCCTTCGTAGACTTCTCTTCATGAACATTCAATAGGATGGAATCAACTAAATAGAGTCTCACAAGACTCTTATCTTTTCAATATTTGAGATCCCATTCATCTTGAGGCATTGCCATTGGTTTTGTGTCAGATATTGCTTCCCATAGATCTCTGTTAACAAGCATGTCTTCCATTTTGAGTTTCCACAACTCAAAATTGCTGCCATTAAACTTTTCCAATTCTATTTTACTGGATGTGTCTGCTATCTTCTCACTGCAACAAGATCACAGAATACTCTGCACAGGCTCCCACTCATTCAAAGATTAGCTCAAAAACCCCTACCCAACAACTAGGATCACAGGTGATCAAGCTCTGATACCAACTAAAGGAAGCAAGGTACACGAAACACACTTCCTACACCAATCTAATGAGGGAAACAATATGCAAATTCCTTTTAATCCTTACAATTGCAGCAATGTTAAACACATAACATAAAGATTACAGTAGCAACACAACACATAAAGAAAGTGACACAAGATATATCGTGGGGAAAACCTTTTCAGGTAAAAAACCTCACACTCTAAAACTTGCACAATGTATTTTCAAAACAATCATGTGTTTACAATACACTTGCAATGCGAATTCTTCCAAGTGTCTTCAAATGTCATTTCTAGAGTGATTTCGATAGCATAATAGTACATGTACAAACACTATGTAACTACAACTCCAAAACAATACATTATATAGAGTTACAAGGCATAAACATGAAGCTTCTAGAGAAGAACATCCATCTTGGCCACATGGCCACTTTCCCGCATCAAAGGACACTTGTCCAAGCTGCAAATACCTCTCTTACATCTGTCATACATGCTAGATTTGACTTCCCAAGAATGGAGTGCTCTAGGCTAAAAATAGCTATGACAGATGCTCTTAGGCATCTTACAGCTGTCATAAAATCTGCCCAACATAACAAAGTTAAATTTTGTAAGAGAATCCATCATACAAGGCTAACTATAGTATATTCCTCTTACAACTTGTCATAGCCCAACTTGGGTGCCCAAAGATGCCTTCTCAACATGCAAAGATACTTTACGACACTTCTCTTCACTTGTCCTGAGAATCTCTATACTTGGCTCTTACGCATAATAGATTATGTCATACACTAACTCCTTTGTCATACCATGAGATGCCGACACATGGCATATTTGTGGCACCTCAAATGGGACACCCAAATCCACATGTGCTTGACTTGACCACTCAAAGCATATTACAAGTAGGATGACATGTCAATGCCACCTCAAACTAAATGCCAAAACTGAATGTGCAAGTAAAATACAAATTGAGCAAATAACTAAATAAATAAGTAATAAATCAATTGTAGGAATTGCAAGGTTGAGACATCTTAATTCCCAACACAAACATTGATATTTTAAGATGATGTGATCAACCAAAAAGGAAACTAACAAGGGGTCGTTGTACCTCATCATTTAATCATATTTTAGATGTCAAAATCCAAGGTTGTGTCCTCAGCTATCTGCAAATAGGGATTCTACAGTTACCAGTTTTCTCTAGCTAATTCTAATGGCTTTTACTAATTTAAAGAGATTGATCTATCCACTTACAAAATGAATTCAAAGAATGCTAAAAACATAATTGAACAGTAAATTACTCAAAGCAAATCTATAAACTGCAACATGCATCTATCTACCAAAATCAGTAAGTATTCTATAAAGCAAAATTTAAAACAACAAAACAGTGGTACTAGCCTTCTGCCTTGGTGGTGAGAGTGGTCCCTTGCTCCACACCCTTAGGGCCAAAGGCTACAGTAAGGAATCAACACAAAAAATAAGATCACAACTAAATTCGGTCCAATTCCATTCGCTTTACATTCATAGAAATATTGATATCCCAATTGAGATTACAAAAAATTAGAATAAAAAAAGTCCCATTTTCTATTGCTTCTGTAAGTATATATAAAATGAGTGATGACATATCACTTATCTTATCTACTAGTTCTTCTATGAGATGACATCCATCTCTTTATTATACTACTTGTCTAACTACAAAAAATAACCATGCAATAAAAATAGATTGAGTGGAACAGAAGTCCACTCTGAATTCTAAGTTTGAGTCTTAATACATTTGGGCAGTGAGGCCCTAAAAATATGGATATTAAATTAGTTTCATCAGTAACTCATGCAAAAACTTAAAAAGAGATAAAAACTCCCAGCAGTTAACTAAAGATGGCCCTTAATCACTTAGGTGATGATTTGAGTAATATGAGGGGTATCATGATCACCGTTGAAAGTGCTTGACCTACAACTATGCTGGAAATCTGCCCTATTCTAAAGAGATGCGGGAAATGTATGTCTCTATCTACAGCTCTGGAGATATGTCTGTAGCTCCAGAGATATAATTGCGGCCTTCTTGTTTAGCTCTGGAGATGCTCCAGACTTCAATACAGCGCCGGGAAGGCTCTTCCTCTTACTTCAAAACTTCTGATGTCATGGTATTCTAGTATTGTCTCTAGAGATATTTAGGACTACCATTGGAGATGCACAAAATTGCCATCCTAAACATCTACACCTATTGATTTAAAAAGAGAAGTTTTCCTACATATTTCCATCATTTCCATGCACATTAGTCCTTTAATCAAAAATCATGATCTTAAGTAATTTATCTTCAATTAATCATTATTTAGAACAATCTTGCTATCTTATTCAGGTGCAGACATCAAGAAAAATGGGATTAGAAAGGAGAAAAAGAGAGGTAAAAAGATGTATTTTATGGGTGCTACTTGGCACTCATCATCCCCCCCATACCTAAGGTTTAGTAGGTCCTCCTGCTTCTCACAATCTGGATTTATTTTGGTGGAGTAGCCTGTCAGTCAAGCTGTAGTCTTGTGCATAGGTAGACCAAGTGGTGTGGTTCGTATTACCATTTCCCCTGTACTAATCAACCTGCTTTAACTAGTCCTTCAATTTCTCATCTTTCATCTACTCGGCCCAGACAGGGAGTGGTTCAATTATGAGAGGGGGCCCAAATCGCCCACCTATCCACTCTTGTTTATGCTTATACATCATTTTGGATATTAACCTTTCCTTCCTCATAAATAACCTTAAGTTTGTAGGGGTCCACCTCTCTGATTTTCTGCTCTGAGGTCAGAATATTCCACCTTTTCTTTGCTATTGCAAGCACTGGATTAGCTGAACTGTTCATAAAAAGACCAAAATCAATGGAACACTCTTGCAAATTTTTTAGGTATAATGGCAAAATTTTGTTCTGACTTTCAGGGTGATAGACATATGCCCTGAATTGGGTCTCAAAAGCTTGAGGGTTGGGACACTCTTTTCTGATGAAAATATTTGTTTATGTATCCTTCTTGAGGTGAGCCTCCACTCGCTCATTCCAAATCTGATGATTCCTCATCATTGACATGAATGCTTTGAGCTGGCAATCTCCTACAAAGTAATTAAGAAGGAAGGTCATATTGTCTCCTTGTATAGGCTTCCATGAACCCCTTTGTTGTTTCTATGTTCTCAGGCAGATCAGACCGAACTAGAGATAGCTTTCTTTGCAAGACCCTTTCTTGTAAAAACATTACATAACTAGAACTTGGAGGTTTGCAAGATAAAATCTCAGAAGAAATGGAGGCTATCTGAATGACTCTTTCCTCCAGGGTTTCCACTCTTTTTGTCATGGCAGTAACTGCCCTCTATAGTTGCAGCATAGGCTTAGAAGCCTCATATTCTCTGCATCTCATTTCCCAATAAAACAGGGCCTTAGGAATATCAATGGGGATTGGACCCACACATGGATCTATTTGTACCTCCTATTCACTGGTTGCCCTTGGGCCAGCCAACTCTTGAATATACTCCTCTTGATCATCTATTTTGTTGTTGGCCCAAGTCAATTGTTTATCTTGGCTCTGTATTCTCTCAATTAATACTGCAATTACTATGAGACCATTGTCTCTAGCTTTGGTAAGATCAGAGATACTTTGTACTACCTCTATCTGCTTTTCCTTCATGATTTTAGCTATCTTTGTCTTCTGGGCTTCTAGTTTTGCTTCCCTCTTTTGAATTATTTGGTCTTTACTTTGGAGATCTATTTGTAGTTTTTCAATTATTTGTTTTTGCTCCATCTCTATTTCCATTCTGACCTTCTTGAGGTCAATGATAATCTGATTTTTCCCTCAAAATAATCTTTTTAGATTATCAATTTCTTCCAACAGTTGCTTCTCTTTTGAAATCTCAATATCTTCTTGATCAGAGGGATGAGAGAAAGTTCATGTTTCTTCTTCTGTTTGCTGCACATCAGGGTCTTCCATAGCCATCTGTCTTGCACTATTAGCTGCACCCATCTCTGTTTCATCTTTTCCTGTAGCCTCCCTATCTTGAAGTTCTTCTAGGGTTTCCTCTATTTGTGCTGGAACTGATGAAGGCCCAACTTTCTCCTCAGAAGTTCTGAAACCCAGAAGCACTTCAGCTAGGAGTGCAATATCTTTCTCAGTTTGGGAGAGCTACCTTTTTCTTTTGCTTCTCCATAGCATAGGTGGGGCAGGTGCCTCCGGAGTAGGTGTCTCATCCTCAGAATCTAAGGAAATAGTAAAAGTTTTCCTGTGTTCTATCTCTAGAGTAGGAGATTGTTCTGAAGTTGGACTTGAACCTAGATGGACAGATGATTCTGGGGAAACTTCTCTCAGTCTTTTCTTTCTCACTAGAGGGATCTCATCAGAATCATGGGATGCTTCTTCAGGCCAATAGAGTTTTCTAGAGTCAGCTTTCTTTGGGGTTTTCTTTGCTTTGTGCCCTAACCTCTTCCATGTTAGTTCCTTAGGGAAAGATTCCTCATCCAGAGTCATCTTCCTCCGGGCTGAGTGAGTCATGTATGGATTTTTCTCAAGAGCAAGTTCTTTAATTTCTTTTCCTTTCTTCTTTTTATCAGAAACAGGGGCTGCAGATGAAGTTTCCTCCAGTGAGAACTTCTTTCCTTTTTGAATAGCTATAGAGGAGGTTGAAGTTTCTATCTCTTCTTCTTGTGGGGTAGAGGAATTGTCACCCCCTGATTGTGCCCTCTCTGGCTATCTGCCCTGGGGATTTTGTTCAAGAAATGTTTTCCATAATTCTTCCCCATCAGATTGAGATAGAAAGTGGTGTTTCACTATCAGAAAAATGAGGCCATGATGTTTCATAGGACCCTTGTTTCGCTAATAATTTTCTGCAGTTGCCCTAATGGTAGAGTATAGGAAGATGGGAATGTTTATGCTGAATTCAGGGTGTCCATTCCCATGCCTCAGAAAAATCAACATTTTCATTATTGGTCCTTAAACTAAGGAAAATTAACCATCACATGTGAAATATTTTATCAGCCATATAGCTATAGATTGCAAAGGGTTTGGAAGTGAAGACCTAAGAATTCCTTTAACCTCATTTTTATTTAAATGCAATTGTATTGCAATTTCACCTTCAGCAGAGAAATTCCTTATCAAATCAGCATATAAGGTTTTCAGATGATAGAACCTCTCATCTTGTTTGGGCAACCCAGAAATATGACTAATAGTGGTAGCAGAGAGATTGATTTGGACTCCCCTTATAGTTGTCTGATTGTTCCTCAGGTTTCTTAGGAACCCATCAACAATATCTTCTTGAAACCCCTCAAAATTTTCCAGAAACTCCAACCATCTTGCATTCCTCAGAATGTCTACTGCAGCTTCATCCTGCAAAAGGCATGTAGCATTTTCTAGTTTTGATTTCTTCTTAACTCCCATACCTAAATTCTTTTCCTATTCTCTGTGCATACAATCCTTTCTCACTCCGTAGGCTCCGAAGAATTATTTCAGCTGACTCTATTCTTTAGGGTATGTTACAGTTTAAATGAGGATTATTTTGTTAATTTGCTTAACGACTTAGGTTGATGGAGAAATAATTGAAAATCAGTTAGAGTGTTTATGTGATCATAAATGAAGTAGAGTGATGGGACACTCCATAGGCATGGTGACAGTACAAAAAAGATGGTGGCATACATGAATTTGGAATGGAAAATGATGGCAGAGGACGTGTCATAATGATGGCACCCAAAAATAGAAAGACAAGACAGTTTCTATTTAATGCTTAATTAAGATAAAATTACCTAAAACATTTTTAATGATGAGGCACAAATGTACTTGGCTGAGATGCTGTAGCGCTGATGAGACTGGACACGATGTGGCACCTGAGCAACTTTTTGTGGCTTGAGATGAGGTCAATCACCTTTATTGTCATGCAACTTGCAATCATTCCCGCTCCTGCCGAGTGGTTTGAGAATCCATATATCCTGGGTGACGTTAGCACAGTCTTTGCAAAACCTGCGCAAACGAGAGTAATGATTTCTCGTGAGATGCGTGTTGATTTGATTTTATTTCTTCCATAAAGTAGAGGATGAGTCATGATGATCTCATCAATTGACATTTCTACTTTATTGCCTAGAGAGGTGGTTCCCCTCCCACTTATTATGGTTGTAAATAACCCTTTATTGGTGGAGTGTCGGAGATGCTCCTAGTTTGCGAAGCACCAGAGGTGCTCCTAAACTATGAAGTACTGGAGGTGTGTTTGAGTAACTCTTGGCACCTGATCACCTTCGTAGCTTGATTATTCTCAATTGGCATGAAGAAGGGAACCGTCATTTGCTAGTTTTCAATTCCCTTGGTTGAGAAAGACAACCATTTACTAGTTTTCCATCTTCCTCTATTTTTTTTAGAAGGCTACCATTTGTTGGTTTTCAACCTTCTTCTTCTTCTTTTTTATTATTCTCAGAAGGCCGCCATTTGTTGGTTTTCAACCCTTTTTTTTATCAAATCCAAAATTGTGACAGAGGAGGTATCCCCTATATCAAAGAACAAATTGTTGAGGAACTCTTCTTTAGTGGATGGCCTTTTATAGAGTCTGATTCGGTGGCCATCCACTAAGAATGTGTATGTGCTTCCATCAATAGGTTCCAACAATATTGTTCCATTTTCAAAAACTTCCTTTATCTGATAAGGACCCATCCAATGAATTTGTAATTTCCCTTTGAACTCCTTGAATTTAGAATCATAAAGAAGAACCCAATCACCTTGTTGAAATGTCCTCTTGATGTGTTGGTCATGCCACTACTTCCTTTGATACTGAACCAGTTCTGTTTATGAAATGGCCTCTATCTAGATTTCATCCAACTCATTGAGTTGAAGAATTCTATTATGTTGGGCTATGGACAATGGTAGACCAATATCCAATGCAGTTTTAAGTGTCTGGAGTTCAAATTATATAGATAGAATAGGCTTTTTCCCATAAACTAATTCATTTGGTGAGAACTTTGTTGTACATTTCCAAGTGGTATTGTAAGCCCAAACTACTTCAAGTAATCTGTTAGCCCAATCTTTTCTATTCATTGCTACTTTCCTTGTCAGAATATTTTCAAGTTCCCTATTAATTACCTCTACCTACCCTTTGGCTTGAGGATGGTAAGGTGAAGATTTTCTGTGATTGACATGATATAAATTTGTGAATGCTCTAATTACCTGTGAAGTAAACTAAGGTCCTCTATTTGAAACTATGGATCTTGGGGCTCCAAACCTCAAGAAAATCTTATTATAAAGGAAATCAGCAACTTTTTCTTCTCATGCAAATTGCAATGCTTGAACTTCAGCCCATTTAGTAACATAGTCAGTGCATACTAGAATATACTCCTTGCCTAATGATGGTGGAAAAATTGGTCCCACAAAGTTTAAACCCCACTGTTCAAATGGTTCCATCATGACTTGAGAATGTAGTAACATCTCTTGGGTGAAGGTTGGTTGTCCCATCCTTTGGCACTGGTCACACTATTGCACATACTTTTTAGTATCCTTATGAAGAGAGGGCCAGTAATAACCAGCTCCTAGGATCTTGTGGATAGTTTTATGGGAAGAGTAATGCCCACCAGATGGTTCATCATGACATGCTCTCAATACGTCAAAAATTTTATCAGTTTTCAAATACCTGCGCAAAATGGAACCAGGACCACATTTAAACAACAATCTATTTAACCATTTGTAAGATAAGCTTTCCTTAACTAAACATTTTTTCTGTTTTGAGGTAAAATGGGATGGATACAAGCCTGTAGCTAAAAGATTAGATATGTCAGTGAACCAAGGTATAGTAGAGGAGATAGCAAAAGATGTTTATCTGGGAACATGTCCTCCACTGGTTGGTTTTCTCCTCCTATATGCAATCTTGACAGAAAATCAGCAACCAAATTAAACTTCCCTAGATTATCAACTATGGTAATATCAAATTCCTACAATAGCAATAACCACCTAATGATCTTTGCACATACTACTAGCTTATTCATTAGGTTCTTGATGGCTGCATGATCAGTGTGCACAAATATTTTATATCCAGTGATATAATGCCTAAATTTGTTTATAGTATAAATGACCGCAATAATTCTTTTTCAGTTGTGGTGTAATTTCTTTCTTCAGATGTAAGGTTTTTTCTGATGTAATAAATGGCATGCATACTCTCTACTTCCTCCTTTTGTCCTAAAACTACCCCAATGGACTCATTTGAAGCATCAGTTTGTATGTGAAATGGTAAAGTCCAATTAGGTCCTCTCAAAATTGGTGTGACAGTAAGCTTCTCTTTCAAGGTTTCAAATACTAATTAATAGTCTTCTGTCCATAGAAATTATGTGTCTTTGTTAAGCAGGGTAAACAGGGGAGCAGCTATTCTGTTGAAATTTTCTATGAATCTCCTATAGTAGCTTGCATGACCCAGAAAACTTCTAACATCTATCTGATTTTTGGGTGAAGGCAACTATGTGATCACTTCTATCTTGTTTTGATCCACTTTCATCCCATTTGTTGAAATGTGGTGTCCCAATACAATTCCTTCCTCTACCATCATGAAGCACTTTTCATGGCTAAGGGATAATTGATTTTTCTCACAGTATTTTAGTACTTTCTCAAGGTTTGTGAGAGATTCTTCAAAATTATCCCCATACACAGTAAAGTCATCCATATAGACCTCCATGCATTCATTAGCTAGTTCAGCGAAAATGGCTAAAACAAGTCTCTAAAATGTAGCTGGGGCATTACATAGTCCAAATGGAAGAACTTTGTAAGCAAAAGTTCCCCAAGAGCAAGTGAAGGTGGTTTTGTCCTAGTCTTCAGGTGCTACTTGAATTTGGTTATACCCACTGAACCCATCTAGAAAAGAAAAATACTTTCTCCCAACAAGGTTGTCCAATACTTGGTCAATGAATGGTAAGGGAAAGTAGTCCTTTTTTGTAGCTTTTTTTAGCTCCCTATAGTCAATACACACCCTCCATTTCCCATTCTTTTTAGGCACTATGACAAGGGGTGAGACCCATTGACTGTCTAAAATTGGATATATAAACCCTACTTGCAGTAATTTTTCTATTTTAGTTTTAACAATATCCTTTAAAGTAGGATTCAATCTTCTCTGGGGTTGTCTAACAGGTTTAATATCCTCAGTGTATATATGATGGGTACAAATCTCAGGAGGTATGCCCTTCATATCTTGGTATTCCCAGGCAAAAGCTACCGAATGGGAAATCAGAAGTTGGATAAGTTTTTCTTCCTGATTTGCTGTTAACTGAGTATTGATATTAAGTGTTTTCCCTGGTAAAATCATGACCTATTTTGTGATTTGATCCATAGATGTAGTTAATCCATATAGTGGAGTCATGGTATTGAGGGGGCAAGAATGTGGAAGCAACATGTGGAACATAGCTAAGTCTCTGTAAAAGGTTTCCCCACAAGGAAAGATATTTGCGAGGGTATAATGAGAAGAAGTAAGAAGTTCTCTCCTAGAATCTTGGGCAAGCTCCATCACATCCTCATTGATTAGGATGTGGGTAATGTCTTTTGTTGTATGATAGTAGATTTCTTCTTCCAACTCTCCCAGATGTTCCCTGATGGTTACCATAGCTACTAAGGCACTGTTGTCATTGTTCTCTGGTTCATCCACCCATACTCTTCCTATATAATGTATTGATGGTTTAGTTGGAGGATACAAATATATTTTATTCAAATCTATCCCATTATAAATGACCATATCCTTAGTTTGACAATCAATAGATGTTGCTTCTGTAGCCAGCCATGGTCTTCCTAAAATTAGTGGATAAGCATTTCTTTGGTTTCTCGGTTCTAATATCAGGAAGTCTTCTAGAAATTCCCATGATTCTGTCACAACTGGTACATCAGTGATTACTCCTTTTGAAACAGCTACTGACTGGTCAGCAAGTTGAAGGATTGTAGTTGTGGATTGGATACCTAATAGAGCTAATTTGTCCATTGTATGAACTGTCATCACATTAATTGCTGCTCCCAAATCAACCAAAACATTTGAAATTTCTACCCCTGAGATGAAAATAGTTATGATAGGATTTCTAGGGTCTCCATATTTGGGGAGGAGCATTTCTCCCATCAATAGATCTACTACTTTCCCTTCCACTTGTATTGTAGAAGGAAAGTTTTTCTTCCTGCCCTGTGTTTTAACACAATGTTGTTTAATGAATTGATTTAGTTTTACTACATCTCAGATTGCTTGGAGGAGAGGAATTTCAATGTTTAGTTGCTTGATTTCTTGTAAAAGTTCTGATTCTAGGTTGGGTTGGACTTGTCTTTGTAAGATCTTTATCTGGGGGACATGTTGTTTGAGCCGTTTTGGGTACGGTGATAGTTTTTCCATCTCTGGAGCATCTTCGAGTTCTTATCAGAATTGTGTCTAGGAATGTTCTCCAGAGTTGGTCTTTTAGGAGCAACTCCAAAGTTATCCAGGGATGATTCTTTTAGCACATTTTTGGTAGTAATCTCCTCTAGGAGTTGAGTGGATGAATTTTCAAGTTCCTCATCATTGGTTACTTCAACTACAGTTAGAGGAGATGGTCTTGGGAATGCTTTCCCAGAACATAGCTGGAGATTATTAGAATATATAGTGTTAATTCCAGCCATGTTTTCTTGCTCTATCATGTAAACAGTTGCTCTCTGTTTATTTCGTGGGTTTGGTATAGGCTGAGCTGGTAAGGGTGGTTGGCTAACCGGCTCATTTTGTGATTGACCTTGTGTGTTGGAGGGTCCAGTTTGTAAAGCTTATTGTTGAGGTTGGAAACATCTAGGTTGTCCCCAGTATTGTTGATTATATCCCTGTTGAGGACCCCATTGAGGTTGCATGTTTTGAGATCCAAACTGTGGTGGCCACTATCGATTTCCCCAGTGCTGATTTTGCCAATTTTGGTTTTGCCAATGTTGATTTGGCCAATCCTGTTGTCCCCAAGAAGGATTATTCTAAGGCCCATGCCAAGTTGGATTCCATTGATTATTTCACCAATTAGAAGGACCCTTGTAAGAAGGCTGGTATGGATACTAATTATAAGGGAAATTCCCAGCTTGTTTTTGTCCCACATAGTTCAATTCTTCTTCTATTACAACATTCTTCTTACTTAACCTTTTCAAGGCTGGGAGTTGGCTACATTAACTAGTAGGATGTTCCATGTCATAGATCTAACAAATCTCTAATTTTTCTAAAGGTAATTCTATCAACAGATGCTTGTTTCTACACCTAGGACAATAGATGGAGAGTGGTTCAGTCGTTCTATTTTGATCAGCTATTCTAGTTTTTTCCTGAATCCCATCTAGTGTGGTATTTAATTGGACCAAAATATCTATTTTTAGATTTGCAATCTCTTCCATTAAATGTCCTATTTCATTCTTCCCTTTGAAATTTTTGGATGATCTCACTCCATCTTGGGTTCTAGAATAGTTTTTGCAGAGTTCTTCTATAGTAGGTATATCCATTTTGTTGATATTTCCTTTTCCCATTAGATCCAGTGCATGTTTTGATTCTTTATCCAATCCTTTTACAAATAAGGTTCTGGCCAAAGAGTGATTTACTGGGTTGCCATACCTTCTCAAGGTGAAGTTAAACTTTTCCACATAGTCCTCTAAGGTCTCTTCCTCTCCTTGTCTAATTTTAAACAATTCCTCATTTTTATTACTAACTCTATAATAATCTTGGTAGTTTCCTAAAAACTATGTTTCCATCTGATCCCAAGAATGAGTAGAGTTCTAGGGTAAACTCATAAACCATCTCATCGTAAAATCTTTTAGGGTTGAAGGGAACAGTTTGATTTTTTGGTTATCTGATCCATAATCATAAGTTTGGAATACTACTTTAAATTCAAACAGAAACTGATCTAGATCCTTCGAAGAAAGACCTCTAAAATTTGGCAAGTGTGCTGGAGAGATATTTTTCATAGGAGCATTATCTCTAGCAGCTAGAACAATGGGATATGAGAAGGTTCTTGGAGCCTGATTTTCCTCTTCTTCATGATTATCATTATTATCATCCATGTTTAGTACTGGTTCTTCTCCCTGAGGTTCTAGGAAATTAGGTTCTATCAAAGGATATGCCTAAAACTTTTATTGTAATTCTTGGATATAATCAGCGAGTGGAAGATTTGGAGGATCTAAGGGATTATTGATTTGAGGTGTAGCTTCCAAGGTAGGTTCTAGGTTTCTTTCTTCAACAAGATCTTGTGCCACCCCACTACTTTCTCTTATAGCTTGTTGATGGGGTGTCTATTTTATTTATCTTCCTTTTGAATATGTAGCTCTAACCATACAGATCTAACCTAAAAATTATTTAGCTAAGTTTTCCTAATTAACACAATCATCCTCAGAAATAACAACAAAAATGACAAGGGGTCATTGTACCTCATCATTTTATCATATTTTAGATGTCAAAATCCAAGGCTGTGTCATCGGCTATCTTCAAATAGAGATTCTACAGTTACCAGATTTCTCTAGCTAATTCTAATGGCTTTTACTAATTTAAAGAGATTGATCTATTCACTTACAAAATGAATTCAAAGAATGTTGAAAACAGAATTGAACAGTAAATTACTCAAAGCAAATCTATAAGCTACAACATGCATCTATCTATCAAAATCAATAAGTATTCTATAAAGCAAAATTTGAAACAACAAAATAGTAGTACTAGCCTTCTGCCTTGGTGGTGAGAGTGGGCCCTTTCTCAACACCCTTAGGGCCGAAGGCTATAGTAAGGAATCAACACAAAAGAATAAGATCACAACTAAATTCGGTCCAATTCCATTCACTTTGCATTCATAGAAGTATTGATATCCTAATTGAGATTACAGAAAATCAAAATAAAAAAAGTCCCTTTTTCCTACTGCTTCTGTAAGTATATATAAAATAAGTGATGACATATCACTTATCTTATCTACCAGTTCTTCTATGAGATGACATCCATCTCTTTATTATACTAGTTGTCTAACTATGAAAAATAACCATGCAATAAAAATAGATTGAGTGGAACAGAAGTCCACTCTGAATTCTAAGTTTGAGTCTTAATACATTTGGGCAACGAGGCCCTGAAAATATGGACATTAAATCAGTTTGATCAGTAACTCATGCAAAAACTTAAAAAGAGATAAAAACTCCCAGCAGTTAACTAAAGATGGTCCTTAATCACTCAGGTGATGATCTGAGTAATATGAGGGGTATCACGATCACCATTGAAAGTGCCTGACCAACAGCTGTGCTAGAAATCTGCCCTATTCTAAAGAGGTACCGGAAATGTATGTCTTTGTTTGCAACTCTGGAGATATGTCTGTAGCTCTGGAGATATAATTGTGGCCTTCTTGCTCAGCTCCGGAGATATAATTGCGGCCTTCTTGCTTAGCTCTAGAGATGTTCCAGACTTCAATCCAACTCCGGGAAGGCTCTTCCTCTTACTTCAAAACTTCTGATGTCATGGTATTCTAGTATTGTCTCTGGAGATATTTAGGACTACCTCCAGAGATGCACAAAATTGCCATCCTGAACATCTACACCTGTTGATTCAAAAAGAGAAGTATTTCTACATATTTCCATCAATTCCATGCACATTAGTCCTTTAATAAAAAATAATGATCTTAAGTAATTTATCTTCAATTAATCATTATATAGAATAATCTTGCTAGCCTATTCAGGTGCAGACATCAAGAAAGATGGGATCAGAAAGGAGAAAAAGAGAGGTAAAAAGATGTATTTTATGGGTGCTACTTGGCACTCATTAGAAACTATGTGCCCAAGTAGTTATCTTTGTTATAATGCATGGCTTCTTTGTGAACCATGAAGATTGTGTATGGACCCTCTTGGATGGTCCATGGTTTTGTAACAAATCTACCCATGTTGCTATTATTTTCCTAATTAAAAGGAGGAAGATAATTTCTTGGAGGAAAAAAGAAAAAAAATGGTTTGCATCATCCTCATTCAAATGAGGCCATGGTGAGTTGTGGCAATGAGGATTGCCCCTATTTGGATAAGATTAGTTCTAGAGAAAATATTAATAATGTTCCTATTTCTAAGACCCTTGGCAAGATTCATTCAAATGAGAAGATTTTAGGTTATAGGAAGTGGGTAATTTTATTTTTTTGATACATAAGCCAATATTTGTATTATATTATAAAAAGTCTGAAAATACATAAGATGGCCTCATAGGCTGACTGAAAGATATGCAGAGCTTAGACTAAAATGCCCTTCTGACATATAACCCAAACCCCTGACAAGAGACCACGCAGGGCCTGACACAGAAGCATCTAAAAACATAAAAAAGCCACGCAAGGGTTGACCAAAACCCCTATTTCATTGCATTGCAAAAAGGAGGGAGAAAGATTGCCATGACATTATATAGAATCCATATTAGCATCTAGGGTTCAAAAATCATTCACCCATTCAAAATCATCCCTGAACGGCTCCATCTGCAACTCTTTTTTAAGGAAGCTTGTTCCAACCTCCACTAACTCTCTATAATCTATAAGAGACATACCTTTCAATTCAAGTAGAAAGGGGTAATATCTGACAACCTCATTTGTGTTTTGTAACAAGTGGAAGTTTGCCAGCCTCGAGATGCCAATTCCTAAAGATGCTGCTCTGATAATCTCCTTCAAACCAACTATAAGGTTCTCCTTGAAAAGTTTTCTAACTAGCTGCTCTGCTACATCTTTGGGAAGACCATTGTCCAAAATTGTTGCAAGGAAGCAAGAAGCAATGATAGTGTCCATCCTATAAAACTCACTACCTTCCATGAACCTCCAACCAAGAATCATTTTAATTGTAGCTAAGATAATGTCATCACTGAGCCGTAGCACTCACTTCATCCTGTGATCTGTGATTGCCCCTTTGAATACCAGTTGCCTCACTGAGCTTTCCAATTGGATAAGGGTATCCATACCCAAGCACACCATTCCCTCGATTGCAATTTGAGCCACAAATCTTGTTCTAGTCACCATTGAAAGAGGAGAGAAATGGGAGACAACAGAGAAATCAAGGCGAGGGTTTGGTAAAAAGAAGAAAACAAAAGCATATAATGTCTGCTCCTTCTTAGCCCTTCGCTTAACAAAGATTATGGAAACCCAAACGAGGGAAAAGTTACCTTCTCATAATTAATCTGATATCAAAGGGTGGTAAAAGAAAATAACCTGACATCCTTGCAATGATTTGAAAGTCTAATGAAAGCCAAGTCCCATCATCTATTGCGGAAGCAAGGAAAACTTGCCACTGTGTCCTGCCAAAGCCACCATGTTCAACCACTACCATCGAGCCCTAAACCTTCCACAAGGGGTTGTGTGGAAGGTCTCCCACCCTTCTGCCCATAGGCTCAATCAAGTTTGACTTAGAGGCCTTACAGGATCCAAAATCTCTTTGACGTTCCTACCATCTGCACCCAAATTAGAAAGGGCATCCTCTTCTGTATTAACTTCCCTATAAATATGCTTTATCAAAACCATGTCAAAGCTGTCAAGGAGGGAAATTGCCTACTCTAACAACGCACTCAGTCTCTAGTTGATCATCCTCTTGGTCCTAAGACTGTTAATAATCAGTAGGGAATCCCCTTCTACCTCCAGCTTTTTAATATTGAGCTCTTGACACAATCTGAGGCCCAAGATTACAGATTGCATTTCTACCATGTTGTTCATTCCTATCTGAAGGTTTTCCACCAATCTTCCAATTGTCCTACCATTCCATTCTTGGATTATGCACCCGACACCTGACACTCTTGGGTTTCCTCTTGCTGCCCCATTGAAGTTCAGTTTAAACCAGCCTACTTCTGGAGGAGTCCATTGCATTGATCTCCTTTCAACTCTTGAAGATTCCTAATTGGTTAGATCTATAGGTGGAAGAAGGCCTTGCCAATTCTTTCTCATCTCAGCATCCCAAGTATTAAATTTCTTCTTTCCAAACGCCCTTCTGACAGCCTTGCATTCACAACTTCAACAATGTTTACCTCTAACTTATTAATAAATGTGTAAAAATGGACTTCTTTGTCCTAAAAAATTCTTCTATTTCTTTCTTTCCAGAGGGGTAAGTGCACAAAAATGAGGGACAAAAATGGGGTCTTAAGTTGCCACTTTTTTTCTGAAATCAGGAAACATTGATGTTGATGAGAAATTCAAGATAGCTACACTCAAAATTTGAAGATGGAACAAAAATAAGAGTTGTAGTGCTTCGAATCTAGTTTCTAAACTACTAATTTTTTCCAAAAATGGTTGAGATTAAGGGGTTCAAAAAGGGGGAGCACATAAATTGGTCCTATTTTTCACAAAAAAACATAACATAGTGTCTGGTGTGCTCCCCCTAAAATGTTATTTTTTTTAGTATTTCAATAGTCGCTCTAGTGAGAAATTAGGTAACACCATGTAGTTTATCCCTGATTTTTCTGATAATTTTTTAATGAATAATTGATTTTTTAGTAATTTTTAAAGTGGACACATCCTGAAAAACATAAATTTGAGCATGCTCCCCCCTAAAATGTTTGAAAACTAATTGAAAATCATTTTTTTTATTCGTGTAGAATGGAGTCTAGTTTCTAAAAATATAACTTATTTCAATTTTTTATGAACAGTTAAAAAAAAGTCAAAAATACTAAACACTGGTTTTTGCAAAAACTAGACACACTAACAAAAGAAATTCAAGATGAAACACTAAACGTACTCAAGATGTGAAAAAAATATATGGTTAGATAGATAACAGAGAGCTTAAGATTATGGTGGTATTTTCTTTGAGTTTTCATTGAAAAAAGTGTCATCCTGATGGGGAGCACGCTCCAGATTTTCTCCATATTTTGCTAAAATTTGATAAAAATACGTTAAACAAAGCTGAGCATAATGCGATCGCATTATAATGTGCCCATGTTATGATGAGCATAACTAGCAATACACATGCCAATTGCATTTGCTTGAAAGTTTCTAAGGCTTTTTCAACAAATCCATTTTTTGCATATCTTGCAATCATTGCATTCCATTATAGAACATCTCTTTGAGGTGTTACATCATACTATTGACATGCCTTTTCTGTGCTTCCACACTTTACATACATGTCTACAGGGGCAGCTTCACTTCTTATCATCTCTCTCACTCTCTATTTCTCTCCCCTCTCTACGTCCTACCCTTTCTCTGAGTCTCTCCTTCCCTCCCCTCTCTACCTCCTACCTTCTCTCTCACTCTCTTCTTCCCTCCCCTATCTACCTTCTACCCTCTCTCTCACTCTCTACTTCCCTCCCCTATCTACCTCCTACCCTCTTTTTGAGTCTTTTCTTCCTTTGCCTCTCTACCTCCTACCTTCTCTCTCACTCTCTTCTCCCCCCTCCCTCTCTACCTCTTACCCTCTTTCTCACTTTCTACTTCCCTCCCCTGTCTACCTCCTACCCTCTCTCTTAATCTCTTCTTCCCTCCCATGTCTACCTCCTACCCTCTCTCTCTTCTTCCTTCCCCTATCTACCTCCTATAGTCCTCTCCCACTCTTTACTTCCCTCATGTGTCTACCTCCTATCCTCTCTCTCACTCTCTACTTCCCTCCCATCTCTACCTCTCCTCATCATTCTTCCCATGCAATGAAATTTCATAAATTATCTTGTTTCCATTTCATCATCCCAATTTATATCCTCATTCCTCTTTGCATGTCCTAGTTTTCTTGTTTCCATATTCTTTGTCGACATGTGAGAGGAGAGGTAGGAAGAGGGAGAGGATGGAGATGGATGGGAGAGAGAGGGGAGAGATAGGGTGATAAGGGGGGAGAGAGAGTCCTAGTTTTCTTGTTTTGGAGCTAGAGAAAGAGGGTTGGTCAGGTTTATGAGTTTAGGGTTGCTTAAGTTTAGGTTTTAGTGGAATTATTTATGGTTTAGGGGTTTAGAGTTTCTTGGGTTTATGGTTTAGGGGTTAGATTTTAGGGGTATTATTTAGGGTTTACGGGTTTTGGGAGAGAGAGGTTTAGGATTGCTCAGGTTTAGGGGCATATTTAGGGTTTATGAGTTTAGGGTTGCTTAGACCTTTAGGGGTAAATTATTTAGCATTTATGAGTTTCTAGGGTTGCTCAAGTTTAGGGTTTAGGGGTTAGTGTTAAAGGGGAATTATTTTACAATTTCCCTCCAATCCTCGTAATACTAACACATTAGTCCACCCATCTCCTAATCCATCAATCCCTAGCATCCATCCACCATATAACTCACTATCTAATCCAACATCAAACATTCTAAGCTCTAATCCATCAACCCATGCATGCTTGAAAATTTTTCTCCTTGAAGAGTCTTTTACAAAATCCAAAAATAAAAGCAAAGATATGGAGCCATCCAAATCCACTGATCCAATTTCATCCCCCTCTAACACTCCCAATCCTAATCCATACAAGCCTCCTATATCTATTGACTTGATCCTAATTGTAACCCCACAACATCTTCCATCATTATCCATCAACTATATGCATATCCTAGTCCATCAACACATGAAGCCATGAAGGATGTGACCCAAGGACTATTAGAAAGAAATCTAAGAACATCATGTACTCAAATTCCTATCCTTGAGCCCAACAAAGAACCTCCTAATAACATGTATACCACTCCAACACCATCATCCACTCTTGTGTCTATCCATTTCATTGAAGACTCTCCTACCATAAGTCCAAGTCAAACCCTATCATGTAGCCATGCTGTCAAACATCCAAAGATTATTGATCCTGGATCTAATAACCCATCACATCCATCTAAGAAACCCAATAGCTATACTTTAATCTAGCCTAGTCCAAAGAATGTGGGAACACCAACCACCCATCCTAATTTAAATCCAAACATCCCATATAATCCCATCTTGGTTCCCTTACCCTATCATGGTCAACCCCTCTGTACATCGATCCCATGATTAATCCTCTAATATCTCCTAGTGAACCCCCATCACCACCTCTTACTCCTCAATCTAATGAATATCAATGCATCCCCACTTATCCTATCCATATCTAATATCATGCTATCCATGCTTATCCTCTTTGTGATCAAGATATTATCTATGAACTTGAGATCTTATCCATGACCAAGTAAGTTCCCACATCACTCCTATCCATCATCCCATTAGCCCTATCCATCATCCCATGCTAGTCCTATTTATTATCCATCAATATCCCATGATGAGACACTTGGTCCCCAAGAAAACATAGACAATCAAACAAATATCTTCTAGGTTTTATGGTTTAGGAGTTATGGGTTTAGGGGTTTAGGGCTGCTCATTTTTAGGGTTTAGGGGTTAGCGGTTAGGGTTTAGGGGCATTATTTATGGTTTAGGGTTTAGGGTTTATGGATTAGGGGTTAAGGTTTAGAGATTTAGGTTTATCGTTTAGGTAGAGAGGTGAATAGGGAGATATAGAGGATATCGAGCCTGGGAGAGATATCTCTATCTCCTCTATCCCTCTCTCTAACTATACCTACCTCTCTATCTCTCTCTCCCTATCTCTCTATCTTGCTATATCTCTTTCGATCCCCTCTCACTAACTCTGCCTTTCTATCTCTTCCTCCCTCGCTATTTGAGGTTTACATGAGTTTAGGGTTGCTAAAGTAAATAGGGTTTAGGGTTTAGGGGAATTATTTAGGCTTTAGGGGTTTAGGGATGCTCGAGTTTAGGGTTTAGGGTTTAGGGGTTTAGGGTTTCTTGAGTTTAGGGGTTAGGGTTTAGGGTTTAGAGAGAGATAGAGCGAGGGGACCAATATAGATTGGGAGAGATAGGGAGATAGATGTTTAAGGTTGCTTCCAAGTTTTATGGTTTAGGATTTAGGGGTTTAGGGGTTTAGGGTTTCTTGTTTTTAGGGTTTAGGGGTTAGGGGTTAGGGTTTAGGGGCATTATTTATGGTTTATGGTTTATGGTTTATGGGTTAGGGGTTAAGGTTTAGAGGTTTAGGTTTATGGTTTAGGTAGAGATGCAAATAGGGAGATATAGAGGAGATCGAGCCTGGGAGAGATATCTCTGTCTCCTTTATCCCTCTCTCTAACTATACCTACCTCTCTATCTCTCTCTCTCTCTCCATGTCTCTCTATCTTGCTAGATCTCTTTCCATCACCTCTCTCTAACTCTACCTTTCTGTCTCTCCCTCACTCACGATTTGAGGTTTACATGAGTTTAGGGTTGCTCAAGTAAATAGGGTTTAGGGTTTAGGGTAAGGGTTTAGAAGAATTATTTAGGCTTTAGGGGTTTATGGTTTAGGATTTAGGGGTTAGAGGTTTAGGGTTGCTTGAGTTTAGGGGTTAGGGATTAGGGTTTAGAGAGAGAGATAGAGCGAGGGGACAAATAGAGATTGGGAGAGATAGGGAGATAGAAGTTTAGGGTTGCTTCCAGGTTTTATGGTTTAGGGGTTAGGGGTTTATGGTTTCTCATTTTTAGGGTTTAGGGTTTAGGGGTTAGGGTTTAGGGGTATTATTTATGGTTTAGGGTTTATGGTTTAGGGGTTAGGGGTTAAGGTTTAGAGGTTCAGGTTTATGGTTTAGGAGAGAGGTGCATAGGGAGATATAAAGGACACCGAGCCTGGGAGAGATATCTATGTCTCCTCTATCCCTCTCTCTAACTATAACTATCTCTCTATCTCTCTCTCTCTCTCCCTGTCTCTCTATCTTTCTAGATCTCTTTTGATCCCCTCTCTCTAACTAGATACCTTTCTATCTCTCCCTCCCTCACTATTTGAGGTTTACATGAGTTTAGGGTTTCTCAAGTAAATAGGGTTTATGGTTTAGGGTAAGGGTTTAGGGGAATTATTTAGGCTTTAAGAGTTTAGGGATGCTCTATTTTAGGGTTTAGGGTTTAGGGGTTAGGGGTTAGGGGTTTAGGGTTGCTTGAGTTTAGGGGTTAGGGTTTAGGGTTTAGAGAGAGATAGAGCGAGGGAACCAATAGAGTTTGGGAGAGATAGGGAGATAGAGGTTTAGGGTTGCTTCCAAGTTTTATGGTTTAGGGGTTAGGGGTTTAGGGGTTTAGGGTTGCTCGATTTTAGGGTTTAGGGTTTAGAGGTTAGGGTTTAGGGGCATTATTTAGGGTTTAGGGTTTATGGTTTAGAGGTTTACTACCTCTCTCTCCTCCTCTCTATCTCTCTCCCCATCCATCTACCTCTTGAAATATCTCTCCCTATGTCTCTAAACATCTCTTGATCTCTTTCCCTATTGAGCTATCTATCCTCATAACCCCATCTCTAAATATACCCCTCTCTACCTCTCTCTATATTTCCCTATCTATCTCTCCCTTGCTAGATCTATCTCCCTATATCTCACCTCTCTCTATATATGTATCTCTATCTTTCTCCCTCTATAGACCCCTTTCTCTATCTCAATCCCCATCTCTCCCTCTTTGCGTCTCTATCTCCACCTATCCTCTCTATCTCCACGTCCCTCTCTATCTCTCCATGTCTCCCGATCCCTCTCTCTATATAGGATAGAGAAATGAAGAGAGAGAGAGAGAGAGAGAGAGAGAGAGAGAGAGAGAGAGAGAGAGAGACTCTCCCATGTAGATACAAGGTTACATTTGTCCCTCCTTGTTTTAAAAAGTTCTATTTTATGAACCACATGGATATTTGAGTCTAGGGATACTCTTGGACCATCACTTGATTACCTATTTGATGCACTACATACATAGTTACAATATATTTTATGTGAGAGCATGACATCCTAGACCATGATTTTGGCACCAACATTTAGAAGGTTATGATTTTTGCATGCATGAACCTTTATGTTTTCATGCTTCCCAGAACGTGCTCACATTATAACACGAGCGCATTTTGGGAAGCATTGAAAACGGTAAAAAAACATGTGGGATCCATGTTTCAGACCCCACATGATTGTTATTCCTACTTTTCATGAGTATATCACACAAGATAATGCTTTTCATATTGTTTGATTAATTGAGAGTCATTTTTATATCAATCCACCACCTTTTTTTGTTTTTTCAACGTAGAAGAACTAATTTTGCATGTTTTTGGAGAAAATTTGATTATTTAAACTCAAAGTTTCATGTTTCATGTGTGATATTTTTTCAAAGCTAATTACCATTGATATATAGATTGAATTTGATGATATATGTTTGTTTCTTCCATAAATTTCACTAATCATATTCTAGAATTATATAGAATTCATAATCAAACTTGCGAAAAAGAAGAATTTGAGGATTTTGAAGCCATCTTTTGGAGAATTAGTCAACTGCAATATCTGATTCTAATGTATGTTCAATTTATGTCCATTTTAATTCACATATATATGTTCTTATGTTCTTTATGTCTTTATGTTTTTTATGTTCTTTATGTTCTAAGATATATATGTGTCTAGGTATATCAGTTAGTTCAGTCAAAGAGACTCCAAATTCCTCATGTTTCCACCTTGTTTCAGCTCTTCATGCCTTCATTTCACCTATTTTCAGCTATAAAAGAGAAAAACATTATCAAATAATTCATAAAATAATTTTAGTGAACAATTGTTTGTCATACTCATATTCATGATCAACGAGCCAAACTTGATTTTGGAAGACTCTTATTTTTTGCCCTAGGATGATATAGAAGGATTTATTTCTTAATACATGCATAATTCAATTCATTTAACAGAACCATGCAATGGCTTGAATCTTAGACTATCCTATGCCCTCTATTTTGACAATCCTACTTGTCTCTATTGATCATTTAGACATAATTGTTAGGTGTCCTTTTGATAACTTCTCCATGCATGTTTCATAGTATGAATTCTCTTGGAGAAGGTTGGAGGATGTGGAGACCTCTTTAGTGTCTTGGGATAGGACATTCTTTATTCACCAATTCATAAATAAGTTGAACTTTTAGTCAATAGAAGCCAAAATACATCCATTTGCAATCATGGATTAGTTAAGGACAACTAGGTGGTAAATTTGTTGCCATTGGCAACTTCACAAATACCCTATATGAAGTTCTCCCATGTACTAAAAACAACACTTTGCACTAGGCTTAACATCTCACCAAAGCATGAAATCATAGTTTTCTTACAAAAATGGAGGACATGAGCACCACAACCTATTTGACAAATTGTTACAACTCACTTTGATACCACTCAATTCATAAAAAATATGATGGAGATTATGTATTATATTTCATCAACATAACAAAATTTTAGAGAAGAGAGTTATCTACAAATATATGGACATACAAGCATCATGACACAAGATGATACAAAGGGAGTTATATGGAGATAAAACACTAAAAAGGAGGTTTTCATGAGTGTAGGATAGTCACAAGTGTATATAATAGTCCACTATCATAGTCATGACCAGCATGAAGTTGTTTTTAATTTATGCATTACTTAAGATGTCTTTGATCTTTTGTCATGAGTATCCAGAAGGTTATCTTCAAGGGTTAATGTTCTTTTGACTATCACAAAGTTTTTGGACTTGTTTAAGACTATTAGGATAGTCGATTTATGTTGATTAATAGCCCCCTTCAATGGCATTCATTTTGTCATCCTTCAAAATCACCTCCATACAACTCATATATGTAAAAAATAAACCATACAATTCATGATTTCCAAACCTAAAATAATGATTTAATACTCATATAAGAGTCCAAACAATGGCCTTCAAGGGGCAAGATAGTCAAGAGCAGTCAAGGTGATGTTCTTAATCTAGGTGTCTAGGTGACTTAGGTCTAGATTATGATAAGGTATAAAGATTAGGTGTCTTAGGTCTACTATGTCTATAATGGGTGTCTTATGTGTCCTACGTCTACTAGAATACATGTGTCTTATGTCTTAGGTGAGGCCACATGAGCTTCCACCTTCACGTGGTTGGCCTTGTCAGTATAGAATATTTATTTTCTTGAAGCTAAGGGAAGCTCTTTTAGGTAATAGGAAAACTTTATCAACTTCAGTGTCATCATGGTGTAGAGGCACCCAGGTTGTCATGCATCCAAGAGGGGTCAAAAAGTGAAATATGAGTTTCAATGCTCCAATAGGTGTATGGGTCACAAACTAACTAAACAACAAGGCAACAATATGAGTTTCAATCCCCAAGCTTCAACTCTTCATTCTAGGACTTCTAAACATAGAGCAACATTTTGCATTCCATAGCTCGTGGGGCTAAACAGACTGTGCTAACACATAGGGTGGGTGGGTAAATTCTAGGGGAGGTCTCATTTCATGTGCCAAGTGCCCCAATCGTTTAGGGCAGCAGGCTACTGGCAAAGTCCCTTAAGATCCCTAAGATGCAAAAATTGCCAAACTTTGATGGAGTAGTTCTTGAAATTTGTGGTAGCTGGGAACATTTCATTTGGACCTACAGGTACACATGGGGTCCATCCACAATAACCTCTCTCAGTTTTGGTCAACTCCAGTCTATTTGACCGTGCCGAAATCAAATGCATTCTTACAAAATGCTTTAGTTCCATGAGATGCTAGGAGTGACATTTTGCATTCCATAGCTCATGGGGCCAAACAGATTGCGCCAACACGTCAGGGTGGGTGGGTAAATGTCAGGGAGGTCTCATTTTGTGTGCCAAGTGCCCCAATCATTTGGGGCAGCAAGCTATCGGCAAAGTCCCTTAAGATCCCTAAGATGCAAAAATTGCCACACTTTGACTGAGTAGTTCTTGAAATTTGTGGAAGCTGGGAACATTTTGTTTGGACCTATAGGTGCATGTGGGGTCCATCCATAATAAAATATCTCAGTTTTGGTCAACTCCGGTCTGTTTGACCGTGCCGAAATCAAATGAATTCTTGCAAAATGCTTCAGTTTCATGTAGTAGAAAGATGCTAGGAGTGACATTTTGCATTCCATAGCTCGTGGGGCTGAATAGACTATGCCAACACGTTAGGATGGGCAGGAAAATGCCAAGGGAGGTCTCATTTCATGTGCCAAGTGCCCCAATCTTTCAGGGCAGTAGGCTACCGGCTAAGTCCCTTAAGATCCCTAAGATGAAAAAACTGCCAAACTTTGACAGAGCAGTTCTTAGAATTCATGGTAGCTGGGAATGTTTCATTTTGACCTACAACTACATGTGGGATCCATATAAAATAACCTTTCTTAGTTTCGTTCAAGTCCTGTCTGTTTGACCGTGCTTTAATCAAACACAGTCTTGCAAAATGCTTCAATTTCATGTAGTGGAAAGGTTGTCAGGTGCCATATTTTTTGTTCTGCTCATCATGAGGCCTAACCGACTGTGCCAACACGTCAAGGTGGGTGAGTAAGTGGCAAGGAAGGTCTCATTTTGTATGTCAAGCATCCCAGTCATTCCGGCCTGTAAGCTACCGACACCTGGCACCTTTTGTGTTTACCGGTAGCTTGCAGCCTGAAATAACTAATACACTTGGCGCATGAAACAAGACCTCCCCTAGAATTTACTTGTCCACCCAGACATATTGATGTAGTTGGTTCAGTCCCACGATGAGAAGAACAAAAAATATGGCACATAGCAACCTTTCCAGTGCATGGAACTAAAGCATTTTGCAAGAATGTGTTTGATTTCAGCACGGTCAAACGGACAGGAGTTGAACGAAAATGAGAGAGGTTATTTGAGACGGATCCCGTATGCACTTGTAGGTTAAAATGACTTGTTCCCATCTACCACAAATTTTGAGAACTACTCTATGAAAGTTTGGCAGTTTTTTCATCTTAGGGATCTTAAGGGACTTAGCTAGTAGCCTGCTGCCCCAAAAGATTGGGGCACTTGGCACATGAAATAAGACCTCCCCTGGCATTTACCCACCCACCCTGTCGTGTTGGCACAGTTTGTTCAGCCCCATGAGCTATGGAATGCAAAATGACACTCCCAGCATCTTTCTACTGCATGAAACTGAAGCATTTTGCAAGAATGCATTTGATTTTAGCATGGTCAAACAGACAGGAGTTGACCAAAACTGAGAGAGGTTATTGTGGATGGACCCCACATACACCTATAGGTCCAAACAAAACATTCCCAACTGCCATGAATTTTAAGAATAGTTCTGTCAAAGTTTGGTAGTTTTTTCATCTTCGGGATCTTAAGGGACTTTGCCAATAGCCTACTGCCCTGAACGATTGGGGCACTTGGCACATGAACGAGACCTCCCTTGGCATTTCCCACCCACCCCGATGTGTTGGCGTAGTCCATTCGTCCCCATGAGCTATGGAATGCAAAATGTCACTCCTAGCACCTTTCTACTGCATAGAACTGAAGCATTTTGCAAGAATGTGTTTGATTCTGGCATGGTCAAACAGACAATAGTTGAACAAAACTAAGAGAGGTTGTTGTAGACAGACCCCACATGCACTTGTAGGTCCAAACAAAATATTCCCAGCTGCCATGAATTTTGATAACTACTCTATCAAAGTTTGGTAGCTTTTTCATCTTTAGGATCTTAAGGGACTTTGTCGGTAGCCTGCTGCCCCAAACGATTGGGCCACTTGGCACACAAAATGAGACCTCCCCTGTTCTTTACCCACCCACCCCAATGTATTGGAGCAGTCTGTTTGGCCTCACAAGCTATGGAAATCTTAGAAGCTTAGAAGCATGTCATTTTGTTGTACTACTAGGCCTAGGGTTGGTCAAATAAGGAAATCTTAGAAGCTTGTTGTTCCTAAGTTCTTGTGAAGCATCATTGCATTGTATTTGTTGTCTCCATCCTATGTAAGACCATCCTAGTGTAGGTTATGGTGTTTGACATGTTAATGACAATCCTTTATGAAGGAAACTGGGTTGGTTAGAGAACTTGTGGGGCTACAAGATTGTGATGAAAGGTGGAGATAAAATCTAGATGAATGGTCATTATGTGATGTGACAAGACCTTTGGAGTGGAGTTTGTAAGCTTGGTGGTTGAATATCTCATAGGTGCTTTGTAAAATAGGGCTAATTTGCCCTTAGGACAGTGATACTGTTAAGATTTGAAGGTAATGTTCCAAAACAAAGGTATGCACAAGTTTGATATGTTAATGTAGACCATACTAGGTATCTAAAATGCTCATTCTTTTGTGGGTTTGATAAGTATTCTAAAAGATATGCCTAATTTCCTTCAATTGGAGTGCTATAAGGCACAAGTTTTTTATGTTCTTTATGTCTTTATTTCTAATTTTAGGGTTGGTTTTTCCTTTTGGCACATGATTTTTTGATTTTTCCCTATTTATTTCTCATGATAAACTTATTGCCTTTTTGATTTTATTGCTACAGTTAGTCTAGGAGGGCCAGTCTCAGGATTGGAGGAGAAAATATTAATAAACTTGAGGGGAATCTGTGTTGTTCTTCCTTTATATGAGGATCATGACTATGTAAATTCATGACTGCATTCTATGAGGCTTATGTTTGATGAAGGAGGGTTTTCTGGACCCTAATTTCATTAAGTGGTTTTAGGATAAGTCTCTAAGGGAAGTCATTGAGTCTTTTATGGTGCAACAAGGTTATCACACCTATACTTTGGAATATGCTACCCTTGAGATAGTCCTTCCCAACCTTCTGATTGATATTGTGCAGGGTAGATCTCAGGGACAGTCACAGAGGCAGGGTGCAGTCATGTTTCATATTTAGTTAATGTGGTCGTCAATCAATGTGAGAGAGTGGGTATATTCTCTTAATGATGATGCTGAGACAGTATGATGAGGCAGTCATCAAAATACCATGAAGAAGAATGGCAATAAAATAGTCACAAGGTAAAACAATCATGCTTTGATGTTTCCATAGTCACGCAAAGGGAGATCAGTGTTCAAACATGATTATGAAGGGTTTTAAAAGCTAGCAGAGGTCTTTCATACTTTGAGGATGGTATACCAATCCATAGAGTCATTAGAACTTAATTTTGTGTGAGTATCAAGACTATGGATAATCTATATGAAGGCTAGGGTTTGATTTCCTAGGGTAATCCATCAAACCCTAAGCTTAAATATTCATATTAAGACTGGTGAAATTAATCAAGAAGACTGCCCTAAATCCTTGAGAAAGATTGTCACACCCTGACCACACAGCCCTAAATGGATGTTACTATTTATTATGAGACTCCTTAATCTTAGAGTTACTATAGAAAGAAAGGTTGAAAGTTGTGTCAAGATGGGGAGATGTTGTTCAAGAGTGATGCAGAGCAAGGTGTTAGGATGTTCAACTTTCAAGAAAACAAACCTACAAGTCTCAAAACTTAGTGATCATTGAAGGTCCTTCAATGGCTCCCTTATGCCTACTAGCCCTCCAAAAGGGGTCTATTCAACATAATTTTCTAAAGGACACCCAAAACCACAAAAAAATTACTTTTTCAGATACCCTTTATGGAGTACTTTAACATATCTTGAAACCAACTATGATTACTTTGGAAAGTATCCTCCTAAAACTGATTGTTCTGCTGCTACAAAGGGGTAATTAGCCCTGTTTTCCAAAGCAAGTACCCTTTAAACTCTTTACCAACCCTAAATCTTCATTGAAAGTCCTTGGCCAACCTATAAAACATTTGAATCAACATCTTTTAGGGTTTGGGACATTCATTAAAGCTCTAACTTACAAACCCCTTGTTTTAGGCCTTTCTAGGCTTGGACCTATGAGGGTTTATTGAAAATTCATACTCCACACACCTTCTAACCTTCCCAATGCTTCAAACATGTTTTAATATGTCTACCTATGCTACACCAACCTTCACAAATCCCTTACTAATGCCCTTTATGCAAACTCCCACTCTTAGCCATCACTTTTCAAGTCAAAAACTCACAACTTTGCCCTATGGCACCACACAAAACCACTCAACTCACCTCCCCTGCTCACAAAAACCATTCAAATATCTAACCTTGTCATCTTGGACCCATTCCACCTAGATATAGGAAGTACAGATGGAGGAATGGGCCATTAGTCCATCTTATGCAACCACAAACCCTCATAACAGAGTTTCAAACCTGTTGACAAAAAAAAACCAAAACAATGTTACTTCATGTCTCCATTAATTTCATGACTTTTAGGTCAGTATGCTTTTGTATAGACAAGTACAACAACCTATAACAACAGTTTGCATTGTAAAACTCATAAAAATTACATAAAATAGGAATTTTTTTTATTGATTCTTCATTCATACCAAGTCTCCAACCTCTTTCCTCGAGGTTACAAATCTTTTTAAATATTTTCCAACACTAACCAACAGTCACAATTACCATTTGAATGCCCATGACCATTGGGCTTTCTTAATTTCCATTGTTTTCACCTTTACAACTCCATATGACTAAATGACTTCTAATTGCATAAACTCAATGATATTATAAATTCAATGAATCCTAATTACATACTAGATGGTCTATTATGACCTTATTGTACAATAAAAGACTCCAAACCCCTAAAACCTAACATTAGACCTTATTTACATGAATTTGCCATGGTGCCCCTACACCAAAGAGTAAGAAATTGATTACTTGTGGAGAAAGAAAGATTCAACACTGTCATCTACATTTCAAGCACTATCCAAACCCACCCATTGAATACTAGTTGTTACACTATGTGCAAATCAACCCTCTTTAACCCACTATCCTGATACATTTTTCCAATTACCTAGCTCTAAGTCATTGCAAGTTAAGGGAATAGTATTAGCCATCCACCTTGGGTTACCTTTTATATCATTCCTACTTCAAGTGCAATCACATAAGATGGATGTTATGGGTGGCCATGGTTGTCATGAGATTGAGTACATTGACTTGGATCTAGGCGGGTGATTCAAGATCATTAATATCACGGTATTTTGAGAGGGGATCAAAGATATCATCATATATTTTATCTAGGTTTACAAGTTATGGAGAATCAAGAGAAATTGTGGTGGAATAAACATACAATTTCATCAAAGGACTTCCGACACCTTACCAATATAGGACTGCTAAATAGGGGCAACATTGTAATAACTTTTGTGCTTTGATTTACCATTAAAACCATGCATATAATTATTCTAATAAACTTTCCAAAAGACTATCCTATGAGTTTTGGGGAGTATAGATATGTAATCAAGGTCTCTAAAGGATTGCCCCCCATGTGTCTAGCTCACTAAACTTCATCACAATACTATCTAGCTGACCCCAACTTGCTTGTGAGCAGCATTAATGACTATCTTAAATCATTTGGACTGGAGTATTATTGCAAGAAAGGTTTTGAGTACTCCTTACACTTTCATCTAGTAATCACTGAGGGTATCAAGACCTAAGAAGTTCACAAAGCCATCCTATAAACAAATTATAAGAAGAGGAATAGTCATGAGGCTCTAAAAAGGTTACTTCAGGGGTTTTCATTGTAAGCAAGAGGTGAAAAGTTTGTATCAAAACAAATCAACCAAAACAAATCAACCACCCTTCACTATGGAGTTATCTTGCATCAAAGCATAAAGGATATAGGAATTTTGTAAAATGTCATAGTTGTAAGTACCCTACAAGACATGTATGCAAACTGTGGAAGCATATACAATGAATGTTCAAACTGTTTGACACGATGCCTCAAAGAAATGTTGTCTCATGGAAGGAAATGATTGCAAGATATTCATGAAATGGATTTGTTGAAAAGACTTTAGAAAATTTTGAACAAGTAAAAGCAATTGGAACGTGTAAAGACAAATTCCACAACCTTTGCCAACATCCTCCCTATCTGTACACCAATATAGAATGTTTGGAAGAGCGTATGGACAGCCATCAAAGCATCAAGGAAATAGGAAATTTGTCACATGTTGTAATTGCAGCTGCCCTTGTAGACATGTATGCAAAGTGTGGAAGCATAGACAAGGCACGTGAACTGTTTGGCATGATGCCCCAAAGAAATGTCACCTCATGAAGGCACATGAACTATATGGAAAGTGTGGAGGCATAGGTCCAAGGTGCATGAACTATTTGAAATGATGCCACAAAGAAATGCACAGTCCCACAAAATGCAATAATTGCAAGATATGAACAAAATAGATTATTTGAAAATGATTTATAAACTTTCAAGCAAATGCAATTGGCACATGTAAAACCAAATTCCTGTAATGATAATTGATCATCATATTAAATATTTAATATACGTTGTCATATACATAATGTCATGAACATAACATCTAGTTTATATACAAAGCCATATAGGCATGTCCAAACAAATCCATATAGGCATAAATTCAAAAATATACATCGGTAGTTCATACAAAAGTATGTATACAAATCCATCTAGGCATACAAAAAATGTCCCAAAAACTAGTTTCCTATGGACTTTTATGAAATAATTGGTGGCCCTCGCTTGACCATGAAGATGTAGAGCCAATCACCGACTCATCCTCTCTCTGTCGTCGAGTAGACCTCTTCGACAGAAGTTGATCTAGCTCCACCTATTAATACAATAAAACAATATATGCACATTAATATAGAAAATGTATGAAATATGTAATCGATCACTTACTGCCACCTGATGATCACTCTCTATCATCTTGTCTCTCTCTACATCCGTACTTGGATGGACTGGAGTTGTGACCTCCTATGAGAAGCATCAAGAAGAAAAATTGACTAAACATATAAATATCATTTATGTACATCAAATGACATGAGATAAAATGAGAAATACAAAATTATGACATTTTCATGTTATTGGATCATACCTCGTGAAAGGATTTGAAGACATTAGAGCTATAGCAATGCCTATCTACGCTGACTCATGAACATTAGGAGTCTCCACTATATTCAGCATCTGAAAATCAAAGTTCAAGATTATTCAAACAAAATAAATACATAACATTATTTAAAAAATGCATAATGATTAGAAATGGTTAAGTTTACCTCCGTAAAAGTGGTGGTCTAGCATCCACGGGACCAAGGAAACCGTGGAGGTGCTAGTGATTGTTCAAAATCATCAAATTGTAACAAAATAATATTACCATTGACATATCTACAATAATTACTCAATTATGTGATAAATTACATACCTGCTAACTTGACCTCCTCTCATAACCTGCCAATGGATGGCTAATAGAGGCGGGATGAAGACTCTGACCTTGGAATTTCATTGCGCAGACAATTATATACATTATTTTTGACTTATAATATAATCATATAAAATTAATTACAAATTTCAAATAACAATATACTAAATCAAGATGAAACTTGTAACAAATTACCTGAGAGTCAATACCAAATGTATGCTATAAGAGATCGTCACTGAGAACAAGTTCATCCAATATGTCCTGCCCCTGTGTCGCAGCATCTTGCCCCTGCATCACAACATCATGCCTAGAGTCATGTCGTGCCTCTTGCATCCCATAATCACATAGGTTCCCACATGAACTGCATAAATGTGGGGACACATGATGCCTACTACTCACACCCTCATCAACCTGGGTAAGATCATCGGCATGTTGTGATAGAGTTTGGGTGAGAGTAGTCAATGAATGTAATGTCTCCACCTCAACACTCTCCTTCAAATCCAAAGAGAGTGACCTATGTTCTGGCCTCACTCAGGGTACAGGCACATGGTTTTCATCTCACTAAGCCTTGGGTCTATCTTGGGCAGAGCCACAACCTCTACCCTAGAACTCACAAATGTCAAAATAATTTGAAATCTTGTTGAGGACAAACTTGCAATAGAGTTTCCTCAAGAAATATTGTGGTACCTCATCATTATTGCATGGGCACTCATCAAAGACCATGTACCATCTATCCCAAATGTTTTGGGATATTTCTTCATTCCTACACCAATGTATGGGAAACCGTTTGCAACTTTCTTCTAATCTTTGGCTAGTTTTGAGATTGATAAAGTGTGCACATAATTGAGATTTTGTAATTTTTTTATTCTTTACTTGTTCATATGATAACTTGATAGTATAATATTACCAACACCTCTCCCTATAGTCTTGGAATTTGGTGATTTGTTTTGTCACTAAATCCATGTGGGAAAAAATCTCCTCTAGTGATTTTGCAAGTTCCCTCCTACGATCAGTGGTTCCACTTGGATTGTTTAGGGTTTCAATAATAGTTTGAAGATGTTACTTGTTTTATTCTATTATCCCTAGGTAGTGTTCTTGATTATCCCTTACACTAAAAGGAGGTGAAGGTGGGTTTTGAGGGTTTGGAGGGTTTTGGGGGTTGTTTTCACCCTCCTCAACTAGATTTAGGTTTTCTCTTTCTCCAATAACTGTAAATGAAATATAAAAACAAATCAAACATTACAAAATTCAAAAATTGTTCTCAAACTAACAAAATCAGTCAAACCCTACCTTCTTCCAGTGTTGGAGCCTCCAAATTTGCATGATGATGTCTTTGGTGGTGAGGTGGCATTGTGAATTTGTTATTTTCTCTATTGCACTTGATTCAACAGCCTTTTCTTCAACACGATCACATTTTTCCCTATCTTCTTTGCTGTTGTGAGGAGGAATGGTCGCGGCTGAATGAGCAAAACAAGGTTTTTTTTTCTTTTATGCAAATATAACACACTCACATTTTGTTTTAATTTTGGAGATGGTGGTGACTTTTTGGTCCCCCATCTCCTTGCATTTACCCAGAGTTCCCATATGAGCAAGGAGGGACTAGAAACCCATAATCCTCCAAAAATTGACTCTTTGTAGAGAGAAGGCTAAGAAAGAAGAAAGTCTAAGAGTTTCATAGGCAAGGCTGAGGCCCAATGAAGTTTAGCACATAACCACGACCAACACCTAGAAGAGAATTCACAATTGAGGAAGATATGGTCTCCAGATTCTTCTTCTTGTTTACACATCACACATCTAGAGGGTCCTGCAAATCCTAGCTTCTTAAATCTATCCCCTGTGAGAACTCTACCTCTGGAAGCAGCCCAAGTGAAGATTCCTCCTTTTGGGAAACAAAGTTTGTTCCAACATAAATTGATTAGAAGGCTTGCCTCTACTTTTGGATTGTCTTTAAGAGCTCTATAACCTTCCCTTACACTGGACTGCCTTGAAGGAGAGGCATTCCACCTTAGTTCATCTGATCCTATCCTTAATCTTATCTTATGGCTCTTCAAGGCCTCTTCAGAAGTTGCTGCCAATCTATCTTCCACACCAAGAACGTTGACATTTTTTCAAGACACCAATGCACCCAAGTCGAGAGAGGCGAGATCAGTGTAATCTCTAACTTTATCTCCCCAACTTAGTTTTGTAACCAATCTAAGTTGTTCTAGATCGTCCCTCTCGGATAATTTGGGGTGCCCATTCCAAGAATCCTCCCAGAAAAGGGCCTTGCTTCCATCTCTAATTTCCCAAGTCAGAGGATTAAGGATCAGAAATTTGTAATTACTTATAAAGTTCCAAATCCTTGAGCCTTTTGGTAGATGTCTCATAGTAAAAATGCTATTTTCCTCTTCCTCTAAATATATAGCTTTTACTATCTTGACCCATTTAAGATCTTGCTTCAAATGGATGGCCCACATCATTTTTTCTCCTAAAGCTATATTTTAAGATTCCAAATTATTCAAACCAGTGTCGTCTACCTCTTTTTGCTCGTAGACCTGATTCCATTTTATCAGAGGAAACTTGTGCTGATCTGAATTTCCTTGCCAAAAGAAGGTTTTCATTTTTTTGATTTAGATCTCTTAAGGCTGCTTTTGAAAGAGGGAGGTAGGACATCATATAAGTCAGGATTGCAGAGATTGCCACCTTGAGCATTGTTAGACAAACGGCCCAAAAAATCTAGTTGCTTTTCCAAGAAGCAAGCCTATTTTTTACTCTTTCAATTAAAGCCTCCCAAAGCTTCCTTGGCCTTACACCCTTTGCAATTGGCAATCCCAGGTATTTACAGGGTAATTCCCCTTTTCTAAATCTCAAAATCCTGAGAATACTATTTTCTTTTGTGCAATTGATGTTAAAAAAGAAAACATTGACTTCCTGACTTGATGCCGAAGAATACTGGTCTAGAATTTGTTTGAAGTGTTTTGCTTCTCTATCTTTTGTCACCCCAAAAAGCATGGTATCGTCAATGAATTGCTGATGTGTGACTTCTTGCACTCCCTAAGAAATCTGAATTCCTTGAATCTGCCCTTCTTGTTTAGCTAGATGAAAAAACCTTTTTAAGGCCTCTGCCATTATGATGAAGAGGAATGGAGACATTGGGTCTCCTTGTCTGAGGCCTCTGGAAACACTGAAGAAGACTTCAGGGGAACCATTTATGAGGACTAAAAATTTAGGACTGGCCACCCATTCAAAAATCCAATTGAGCCAAAACTTTTCAAAGCCAAAGGCTTTTAGAACTTTAAACAAAAATCTCCAATTTACTCTGTCATAGGCCTTCTTAATGTCTAACTTAATGAACATTGCCATCTTTATAGATTTCTGAATCGAGTGTATGGCTTCTTGAGCAATGATTACACCATCTAAAATTGACCTTCCAGGTTTGAATCCAGTTTGCTCTTCTACAATTATGTCAGGCAAAATAAGCTTTAGTCTATTAGCTAGTGCTTTTGCTAAAATTTTATACAAGGTATTACATAATGCAATGGGCCAGAATTCTTCCAAGGCTTTAGGTTTCTCTTTTTTGGGAATGAGGGCTAAAAAGGTATTGTTGACCTCCTTTAAAACCATGCCTGAACTCTTGGAATCCTCGATTGCATCTATGATCTCCTTCCCCATGAAATCCCAGCATTTTTGAAAGAGTGTTGTTGGGAACCCATCGGGTCCAGGAGCTTTATCCAGATGTAAACCGAATATAGCCTCTTTGATCTCTGTCTCTAAAAATTTTGCAGTCATCAGTTTGCTGTGCTCTTCCAAAACAAGTCTAGGAATACTTAGCATCTGCTAATGGCTTCCCAAGTGTGAACCCTCCCCCTCAGTTAGTAAATTCTAAAAAAAGGAGACCGCCTCTTTGTTGATGTCCTCAATCTTGTCAATGAGGGTCCCGTCTGCTAATCTGATTGAGGATATTCTATTGATTTCTCTTCTAACTCTTATAGAATTGTGAAAGAATTTTGTGTTCTTATCTCCTGCCCTAAGCCATAGTTCCCTAGATTTCTGCTGCCAGTATATCTCTTCCTTGGAAACTAGATAGCCCAATTTGCCTCGCTGTTCCTTTTCTAATAGAAAACTGTTGCTATCCATACCTTCCTTCAGAACTTTTTCATTCAATGCTGCAAGCTCCTCTTCAACTAACCTCTTTTCTTCAAAAATGTTCTTGAAGTTCTCCCTGTTCCATGCTTTTAAGTTTTGCTTGATGATTTTGAGTTTTGTGAGAATGATGAAAAACTTACACCCTTCAGGTTTAATTTCAGTCCACCACTGCTTGACCAACTCCACAAAACTGGGGTCCTTAAATCACATGTTTTCAAACTTGAAAGGGCTTCTAATTGAAATTATTTCTAGGCAGATAGGATATTGATTAGACCCTGACAATGGCATAATCTTGCATTCCAAGATGAAGGGGAATTTGCTCAGGTCTCCTTTGAAGACAAATTGATCTAATTTCTCAACTATATTGTTGAAACCTAACCTTCTATTAGTCCATGTGAAAACCCCATTTCCCATAGGAATTTTAAATAATTGGTTTCTTTCAACAAAGTCTTCAAAGTCCACCTATGATTGGAGCTTCCTCCCCACACCCCCTTTTTTATCTTCTGATCTTAGGATTGCATTAAAGTCCCCACCTAGAAGAAAAGAATCAAAAACATGGCTTCTACAGATGATATCTATCTCTTTCCATATTTCCTTTTTCTCCAAGAAAGAATTGGGACCGTAGATATTAATTAACAAAAAACAAAGATTTGAGGCTAAACTCCTTACCTTACTAGCAATCCATGATTACTATTTGTCACTACCTCGACCAATATTGTTTGGGGTCGCCATAAGGTGATCAAGCCTCCAGAAGCACCAATGGAATTAACCCCCACAAATTTCCACCTACCTAATTTCCTACAAAATTTCTCCCTCTCTTCCTGACTCAGCTTCGACTCTTGAATTAGCCAAATATCTCATTGAAGTGACTCTAAATAATGCCTAAATAGGCTTCTTTTGTTAGGGGCATTTAGGACCCTAACATTTTAGGAAGAGATCTTCATTAGTTTTTAGGAAGGGGGCCCCCTTCCCTACTTTCAATAAGTCTACAATATTTAGCTGCCCGCTAGCTTCTCCATCCAATTTAAGCTTCTCTTTGTTTGGAGTACAACCTCTTCCTTTTGTTTCTCCACAATCTAGTTCTAATTTCACTAGATCCCTCTATCCTATCCCTAGATTCCCATTGAGTATGGGGCTTCCAATTGCATCCTTTTCTATGTGATTTAATAACCCAATTTGTAATTGGGAGGGAGGATCAACCTTCAAATCCAGGTCCTGGTCTTCTTCCTCTGAACCTCTCATCCAATCCTTCCCAACAACTCCTTCTCATAGAAGAATGGAGCCTTCCTTCGCTGTCTCTACCAAAACTACCAATTCTTTCCCTACTTCAATTATAGAATTGAGATCTTCTTTCTGCACTTCTGGGTGAACCAGTTCTAAAGTGGCTAAGATTTTCTTATCTAGACTTTTGACTTACGCCCAAGAAGTCTTTACTGCACTAGACTTCTCCACATTTGTGGTGGGGTCCTTCCTCTTTGCCTCTTGATTGTCTTCTCTCCTCAAGGACTCCTTTGGTGGTTCTAGTCCCTCTTGATTGCCTTTAGTGTGGTTTGCCACCAATTTGTTGGGACATGTCGAAGCCCTAGATTCTTTATTGTTGTTGTTCTCAGGGTTTTTGTTTTCCTCTTTTTGATCTAGGGTTATTTCCCACGATCACCATCCCAAAACTTGCAATGGATTCCCTTTGGGCCTTGGTTCAAAAATTAGCTCTTGTTTCAAAGTCCCCCAATCGGTAAAGATTTCAATTTCCCTCCACCGAGATGCCTTGGGGCTTGTTTTCCATGCATAGTTTGACATATGAGCTTTTCCCATCCTCCTCAGACCATTCTTCCACACAGATGAATTTCCCCAAAAAATTGCCCATTTCTTCCAAAATCTCAGGTTGCCAGGATTCCAAAGGCAGATTTGGCAATTTGTACCAATCTTGCAAATAATCCATCTGATGATTGTGAGGGTTAAACCCTATCTCCCAGTTCTTTAGGTAAGACCCAAAGCCATCCAAGAGCCATATTCCTTCCAAGATTTCTATCTTAATTTTGGTCGAAGGGCCAATAACCACAAAGAAGCCATTTGATAATGATTTCATTTAGCGATCCTGCCCCCAGCGATCCTGCCACCACTACACTAAACTTTTCCAATCTAGGTTTTTCCCAAACCATTTTCCAATCAACCCTAACTTTTCCATGCGTTCTATTGAAGGGCCTAGTAGTTTAGAAGGCATTACCATTGAAATTTTGTTTCCTTTATTCCAGATATTTCTTTGCTCTGCAGGATTCTTCTTACCAAAACTACCCTTTACCGAGGCCTTAGGGTTCCTCCATTGGTTTGAAATTCACCTCTTCTAAAAAGGATCTGGTCTTTGGAACCTCTGATTGAAACAATTTTGAAGGACAAAAGTTTCTACCCCTGTACCTTCATTCACCATGATCATTAGTGCAGCTTTGTCTTCTGTTTCTTCCATCTTCCACTTGATTTTGCCATTCTTCTTTACATGCTCTTTCTTGAAGGGTTTCTAGAGGAATTTTTCTTTCCACATCTTGAGCCCAAGAGGTTGATCCAAAACCTTCCTTCACTTCTGCAGGAATCCTTTTCCCCTATTTGAACTACTCCACTCGACTGCCTTGTTTCTGCCCAATGCCTAGGCCTAAATTTTTACCCCTTTCGCTTCTTTGCATTTTCACTGCAGAGTTATACATTATTAATAAGATAATCCTAACTCTAAATCTATATTTCCTTATGAAAACAAGGAAAAAAGGAAGATAGAATTAAATGAGATGTTTACTAGAAGCACATATACTCCTTTTCTTTAGGATCAACAATTAAATAAGGGAGATTAGCTATGAAGGAATGTAGTTCCAATGATTTTATGGGTCGATATGTTCATAGTGTTTAGATCTCTATGAAGTGCTATGACTTCAAGCTACCTTGAGCTAGTTAGTCTTTTTTTTTATTAGGTGGTATGCCTTGTGTAAGATGGTTTTAGTCCCTTCTTGTGAGGTGTTCTTTTGTTGTGGGTGTTATTGCTGGTTTACAACCATAGGATTGTTTAGTTCCTTGTAGTTGTCTCTATGTTGTTTATTAGGCTTCAACAATGTATTTGATCTGGTCTTTGTAAAAAGGGTAGGGACCCTTTAAAAACCCAACTTCTACCCTTAATGAAAAACATCACATTGTTATAACACATGTGATCCATTAATCCTAGACAACTTGAATTATCTCTATTCATTTTTTATTATCCTTAATAAAAAAATATCACATTGTTATAATAAATGTGAGTCATTAATCCTAGACAACTTGAATTATTACAATTCATTATTGCAAAAAAGTGATGAAATGACATTAGATAGTGAGTATAATATCGTCAAGTGTGTGAATCATTTTTTTGCAAACATATAGTTATATGCATAATGACAACTCATTTAATCAATCAAGTCCCTTCATGAGGAGCAACAAATTGTACTTTTGACAATATGCCTGTAACATTTAATTTAATAAAGGCAAACTGAAATTAAATATATTATAACATGAAAAGATAAGTTGGATTATAATTTATAGAATTGCCCAAAGTTGCTCAAATTCATGCCAAACATATTTTTTAGGATGATGTACATTTAATCCAAGCTCTACGGAATGGTCATTCACTAAAGTGGCATAAATGTCCAAACTTGTAAGGTGAAGAATTCAAGCACAGTGACAATATAGTGATACTACAACATATTACTTTGAGAATTCATAGTACAACATAGCGTGGTTTGACTCTTAATCAAATGTGTGTCATGTGTTTGATACTATAGGGCCATCCCCTACATCAAATCTCAATGAATCATATATGTTACTTTTACCATATAGTTGTTTCATACAACTACTATAAGAGTCAAATAGATTGCATCTTTTTGATTGGCCACATTTATTTTACCTTAACTTTTTTACATTTAAATTTTGAAGGAAAAATGGAAAATTTTGAAAGTGGACCAAAGTGGATTTTGACATAAATGATTATTTCTAAATATAATATAATTAATATTGAACACTATTTTAGAACAAAAAGGTGAATAAAAGTTATGAATGACCAAAAGTTATTGTGTCATGTATTTCTTCTTTTAAGCCCATTAAAAGATTGGTCAAAAATTGGTTTGAAACTTATATAAATGTATACAAAAAATACATATCAAATTAAATAAATTGATATATTTACAACCAGAGATAAACTAAATGTAAAGTAAAAAGATAAAAAATCAAGATATGCATTTTCATATTTAGAAGGAATTTAACTCAGTTCTTGGCTTGTCTTCTACTTGGGAGGGATAGCATCCCCTGAGTGCTTTACCTCCAACCACAGACTGACAGTCCCCCATGCATCTTCCTTCTTGGAAGTAGCCCTAACCTTTATGAAGAGTATATAAATAAGAAACCGACAGGTTTTGCCATCTGGGTTCTAGTGCTATGTCCTACATAACTCAATCAACCATACAACTCTAGACCCTTCTAGCTATGTATGATCATTTTGATTGGTCATGCCTGTGATGGGGAAATGTGGATTAATCAAATCAATAACAAAACCCAATACATCAATGAAATATGAAGGAAAAGGAGATTTAAAATAACAAATGAAGATACAACCTTTACCTTACACCTTCCATTGTTTGCCTATTTGTTCTTGATCTTGATAATAATGAAGCCCTTAGAAGCATATGCTCCCTTGCTTGTTGAAGATGACAAGAATAGAATGGCTATGATACTTTGTGTGATTGAAGATGAGCTTCAACACACTAGTGAAATGGATACTATGAAGTGGTATGGAGATGGGAGTGCCAAAGGCGCGCTAGTGTTTCTATAGCATAAGTTTGCTCAAGTGATGGATTTTTGAAAGATAGAAGAGGGTTGTATTTATAGAGTTGGGTGAAGGAAGATCAATGGTTGAGAAGAAATGAGAAGATCAACAGAGGAGAATTGTTGAGGAACGTGCAACAAATGGAAGAAGGACATGTGTCATTCAAAAAGAAGCTATGTTGAGTTAACTGCTTTGTTGATGAGGATGAGTTTTCATTTTCTTTAAATTAGAATTTATTTTTCTAATTTAAGAGCACAGTTGCTTTAAAATTGCTTTAACTCAGCTTTTGCTTTTGCATGACAAGAAGAATTATTTTTAGAAGATTTTGGAAGATAAGAAAGAAAATTAAATAAATAAATTTATTTAATTAATTTTTTGAAGATTTGGAAGATAAGAAAGCAAATTAAATAAATACATTTATTTAATTTACTTGCACATGATTTTGGAAGAATGAATAAAATATTTAATTATATTTTATTTTTGGAGAATGAGAGGATTTAAATAAATTTAATTTATTTATTTAAATTTGGAGAAATGAACAACTTAATTAAATAATTAGAAATTATTTAATTGTTTGGAAGAAATAAATTAAATAAAATATTTTATTTAATTTTGACTTTGGAAGATGTAATTAAATATTTTGATATTTAATAAACTTAGAGGAAATATGAATCGAATAAATAAATTTATTTATTTATTTATTGATAAAAGAATTTAGATGGAATAAATATTAAGAATATTTATTTAGACAGAGTCATGTCATTTTAGGGTGTATACAATGCCATCTAGACATTGTGAAGCAACTAATGCATGAAAAGATGGATGCATTACTTTGGCGAAAGATTCAATATAAATAGACATTCATAATGAACGTAGTTGTGAGTTCACACACCTCTAACTTGACTTGGAAACTATCTCATCCTACAGTGAATATATTTTGACTAAAACTGGTCATAAGGTACTTGGCTAAGTTTCTCCCATAGTCCACCTAACTTAGAATTTAATCCTGAACTCTTGAATACAATACCAAGAATGAAGGGCTATGACTTTCGAGAAGCCTCTAGTTAAAATCTTGCAATATTAGATCTATGAATTCCCATCACCGTACATTAATGATTCTTAAGTTTATAATCTTAGGTTTGAAGTCTAATATCGACTTAGCATATATAACTTTAATCAAAAGATTATTTCTCCTCTTAGGTATTCGTCTCGGTCTAAGGATTTTCAATTAATCCTTCTCAACTAATGATGTTGGTTTTAATCGACCACATACCCATATGGAGAATCTTAGGTTTACTGAGTATATACGGGTTATTCTATAGAGATTATCTTATCTAATCCATCATACACAATAATATTAAAAACTTTTTTTATTTGTAGATAAAAATAATATCATATCATAGCATAGTAGTAAACCAAGTAGTCTATTTGAGACTATAAAGCTCTAAACAACTTCCCTTTTTCATAAAATAAGAATATGGTTTTCTGTTCTCTTATAGTATAACTATAGCTAAGTTGCATAGCATGGCTACCATGAACACAATTTGATATCAGTAATAGAAGAAAAGTTTAAAAGGAATGATGACATAGGTTTCGAGATGTCAAGCTCTTCTTTTCACTGTCTTTGAATAAGGTAAAGTTATACATCTGTGCACACAATCTTGCACACAAGAATCATACATGCACAATCAATATATAACACTAGGGTTATATTGTGGTGTAGCAATGATAAATATATCATTCAAGTTTACTTATGAAACAAAAAGGAAACCTATCATTCAATCTTTAATGATAGTTACAACTAAATGGCTCAAAAAAGGATTACATCTTCTAAACATTAATCATATATCTCAACCACGTACTCTAGTGGCTCAATAGATATAGTCTAATGAAGTTTCATAGTTTCTTTCAGTATACAAAGGTGACACCCCTCGGTCGGCTTAACAATATAGTTTGGACTACTGTTTATACACAACAAAACACTGTGTGAACATAACACCAGTTATGCTTAAGTCCATAGTTTATATCATTAACAATATAGCTAATATACACATGTTATTTCATTCCTAAGAATGATAGGGTTTTATGCAGTTATCGGCCATTGATTAGCATAGAAGTTGATAGTTTATCAACCATCTCCATTCACAAAGTAGTATGGGATAATGATTATCCTTGGTACCATAATACAACCGCCATTCGACCAATGGATAAATAATAATGATATCAGCTTTAATAAAATCAGCCTTATATTGTTAGCTTACAGCTACAAGTATATACAATGATGTCATCTCTAAACAACTATATTTCTGCTAATGACACATACAAAAGTAATGATTCAAGTTATCAAAGTTTAGACATCATCTCATACAAAGATATCAACTTAAATATAACAAAGATGTTTGTAATAACATAATAATATTGTATCTTAAATGGTTTAAGGGAAATATTCAAGATTTATGAGTGTGAAAAGAACCTATGTGTAGTCGATTGATATCCTTATCAAACTTGGTGCCTCTGCAACAAGCTCAAATCACCTTTCTTTCTGAGTTTAATTCTCCTCTCCCAAAATTACTTTCATTTATTTTCTCTCTAACTCCCCCAAGAAAGATCTTGTGGTTTGAATAGAGAGAACCCCGACCACCTTTCTCTCATAAAACATAGCCCACTATCCCACTCCGTAGGCATCCAATAATAGATATGGTACTTGACTTACCACTCTTTGTGAGTGGTGATGTGCTCCTCCTAAATCTTTAAATTGGTTAACGAATTGAGCTTCCACTACTTTGAGAGTGGTTTGCAAGGAAAATAAATAACTCTAACATGTATTCTTTCTAAACCAAGAATAATGAAAGGGTCTAGACTTTAAATTATAATGACATAAATAAATATATATAAAAAGAAACATCATATTAGCAATTTATGCAATGCACATTCTCATTGCTATAACACTTGACATGATAAAAGATTGGGATCGAGATCTTCTCCCCCTCTCTATCTCATTTACATGTCAACAAAGAAAAACATATCATTCTATGATCCCCATCAGGAGTTCAAATAATAATAAAATAGCTTAACTAATATCAACTATTTCTTTCCAATGGCTACATATTGACCTAACTTAGTTTTCCACAAAACTTAAGTTTAGTGAATCTTGTCGACAAATCGACAACTGTAGAGTCAAAACTCAGTTTTTGACTAAGTGAGTCAAACACAACTTACCTCTATCAACTAGGTTTAAAAGCTCATAACCTAGGTGGCAATAACCTATCCTTTCCAATATCTATCCAATTCTCTCGGATGATGCTCTCCCTCCCTTTCTCAAAGGTTGGTAATCTGTTCCCTGGTTACAACTCATAGTCACCAAATTGTGATCTGTGTATCATTAGTAAATCCTTAATCATCATAAATAGATAATCTCAATAACATATAATCACATTTTAAATTTTATGCATTTAATCATAACTCATAAAATCATTGATTTTTCCTGATATTTGTCTAAACATCAAATCATTCATCCATGCAAGTTTATCCACTAATTACATAAAAGTAAAAAGTAAAGTATAGTCAAAATTTGGGGTGTGACATCTCACCTCCACTTAATTGGCTTCTAGCACTAGAATGAGAGTGACTTGGAGGTCGGTCGAGGCTAGGAGAGGGTTAGTGTGCTGTATCAAAGCTAACTCATCCATGTTTGTTCTTGAGTCATATTTTGAGGAGTATAATAACCATATAATTGATCATCTTATATAATGTAAAATCTTATATACATAATGTCATAAAAATGCCATATAGTGTATATAATGTCATATAAGCATGTAAAAACAAAGAAATATAGGCATGTACAATGAAATCATTGGTAAAATAGAAATGTATGATTACAAAGCCATATAGGCATACAAAACAATATCCTAACATCAAAAGTCTTATGGAGTGCTATCAAATAGTCGATGGCCCTTGCTTAGCCATGAAGATGGAGTAGTCGTTGACTCATGCTCTCTCATCCACCGATTGGACCTCCTTTCATATATTTTTTGAACCTCCACCTATTAATCCAATTAAACAATATCCACATTAATATATAAAACATGAAATATACAACTTGACATAAGTAATCAATCACTTACCACATACTTATAATCCATCTAAATCATTCATTGCCTCTCTTCATCTTTAGATGGACAAGTAGGAGTTGTGACCTCTTTTGAGAATATTGAATAAGAAAATTAGAGTAACGATGAATATCATTTATGTAAATTAAAAGATGTGAGATAAAACAAGAAATATATGACATTTAAATGTTACTATCTCATACCTCTATCAAATCATTGCAAAAAAAATAGCTACAATGCCCACCTCCATTGTGTCACAAATATCAAGAGGAGTCTAAATTACTATCATCAACTGATAATAGAAAAAAAAATTATGAAAATCTACATAACATTATTTAAATGTATAATAATTAAAAAAAGTAAAATTTACCTCAGTGAAACTAGATCTATAACCCATCCCACCAACTCCTGATGTTGGGTGTCCAACATCCACCTATTCATCATCAAATTATCATTAAATAAGATTACCATTGATATGTGACAAAAAGTTTACATGTACTATATTTACTATTTTGTTACAAATTACATGTACTTGTCAACTCGATATCGCCTCATAAGTTTGCATTAGATGGTTGATAGATGTAGGACATGAGTACTATGACCCTAGAATTTCATAATGCATACAATTACCTACATTAATTTTGACTTATAATAGATTAATATAGTTAATTCGAGATTTCAAATACAAATATCATAAATTGCAGAACCTTATAAAAAATTACCTATGTCAATACCAAAGGTCCTATCTAGCAACTCATCTGTTATTATAATATTATCCAATATGGACGTGTCATGCCCCTACTCTTGTCCCTATGTGGAATAGTCCTTAAAGTGTGCAACATCCTCTCCAAAGTTTGTCTCGGGAGCATCCTCAGACCCATAATCACATAAACTGCCACATGAATGGCAAATATGTGGAGACCGACGATGCCTACTAGTCTCACCCTCACTAGTCTGTGAAAGATGGCTCCCATGTTGTAGTAAAGATTGAGTGAGGGAACTAATAGAATGTAGCATCTCCACCTAAACACTCTCCTTGAAAGTAGAAGGGAGTGAGATATGCTGAAAGGATGGCTTCACTAAGGGTCTAGCTAGATGGTCCTAGGCATGATGTGGCACTTCCTGATCCTGTACAGATCCATTGCCTCTACCTTGGAAATTTCACATGTCAAAATAGTTCAGAATGTCAATGAGGATAAACTCGCAACAAAATTTCCTCAAAAATACTGTGAGACCTCATTATTGTGACATGATGGATTGTCAAAAACCATCCACACTATCCCAAAGGTTTTTAGATATTCCATCATGTACACACCAATGAATGGGAAATGTTTTGCAACTCTCGTGTAATGATTCATTACTTTTGGGATAAAAAAATAGGGCACATTTCATATTTCAAATTTTTATTGCCTTTCACCTGTTTGTATGATAATTTATTTGTACTATTGCCAGAAACTCTTCCTATAATCAGCCCATTTGTTGATTTGGCTTGTCATGGAATCGATGTGAAAAATAATCAACTCTAGGGATGTAGCAAGGGATCTCCGGTGAAGATTGGTTACATTTATATTTTTTAATGTTTCAATTAAGCATTCAAGTTGTCTTTTGTTCTCCTCAATTTGCCCTATAAATTTTGCATGTGCTTCATGAGGATGCCGAGGAATTGACAGAGTTTGAGGAGGGTTGTTTTGAGCCTCCTCTTCACCTCGAATCTCATCATCCCCTCTATTTGGTGGATTAGGGTTTGGGGGTGTTTCATGGGGTTCATTGACTAAAAATTTAAAATAAAAATTCAATCAAAAGATTGAAAAATAAATGATTCATTTTCAAATTTAGAAAAAATGAAAACCTTACCTTGTTCAGCTTGTTGACTCTTTGGAGCTCATGCATGACGTCTTTGAGTGTGGGAATGGTGTGGTGGCATAGTGTTAGAGTGGCTTATCCTCCAATTTCTTCAAAACATGCTTGTGCAATAACCCTGGTCATGTTTTAGAGCTCCTAATGAATTTGTGAGTGAAAATGAGGGTGTTGTAATCTATGTTGTTTTATATTTAGAAGTTCATAATGCTCTCATGTTTTAGGTTCAACAATTATCAAGCCTAAATGCGAGCATGTTATAATGCACTCATGTTTTAGGCTTAGTAATTATCGAGCCTAAACACAAGCATTTTATAATGCGTTCATGTTATTTTTTGTTTGGACCAAAAAGTGGTTTGGTTTGGCCACTTTTTGGTCCCCCATCTTTTTCCACATGCCCACTTATTGATAATATTTTTTTTTCAGTGACAAAATTAATTATTTGTAGCTAGTTATAATTTTTGTGTTTTTAACTTTTAATATTAAAAATATTATATTATAATTTATTTTAATTTATTCTAAGATACATGTGATCATATTAAACACATCGATAGTCCATCTTCTTCAACTTGAAACCAATTATGATTGAAAGATATTAATAGTACAATTTAAATTTAATTGAATTCAACAAACTTTTTTCTTCCAAAGAAAAGAAATGAACAAAATAAACTACAACCATTTTTTTATACAACCAATAGAATTTCCACACAAAACTAAGAGTATAGAATTTTATTGAACCGAGGCAAATACAATGTGCACCAAGGAATATATTAATTTCTATTAAGCCAATAGAATTGCAACACTCATCCAGGAATATTATAAACTTTATGAAATTAGATGATAGATCCATTAGAATAATGGTATAGAATAGAAGCTTGTGGTTAAAGTAAATCCAACCTAGAAAAAGATCTAAGTTTTAGATTACTAACTCAAAATCCCATTCTTCTTGGCACATTCTATGCCCTCCTCAAAAGCCTGCTCTAGACTATACTTGTAAGAGAAGCCCATATCCAACAATTTCTTCGAAGAAAATGGCACATATCTACTAACTGAGTCCTCCTCATGCACCCTAAAATAAACAAGAAAGAAAATTGTGACAAATTAAAGACCTCCTCTAAACTAATATAGCAATTAAGAATAATTAAAAATTGTTTACTTACTTAAGTGAAGTCTTTAATTGTTTAGCAAGAATATCTTTGAGAGACTTGATAGTTGCAGAACCAACAGAGCAAACATAGCGGCCTTCTGCACTAGGATGCTCCATCAAAAATATGTGGGCATTGGATGCATCCTCAATATGAACTATTGGTATGGAGCCCAATGTGAATTCCATAAATTTTAGTACTTGAGAGTATATATCATTTACTGCCAAAAACACATCATATTAGAAATATAAATAAAATCATATTAGAAATATAGAGAACCGGAAATGTTTTGTAATAATAATAATTTTATTTATATATACCTCCAATTAGGGCTAATATTACTTGGATAGATGTTAATTCATGTGTGGCTGTAAACCAAGGCCCAATGACGAAAGAGGGTAGCACTGTGACCACCTCAAGATTGTTTTCAGCACCATATTTAAGGGCCTCCTGTTCTGCTAATGTCTTGGCAGTCATATACCAAGCCAAAACAACTGCTTGAGATTTAAGGAAATTTAGAGGGCTCCAACATGATTCATCAATGCATGAATGGGCTAACTCCCCCATGTCATTCAGTGGACAAACAGTAGTGATAGATGAAGTGAAAACCACTCTCCTAACAGATTTAGCTCTTGTGCATGCTTTCATCACATTAACCACTCCATTTACTGCAGGCACAATGAAATCTTCCTGTATTTCATCAATTTTATAACAACAATTTATATTTATAGTAGAATAAAAACCATTCTATTTAAACATGAAATAATTTACCAATCAAACAGAAATTTAAAAATAAAGATCTTCAAAATCCATTAATTACCAGTGAGCCTTTAGGATCCATAGGACCGGCTACATGGAAAACTCCTTGACAACACTCCACTGCAGAATCGAAGCTGCCCTCTGTCAATAGCTCAGCTTGGAAGAGCTTAAGCCTGTCCTGTGCCCCTGGCAGATCCAACAAAGGCCCAGATTTTCTCTCGTTTCCTGCAGTTTTAAGCATATACACAGTCTATTCAACTCTGGTTTTATTATTATATTATGGGTGAGGATTGTAAGTACCTGGATCTCTGAGGATGGCGTTCACTGTGTAACCCTTTTGCAGAAGATTTTTTACGAGCCATGATCCGATGTATCCCGCTGCTCCCGTCACACACACTCGTTTTATAGTCTTGTTATCTGCCATGCCGTGAATGGATAACTCGGCACAGAGCTGCTTAGGATATAATTTTTCTTTCTTGGAATTCTGTGTAACATATGGTCGATAGGAGATACCAATTATGTACGGAGATAATATTAAATCCCGACCACATATATTAAAGTCTATTTATAATAAGTTGTTTGGTTAGAATGTGTGTTTAGTAGATATAAAGCTTTTGAAATAGAAAAAGTTATTGTTGAATACGATAATGGGGTTGTGGGAATGCGGAGTTAGAGATCGTAATTAGTTCCAAATTAAAGTCGTGGTAGCATGTTTTTTTGGATCGATAGTGTGTTTGATTGTATTGCATTTGATTTTTATTAGGGATTTGATAATTGAAATTGTATTTGACGTAGAAGTTATTAGATTGCATAAGTAGCATGTTATTATAGTAATTGTGTGCCATTAATTGTAGACAATGTGAATTATTGCTAGTCATTTTGGCATAAGCGTAGTTCAAAGCGAGCTTAGATAATATCACACTATTATATTGTGTTGGTCTTTCAAAAATGGCATCAAGTGGGAAACTTCCTTGTGTTGGTCTTTCAAATGGTGATGGTCAAGATGTTGTAGTCGGAGAGTAAGAAGAAGGCGATGGCTAGGTGGATGTAGACGAGGAGGATGCCAACAAGTGGAATGGTTCGTTGGATGAGAAGGAGGAAGAACAACTTATTGATGTTTGGATGGAAGCCAACCAAAAATTCTTCGATTCTTATTTGGTTTGGCATGATCTTGTTGAGAAGGTGTGCTCTAAAATCTTAGGTGCTTCTGGCCCCCATTCTTGCTAAGAAAGGTCTTAGAGCATCAAGGATGGTGCATGAGAGGGGTTGATACTTGGATTTCTTCTCCCCCTAAATGCCTAAGAGCAATGCAAGTTGTCCATCTACTATTGCCTCTCCTACAAACTCTAGTTATAGGTTGTAGGCTATGTTGGATGTGCAACAATAGGATGAGATTAAGGATGGGTCTCCTTTTTCCCTTGTGTGGCAGCAAAGATGTTTTTTTGGCTAGGATAGAGGTGGTAGTTTGGATGATCTATGTTTGATGGTAGGGGAGTCTACATTGTAGGGTTCTAGCAACTATGGGGCTTGGAGTATGGAAGCTGAGTTGAATGGTCAAGGCACCTATCATGTGGCATTTCTAGAAGCTAGTGATACCATTAGTGGTTGACCTTTGAGAAAATCCTAAGTTGATGTTGTTAAAGGTAATTCCTACTCAATCCTTAACTTTGGTTCTAGATGGGGATGGAAAGGGTATTATTCTTAAGGTTCCTAATTCAATTGTTCAAAGGCAGTCTTCTAGATTAGAGAACTCTCTTACTGGAAAGTTTAATAGTTGGACCAAACATTTATGTTTTTCGATAATGGCCTTCAAGAAAATGGAAACTATGTGGCCAAGTAGTTATCTCAACTATAATGCATGGCTTCTTTTTGAACCATAAAGATTGTGTATGGACCCTCTTGGATGGTCTATGGTTTTTGAATGTAAGTCAGTGCTCTTCCTTAAGAAGCGGAAACCAAGTTTCAATCTTTAGAAGGAGTGCATTAACAGGGTCCTCATATGGGTTAGGCTTTTAGGCTTGCCATTGTAATTTTAGGAGGTGGAGGTATTTATGGGTATTGCTAACTCTTTTGATCAGGTCATATCTTTTTATTTCACAACCAAATCTAGAAAACACCTATTATTTTTTAGATTTTATGCAAATTTTGATGTGGATAAAGAGCTTCCTTCATTGATCGCATTTTCCTGTAAAATGGGAGAATGAGTGCAATATATTTTGTATGAGGATTCTTCAATTGTGTGCCTAAAGTGCCACAGATCTACCAATGTTGCTATTGTTTGCCCAACCAAAAGGAGGAAGAAAAATTCTAGGAGGAAAAAAAAAGGGTTTGTGTCATCCTCATTCAAATGAACCCATGGTGAGTTGTGACAATGAGGATTGCCCCTATTTGGATAGGATTAGCTCTAGAGAAAATATTAATAATTTTCATATTTCTAAGACCCGTGGTAAGATTCATTCAAATGCAAGGATTTCAGAGGAGGGTTATAGGGAGTGGGTAATTGTTAATGAGGTAGCTCTTTGCATTAAATTCAACTTTTATCTATCTTACCTTATGCAAACAAGGAAAAAAGGAAGATAGAATGAATGAGAGGTTTACTAGAAGCCCTATATATTCCTTTGCTTTAGGATCAACAATTAAATAAGGGAGATTAGCTAGGAAGGAATTTAGTTCCAATGATTTTTTGGGTTGAGATGTTTGTAGTGTTTAGAGCTCTCTAAAGTGCTATGACTTTAATCTACCTTGAGCTAGCTAGTCTTTTGTTTTTATTAGGTAGTATGCCTTGTGTTAGATGGTTATAGTCCCCTCTTGTGAGGTGTTATTTTGTTTTGGGTGTTATTGTGGGTTTACAACCATAGGATTGTTTAGTTCCTTGTAGTTGTCTCTATGTTGTTTGTTAGGCTTCAACAATGTATTTGATTTGGTCTTTGTAAAAAGGGTGGGGGCCCTTAAAAAACCCCACTTTTCAGCCTTAATGAAAAAGATCACATTGTTATAATAAATGTGAGCCATTAATCCTAGACAACTTGAATTATCACTATTCATTTTTATTATCCTTAAATAAAAAAATATCACATTGTTATAATAAATGTGAGTCATTAATCCTAGACAACTTGAATTATTACTCTTCATTATTGCAAAAAAGTGATGAAATGATATCAGATAGTGAATATAACATCACCAAGTGTGTGAATCAATTTTTGTAAACATATAGTTATATGCATAATGACAACTTGTTCAATCAATCAAGTCCCTTCATGAGGAGAAACAAAATGTACTTTTGACAATCTTCTTGTAACATTTAATTTAATAAAGGAAAACTAAAATTAAATATATTATACCATAAAAATATAAGTTAGATTATACTTTACAAAATTTCCTAAAGTGACTCAAATTCATGCCAAACATATTTTGTTGGATGATGTGCATGCAATCCAAGCTCTATGGAATGGTCATTCACTAAAGTGGCACAATTTTCCAAACTTGTAAGGTTAAGAATTCAAGCACAGTGACAATATAGTGATATTACAACATATTACATTGAGAATTCCTAGTACAATCTAGCATGGTTTGATTCTTAATAAAGTGTGCATCATATGTTTGATATTATAGGGCCATTCCTACAAAAATCTTAACAGATTGTATATGTTACTTTTACCATACAATTGTTTCGCACAGCTACTAAAAAATTCAAATAGATTGCATCTTTTCTAATTGGCTACATTAATTTGACCTTATTTGTTTTACATTTATTAAAATTTGAAGGAAAAAATGGAAAATTTTGGAAGTGGACCAAAGACATAAATAATCATTTCAAAATATAATATACTATTGAACACTATTTTAGAGTAAAAATGTGAATAGTAATTATGAATGACCAAAACTTATTGTGTCATGTATTTCTTCTATTAAACCCATTAAAAAGACTGATAAAAAATTAGTTTCAAAATTATATAAATGCATACATAGAATAGATCAAATTAATTACTAATATATTTACAATCAAAGAAAAAATAAATATAAAGTAAAAAGATAAAAATCTAAGATATGCACTTTCATATTAGAAGAAATTTAAATTAAATATTTATAATGTATGAAATTTTTATCAAATTCAAAGATTATAGTTTTGGTGTTAAATTGTTTAATTATTGTATTTGATTGGTTGGTATATTAGATTTATAGAAACATAATGGATGCCATAGTACACTACATGCCAACAAAAACTAAGAAGATAATCCAAAGAGCATATGTCATCAAGTGATTGAATGACTTGTTTTGGAAGATTGGCTTTTTATGAAGATAGTAATTTTAATTATTTAACTTGATAAACTTCACCTAGAAGTCAAAGGGTAAAAAAATATATGCAAATGTATTTATTTTTGTTCAAGTCAAGATTGGAACTCTTGACCTCCATTTTAGATATTCAAAAATTATATCATCTTGGCTATAAACACATGGAAATTAAATTGATTTTTTTGTTTTATTTCAATTGAAGTTCAAATTACAAACTTATTGATAGGTTAAGTTTTTCTTTTGAATAGTTTATTCTTGAATTTTAATTGCTCACAAAAAGTTTATTAGGGATCAAGTCATGCTGAGTGTAAGTCCTGACATGATAAAGGATAAAGATAGAATTATGCCATGGGAAAATTTGGTAAAATAGATACCCCTCATGTTGAACACACCAGGATATTGAGAGGGGGGTGAATTAGTATCTAAACAAACTTCAAATCCTCTAGAGAAGATTAAAACTTAGGCATTACAACATCAACATAAACATGAAAGATCAACACAATGCACATCAACACATAACACCAAATATATGTGGAAAACCCAAGAAGGGAAAAACCATGATGAGGATTAACTCACAATATATGAAGCTCAAAATAACAACTTTGTTTTAGAGATACAACCCATGGAATCTACTACTCCCTGCTAACTTTATTTTAGGGCTACAACCCAAGGAAGCTACTACTCCCCGTAGACTTTGTTTTAGAGTCACTCCCAAGGAATCTACAACTCCCTACAAACTTTGTTTTAGGGCTACAACCCAAGGAAGCAACTAGTCCCTGAACTGAGAACAAACTCAAAGATGATTACAATATGACAGTCCTTCTACTATCTGAAAGATGACATTGAAGCTCACACCTTTAATGATTGCAATTCTGCTTCTTCTGGTGATTGGATCAATTAGGCACACTCTTCACTTCCCTCCTGTCACAAAAATGTCTTCAAGATGAATTAGGACAGCATCTAACACTTCTACTCTTTCTCCTTTAGTCTCACATCACAATGCATATGATATTCATAATCTTCTCTTCACTCTTTCATGTTTTCACTTTTGTAATCATACGTCACCTAGATCAACTAGGTTTACAATATATACATGGCATTGCATTGATTTCATTTACAATTTGACCAATACAACAAGAATATCACATTTTACTAGTCGGTCAGAGATAATAACATGAAACGTGCACAGGGCAAGCCCTATCATGAACAACATGCAATTCTAGAGGGAACCACATGCCTTGCAGATCCCAATACATGCTTAGTCCAATCCTAAACATCCTTCACATCATCATTCCTCAAGGAGTATCATCTACATGCTACACAAATTTGAATTAGGTCACCCTTAAGAAAGAACACATGAAGCTTGTAGCACAACGGTCATTTCAACTTGGTAGTACTCATGATTGATTTAACATTGCTTTCTCTTCTTCTAGATGAGTCAGTAGGATCTATACAACATCTCCAAACATTCCTTGAACTCTACACAGCAACAACATTGTGGCATATACCTTCAAGATGAATTAGGACAGCCTCTAACACTTCTGCTCTTTCTCCTTTAGTCTCACATCACAATGCATATGATATTCATAATCTTCTCTTCACTCTTTCAAGTTTTCATTTTTGTAATCATACGTCACCTAGATCAACTAGGTTTACAATATATACATGGCATTGCATTGATTTCATTTACAATTTGACCAATACAACAAGAATATCACATTTTACTAGTCGATCAGCGATAATAACATGAAACGTGCACAGGGCAAGCCCTATCATGAACAACATGCAATTCTAGAGGGAACCACATGCCTTGCAGATCCCAATACATGCTTAGTCCAATCCTAAACATCCTTCATAGCATCATTCCTCAAGGAGTATCATCTACATGCTACATAAATTTGAATTAGGTCACCCTTAAGAAAGAACACATGAAGCTTGTAGTACAACGGTCATTTCAACTTGGTAGTACTCATGATTGATTTAACATTGCTTTCTCTTCTTCTAGATGAGTCAGTAGGATCTATACAACATCTCCAAACATTCCTTGAACTCTGCACAGCAACAACATTGTGGCACATACCTTCAACATTCTTCAATCGGCCAGTTAGAGGCATAGCCAATCAATATCATCATTCTGGACCTTAGCCAATTATGGAGAGAGCAGAAAAACACCTTGTGGAGCAATTGGAGACAACACAAGATCATCAAGACCATCTTACATCATTTAATGTATCATTTCAAGCCACAACAAGTTGGCACATATCATCAACATATGTCCTGAGAATAGCTAGGCATCTAGAACTGTCTTTATCACAACTATTATTTGAAAACTAAGCTTGCGGACCTCCAAAAAACTTGAAACACATATGGATTCACTTATACATTTCTATGAACATATCTTCAAAACCGCACAGCCATATCCATCATTGCGGAGGAATGTAGAGCATTCTAAACAGTATTCATCATCACTTGATTCTGCCAAAGCACAGATCGAAACTCTATCTTTCATTACTTTCACTAAGGAGGGACAAATGATCTAAAACTTTGGATTTATCACCTTTACAATATATTGAACTTTACTTTTGAACTACATGACCATATCTTCAAATGGGGAGGAATGCAGAGCATTTTATTAGGCAATTCTCTACAACATAACCCTTCACCAACTTTCGAAGGCCAAAACCTTCATATAACAACACATACATCCTTAGGAACAACAGGAAGGATCATACAACATGCCGCAGGCCATCAACAATATCTTTTAATCCTCAGCATAGCTTAATGTATCATCATTCATCTTAGTGCTTCTAATTCCCATCTTAATATTTCATCATTCATCTTTGTGCTTCTAATTCCCATCTTAATATTTCATCATTCATCTTAGTGCTTCTAACTCCCATCTTAATATTTCATCATGAAATTGTCTTTACTGACCATAAGCATGCTCAAAATAATTTGAGTTAATACCGATCAGGGCATGACATCCAACCATGAACATCAGGAACAACACATACTCAAAACAACTTGACTTGATACTGATCAGGGCATGACATCCAACCATGAACATCAAAAACATCATTGTATCTCACTGCATCTCTATTACTACACTGATAAATCATCATTACAAACTGAGTGTTGACATCAATCAAAACACATATTGCCAACAATCTCCCCCTTTGTCATTGATGGCAACACACACTTCGCCTTATATGTACATTTCTCTCTCTCCCCCTTTTACATCAAGGACAAAAGGGCAACTGCTTCTTCCCCTTAGGGAATAGACTCTCCTCCTAAGGTGCTCTCTCTCTCTCTCTCTCTCTCTCTCTCTCTCTCTCTCTCTCTCTCTCTCTCTCTCTCTCTCTCTCTCTCTCTCTCTCTCTCTCTCTCTCTCCCTTCTTCAAGGCTCCCTCTATCAACAACCACAACTAACTGCTCCCCCTTAGAGGTAGCCACCATTAGTCCAAGAAAAAGATATAGCATGAACTCCCCCTGGATACATTGACCACTATGCATCTAGCAAGAATAAGGAGGAGCAATTACCCCTAACCTTTGTTGGAGATCTTCAAAAGTATCCCCTGCAAGAGCCTTTGTGAATATATTTGCATTCTGATCCTTTGTTGGAACATATTCCAACATTACTTCCTTATCTGCAACCTTCTCTCTAAAAAAATGATACCTAATTGCTATAATCTTGGTTCTAGAATGCATCACTAGATCCTTGGAAATATTGATAGCACTTGTATTATCACACAAAATAGGAATAGGCTCATCATGCAGTACCATGATATCCTTCAGGGTTTGCTTCATCCACAACACTTGTGCATAGTAGGATGTTGCTGCAATATACTCTGCCTTTGTAGTTGACAAGGACACTGAATCATGCTTCTTGCTTTGCCATGAAACCAATTTGATTCCTAAAAAGAAAGCACCACCACTTGTACTTCTTCTATCACCAACACAACCAGCCCAATCAGCATTAGTGTAGGCATTCAGATCAAAGTCATTACCTCTTAGATATTGTTATATGTGAAAAGGGAGAAGAGGGGATGAATGGTATCAGAGTGTATCAAATCAAACCCTCCTTTCACAATAACATTTGAGGACAAAATCAAGCCAAGTTGCTACAAGATGGATGAGGACTCAGCTACAGATTTTGTGCTTAGGAATGATATAGAAAGAATCGATTAGATTGAGAGATTTACCAGGCCATATATCAAATAAGCCTCAAACCCTAATTATAATGAAATCGGGTATAAATAGATAGAATGCTATAGAAGGCCAGATAGGAAAGTACTGAGGGAAGATTAGAAACATACCAGAAGTTGGATTCCTGAGATTGAAAACCTAGAGGACAATGGGGTGGGCACCCTAGTCCAGAAGGTAGAATTTCCCATAACTCAGAATAGAGAAAATCATGAAGACAACCTCTTGATGCTATATTTGGAACCTATTTCATTGGAAAGACTACGGGTCCCGTCCCCTGGTCTGCTATGGAAGAATATTCCCTAAATTCCTTCAGATCCCAAAATCTTATCCTTCAAACTGCTTCTATGTACCTGTACTTTTCAACTCCACACCTGTAAATCTACACACACACAGGGGTTTGGGGGTTGTGGTGTTTAGGAGCTTGCCTCAGTCAAGCCGTGAAAGGACATTCAAGTCTTCCAACACCTTTGTTAGATAGAGTGCGTGCCCAAGGAGGGCAGAGCCCAAATCCAATGATGAAATGCAATGATTGAAACACAAATTGATGTCACCTTGGAGGTGAAGTCGTCATGGAGGTGAAGCCCTCACAGAGATGAAGATATTTCACACCATGAGGAGATGGATTGATGAAGCCAAATCTGTAACAAACAAACATAATAACAACACAGTTTTTCTCTGAAACACAATGAAGGCCTTGAATGCTCTTTGCTCAATATCACAAGTTCACGTTATCCATCTTAACTTAAAATGAGGACATAAGCCTATTTAAATATGCTTTCCCGCTAACATTCATAAATTAAATCAAGAAAGATGACAAAGGGAAACCTTTTGAGAGGACCCAAGCCAACATGCTTTAATTTCCATCCCAAAAAATTAGAGTGGACTTGGTCGTGGGTGCCCAAGTCCCAAGGCCCTAATTTGGTCATGCTTAAGGATTAAAATGGGCCCCTTGGTCCCATTTGACATGGGTTTCGAGGGAAATTATTTCAGGATGAGTATTTAACTCACAAAGTGTTAACACGGGGACCTAGGAGCTAAACTAGGAGGTAAAAAGGCATAGGGAAACTTTTTACTCCATAACATTTAGTCCACACTGTAATGTATGTATGGTCTTACAATTCCATACATGCATTAAAATATGGTTGAAGCGTATCAAACATGCCAAGCACATAGATCTAAGGCATACCCAAAGGTTGGAGGACTGTTTCTAGCCCCCAATCTTAGGTAAGCACTAAAAAACACATGAAAGACATGCAAGGCACAAGGAAGATAGTAGGAAGCATGCAAAACATGGAGAATATAGTGGAAGTGCACAATACACAAAGAAGATATGAGAGTAGTCATGCAATACACAAAGTATACATTGATTAAATACACTAAAATATATCCTAAACTAGGGAGGTGGAGGGAGCTCATCACTACGCACCTTTACACTACCATAAACATGCAAAATAAAACCCAAAATGTGGAGGAAGCTCATCGCTACGCACATTTAGACCACACCAGGAGGAAGACATGCCAAACAACAACCCAAATGTGGAGGGAGCTCGTTGCTACATGCCTTTAGAACACACTTAGGGGAAGACACAACAAACACATAAGGAAGACACGTGGAATACACAAGCGCTGAATAACACGTCATCGATATGCTATACATCTTATACACGGTAAACACGAGCAATGGGAAGGAGCTTATTGCTAAGTCCCACCATATAAAACACATTTCAAACACACCTAACATTTGAGCTATGCTACCAAAACCACCAAAGACATGCTTAAGGGTGAATGACTCAAGATCCAACCCCACCTTGTGATGAGGACTTTGTATAAAAGGATGTGCACTAGCTCAAGAGATACACTATCCCGCCTTTTGCAGAAGGGCTTGTATAAAAGAATGTACACTAGCTCAAGAGATATGCCATCTCACCTCGTGATGAGGGATTTCTTTCTTAAAAAGGATGTGTACTAGCTCAAGAGATACACCATCTAGCCTTGTGATGAGGGCTTTCAAACACGCTTTGTCAATGTAAAAGTAATCAGACATATACCATTATATATGCCCCCACCTGAAGGTGGTTGATCCCACTTGCCGATATCAAGCACATTAAGGTAGAGTGAAAACATGAAAGAGAACAAGAACTCTTGAAAAGTCCATGTCCCCAAAGGTGACATGTGCCATGATTTCTGAATGTTCCCACAAACACATCAAGATTTGTTGATAAGAGAATGAACAAGATATAAGTTTTGGTTAGAAAATCTAACTCTAAGATAATAACCAAATCAAATCATGAAAGCTATGCATAAATCATATAGTAGATCACATCAAAGACCAAGGCTACACTTGCAGGTTTGGAACTAAGTATAGTTGTTGGGCTATACTGTAGGCATCTCATAACCGAGTGTAACAAGGTGAGATACATAACCATTCAAAGTGCATTGAAGTAGATTGAGTGTATTGCCAATGTTTGTTACAAGAAATGTCATAATATGATACATCACATGGAGTGATTACACTAGTCAAGCGTCGGATATATATCAACCCCATCTTCATATATGGACTAGGTCTATTTTTTATTTTCTTGTGAAGGAACACATGGTCCTTATCAGTATTTGTTTGTTTTTATTATCCTCCATCTAGGTAGAATCACTGAAGAATGTAAACAATAAATATGAGAGAGGAGACAAGAGTGACTTAGGAACACCATGTACGAGGATGCCCCAAAAAACATCCTCCACATGCTATGCCCCCAAGGCACAACACACAACAATAAAATAGAGGAGGAAAGAGTAGAAGAGTTGAGAAACAAGTACAAGAATGGTCACAACAAAGGCAGTCTCCTGGCATCCTTGACATTACAAAAGTATCAAGGGTCATTCAAGGAGACCTAAACAACACTTATCACAACATGGGGGAACATAACATGACATATAAACATATATATTTAGGAAGAGGCCACCCTTGAGAGCATCTAGAATAGGTGCTACATCGAGTGTGGCTAAATAAGGGAGAAATACTTACTTGATTTAGTGGGATATTTCCTGGCTGGCAATCCATGTCTATCAATTCAAGATATATCATATTTAGCTTTGATCTTGTTGATATTGCATTAACATTAAGTTTAGGATGATGATAAGCTTTGGTGGGCTTCAAAGAATGGTATCCAATATCGACCATGTAGTTAATTCCAATAATTTGTAAAGGTAATCTAATTCCTTGTTGGTTTACACCACAACCATTGCTTATGTAGTTGCAATTTTTGTAAAGGATTTGAAATCCATGACCATAGAGAGACTTTATATTTTTAGAAGGAGGGTCCTCATAAGTCTCATATTTTGTAGTGTAAGTAAGAGTATTGTCTTTCTTTTCTACCAAGGATACTTTGGGTTTCTTAGGTGTTTCCAAAGATTGCTTGGATGATATCGATGCAAATTTTGATGTGTTAGGATTAGAGTTATTAAGTTTGTATTCCCCTATGAAGGAGGGAGTAAAATCTAATGAACCCCAATCATCACCAAAAAGCACATTCGATGGTTTAGAGTCGTGCACAACATTATCTAGGGCAAGAGGTATTGATGAATCAACTCATAAGTTGTTTAAACTCTTATGATTGTTAACTTATTTTTGCATTTCAATATGTAAACAAATATTAGTTTAGGATCGGCTTCGATGGTGTGAAGTTTATTTTCATAAATAAATTTTATTGATTGATGAAGGGTAGATGGAACTGTCACCATGGCATAGATCCATGGTCTACCGAGAATCATATTATATGAAAGTGAAACAGGCATGACATGAAAAAGAGTAGATAATATCAAGGGTCCAACCTTTATGGGTAAAGTTATGGTACCCAGGGATTGTCTACCAACATTATCAAAGCCATGGATGTTAAGCCTATTCGGTTTAATGAACTTTTTATCAATGTTGATTTTGTGTAGCAAATCAATGCCATAGACATTAAGAGCCAATCCATTGTCAATCATAACTTGCTTTACCAACTTTTTATTTATTGTGACAAAGATTATAAGAGGATCATTTTGATTTTGAACTTCAATTGATGCTACTTCATGTTGTTGAAACAAAATATTTATTTTTGTCGCATGCATACAATGTAACAGAGCTACACTACATCATTCAGCTAAACAATAGGTGGTATAATCACCTTTTTTAAAGCTTCTTGGACAATTTTGTGGTATGTAAGTGATGTTTCTATTAAATCCCAATGAGAGATCTTAGCTGGAGTAGCGTGAAGTTGTTCAATAAGATCATATTCTTGACCACTTTTATGAGTAAGGCAAGGTTGTTGAGGAAGCATAGGTTGAGAAGATGGAAGAGAGACAGGCACATGTGGTGCTTCCTTACTTTGGCTGTTATTATAGGTGTTGTACGTGTGAGTAATCGTGTGATGTTGCGGCACATTCTGAACACCTTCATTTCTTTGATTGATTTGTCTTGCATAATTTAGAATGTAACCTGGGGGTCGAGGTGGTTTTGGATCACCTTGAACTGTAATCACCAGTTTTAAGAAAGGTGCATTAGATTCCCCTTGCACAATCATCTTAGGAATACACTTTTCTACTATCCCCTTAGTGGGTTGAAGAAATCTATTAAAGATAATTGAATTAACATTGTTGTGATTTTGATTAAGCCTGACATTCATCCCTAAATAATTTAATGCGAGAGACCTTTCTTCATCCACCAATGTTTCATCTTTTGAAGGGAGAACATTAGAACGGAGGGAAGGTGAAGTGTTGTTAAAGGAATTGTTGATGGTTTGATCTTTAGTGATGTCCAAAGGATTTGAACATGCAACCAAAGGAGAGCTACCCAAGGTTTCCACATCCTTAGAGATATCCAAGGTTCTTGAACATTCATCCAAAGGAGAAAGATCACAGGTCTTCACTTCCTTAGTGATTTCCAAGGTGTTTGAACATTCAACTAAAGGAAGAATAAGATAACTTATGGAATCATCATCATCATATATTTTAGATATTAGTTCCAAGGCATTAATGGAAGAAGAACTTTCACACTCATCTTTCTCATGAGTATTCATGGAGATGTATTTAGTTATATCTTCTAATATCAAAGGGTATGTATTCATGAGAGCAATGAAGTTTTCAAAATCAGATGCATAATCAAGGATTTCAAATGAAGAGCATTTAAATATATCCTTATGATACATGGATTGTATATGAGTGAGAACATGAGGATTCATATTAACCAATTTGTAGAAATTCTCAATTTTTTTGATATATGCATGTAAAGATACCAAAGAGCAATGAGATGAAGATGCCATAATAAAAATGTCTATGCAATAAAATCTTTTCATTTATCAAATACAACCGATATGAGAGAATTTTGTATACCACAACACTAGTTTGAGGAAATCGGGTTTTTGAAGCTTATTACCAAGAACAAAAATACACTATTGTCCTTACAAATGAAGTGATTAAGATATAAAAATTGCTCTACAAAAGGTAGCATAGACTACTTTTAAGATTTCTTGCAAAGAAATGTTAGAGAGAGGTTAAATTGCTTATGTTGAAATACACATTATATAATTACAAACATGTGAAATTTTCAAAGTAAAGTATGAAATGATGCAAAATTTTCAAGTGAGAAATGAAAATATGCGTTAAATCATTGCTAGATCTGAATTGAAACATGTTTATGACAGCAACAAAATTTGAAATAAGATTTTGACTACAAACCCTAACTTTTAGAATCACTAGGTTATATGAAAAATGTAACTTTTTAAGAAAAATCCTAGCAAATGAATCTTTCAAATGAAATATTTAATATGAATCAATGATGAATTACTGTAATAAGGATAATATCTAATGAAATTATCAGAAAATTGAGTTTGTTTATCATATGCAATACAAATTATGCAAAACTATGCCTTAATGCAAGCCTAAAATGCTTGTTTTTTCAAAAAAATTCAAATGCATGTAAGATTTTCCAATGCAAGATAGTAAATATGATATGAATAAATGCAAGGACTGATTAAAACACTCAGAAATATGAAAAATGCTTGTTGTTCTAGGTTCACCAAAATGTTATGTGTTAAAAGGGAGAAGAGGGGATGAATGGTATCAGAGTGTATCAAATCAAACACTCCTTTCACAATAACATTCAAGGACGAAACTGAGCCAAGTCACTACAAGATGGATGAGGGCTCAGCTACATATTTTTTTCTTAGGAATGATAAGGAAAGAATATATTAGATTAAGAGATTTACCAACCTAGATCAAATAAGCCTCAAACCCTAATTATAATGAAATCAGGTATAAAGAGACAGAACACTACAGAAGTCTAGACAGGAAAGTACTGAGGGAGGATTAGAAACATACCAGAACTTGGATTCCTAAGATTGAAAACCTAGAGGACACTGGTGTAGGTGCCCTAGTCTAGAAGATAGAATTCCTGAAACTCAGAATAGAGAAAATGATGCAGACAACCTCCTGATGCTAGTGTTGAAATGCACATGACAACTAAGAGGGGGGGAGTGAATCAGTTGTCACAAAACTTTAACCACTTATGAATATCAACACATCTAATTCTTAATTATTGTTATTGAGTTTAACCATGAAAGCATAAAACAAAAAGTTCAACACAATAACACATGAGACACTAGAATTTTTACGTGGAAAACCCTATAAGGGAAAAAACACGGTGGGTGTTAGCCCACAAAAATAAATAAGTTATAGCAATATAAAAAATTAGAGGCTCACTACCCAAAATGCTCACTGTAAATGTTAGGGCTCACTGCCAAGATTGACTCACTGCCAAGGATTAGAGAACTGATTTGATAGCATCTACTTCATGCCTGAGTTTAGTTCCTTTGAAGCACAATATAACATCTCTGCTCTAACCTTCTTACACCTTCGCACCTATCTTCTTATTTTTGCAATAGGATATCTTTTTCGCAACTACATTACATATTTCTATACAACTCATCAACCTTGGAATGCACATCAAGGTCAGCATTACATTCATCAACCATTGGAACAAACTCCAAGGTCAGAATTTACAAACATACATAGAAATAGGTCTGGAGCTAATACAAAAATTTGCTAAGGGAAAGATGTAAAGATGTATGCAGATCACACTACACCTTAGCTGGGACTCAAATACAATCTTTCATTCCACAACACGCTACTACAATCTTCAATGCATCTCTGCAAATGGTGAAGGAAACCAAGCTAGGCAAGACTGGTGTTCACATTAAGATTTTCAAGAATAGTCTTTATCTACAATCCAAATTTCTATTTGCGGACCAATCCAAAGGTAGGAACATAATCAAGAGACATCCACAAGCACATTGAAATCATCAGGAACAACGGCACAACACCTAACTACTCTGTCAAAAAGATTCTTCAAACCGGAGCTCATAAACGACACTGTCAGCTACTCTCATAAGGAAAATATCCCCTGTGGACCACCAAATCACAAACCATTAAAGTTGAAGGCACAACAGACTTAACACTAGAACCGCAAATCAAAATACTTCAATGTGGAGGAATACGGAGCATAATACATTCTCCCTATCACCACCAAATATACTGTAAAAAATGGTTTCCATTTTGGTGAACATAACTCACTCAAATCTTCATATCGGAGGCTCAAACTTGGAACATAGCATCTTCAGACATGCCTCTAAACAAGTTCCAATTTGTAAATAAAGATATTTATTCTACAGGAAATGCAAAGCAATCTGTTGGACTATTCTTCTGTAGACAAAGATATTCTGCAACATACTATTTCTACTGGAGGAGCAAATTTTCTCAATATCCTCAATATCAAGATTTCCAAGACTTACATAGGCAAACACAAAGCATCTAACTCATTACAAGCAAGCATCAAAATAAGAGCACAGTTGACACCAATGACAACACTGATATGTTGACATCAATGACAACACCGGTTAGGTACATACTTGCAACAATATCCCCCTTTGTCATTGATGGCAACATATGATGTGAAAAACTGTAAATACCATCAAGACAAGATTCTCCTGATTCCACTTTACACATCTGCACTCTTTCTTCTCTAAGTTTTCACATGATTTCTCTCCCCCTTTGACATCAATGGCAAAGGGCACATACTTGCATTCTACTGCTCTGATCCAACTGAATTTTTCCTGTTATCAATACTTTCTTTATCAGGAACTTATACCAATATCATCTAGCTACTCCCCCTGAGAGGTATCTCTCAAAACATCAATCTAGGTCAAATAATGAGACTTTGAGCACTTCTAGACTAATGCATTCCTATGCATCTTAGTTCAGACCTGGAGGGGTAATGACCCCTAACTTTTCTCTAAGATACTCAAAAGTATTCTTAGGCAGAGGCTTAGTGAAAATATCTCTAATTTGATCCTTTGTAGACACATATTCCAATTTTACTTCATTCTCTATCACTTTTTCTCTCAGAAAGTGATACCTTATAGATATATGCTTTGTTCTTGAGTGCATCACTGGATTCTTTGAAATGTTTATAGCACTTGTATTATCATAGAAGATTGCAACTAGATCTTCATGTACAACTCCTATGTCCTTCAATGTCTACTTCATCCCTAACACTTGAGTGCAACAACATGCTACTGCAATATACTCTACTTCTACAGTTGACAAAGAGATTGAATCTTGCTTCTTGCTCAGCCATGAAACCAATCTATTACCCAAAAAGAAAGTGCCTCTACTTGTACTCTTTATGTCATCAACATCTTCGGCCCAATCAGCATTTGTATAAGCACTAAGAGTGGAATCATTATCCTTTGGATATCATAAGCCATGATCCGGTGTGCATTTTAAATACCTCAAGATTCTCTTTACTCCCATCACATGTGACTCTTGGATCTGCTTGAGATCTTGCAACAAGACAAACTACATGCATAATATCAAGTTTGGTTTAAGTTACATAAAGCAATCCTCCAATAATGGATCTGTACTTTTTCTTATCAGTCTTAGGTGATTCATCAATTTTGCTCAACTTGCAGCCAGTCACCATGGGAGTACATACTGGTTTAGAGTCTTCCATCCCAAACTTCTTCAACAACTCTTTCACATACTTAGACTGAGATATGAAGATTCCTTTATCTGATTGATTAATTTATAGACCCAAAAAGATATTCATTTCACCAAACATAAACATCTCAAACTCATTTTGCATTTCACCTGCAAACTTCATGCACATACCTTCATTGCCTCCAAAGATAATGTCATCAACAAAGACTACAACAATTAGGATTTGATTATCATTGATTTTAAAATATAGATTGTTGTCACCAGTGCCTTTACTGAACCCTAATTGCAACAAATATTTGTCTAACCATGCATACCAGGCTCTGGGTGCTTATTTTAGTCCATACAAGGCCTTCTTCAATCTACACACCATATCACCTTGTTTTGATAATTGATATCCTTCTAGTTTCTCAATGTAGACATCTTCTTACAATTCACCATTCAAGAATGTAGACTTAACATCCATCTGATACACTTTGAAGTCTTTGAATGCTGCAAATGGCAAAAACATTCTAATTGCTTCAATTCTTGCCATAAGAGCATAGGTCTCTTCAAAATCTATTTCTTCAACTTGAGAGTATCCTTTACATACCAATCTTTCTTTGTTTCTTACAACTTCTCCATTTTCATTCATCTTGTTTCTGAAAATCCATTTAGTTCCAATGACATTCTTATCAGTAGGTCTAGGGACCAATTCACAAGTTTGATTGTTCCCAATTTGCATCAATTCTTCTTCCATGGCTTTTACCCAATTTTCATCATTGCAAGCTTCATTCACAGTTTTTGGTTCAACTTTTGAAAGCAAACAATAATTCACTTGTTCTTCTGCAGCTCTTTTTCTTGTCAGCACACCTTTGTTTTTGTCACCTATGATCTGATCTTCAGAATGATTAATCCTTACATACCTAGGAGTCTTAACAACATTTTTTGGAGCCTCTTCTTCATCCTGCTTGTCTTCTTTCTCAACTTTTTCTTCATTTGCTATAATCACAGGTTCATCTGGTTCATAACAACTCAGATCTAATGTTGTTTCCTTGCCTTCATCTACCTTCACATTAGCACTCTCAACAACCTTATTCAGTCTCTTATTGTAGCACTGGTAAGCCTTGGTAGAGTAACCAAGAAAAATTCCTTCATCACATCTAGCATCAAACTTGTCGAGTTCTTCATCTCTTCTAATATAACATTTGCTTCCATAAACTTTGAAATACTTCATTGTAGGAATCCTTCCATACCATATTCAAAAGGAGTTTTAGAACTATTACCTTTCACTTGAACTCTGTTTAGGATGTACACAGTAGTATGTATGGCTTCTCTCCAGTATACTTCCAGTAGGTCAGCTTCCTTTAACATAGTCCTGGCAGCTTCTTGAACTGTCCTATTTTTTCTTTCAACAACTTCATTTTCCTGAGGAGTCCTAGGTATAGACAATTGTCTCTTTATCCCTTATTCTTCACAACAAATATTGAATTCATTTGATGTGAACTCACCTCCTCTATTAGACCTTAAGCATTTGATTCTCAACTCTAACTCATTCTCAACCATTGCCCTGAAAACTTTGAACTTGTCTAGAGCTTCAGATTTTTCTTTTAGAAAAGTGACCCAAGTCATTCTAGAATAGTCATCAATAAGAAACATAAAATACCTATCGCCTTACAGACTTCTTGTTCTTATGGGACCACACAAGTCTGTATGTACTAGCTCCAACAATCTGACAAAGAATTGTTCTTTGCTTTTGAAACTTGTTTTTGTTTTGTTTCCCAAATTGACACTTCTTGCAAATGGTGTTGGCTGGCTTCACAAGTATAGGCAGATCTCTTACAGCCTATGCAGAACTTATCTTCACCAAATTGTCAAAATTGATATGACACATCCTTCTATGCCACAACCAACTCTCATCTGTCTAGGCCAATAAACAATAATCATTAGTTCCTCTTAATTGGTAAATGTTACCTCTAGTCTTCTTACCAATAGCAATCACTATTCTGGAGCTTTCCATGATCTTGCACCTATTGTCTTTGAATCTTAGATCATAACCTTTGTCACACATCTGACCAACACTCAAAAGATTATGCTTCAAACCCTTCACATATAAGACATTATCAGTATTATGCTTTCCATCAAATGAAATAGATCCTTTTCCACAAATCTTACCAGTTGCATTGTCTCCAAACCTAACCAGTCCTCCATCATACTCTTCCAAACTCACAAATTTACTTTTGTCACTGGTCATGTGATGTGAGCATCCACTATCAATAATCAATTCATCCTTATCTTCCTCAACCTGAACAACCAAAGCACTTTCTTCCACTAGTTTTTCTTCCTTCACACAGCTCGCAGGATTAGTAGACACATGTTCTTCTTTAATAGAAATAAACAAACATTCATTTGTACTAGTACTAGCATCATTAGATTCATCATCAGCCACACCTTCATCATCAAGATCCATAACATAGTAGCATTTCTTTGGAGCTCTAGGCCTGTTCTCAAATATTTTTCTATTCCTTTCAATTCTTTCAAGACATCTAGAAGCATAATGACCAACTTTACCACATGAAAAACATTTGAATGGTAATTTTCCTTTGAACTTACCGGAAGCTCTTTACAATTTGTCAACAAAGTTAGCTTCAATTTCATCAAAGTCATCAATAGGCTACACTTTGTATTTTTCATCTCTAGAGATCTTTTCAAAAGTACTGGCTTTGAAAGCAGTCTCAACTTTTGGCAGAGCATCACCAAATTCTCTCATCTCAAAGGCTGTAAGCGTTCCAAGTAATTGATCCTTGTCGATAGTTTTTATAGTCATTAATTCTTCAATTGCAACTACCTTGTGACTATAGGATTTTGGTAGTGACCTAAGAATTTTCATCACAATTTCCTTCTCACCAATAGTTCCTCCCATACCTTTTATTCCATTGACAAGTTCATCAACCTTTTGCATGAAGTTTGTTATGTTTTCATCTTCATTCATCTTTAAACCCTCATATTTTGATTTCAGGCCTTGCAACTTGGTTTCTTTTATAGAATCATCTCCTTCATACATATTTTTCAACTTTTCCCAAAATTCATTTACAGATTCTAGATCCATGACTTTTATCAACTCAGTGTTAGTCAAGGCACTTAACAAGGCATCTCTAGCTTTTATATTCAACTCATATTCTTTGATTTCATCTTTAGTTGTCAAACCATTAGGAGGCATGGTATATTTTGTCTCTACAACTTTCTACACTTTATAACCAAGACAAAGGAGATGGATTTTCATTTGTACCTTCCATGGAGCATAATTTGTCCCATCATACTATGGAGCTTCCTTATTAAAAGACATCCTGGATCTTCCTAAAGCTGTTAGGCTTTCTTTCGAGGAACCTACTCTAATACCAATTGTTGAAATGTACAGGACAACTGAGAGGGGGGGTGAATCGGTTGTCACAAAACTTTAACCACTTATGAATACCAACACATCCAATTCTCAATCACTGCTATTAAGATTAACCATGAAAGCATAAAACAAAAATCTCAACACAATAACACATGAGACACTAGAATTTTTACGTGGAATACCCTATAAGGGAAAAACCACAGTGGGTGTTAGCCCACAAAAATAAATAAGTTATAGCAATACCAAAAATTAGAGGATCACTGCGTTAGGGCTCAATGCCCAAAATGCTCACTACAAATGTTAGGGCTCACTACCAAGATTAGCTCACTACCAAGGATTGGTGAACTGATTTGATAGAATCTACTTCATGCCTGAGTTCAGTTCCATTGAAGCACAATTTAACATCTCTGCTCTGCTCTTCTTACACCTTCACACCTATCTTCTCATTTTTGCAACATGATATCTTTTTTGCAACTATATTACATGTTTTTATACAACTCATCAACCTTGGAATGTACATCAAGGTCGACATTACATTCATTAACCATTAGAACAAACTCCAAGGTTGACATTTACAAACATACATAGAAATAGGTCTAGACCTAATACAAAAATTTACTAAGGAAAAGATGTAAAGGTGTATGTAGATCACACTACACCTTAGCTAGGACTCAAATACAATCTTTCATGCCACAACACACTACTGCAATCTTCAATGCATCTCCGCAAATGGTGAAAGCAACCAAGTCAGCCAAGACTAGTGTTCACATTAAGACTTTTAAGAACAGTCTTTATCTACAATCCAAATTTCTCTTTGTAGACCAATCCAAAGGTAGGAACACGATCAAGAGACATCCACAAGCACATTGAAATCATCAGGAACAATGACACAACCTCTAACTACTCTGTCAAAAAGATTCTTCAAACTGGAGCTCATAAACAACATTGCCAGCTACTGTCATAAGGAAAAGATCACTTGCAGACCAACAAATCACAAACCATTAAAGTTGAAGGCACATAGAATCATCTCAGAATTAACTCTAGAACTGCAGATCAAAATATTTCAATGCAAAGGAATGTGAAGCATAATACATTCTCCCTGTCACCACCAAATATACAAAAAAATTGTTTCCATTCTGGTGAACATAACTCGCTCAAATCTTCATACTAGAGGCTCAAACTTGGAACATAGCATCTTCAAACATGCCTCTAAATAAGTTCCAATCCATAGATAAAGATATTTATTCTATAGGAAATTTGGAGCAATCGGTTAGACTATTCTTCTATAGATAGATATTCTACAACATACTATTTCTACTAGAGGAGCAAATTTTCTCAATATCCTCAATGTCAGGATTTCCAACACTTACATAGGTAAACACAAAGCATCTAACTCATTACAAGAAAGCATAAAAACATGAGCACAATTGACACCAATGATAACATTGATATGTTGACATCAATGACAACACCGGTTAGGCACATACTTGCAACAGCTAGATATATAACCTATTTTTTAGAAAGACTACGAGGCCCATGCCCTAGTCTACTATGGAAGAATATATATTAAATTCCTTTGTATCTCAAAACCCTATCCTTCAAACTAATTCTCTACACCTATACTTTTTCAACTCTCGCACCTGTAAATCTGCACACACAAAGATAGGGGTTTGGGGGTTGTGGTGTTTAGGAGCTTGCCTCGGTCAAGCCCCAAAAGGACATTCAAGTCTTCCAACACCTTTGTTAGATATAGTGAATGCCCAAGGAGGGTAGAGGCCAAACCCAATGATGAAATGAAATGATTGAAACACAGATTGATGTCACCTTGGAGGTGAAGCCCTCACAAAGATGAAGATCTTTCACACCATGAGGAGATGGACTGATGAAGCCAAATTGACAACAAACAAACACAATAACAGCACAATTCTACTTTGAAACATAATGAAGGCCTTGAATACTTTTTTCTCAAAATCACAAGTTTGCATTATCCATCTTAACATAAAATGAGAACATAAACCTATTTAAATATGGCTTCCTGCTAACATTCATAAATTAAAGCAAGAAAGTCGACAAAGGGAAACTTTTTGAGAGGGCCCAAGTTGACATGCTTTAATTTCCATCTTGACAAATTAGGGTGGAATTGGGTGCCCAAGTCCCTAATTTGGTCATACTTAAGGATTAAAATGGGCCCCTTAGTCCCATTTGACATGGGTTTCCGCAAAAATTGCTCTAGGATGAGTATTTAACTTGCAAAGTGTTAACGCCGATGACGGCGTGGTTTGGTGGTTAAGTCACTCGGTTGTAGTGGAGGCCACCAGAGTTCAAACCCCCATTGGGCCAACGAGCTCACAGGCTTTACGCCTTCACTAGGCCAATGAGCTTGTGGGTTTGAAGTGTTCCTTCTTGGGGATGAGGTCCCCTGTGTTGTGGCCTCACCGGTTCATCACTCCGGACAAAAGCATTAGTGTGGAGCCGGAGGGCGTGTCACGCCAGCATCACCGGTCATGTTAAAAAGTTTACCAGGCACATTATCTTTAAAAAAAAAACTTGCAAAGTGTTAACACTAGGACCTAGGAGCTAAACTAGGAGGTAAAAAGGCATAGAGGAAATTTTTACACCTTAACAGATACCATAAGCCATAATCCAAAGTTCCCTTCAAGTATTTGAATATTCTTTTCACTACCTTCTCATGTGTTTTCTTGTGATTATCTTGATATCTCGTAACCACACATACTGCATGCATAATATCAGGTCTAGCAATAGTCAAGTACAACAATCCTCTAATCATAGATCTATAGGAAGTTTGATCAACCTTGGGAGACTCATCATCTTTGCTCAAGTGACAACCAATAACCATAGGAGTACTCACTAGTTTAGATTCCTCCATACCAAATTTCTTCAACATCTATTTGACATACTTAGCTTGAGAAATAAAGATACTAGCATCTAGCTAAGTAATTTGAAGTCCAAAGAAGAAAGACATCTCACCAATCATAGACATCTCAAACTCTTTTTGCATCTCCTCTACAAACTTTTTACACATATCATCATCTCCTCCAAAGATGATGTCATCAACATATACTGCAACTATCAATATCATATCTCCTTCCTTGATGTAAAGATTGCTATCTATAGTACCTTTCTTGAATCCTTGTTGAAGTAAGTACTTATCGAACCTAGCATACCAAGCTTTAGGTTCTTCTTTGAGACCATACAAAGCTTTCTTGAGTCTATACACCATGTTTGGATCTTCTGATATCTGAAAACCATTTGGTTTCCCAATGTAAACCTCTTCCTCGAGATCACCATTTAAAAATGTTGACTTGACATCCATCTGATAAACCTTGAAGTTCTTATGAGTAGCAAGGGCAAGAAATATTATTATTTCCTCCATCCTAGCTAATGGAGAAAAAGTCCCTCAAAATCAATGCCTTCAACTTGAGAATAGCCCTTACACACCAATCTTGCTTTGTTCCTCACAACTTCACCATCTTCATCTAGCTTGTTCCAGAATACCCACTTTGTTCCTATAACATTCTTATTTGCTGGTCTAGGAACCAATTCCCATGTTTGAATCTTCTCTATTTGATTCAATTCTTCTTCCATTACCTTTATCCATCCATCATCTTTGCTAGCGTCAGCAAAGGTTTTGGGTTCTACCTTTGATAATAAACACAAGTTTACTTGCTCATATGCTTTTGCAAGATTTCTCCTAGTCAACACACCTTTATTCTTGTCCCCAATGATCTAATCTGTTAAATGGTTCTTCTGAACATACTTTGCTAGAGTCTTGGGTATCTACTCTAGTTCTTGTTCCTTTTCATCTTTCTCTTCTTCTTCTTCTTCTTCTTCAAGGCATGGAAAAATATCAGATCCAGAGTCCTCTCGTTCTTGCGAGATCTGATACAAATCTTCATTTACTTTGACATGTGTGCTTTCAATCATCTTCCCCAGTCTCTTGTTGTAACATATATAGGCCTTTCTTATGGTGGAGTAACCATGAAAAATCCCTTCATCACTTCTTGAATCAAACTTTCCTAGATCTTCTTCATCTCTTCTGACATAGCATTTTCTACCAAAGATCCTGAAGTATCTGATAGTGGGAGGTCTTTCATACCATATCTCATAAGAGGTATTAGTGCTATTGACCCTTAATTGTACTTTGTTAGTCAGATAGACAACAGTGTGAACTGATTCCTTCCAACACATGTCAGGCAGATCTACATCCTTCAACATTGCCCTAGCCATTTCTTGCATAATCTTGTTCTTCCTTTCTACTACCCCATTTTGTTGTGGGGTCTTAGGAGTAGATAGATGTCTCCTAATACCATGATCTTCACAAAACCTTTCAAATTCATTTGAGATAAAATCACCTCCTCTATCAGACCTTAAGCACTTGATCTTAGCATCCATTTCATTATCAACTATAGCTTTGAAAATCTTAAACTTATCAAAGTCTTCTGATTCCTCTCTTAAAAAAGTAACCCAAGTCATCCTAGAATAATCATCAATAAGCAACATGAAATACCTTTCTCCTTGTTGACTCTTTATCCTTGTAGGACCACATAGGTCAGTATGAATCAACTCCAATGGATTTGAAGAAGAATACTCCTTTCTCTTGAAATTTCTTTTTGTCTACTTTCCCATTTGGCATTCCTTGCATAATGTGTTTGCAGGTTTTGTTATCTTAGGCATGTCTCTCACTACATGAATAGAGTTGATCCTTACCATGTTGTCAAAGTTGATGTGTCCCATTCTCTTGTGCCGCATCCAACACTCACTAGATTGAGCCAATAAGCATGTTCTTCCATTTATCTCCTTTAGATGATAAATATCTCGATATGTCTTGATACCTTCTATAACTAGTTTTCTAGACCCTGCCTTCCTAATTTCACATCCTTTGGCATGAAAGGTAAGATTGTATCCTTTACTACACATCTGACTAACACTGAGAACATTATGCTTTAGTCCTTTGACACAGAGAACATCCTCAGTCATATTAGTTCCATCAATAGTTATAACACCCTTTCCATAAATTTGTGCTGACTCATCACCACCAAACTTAATAGCTCCACCATTCCACTTCTCAAGGCTGATAAACTTCTCCTTGTCACCAGTCATGTGGTTAGAGAAACCACTATCAATTACCCAAGTATTGTCTTCTTCTTTTGCATGAAAAGAAGTCCATACAACCATTGATTTTTCATTATGTTGATCATTCTGCAAGATATCAAACTTTTCACAATACCCAAAATCATATTTTTTGTCACCAACATTCAAGGCCATGAAAAGAGTTTCATCATTTGATTCATCATGATCCTCATCTTCCAAAAAACAAATGCTCTCTATGGAATATAAGATTCTTTTGAAATTGTTTCTCTTGTTACTACCCCTTGATACTTTAAACAGACACTTAGAAGGAAAGTGAGCAATCTTCCCATAATTAAAACATTTGAAAGGTAACTGATCTTTGTGTTTGCCATTGCCCTTCTTCAATCTTCTTACAAAGTTTGCCTCTACCTCATCAAGATCATCATCTTGATCTGCAGCTGTAGACACCCAAATTTGTCCCAACTTTGTCCATGTCTTGCAACACCTTGTTAAAACATTATTTAGACATCATGTAGCATTTTGTCCTAATTTCCCTAATCCATTAAGCTAATTAATTAAATAAATTTTATTTATTTAATTAAAATCTCATCTTACTCCCATCCTAATCCCACTTAGCCAATTAATTAAATAAATTTTATTTATTTAATTAATTTCACATGCATAATCCCATTTATCCTATCCTCATCCCAATTAATTAAATAAATTTTATTTATTTAATTAATTTCCACATCATATCTTATCCCATCCTATTCATCTTTCCAATTAATTAAATAAATTTTATTTATTTATTTAATATCCAACTCATATCACAACTAATTCAAATATTTTATTTGAATTAAGTCCTAATCTTTCATCACATTCCAACACTTGTCCAGTCAATCATGTGTTACAACTTTTATCTATCACATGCACAACTAATGGGACCTAATTTTAATATTTATCTACACAAGAATACCTAAGCCTTATCCTCCTTGCCACATGTCAATTGACTACAATTTCTTAATGTGCAAGGAAACCTAACTTAATCCTATCCATCCATTTTATCTAAAGCCCTAATTGATCCTAGCCATCCATTTGAACCAAACCAATCCTATAAATCAACCCCCTCATAAGCCATTAGCAATGCATTGAGCTTCAAGTAACATTATTCTACCCAATTATCTAAAGCATGCATTGATCCTCAAGTATCCACATGCTGTTGAAATATCATTAGCGCCTTTGCATCCTTCATCTATCATTCATTCTAGCATCTTCATCTTAATGTTGTGCTGCAAAAGTGAGCACCCAACATTCTTCCAACAATAATCCTTCAAAATCTTGCATGCTCATGCGAGGTGGAGAAGAGCAATGGAGATAAATCAAGCATAGCGTAGAGATCGGTTTGCATTTACATTTGTTATTTTAATTTTCATGTTGTCTTGTGCTTTATTGTGCATTGCTAGGGTTTTTATCATTGTTGTTTATTCATTTGCCCTGATTTGCAATTTTACCCTAACTACATTTGGCACGCCCATTGGGACTCACTTCGCTTGATCTTTTTTGCAGGTTTTTGTAGTAAAAATTTGCTTTCATATAACCCCCATTGTTGAGTTTTGCAGGTTTAATTAACTTTTTGTTGCAGATCTACTATTTTTTGGACAAAACCCTAGGTTTTAAAGATTTCATCATATCTTCCAAACGGCTGTGAATTTTTCTACAAGATTTTAGCAGAAGTTTGTCCATGATATAAGGAAGCTACGACAGAAAAATTTCGGGTTTATCACGATTTGTGCGGGATTTATCATGTTTTTATTTTTTTTCATAAAATCACAATTATGGATGTAAATCAATGAATTTTTTAGAAATTTTTACATTTTTCGAAAGCTCTCAAAATTCTAATCGGGGTCTATGTTTTATAGATTTAATTTATAGCTTGTTTACAGTGAGAAAAAATTAGATCTTTGTCGACTGTACTATTTTCATAAATCTGCATTTCTGGGCACAAATCAAGGAATTTTTCTGATTTCTTTACATTTTCGGAAAGCTCTTAAAAATTAATGGGGGTCTCTTCTTTGATTTTTTAATTTTCAAACCAAAAATGTATCAAAATAATCAAATCTAATTCAGCTATGCATCTAAAATTACAATTTTCCTTGCCTGATGAGCCTATTTTTTATGCCTGCATCCTAATATCATTTTTTTTATGTTGTAGGTGATCATAAGGAGCTAGAGCAGCATTGACATCAACATCTACAACAACTTGGAAAGCAAAAATAATCAGGTGCACTCATTCTAATCTTTCATCTTAATCATTGTTTGCAAACACATTTGGATTTTGGGCATAAAATGAACAATTGTTTGCAAAATCACATATCAAAAGTTGGGCTTGAAATGAATCATTGTCTTCCATCACATTTAGATTTGAGTCTAAAAAGAACAAGTGTTTGAACTGTTTGATCACACATCTCATTTCTAAAGGGTCAATTAACAACTGTGAGTGTGAATCAAGTGACAACTCACTTGGTTTGCTTTTGTAAACCCTATCTAGGAGGCCTGCTTGAAGACACACCACTCTAAGGGATGACCTCAATCGAGGCTTAATCAAAAGACACCCTCATTGGGAGTTGTAAATCTTGTCACTCTTGGCTAAGCCCCAAAGAACTTTATACCTTTGGGAAGTGAAGGTGAAGGGTGGGTTACCCCTTTCTCCTAGCTGTGTGGCAAGATTTCACTTTCAATTCCATAGTCAACCTTGTGCAATAGATAGCCTAAGACCTAATTGGCTATACCCACTTGACTACACATTAGGCTTGTTGATGTGTCTTCCATGTGTGCTTGCATAATCATCACATTTCATTTTCAAAGTCAACAATTGCTTATGTGTCTTGCGTGAGGGATTCATGTGTGTATATGTATAATCATTTGTTTGAACATTGCCAAATCAATCTATAACCACCAAACACATAAACAATTCATCTTACATTTCATCCACATCACCCAATTTTGTCATTCCACATCATATCCTAATCATACCCAAATCAATTTTATTCTAAACATATCCTAGTCACATCCATACTCATTCCCAATCATCTCCACATCATCATCAACCTAGTCTTAGTCAACACTTGTCAAGATGGTCGTAATCATTCAAGGGGGCTATCCCTCTAATTATGAGACAAATCCCAAGCCTAAGGTGACAATTCAAGGGGGCTATCCCTCTAATCATGAGACAAATCCCAAGCCTAAGGTGACAATTCAAGGGGGTTATCCTTATAATCATGAGACAAGACCTAAGCCTATAATCACAATTCAAGGAGGCTACCCCTCTAATTCAAACAATGAAATAAAGCCAAATCCCAAGGTCACAATTAGAGGAGCCCTCCTTCCTAATCCAAATCATGAGAAGAAACCAATCATAATTAAAGGTGGCTATCTTCCTAACCCAAATCATGAGAAGAAATCAATCACAATTAAAGGTGGCTATCCTCCTAATCCAAATCATGAAAGCGAACCAAAGCCCAAGATCACAATTAAAGGAGCCTCTCCTCCTAAGACCAAGTTTATACTTCAAGGAGGATATATCTTTATTGATGAGGATGAGACAAGTCCAAAACCCAATCCATCCACACATCAAACCAATTCTGCATCAACCTATCCCACTTCATATCAATCTAATCCATCCACACATCAAATTAATTCTGCATCGACTTATCCCACTTCATATCAACCTAATCCATCCACATGTCATATCCACCCTTCATCAACCTATCACAACCCTTATCCATATCAATCCATATCACAACAATCATTATCCTATGCAACCCCTCCATCATCATCACATCAACACATTTACCAACATCAACAACAAATCATATCACAACAACAAGTCCAAACAACATCCCAATTTCAACAAATTCCACCTCAATCCTATGTGTCATCCACCTTAACTTCATACCAACCTCATCTATCTACACATCAAGTCAATGCCACACCAATCTATGAACATCCACCTCAAGCTTATCCAATCCCTCATGCTGACATTCCAATGCACTACCAAGCCCATCCACAAGGCAATCAAGTGATATCACAATAACAACATTCAAGTCCAAATGGCCTTTTGTATATAAATCAAGTGAGCAAAAATCCACCTTGGCAACAAGATCAAATGCCCTCAACTTCATATCGACCCCAAGATCTTTTGTCTACATATCCCACCATTTCACTCAACCACCAAGACTATCAATGGCCTCCACAACAAGCACAAGTGAGCCCAAGTCCACCTTTACAACAAGAAGCACATCCAAGTCCAAGTAATCCCTTGTACATAAATCAAACAAGCCCAAGTTATCCTATGCAAGATCTAATAACCTTTGACAAGGGAGATACCAATCTAGAGTGGCCTCCACCATCCAATCCCATGCCAACACATGAGCCAACAAGTCCTATCCCAACACCACCATGTGATCCCATTCCTAGTCCATTAATCCCTCCACCTTCCAAACCACCAAGCCCTCCATTACCTTCATCACCATTGCATTCTAATCCTCCACCAAAGGATGCAGCTGAGATAGTCTTACAGAGGATGCTTGAAGCAAAACTCATCGAACTTCCTAAAGTCAAACCATGTGAAGAAAGTCCATATGATGAACATGATTATTGTGCATATCATAGGACCAAAGGCCATAATACAAATCAATGCCCAATATTTGTCTCAATTATTTACAAGGTGTACCTACCTACAATAAGAAATCATGCCACATCATCCTAATCCCATGTGTCACACCCATCTAGTCCAAATCCTAATCCATTCAACCCAATTAGCCCTCAACCTAATCCTAATCATAAGCCTACAACACCATCCACCCTTATCATCCATCCATTATATTGCCCATCCACTCATACCCTTGGAAAGGATGTGATCCATTGGCTACTAGCAAGGATTAAACTATCTCCATGTCAAACACCCATTCATGATCATACCAAAAAACTTCCAAATGTCATGTCCAATCCTATAATTCCATCATGTCGTCCACCTATCCTTGAGCCTATCCAAGAGACCTCAATTAACATTCTTAGCCCTTTAAGCCCATCATGTGACCTACAAGCCATCAAGCCTATTTGTGAACCTTCTATCATTAATCCAAGTCAAGAGTCATCATGTTCTTATGTTGTTGGCCAAGAGCCTATCCAAGAGCCATCCAATTCCATTCAAGCAACCCAAGAGGTATGTCAAAGTTTTAATCCTAAGCATGTGGAAACATCAAGCCCTAGTCCAACTCAAGATCAAAACACTTCCATTCAACCCATCCATAACATTTACCTTCTTTATGATCAAGATGATACCTATGAAGAAGCTATCCATGAGCACCTTGATCCTATCCATAATCCTATATCTATCCATGAGCAAGATACCCAAATTGCTCTTAATCATCCACCATCTAGCCCTATCCATAATGAGCAAACATCCACTTGTCATTATAAGACACTTGTCCCCTAAGTAAGCATAAAAGACCAAACAAATAACTTGGATCTACATGAATACAATGCTAATCAAGATCCTAATGATCCTTCATCCATATCCATCATCAATTCCACTTCAAGTCCACCATCATATCCCCTTGGTCTTACCACCTTTTTCCATGAATGTTCTTCCATAGGACAAAAACAACCTCTATCCACTTCACCTTCTACATCCAATAATGAGCTCAAGTCTAGTTCCCAAAGCACATCTAGTCCCATTGTCCATCGCATACTCCAAAGCATGAACTACAAAGGTAAAGGTCTAGGCCTTTATGAACAAGGTATTTTGGAGCCAAACCATGTCAAAGTTCCTCCATGCTCACATGGCCTTGGATACACACCCCAAGGTAAACAAGCTAAAGATGTTGGTAATCTCTTTGTGCATCCTAAACCTACCACTTTCCATCGTACCCCCCATCATCTACCCAAGACATATGTCACGTTTCCACCTCCATCATCCTATAAATGTCAAAAGCATGTGACCGTACACCTTCCACCATCCACTTTGCCTCCACTTTTACCAACTCCAAATATCCCTCCATCCACCTTGCCACCATTGCTTCCAACACCTAACATACCTATCATTCATAAGTATCCTTACATCCCTAATCATGGCCAACAAAAGCACACATCATTTAAACATGAAGCTTCCAATCATTCCATCCACTCCACCCACCCCATGGGATTCCAAAATAAACATTTGGATGCCTTTATCTATAAAGCCAAAAATCCAACTAAAACTCCTAAGGACCCTCATGCCTTGGGGCATCGATGTGAAAAGTCTCTAAATCATCCATCTTCTAAGCAAAGTACATTCACAAAGCTATCCAAGCCCATACTTCCAAAAGCAAAGCCCAAAAGCAAAATGGTTTGGGTTCCTAAGAAAAAAGCTAGCAAGTCAAATGAGGCATCCTCATCCACCTCTCAAGAATCCCAACCACCTATATCCATCCAAGAGCCTATATCCACCAAAACTTCCATTCCCTTCAAAAATCCCACAAGCAAAACAAAAGCACTAAACATACTAAATCTATGTGGGTTCCTAAATCACTTCATCAACCATCTCCTAAGCAAACATCTCCATTGCTTCCTACACCACCATCTCACCAAAAGCTTCAATGTTTATCACGGTGTGTGCAACCATTGGTCATGGTTCCCTTCCACTCCGCAACACCTCCATATAACTATATCTCCCCATCCTTCATCCATTATCGTACATATCTTCCCAACCACCTTGCTATGGTCCATGCTTTTGCATAAGCCTTTTATCCATTTATCCTTGCATGAACCTTCCATAATCCACATCATAATCTATTATCCACCTAATCCATCTCCCATCCACGCAATCCCTTATCAACATCTATGAGCACACTTGACATGGTCCATGCGAAGACATCATCCATCTCTAACAAGACTACCAACATCCATCGAACTAGACACTTGAGTCCCTCCTATCCATTACCATGGTGAAAACCTGGCAAACAAGCGCCATGTGTAATTGTCATCCCATCTAAAAAAAAAAAAAGAAAAAAAAAAGAGTAAAGATAAATCCCTTCATCCAACAGTGAAAACCTGGTAAACAGGCGCCTTGGATAAGTACCATGATGAAAACCTGGCAAACAAGCGTCATGTGTAGGTTGATCTGCTATGTCACTTACACTTGGGGGCACATTGTCTCATCTAGCCTATCCATTTCCAAACTACCTATCCCATTATATCCATCCTACCATACTATCCTAGCCTACTATCCATAGCCATTACATCCATATACCTATCTTATTGAACCCCTTCATCCACCCTTCCTCCTTTTGATCTTGATGAAGACATAGGGGTAAAATGTTGAAACATGTTTGGATATTTCTTGACATACCATCTTTCCAAACCAAGTCCTATCCATTGACCATTTATCCATCCCATTCAAACCAATCTATCATGTCATCCCTTGGTCATGAACTTTGTCATGTAAAAATCCTAAGCATTACCACCTAGAATGGGGGCATGTTATTCCTATGCAACATAGCCTTTGGAGATCACATCCTAGCTCCCTTATGATCCATCCACTATGGAGGACCCTTATCATGAGCTTTCAATATTATAGCTTATCCCCATTCGTTTATCGTGAGCTTTCCGCTATAGCCTACCTATCCATCTATCATGAAGTCTTCCATCCCATCCATCTATCATGAGCCTTCCATCCCATTTACTATGAGCCCATCCTTTTATCCATCCTCACACCTAGACTTGGTTTTTCCCTTGTCATTGGTATCTAGCACAAAAGCTACCCAATTGTAAATCCATTGGCATCTTCCAAAACATTTCAAACATCCCAAAAACACACAAAAAAAAATTCAAAAAACACAAAAAAATCAAAATATGTCAAAAAATCCAAAAAAAATAAATATCCAACAAAAAATCCAAGCAATAAAACCAATCATATCATCACATCACAATCCACTCCATCAAAATTCAATCAAAATCAAATCATCATCATCCTCAATAACATTCATTCATCCATTTCAATCAATCACTTCTTCCAATCATATCAATTAAATCAATCTAAGCAATGATCTTAAATCCAAGTCACACTAATCCATATCAAGCAAGCTAATCAATAAAGGAACATTATCCAGTCAAATCAACAAGTTTTGATCCTAATCTTGTCATGAGCCCAATCACTCATCATCAATCATCATCAATGGGATATAGCGTTCCCACATCCTTGTGTTGATCTAGGGATATAGCTTTCCCCGCAATGACAACACTATCTATCATCATCAACCAAACAATCAATTATTGGTTTATGACTTGACAAGGGCAATACCTTGTTTGTTTTACATCCTTTGAGCATACTAAGAACACTTGCTTATGCTTAGATTGAGTGGACACTCTAATCATCACACCATTACTATCATCATTCAAAACAATCCAATCATCAAAACAATCAACCTAGAAATAGCAAACATCAAAACCAAAGCACATCAAGCCAACCATCAAAGTAAATCCTATCAATCATCAACATCAACACCAAAGCACATCAAGCTAGCCATCAAAACAAATCCAATCACTTCAGCAAATCAAAAGCAGCTAAATCCACCACAAATCATCCATCATTTTCTCATCAATCAAAATAAATCAATTTAATCAGCATTTCATCATCTTCCAACCATTCCAAACAAAGATCCAAATGCAAGTCAATCCTTAATCCATACCAATTAAGTTAATCAATCAAGCCAAGTTATCCAATCGCAATCAATGGTCTTAATCCTAGCCTTGTTGTAAGCCAAATCAATCAATCAACCAATCAGCCAACCAACTCAGCAAACAACCTTGTGTTGATCTAGGGATATAGCTTTCCCCGCAATGACAACACTATCATCAACAACAACCAATGATTGGTTTACAACTTGACAGGGGCAATACCTTGTTTGTTTTTGTATCATTTGTGCATGCTTGCTTGCTTGCTTGTGTGTGTTATCATTTTATCTTGCATTTGTATCACATCTGTAACTTTCCAGCTAATATTCATATCTTGTGTATGTTGGAATAGCTTTTTGCATTATCCTTTGCATCTAAGGTCATATCATACCTTTTGTGCATTAGGACTTTAATGCTCTAAGTTTACTTCCTCATACGTTAGACAAGGTTGTATTACGCTGGGGCATAAGACACATCGTCACCCTGGTTCCTTATACCTTGGTGCATAACGTCTAGTGCTATATCAAACATCATGGTTGCTCACTTCCATTGCAGCATAATGCATCCTTCATTTCTTCTATCTATCCCCTTATCTTTCTTTTGTAGCCAAGCCATTTCTTTTCGAGAGTATACCCGTGTTTTTCTAACCCACCTATCCTCTCGAGGGGGCATCATCATCCCATTTCATCATCATCATCATCATCATCATCATTTTCCTCTATCCATACCTTAGCTTCTTTGAAATGATGTTACTCGACATAAATCTTATCATCTCGAACATCATCTCAAAGAGGGGCAAAATTTAGACACCCAAATTTGTCCCAACTTTGTCCATGTCTTGCAACACCTTGTTAAAACATTATTTAGACATCATGTAGCATTTTGTCCTAATTTTCCTAATCCATTAAGCTAATTAATTAAATAAATTTTATTTATTTAATTAAAATCTCATCTTACTCCCATCCTAATCCCACTTAGCCAATTAATTAAATAAATTTTATTTATTTAATTAATTTCACATACATAATCCCATTTATCCTATCCTCATCCCAATTAATTAAATAAATTTTATTTATTTAATTAATTTCTACATCATATCTTATCCCATCCTATTCATCTTTCCAATTAATTAAATAAATTTTATTTATTTAATTAATATCCAACTCATATCACAACTAATTCAAATATTTTATTTGAATTAAGTCCTCATCTTTCATCACATTCCAACACTTGTCCAATCAATCATGTGTTACAACTTTTATCTTTCACATGCACAACTAATGGGACCTAATTTTAGTATTTATCTACACACGCATACCTAAGCCTTATCCTCCTTGTCACATGTCAATTGACTACAATTTCTTAATGTGCAAGGAAACCTAACTTAATCCTATCCATCCATTTCAGCTAAAGCCCTAATTGATCCTAGCCATCCATTTGAACCAAACCAATCCTATAAACCAACCCCCTCATAAGCCATTAGCAATGCATTAAGCTTCAAGTAACATTATTTTGCCCAATTATCTAAAGCATGCATTGATCCTCAAGTATCCACATGCTATTGAAATATCATTAGAGCCTTTGCATCCTTCATCTATCATTCATTCTAGCATCTTCATCTTAATGTTATGCTGCAGAAGTGAGCACCCAACATTCTTCCAACAATAATCCTTCAAAATCTTGCATGCTCATGCGAGGTGGAGAAGAGCAATGGAGATAAATCGAACATAGCATGGAGATCGGTTTGCATTTACATTTGTTATTTTGATTTTCATGTTGTCTTGTGCTTCATTGTGCATTGCTAGGGTTTTTATCATTGCTGTTTATTCATTTGCCCTGATTTGTAATTTTACCCTAACTACAGCAACTTCATCTTCTGTCGTCTTACTTGCTTTGAATGTTTCTTCCTTCTTTGGAACACCTTTGTCAAATTCTCTCATTTCAAAAGTTGTGAGAGAGCCAAACAATTGATCTACTATATATGTATCCAAATCCTAAGTCTCCTCAATAGTAGATACCTTATTACTATAAGATTTAGGAAGAGTTCTTAGTACCTTCTTCACAATTTTATCTTCTTCCACTTCACCACCAAGACCTGTGATGCCATTAACTATTTCATCCACTCAGAGCATATGACTAGCAATGTCTTTATCTTCTATCATCCTCAGGGTCTCAAATTTGCTTTTGAAGATTTGCACCTTGGCTTGCTTTACTTTACTATCTCCTTCATAAATGCTTTCAAGTTTCACCAAACATCCTTGGAAGATTTGCAACTCATTACCTTTAGAAGTTTTAAATCCGCCAGTCCACTCATGATAGTACTCTTTGCCTTGGCATTATTATCATACAACCTAATCTCATTAGCATCTATAGGCTTAGAACCAGGAGCAATGTAACCCTTCACGACAGCTTGCCATACACCAAACCCTAGAGAAGATATATAGTTTTCCATCCTTAGCTTCCAAAAGAAATAATTTGTTCCATCAAACATGGGCACCTTGTGAGATCCATTAGGAGCCATCCCAGACCTTCCTCAATTAGTTAAGCTTCTTTTGAGTAACTTGGCTCTGATACCAATTGTTGAACACACGAGGATACTGAGAAGCAGGGTGAATCAATATCTAAACAAACTTCAAATCCTCTAGAGCATATTAAAACGTAAGCATTATAGCATCAAAATAAACATTAAAGATCAACACAATGCACATCAACACATAACACAAGATATATGTGGAAAACCCAAGAAGGTAAAAACCACGATGAGGATTAACTCATAATATATGAAGCTCAAAATAACAACATTGTTTTGGGGCTACAACCTAAGGAAGATACTACTCCCTGCTAACATTGTTTTAGGGCTACAACCCAAGGAATCTACTACTCCCTGAAGACTTTGTTTTAGGGTCACTCCCAAGGAAGCTACAACTCCCTGCAAACTTTGTTTTAGGGCTACAACCCAAAGAAGCAACTACTCCCTAAACTAAGAACAAACTCAGAGATGATTATAGTATGAAAGTCCTTCTACTATCTAAAAGCTAACATTGAATCTCACACCTTTGATGATTGCAATTATGCTTCTTCTGATGATTGGATCAATTAGGAACACTCTTCACTTCCCTCCTGTCACAAAAATGTCTTCAAGGTGAATCAGGACAGCCTCTAACACTTCTCTTTCTCCTTCAGTTGCACATCACAATGCATATGATATTCATATTTTTCTCTTCATTCTTTCATGTTTTCATTTTCATTATCATACCTCACCTATATCAACTAGGTTTACAATATATACATGACATTACATTGATTTCATTTACAAGTCAGCCAATTCAAAAAGAGTATTACATTTTACAAGTCAACTAGAGATCACAATCTGAAACATGCATAGGGCAAGCCCTATCATGAACAACACGCTATTCCAAAGGGAACCACATGCCTTGTGGATCCCAATACATGCTTAGTTTGGTCCTAAATATCCTTCACCACATCATTCTTCAAGGAATATCATATGCATGCTACACAAATTTGAATTAGGCCACCCTTAAGCAAGAACACATGAAGCTTGTAGCACAATAGTCATTTCAACTTGGCAATACTCATGAGTGATTAAACATTGCTTTCTCTTCTTCTAGATGAGTTGGAAAGACCTATACAACATCTCCAAACATTCCTTGAACTCAACACAACAACAACATTGTGGCACATACCTTCAACATTCTTCAGTCAGCCAGTCAGAGGCATAGCCAGGCAATATCATCATTCCAGACCTCAGCCAATTCTAGAGAGAGTAGAAAAACACCTTGTGGAGCAATTGGAGACAACACAATATCATCAAGACCATCTTACATCAATTAATGTATCATTTTAAGCCACAACAAGTTGGTTCACATCATCAACATATGTCTTGAGAATAGCTAGGCATCTAGAACTGTCTTTATCACAATTGTTATTTGAAAACTAAGCTTGCAGACCTCCAAAACACCTAAAACACATATGGATGCACTTATGCATTTCTATGAACATATCTTCAAAACTACACATCCATATCTATCATTGTGGAGGAATGCAGAGCATTCCAAACAGTCTTCATCATCACTTGATTCTGCTAGAGCACATACCAGAACTCTGTCTTTCATAACTTTCACTGGAGAGGGACACATGATCTAAAACTTTGGATTTAGCACCTTTACATTACACTAAACTTAACTTTTGAACTGCATGGCTATATCCTCAAATGCGGAGCATTTTACCAGGTAGTCTTTCAGGTAATTCTCTGCAGCAAAACCCTTCACCAACTTTCGGAGGTCAAAACCTTCATATAAAAGCACATACATACTTAAGAACAACATGAAGGATCATACAACATGACACAGGACATCAACAACATATTTTCATCCTCAGCATAGCTTAATGTATCACCATTCATCTTAGTGCTTCTAATTCCCATCTTAATATTTCGTCATTCATATTTGTGCTTCTAATTGCCATCTTAATATTTCATCATTCATCTCAGTACTTCTAACTCCCATCTTAATATTTCATCATGAAATCATCTTTGCTAACCATAAGCATGCTCAAAACAACTTGACTTAATACTAATCAGGGCATGGCATCCAACCATGAACATCAGGAACATCACATACTCAAAACAACTTGACTTGATACTAATCAAGGCATGAAATCCAACCATAAACATTAGAAACATCACTGTATCTCACTACATCTTTGTTACTACATTGATATATCATCATTACAAACTAAGTGTTGACTTCACTCTAAGTGTTGACATCAATGACAACACATATTGCCAACACCTCAATACTTAGGTATTAATCAAAAGAGGTTGATTATTTATTCACTTGATGCCTATGAGATGCTTATGAAAAAATATTGAGATGTTTATCCTCTTAAGAAAATAAATTGAAATCATTTTTTCAATCCTTAAATCTTGTGGATTCAACTATGTATATTCAAATCAATTTTAGGTGATTAGTGTCACCTTGATTTAAGTGTACATGTTTCCCTATTTTTTCATGATTAGTCTTCAAAGTGCTCAAATGGTTTATACTCTCTATGGTAATGATAATTGGATAATAGATATTGTTGAGTGGGTTATGTATTGGAGGTAGACATCTTTGAAAGCTTCAAAATAATTGAGTTAAAATATGTAAGTTCCTTTTACTTCTTTCAAAGGAATAAAAGACTACCTTTTTTTAGTTTTATATAAATCCAAGGATAAAAGAATGATTGCCACTAAAAAAATCTTAGACTACAAAAAAAAGTTGAGTCACACACAAGACAAGTAAATTTAAAATTGAAATGGAAAAATTATGGAAATGTCAACTCCTACAATGGGGGTAGAATGTTGAGAGTTGTAATCTATCTGATATTGCACTTTTGGATTGCAATTTAATTGTCAAATTTAGATCTAAGATATTTCCTTCAAAATAGATAAGTCATTAACCCCTAAAAAATAGTAGGCTAGCATTGTCAGTGAGATTCTAACCTCTAGATCTACGATTTTGTCCAAAATTTGTGATTATGTCCCTAAATATTGCACGAGCTTCTAAATGTGTGTGTCTTTGTTCTAATACCTAAGTTGAATTCAAGGTGGTGTTAATCACACATTTTTGGGATTTCTATGATATGACTAAAGTTCATCATTGTCAAAATGGCATGATCTTCTAGATGTAGTGCTAATACCGATTGGGCAACAAGAGTCAATCAATCACATTCCCTACAAGTTAGAAAACAAAGATTGGATTAACCACACAATATACATTTATCATGAAATAGATGTACATATATAGAAAAGAGGGAAGAAACTACCATGCAGAATTAGTGGAGAAGACTGTGTAGTCAATTGCCAGTAATTGGAACTGGTGGCAAGTTAACTTCCTCAAGAATCACATGTAGTGGCATGTAGTGGCGAGTGAACTCTCACTAACTAGGACACCTAAGTGGGCTTAATCCCATGTCAAATTATCCATGCACATGTAAATAATGCATGAAACAACCCCCCTTAAGCATAGCTTAGGTGGGAACAAAGAGAAAATTTGGGTCCCAGCAGCTAGGCCTAATCAGGTACCCAAGTACAACATAATCTCTCATAAAGTGAAGAAAAGGAGAAAACCCAATGGAAAAAAACTCCCCCCAAAAGAGATAAAAGAAAATGAAGAGGACTAGAAAGCCCCCCGAAGATGATAACTCTGTACCAAGCCTCAAACCATGTCATACTAACTGAGATGATGTAGATAACAGTATTTGATGGTGGCCAAACTACTAATACCACAAGAACCCCTCAAAGGAGAAAGATAAAGCACCCCCATAGGAGGGAGAAAGAGACCATGTAACCTCTACAATAAAGTAGCCCCTATGCCAAAAGAGGATTCCCGTGTATGAATGTTGAAAATAATCCATTTATGGAAAATAATATTTCTCCCCTTAGGAAGACACAACTCCAATGGTGAATGTTGAAGTAACTCCAAATCAAAGAAGCAAAGTGAGGTGGGAAGTCTCATGATGTACCCTGTCTCATAACAATGCTCAAATGTTTTCATGCTAATGCCAAAATGAGTCATAATCAAATTAGAAGTCCCAAGCCTAACTGAAATATGTGACCTCTCAAAATCATGTGAGAAATAATGAAGAGCAAGATCCAAAGAAGTGATGTATGGATGTGGAATGTCAATGCATGGCATGTGGCTACAATGCAAATCCCATGAGATGTTCTCCTGTAAAGAGTCTTTGGAACCCCTTAATGAAGGCTCTCTAGACTCTGTAGTAGAAATAGGTGCAAGGACAAAAGAACTATGATCAAAGAGAAAGACAAGATCCTCCAGAATGTCATCTAGATCTAAAATGTGGGACTCTACAAGCAAGAAAGAGATGCCTGGTAGAAATGTGTCACAACTAGATATAAGACCCTACTACAAGGAATCACTAGAAGATCATAATGTCTATAGATCAGAGGCTAAAGCATAGAAAACATGTGGCCCATTTTGATAGTCTGACCGAGTACGTCTGTCTTCTACCCTATTGCCTACCCAAGTGCCTACACTCTGAATTGTTTGCCTGGCCCAAAGAGAGCCAAATGTGGGTGAGTTAGGTGTTAACTCCTCATCATCCAAAACATATCTAGAAATGGATAGAGATGACACCCTTGTTGAATACAATGAACACTGAGAGGGAGGGTGAATCAGTGTTCTACAAAACCATTTATGCACTTGCCCTTTTATCCATTTACCAAATTTAATTATGTGAAAATAGATTAAACAAATGAACAACAACCAAAAAGACATAACACATGAACACCAAGATTTTTATGTGGAAAACCCTAAAAGGGAAAAACCATGGTGGGGGTTAACCCATAAAATTTCATTAGTTATAGTAATACCGAATTACAAGAGGCTCATTGCCTTAGGGCTCACTGCTCAAAAGAGGCTCACTACCTGAAGAAAAGAAGGAAGAAGAAGAAGAAGGGTGGCTCACTACCAAAGATGAACTATTGTGATTGCATCTACTTATGCATGATTACAATTCCAATTAAGCTTATGAATACTAACTCAAAACTCTTCATTTCAGTCTGCCCCTGTTTCACTGTTCTGCTCTTAAATATGCTCAAGATCTCTCTTCAATTACTGCGGCCACTCTATCTTTGCATATTTTGTATTTCATACATCACCCCACACACACAACCTCACAAACACTAAAATCCATCCTCTATTTATATCTGTAACTAAATCTTTCTCATGATCAGGTCAGCAAGAAAACTATGAAACATGTATACCAAATGTTATATCCTGTCGGCTTGTTTTTGTGTTAGATCTTTAATGCAAATCCAAATCATCATGTACATGTCTTCATATGTGTCAGATCTATTCGTACAACCACTTACCTTTATCATCCAACTCATATTTCTTCTCTACATAATGATTCAACCAGCCTGTTGGCTTGATCCTTAATATCATATATGATAGGTTCCTTTGTCACACCATAACTCATGCTGCGGACCAAATGGGACTTCATGAATCATAATCAGAGAACATTATTGATCTCTTAACATGTCTTCAATTCTGTAGAACAAAATGTGCTAATGTGGAGGAATGCAAATCACTTCATTCTGCACTGTTCACTGTTCCTGTCTTACTTCTGCTGACACAGAATTTGCCTTTTCATCAAAAGACTTCCGAAGAAAGTCATGACTTGATTATTGGAATATAAGAGTAGTAAGTATCTATGAATATCATACCTGAACTACATCTTCACATCTTCACATCTTATCATGCAGAGGAGTACTAATTTGTTTTCTGTCTCATACTTGAACATTTTCCATACTTAGCCATTTTTGCCAACTAGACCTGAATTCCAATATGACCTTTTGGAGTAGTGTCTTCTATTCATGTTGAAGGGATCTTTGAGCCTTGTTTCCATCAATGACAACATACAAGTCTATTCCGGAGCAGTGTCACTTGCCAACAATCTCCCCCTTTGGCATTGATGGCAACACTTAGTGAAAAATGCTTGACTGCTGCCCCTTACTATATATACTACTATATTCCTTCTCCCCCTAAGATTTTTTTCTAATTTTTCACTAATCTTCTCTCCCCCTTTGACATCAATGGCAAAGGGTGTGATCCGAAATCAAAACTTATCAAAAAGCAAGATTGTGTCAAAAGTTCTTCAAAATTGTCTTATTCTGCTGCATATGTATAGGTGCACATTTCCACCTCAATTTATGGATGAATGTAAAATTTCATTATAGATAGTCTTTATCAGAGCTATCTCTCCATTCCATCTATTCCTTGCACATTCCAAAATTTGTATGTGGCCATTTATTAGAAAGACTAACTTTTCTACCTTTTGTACATCTTATGTTGTATCAATTAATGCTTGTGATTTCAAGGCTTCATCTGCTAGGTTGGTCATGGAATCAATTTTTGGACTTATCAGTCCCCTAAGATAGCACAACATGTCTCTAATTTCTTCCCTTTTCTTCATCAGAGTGCCCAAATCACTGTGAATATTTACAACTTGTGTTTATTTGGCATTTATTGACTCAACTACTAGATTATATGTCTCAGAGATATTAAGCAGTTTGAGTTCCAAGTCTCTAATTTTATCTTCTAATTCCTTTGTAACTTTTGGCCAAGATAAACAAAATTTGTATATTTTATCAGCCTCTTCAATGGCACTTTGAATGTTTTTTATTCCATTTCCTAACAGAGTTTTATCTTGAGCTATCATAGCCTTCAACTCAACCATTCTCTTTTCATCAAACTCCTTTTTAACTTTTACTTCTACAGGTTTTTCAAAAGACTCAAAATATGTACTTACAGAGTTCAAAAAGCCCTTGAATTGATCAATGGAGGATAATGAGGTGTCCTTTCGAAATGTTGGCATCATCTTCTCTAGAATGTTGGTGGCATCACTGATCAACTTACTATCTTGGTCATGTGATTTCAGCATCTCTTCCTATGCCTTGGCCTGAACAATCGACACTAATTTGAATTTATGCACAAGTGACAATGAGTCCAATTTAATAGGTCCTTGAATAAATTTTGATTCATCTGGATCTTGTTGTCTCCCAGAATCAACTGAGACATCTGCAGTGTCTCTTGCTTTGGCAGAGGCTTCTTCTTTCTGGCTCTATTATGGATTATCTAAATTCATGTCTTTATTAGCATCCTCCTTCTATTTTGGTGGAGAGGTTTCCTTGATGTGCTCCTCTTCTAGTTTCTCCTTGTCATTTTATTCTTCCAGAGAAGGTGTTATTCGAGTTTCCACTATAGGTGCTTCCATTTCTTTGGGCACATGGTCATTTTTTCTTGCTTCTTGTTTAGGGTTCACTTCCAGAACAGATGCATCATTTCCACCATCTGTTACTTCATTGTCATAGATGGTAGGAATATTGTACTTCTTTAGTATTTCCAAAATGATCTCCTCTATTTCCTTGGCCACTTTATCAATTTCTCCTATCATCAGTGAGTTCATTCTTTTCTTTGATCTAAACTCATTGTTAAGTGCTTTGGAGATTTTGGCCTTTTCTTTTGAAGTAATATCCAGACATAATTTTATCAATGTATGTTCTCTGAGTTCAATGTTCTTAGACATAGCAGCTTCCTTTCTAACTGACATAATACTACCCAAGGTATCCGGGAGATCACCAATGATCTCAATGAGAGCTCTATTGTATATGTTCAAATACTTTATGGTAGCTTCTTCCAAAATCCTTTTATCAGCATCATTGTAATCATCATAAAATTCAGCCACAAGTTTCAGATTTCCATCAACAGTGATAGACTTTAATACATCTTCAAGTGTTAATGTGGCTTGAGGCTCATCTACCTTCTATCTTTTGCTGGGTTTCTCCCTTCTTGAGGGATTTTCCTTGCTACTTCCAGAGGCTTTAGTAGTCTCATCTTTCATTTTCTTGACATCTTCATCAGACTTAGTCTCTTCTTCATCTTTTTCACTTACACTTACATACATTCTTCTACCTTTTGTTTTCTATCTTTTTCCTCCCCTGTCAGTTGGCTTCTTTATAGATTTATGCCAGTAGATGTAGGACCAGAAGAGGAGGCAGATCTTCTAGTAGACCTCTTTGTTGCTTGATATTTTTCTTCCTTTTCTTTAGGTTCACCTGGAACCTTAACTCTTTCACTTCCTTTATTTTCCCTTGCTTCCCTTTCTGCTTGACCTTTTCCCCTTGCTTCTTTGACTTGTTCCTTAGTGAATCCATATCTTGCAACAATTTCTTCTACCTCTTTTCTCACCTTCCCGGTGGTTTCTATTTGTCTGAGTTCAACATGGAGTTTCACAGATAACTCTTCATATGTTCCAAACTTCTCTTCTTTAGTGTTTTAGGTCTACTGAGCAAGTGCTGGGCATATTTTTCTAGTATTTGTCCATCTACCTCATATCCCATGGGTAGTGCCCATATAGTTCTGGGTTCCACAGCTTCCATTAAGTATTGATCCTTAGTGACCATGAAATAAATTGTGTCCTTGTACTTGTCAATAATTTTCTCAGGAATTCTTTCTCTTGAGTGCATCATACTTTGAAATTTTTTTAAGTATCCCCATAGAGATACTTTTTGCTCATCGATGCTTCCAATGCTATGTAAATGATTTCTAATTTGGACAACTAGTGGTTTGCTAGTTAACCAGAGTAGATTCTCTATGCTTGCCAGCTCATTCATAAAATAAAAGAATAGACAGATAATCAGTGTACCGAAATTGAAGGGATAGTTTTTGCTTTCCTTGATCTTCTATAGATTCTCCAATAGTTGGATTCTCAGCAACTCACACAGATCATAATCAACATTCTCTTTGATCATTTGATATGCAGTATAAATCGCAGTGCCAGAAACAGAGTTCTCTCAATTTGATAAATAGATCTTGTAGCCTATGACCATGGAAGCAAATCTTATAGCAGGGTTTGTGATGTCATTTATGGTTAATGCCTTCTTGTCAAATTGGGCTCTAGTTGCCTCTATAATAGTTTGATACTTCACAGCTTTCAACAAGGGCACACCTCTAGTGGAATTTAGCCTTGTTACTGCCCTAATCGCCTCCTTGGTGATTTTGAAAGGCTACCCTAACCACATGAATTCATCGTGGATTTGACTTAGGATATACTGAACCCACTTATCGTCTACAAATGTTGGAAACTCTACATACTAGATGAATTTCTTCTCCTTTAAGGCTTTGTATTCTTCCTTTAGGTCAAATTGATCATTACTTAAATGCTTCAAGAATAGCTCTAAGAATTTGTCGCTTCTGAGCTTATCTAGGGCAACATGGATGTATACCCTAACGTCTTCCACATAAAGAACTCTATATGGTATTTTTGAGAATGCAACCATTGGATCAGCTTTGGTTGCTTTGAAAGGATGTTTCTTGAATTTTGGTCTTGGTCGCTCAATAATATCAACAACTTGTGGGGTCTCCATCTTAGAATTTTAATAGACTCACAAGTGGGGTTTGAATGAAAATACCTTGTTTCACCGAGCTAGGGTTTCCTTTGTTTGAATCACTCTAAATTCTTCAGATTTTCGTTGATGTTGCTCAAGTTTCGCCTTAGTTTCTCCTAGATGTTTGATTTCTTGAATCTAAAGTGATTTTAAAATCAAAACAAGTCCTCTTTTATTCTCCACATGACGTGACCTAAATCATCATAAATGCTTATTCCCAAAAGGTTGCATGTACTTTTTGATAGATACAATCGATCAAGATTGCTCCACAATTTGCCAAATTGACTTCTTTTCTTCTAGTTTTTCTTTTAAGAGATTTTTCAAATTAGATTTCTTCATATACCTTCATGCCAGATTCTAGCACTAACTATCTGGTTGGGCGTTTTGAATTTTCAACACTGCCCCCCTAAGCCAGAGCTCCCAATTCACTTCCCAGAGGAAGTATCTACACCAGAAGCTGGTACAGATCCATTCTTGACTTCATTAGCATCTTTCATGACCCAGATCTTGCTCATCTCATTGTGGTTTTCTACCTGATCAGCCTTGTTCTTGCCCTTGTCATCTCTCTGTTATGTTTTCCCCTTCTTTGTAGGATAGTCTCTTGTTACATTTCTACTTCTGCAGAATTTGGTAAAGTGTCTGGGCTTGTTGCAATTGAAACAAACAACATTTCTTTGACCTTAATTTATTCTGTAATTGGGAATTGGTCTTGATCTGCACTGATTAGCCATATGCCCAAATCTATTGCATGCAAAACAATTTCCATTGAAGAATTGGATGTTCCTTGGTTTACTTGGATTATTTCTTAACACACTTCTACACTCATTTACTTTATGACCAACTTTGTTGCAATTGAAACATTTACTATAGAAGAATGGAACATTTTGATTTATTCTACTTCTGTACTGAGTAGTCCTATGACCATACTTATTGCATTTGAAACAATAACCATTGAAATATAGGTACCTTTGTGCATTTGGTTGCCTAAATGGAGGTCCTTTAGGTCTTCTTCTTTGATTACTTACCAAATGGCCTCTACCTCTTCCTTCTTTAGATCTGTCTTGCCCTGAATTTGAACTTTCTCCCTTTTCAAATCCCAAACCTTGTTTATCATCTGGATACTTTTGACTGGCTAGCAACTCATCAAGTTTTGCATAACTTATTTTGAATTTTTCTTTGTAGTTGTTGGTTGCTTCTAGATCAAACTTTAAGAGCAAAACTTCTTTCCCCAAATTTTCACATTCCTCTAACTTGTCCTTCACAACTTGGTTCAGATAGTCCCCAATGTTGGTCTTTTCTTCAATCACCCTGAGAATATTTTCTGAGGATTCACTTGCTTGTTTTAATTGCTCACATAATTATTTCCTTCTTTCCTAAGATTTGTTGATTTGTTCTTTCAGTTTCAAAATACAATCATCTACTTCCTTGATGTTTGCTTTAGAGTTGTCAAGATCTTCTAGAGCCGCTTGAAATTGTTCATTGTCAACATATACATGATCACCAATCTGAATGCTACCATGATGACTTGCTTCAGGATAAGTGAGATACCTTTTGGTCGCCATAAGACCTCCTTCCTAGATCTTCCTCAAGTTGTTAGGCTTCTTCCAAGGAACCTTGCTCTGATACCAATTGTTGAATACAATGAACACTAAGAGGGGGGCCGAATCAGTGTTCTACAAAACCATTTATGCACTTGCTCTTTTATCCATCTACCAAATTTAATTATGTGAAAACAAATTAAACAAATGAACAACAACCACAAAGACATAACACATGAACACCATGATTTTTACGTGGAAAACCCTAAAAGGGAAAAACCACGATGGGGGTTAACCCATAGAATTTTATTAGTTATAGCAATACCAAATTACAAGAGGCTCACTACCCAGAGCTCACTGCTCAAAAGAGGTTCACTGCCTGAAGAAAAGAAGGAAGAAGAAGAGAAGGGTGGCTCACTACCAAAGATGAACTATTGTAATTGCATCTACTTATGAATGATTACAGTTCCAATTAAGCTTATGAATACTGACTCAAAACTCTTCATTTCAGTATGCCCCCATTCTCTATTTGCTCTTAAATATGCTCAAGATCTCTCTTCAATTGCTACGGCCACTCTATCTTCGCATATTTCATATTTTCATACATCACCTCACACCACACACACCACCTAACAAACACTGAAATCCATCCTCTATTTATATCTGCAACTAAATCTTTCTCATGATCAGGTTAGCAATCAAACTATGAAACATGTATACCAAATTTTATATCATGTTGGCTTGTTTTTGTGTTAGATCTTTAATGTGGATCCGAATCATCATGTACATGTCTTCATATGTGTTGGCTCTATTCATACAACCACTTACCTTTGTCATCCAACTCATATTTCTTCTCCATATAAGGATTCAACCAGCTTGTCAGCTTGTTCCTTAATAACATATATGATAGGTTCCTTTGTCACATCATAACTCATGTTGCAAACCAAATGGGACTTCATGAATCATAATCAGAAAACATTATTGATCTCTTAACATGTCTTCAATTCTATAGAACAAAACATGCTGATGCAGAGGAATGCGGATCACTTCATTCTGCACTATTCACTATTCCTATCTTACTTCTACTGATCTAGACTTTGCCTTTTCATCAGATGAATTCTAGAGAAATTCATGACTTGATTATTGGAATATAAGAGCAATAAGTATCTATGAATATCATACCTAAACCGCATCTTCACATCTTATCATGCAGAGGAGTACTGTTTCATTTTCTATCTCATACCTGAACATTTTCCATACTTAGGCATTTTTGCCAGCCAGACCTGAATTCCAATATGACCTTCCGGAGTAGTGTCTTCTATTCATGATGAAGGGATCCATGAGCCTTGTTGGCATCAATGACAGCATACAAGTCTATTACAGAGAAGTGTCACTTTCCAACAACCCCATCACTATCCTCATTGTCCGAACTAGAAGAATAATAAAACTCTACCTTAGGAATCTATTGTGGATGGTCTGAGTCATTGTCAAAAGAATCATCAAATCCAAGTGAGTCTAAAGAAAAAGAAGAAACATCAAGAGCAAAGTGAAAGAAGGTGTACAATCTGTCTTGGTGGTCTGCCCTTCCCAAGGCTACTAGATTGTTGTTGTGCAACTCTCTAATCTTAACTGATAAGAGATTGCTGAAAGAGAAGGTACACTTAGAAAATTTGTGAATGTTACACCTTTAAATTCAATAGACCCTCTCCCTTTAATTGTTGATGGAGTGATAATATCCAAAGTGATAATAGACATGTTATAAGGCTCTATGGAATAAAATTCAACTTGTGAAGAACCCATATGGTGCCAAGCACTTGAGTCAATGATCCAATATCGAGTTGATGAAGATGCTACTACAACTAGTGCCTTGCCCTTATATTTCTCTTTACCTTTTTCCTTTTCTTTAGTAGATTCTTGGGTTGATGAAGACTCTTTGATAGGTTCAAGGAACCCTATGTTGTTCTTCTTAAGAAGATGTGAGAGGTGGTCAAACTTCTTCTTCTTACATTTGTTCTCATCATTCCCAAGTTTCTTGCAATCTAGGCACACTTAACTTTTTCTTTCTTAGGTTTCCCTTGATTTGAAAATTTTTAAGTGTTGGTTTTTGGATGGTTGAGATTTATGATCTTCCTTGGTCTCCTTGTCCTTTTGATTATTTTGCTTCTCCCCTTTGTTTTTTGAAGCATGTTGTTCCCCATTCCTAGCAATGAGGGCTTGAGGTTTTGAGGACTCTAAAGTGCCCATTTGTATTAACTTATCCTATTCCCTAGTTAAGTTGGCATTAAATTCATCTAGAGAAGGCATCATCCATGAGGCTTTAATATCCCTTCTGGTAGAGTAAAAGGTGTATACAAACATAGATTAATCAAGACCCAATTCGGAGAGAATAGAAAGACCAAGTTGATCACCTTTTTTCTCTATTCCACATTCTTTCAACTACAACCTTAATGATTTTATCTTAGTGAAATAATCCTCTAGAGTGTTAAAGTAACTATGACTCAAGGTTATGAGTTTATTCTCTACCTCATGATCTCTCATTTCATCTACCGTGCCAAAGAGTTTTTCTAATGCTAGCCAAACTTCATTAGGTTTTTTCAAGGCTTCTACATGAAAGAGGAGTTCAGAAGACATATTAAGACATAGAAATATGAATTCTTGATCACATTTGTTAAACCCTTTTTCTTTAGCTTCATCATCACCAGGTTCTTTCCTAGTGCCCATTGATACCTATTGTGTGGTTACGCAATATGCCCCATTTTGCCCCAGCAAAATAGGGGCCCAACTTTTTGCTTTTTTCTTTTGCTTGTGTGTTTCCCTACTTTGGACAGTAATGGTAAAAATAGTTAGTATCAAATGCATGCCAGGATGTCATCCTGTGCATATCAGGATCTCACGAGGAAGGTCTAATTTCCAAAGTTAGATTTCATTGTCATGAACCTTGCCAAGTGAAAGAATGCAAACGTTTAAGTAGGTTTGCCTTTTGGATCACCCCAGAATTCCTCAGGATTAGAAAGATATGCCAAGTCAAAGTATGGTCAAACAATCTTGTGGAGGTCATCACATTCCTCAATATCCTAGATATTCGCTAATATCCTGAGCACAGGTTTTATAAAGTAAAACTCAATGTCTGCATATTTGCTAATATGTAGATGTCAAATTTTGATCTGAGAGGTAACAAACCATTAGAATACATGGACATTCTGCAAGGGGGCACATTCAATGTTAATATCCCAGATATTCGTTAATATGTAGACTTGCCCAAATACAATGAAAAACACTAAAGGTCCACATATTAGCTTAATGTCCTGACATCCACCAATATGATGATGATGTCATCTGGATTCATTCTAAAGAGATCTAAAAAGGATGATGACATCACCGAGACATTCAAAGTAGGGGTAGGTCATCATATTCCTTAATATCCCAGATATATGTTAATATCCAAACCTTAACTCAATATCCATGACCTAGATCAGATGGTAGCGCATTCTCGTAGGAGGATTTTTTCAGTAAGAAAGATTCTCCACGCTTCTACGAGATGGTGACATGTGGCTAGTTCTCAAAGGAAGTCACCTCCATGTCCTGATGATGTCACATCCTCACTATATAATGAAGGGATATGTTATGCTGACGTCACGCAACCATTAGGATGTCTAGATTTTAACTTGGTTAATAACTGGACCTTACTTTAACATCCTGATCTAGATGACGTCACGTCATCCCAGCTTTATGAAGAACTCTAAACATGTTGTCATCATCTAGATATTAGTTAATATCTGGATCTTAACTCAATATCCAGGTATGAGATTGGACAGTAGCACATCCTCACAGGAGGATCTTCCCAGCTGGAAAGATTCTCTACGCTACTGTGAGATGGTGACGTGTGTCCATATGCATATCCTGGCATACTCAAGAGAACACATTTAGGACCCAATGATAAATCTTTTGGTCAAACAAGAGTTGATCCAACCCCCATGTCCTGGAAGTATATCCTAAACTCGATAAGTCATATCTAGATATTCATATCCTGAGTCTCCTCCCACATTTAATGATATGAATAAATTCTTCTAGGATTATCAAATAAAAATGTTTAATTTCTATATGTTTGTAATTGCATATTAACATGCAAAAAGCTAGATGATGCAAAAGAAATTTGGATGCTGCAGAGGAAAGCTAAAATGGATGAAGTTGCAGACAAGGACAACATGAACCAGAACAGGGGGAATGTCACTGAATGTGCTATTTGCTAGTAGAAGCATGAACCAAGTCAAAAATGTTGGAATATTCTTTGCCAACTGTATGATTGCCAACTGGCAATCATGTGCCACCAATCTGAGCCATTGATTATTATTGATGTGATCCTGATCATTGGATCAATGTAACCATTTTCTGGCCTTTGTTCTATAAAAGGGCCATGACTTTTCATTTTATAAAAAATGGGGGGCAATTATTGCATATCTAGCAGAGAGCCAATTATTTTCACATCTGGCCAAGAGGTCAAATTGTCATAGACCTGATAGGAGATTAGATTACTAAGACTAATGGAAACTGAATTGTTGAAATTATGGGAGGCTGAATTGTTTCAATTTTGAGCACATGTTGTGATGTTTAGCAACTTGGTGAATTCTCTCACAATGTTCTTTCTTGAGACCATTTGTAAATGTACATGTTCTAAAGCATACCAGATGGAGATGAAGCTACAGATTACATATTGATTGTAAACCTTATGTAATCTTCAAGTTGATTTCTAGATATGTAATGGTGAAATGCTATGTTCAATAGAAGTGCTTTCATTTTATTGCATATTGTTGTCAAATTTTCCTTTGAAAATTTGCACTAGATCGTGTGGATTTGTGGAATGTCCTGGTGAAATATGATTTAGTTTTTCTTCTCTTCATTAGTGTATTAGAGCATGTATGTGGATCATTGGTCTCAGTCAAGTAATTTTAGGAATCTCAATCTCTAAACTCGATTTTCTCATTTTTAATTTCATAAATAACTATAGGAAAACTACAAATAAGGATGAATCATAAGCAGATACAATAAAAATATGATAATTAGTGTAGATAATCGTATATCCAGAGCATATTACAGTGAGAAATGCACATTATTATGAATATCATACAAATAATGGAAAGTACTAATGAAATGCATGCTTAATCTTTGAGTAGATGTGAGGTGCATAAGCAAATATTAGTTCAGACAAGGATAATATTAGAAGAACTAATTAAATTTGAAAATATATTTAGAATTAGTCTAAATCAGAGAAAAATTCCAGTGAATTACTCCATGTTAGGATTGAATTGATGACTATTTGTTTAAATCCTGACTTAATAGAGTAAGATTTGACAAAATTGTTGAAGATTTGTGCAAAGCATGCATAAATGATAGGATATTTGAAGGAATATTGAAGAACTTTGTAGAAATTACTAAAGTACGTAAGGCCCCTGAATGGAAAACAACAACACACATCAACCTCTAAGTAATGTTAGATGATCATGACTTGATCCACGGAGACTTGGAGTCATCAATTTTTCCTGAATTGATCGTACTTTTCAAGATAATAAAGGTTTGTTGTGTAAACTTTTATTCATGTTATGTGACTAACAATCACCATTAACATTACCCTATATAGCCCTTTATTGTTTAACACACATTATAATTTTGATTTCCTTTCATGATAACTAAAGGATGTTAAAGTCATGACAATCTGTTTTGAATCCATGCTTTAAAGAAGATTGTTGTGAAAATTAGAAGTGTAGAAATGAAATACGAAAGGAAATGTGGAAGTATACAAGACACAACACAAGAACACCCCCCTTGATTCAATTTGAGATCCCCTTCAAATTTTGGCACTTTATAATTTTAGTGCATAGGCATGTCCAATTGGAATGAAAAATAGCACTTTATAATTTCAGTGTGATAACATTTCCAATGTATCAAGCATAAAAAATTAATCACTTTTAAAAAATGGGACTCAATTTGAGTTGCTAGTCAAAAGTTACATCAATTTTAATATTTGCTTAGATTTTCACATATAAATTTCAAAAAATGCTTTTCAAATGAAAAATAGAAGGGAGGTTGAAGGCTAGAGTTAAGCCCTCATTGGTAGGGTGCAACCATAACATATGACCAGGGGGCTAGACAATTTGGTATAGGGGGAACAAGGGTGCAAATCACCTCTGGATCGGGCCTCCAAATGCCTTCCACACACATGTGGGTGAAAGTCCACTTTGGATTGGGCCTCCAAACATCTTCCACATGCCTATGGGTGTAAATCAACTCTAGATTAGGGGTGGAACAGGGGTAAAAATCACCTCTGGATCAGGCCTCCAAACACCTTCCACATGCTTATGGGTGTAAATTTACTTTGGATTAGGCCTCCAAATGTCTTTCACATTCCTATGGGTGCAAATGACCTCTGGATCAAGCTTCCAAATACCTTCCACACACCTGTGGGTGCAAATCAACTATGTATCAAGCCTCCAAATGTCTTCCAAATGCTTGTGGGCACAAAACGCCTCTAGATCAGGCCTCCAAACACCTTCTACATGCATGTTCAGAGGAATTCGTTATCTTGTCAATGTTTCTAAAAGTTGTGCCTCCATAGAATAGAATGACCCTTCAAATAGGTTGTGGGTCACGCCTTTGAAACCACCCTTGATGGATCTATGTCTGGATCAGGCCTTTCAATAGGTTGTGAGCCATCGATTGATAGCCCAAAACCAAGCCTCTATGCAGGTTGATTTCTTCCTTCACAAACATACACAATAGTCATTGTAAACACCTCTTTCACATGGATACAAAAGACAATAAAAATTGATGCAATGCAATACAGTTTTTAAATTCAACTATGCAATTTACCAAACCAGCACTTGAACAAGATCAAGCTTTGATACCATGTCAGAATGGTAGGATCTTCTAGATGGGGTGTCAATACTAGTTGGGAAACAAGAGTCAAGCAATCACATGCCTTGCAAGTTAGAAAACAAAGATTGCAAACCAGAAATAAAAGACACATGAGATTGGATTAACCACACAATATGCATTTACCATGAAAGAGATGTACACATATATAGGAGAGAGCAAAGAAACTACCATGCAGAATTAGTGGAGAAGATTGGGTAGTCAACTCCCACTAACTGGAATTGGTGGTGGATTAACTTACTTAAGACTCGCATGCAGTGGCAAGTGAACTCTCACTAACTAGGACACCTAAATAGGTTAACACCATGTGGAATTATCCATGTGAATGTAAATAATGCACGAGATAATTATATACACTAACAATCACATCCTTGTGCCTAATGCAAACCTCATTTGTTATTGTTCACAATGTGTAATATAAAAATAATTAGGATTTTAAATATTGGTATTAAAGAATTAACATTAAATTGGTACTTATAATTTGTTAAAATTGGATTCCAATATAAGTATTTTTAGTTTTTAGTTTGTTTAATAATAGATTCTAATGTTATTTTTTATAATTTTAAATTTGTGTGATATTGGATTCTAATATTACTAACATTGGTTTTTAAAAAGGAAGATATTGGATTCAAATACCTTTATCACTAGTTTTTTAATTAGATGGTATTGGATTCTACCAATACCATTATTTATATATCACCTTTATCACATTATTTAAACATTAGCACATAAATTAGGTGTACTATTACATAATTAGTCTTGAATCTTGCAACAAATTGTTGAATTAAATAGTACAATATTTCAATCATACTAAAAACATTACAATATAAGGTTTTCTTGGATCTTGATTTGCACTAGGAAATTCATTACACTCACATCTTAAGCTAGAAGAAAAATATCTCCATGATGTTTAATATATATTAAACACCATCTAAGTCACTTTCATTCTCATTACAATTTTTAAGTCAACTGTATAATGAATACTTAATGGCTTTGTGTCCTTTTTCAAGTATCTTGATGTGGTCTCCATTCCAAAAATGAAAAGGTGTCCATGCCCATACTATGCTATTGAAATTAATGTCCACAATTCCTTCACTACCTTTTTTCATCCATTCATTATCCCTTATACAATTTTGGTACAAATCCTTATCTATTTTAACATTCCCAGCTAGCCTCCACCATATATATGTGACACATTATCGCCATCATTCTAAAGATAGACATCCCCTTCCACCTTACCCATCCAAATCAGATAATTTTTTGAACTTAACAATATTGAAAGAAACTATACAACATACATATCCACTATGGGATCAGATTCCTTTCCAAGTTTACCACTAGATGGACCCACATAAAAATCCTTATTTATTGGGATATTATGAGTAATGTAAATTTTCTTTAGTAAATGTGGATCTCCCACTACACAATCAACATCATCATATTGTCATTTTAAGATTACCATTGATAAATGACAAAATTTTTACATCACATTATTGTTGCAAGTATGATACAGTTAGTATTATCATTAATGTCAACAAGCTTGTGTTGTCATTGATGTCAACTGTATGAGCAAGAGAATATTGCAAGAGTATGAGCAATTGGTATTGAGTTGATGTTGTCTTTGATAATGAGGAAGTGCTAAAGATGTTGATATATTTTTGGTGCTTGGTTTCTAAGTTCTTTTGAGAGAATTTGAATAATAGAGGAAACAATGTGTTGTAAAGATGTTATAGCATACATAGTAGTGTTCTAGTTTTGCTCTACATTACTTCTATGTTGAAGATCTTCTCATGTGGTTTGGTTATGTTGATCAGAGATTTTTAGAGGTGTTACATTTAGAGTTTGGTGTGTTGGATCGTTGTGCAGAGGAAGGTGTGTTCACCAGTGTGTGAACTATGTTTTGCAGAGGTGTCTGGGACAAATGTTTTTTTCTCCGCATTCCTCCGCAAAGTGATTTATGATCTTGTGATTCTAAAAGTATGTTTATAAGGTTCATATCTACCTTTAGTCAAAGTTGTTCATGGTTTGGTGCTCCACAAGTTGCTTTCTTGAGTTACAGTGCATGACAGAGATGTTTGAGTATACTGGGTAAACAGGACAAGTTTGTTCGATGGGTGAAAGTTGTTGTGAAGGAATTTGTTGGATTTTAGGATGTTTGTGGGATATTATAGATTGCGCTCAAGCATGGTGTGTGGTTTATGAGTCATCTTCAGTTTTGAGGAAGCATGTACTTAAATGTTTATGGTGTGAACACAGGTTCGGCTGACCTTGGGTGTTTACACTAATTGTGGATTTTCTTTGATGATTGTGGAAGCATGGTGTGGTGTGTTGAATGGATTTAGGTCCAAGATAAAGTGTGTTGTGGTCCGCCTTCATTCCTTTCCACCGTGGGAATGTTTTGGTGCTGACCTAATTTGAATTTACATTGTGAAGGTGCATTGCCAACCTTGGAGAATGTTTTCAAGGTTGAATATGATATAAATGAGTGTTGAGTTGTTGAGGTAGAGGTGTGTGTGTGTGTGTGAGTGGTGTATGAGATGTGAATGACAATGTGGCAGAGTGTGTAGTGCAGTGCAAGCTTTCATGTGTTAGATTATTAGATGCAGTGAGCAGAAGATGTCTAAAATTCTTCAGTATGACTGTGAAGGTGTTGGTGATGTTGTGATGGACTTCTCTGTTGCATTGAGATGGTTTTCTCATTATAACATTCTTCTCTATCTTGTTTTTTGTTTTGGCAGTGAGCCTTTCTTTGGCAGTGATCCTTTCTTCTGGGTAGTGAGCCCTCTGACAATGAGCCTTATTGTATTCGGTGTTGATATTAATTTATATTGTAAGCTAATCCTCACCATGGTTTTCCCTTCTTGGGTTTTCCACATAAATCTAGTGTTCTCTTGTGTATGATGTTGATTTGTTTTAGTTTTTGTTAGTTGTTTCCATGCTTAATCATCTTAACAATTTAAGGGATAATTGAATTAATGTGGATCTAAATATGTGTGAGGGTTTTGGAATTATAAGTGATAACTAATTCAGCCCCCCTCTCATTTGTCTTGTGCAATCAATAATTATAACCTTGCATTGGATGGATGACCTATGCAGGGTGAGTACTTGGACTCTAGAATTTCATAATACATACAATTCTTTACATTAATTTTGACATATAATATATTAATATGGTTAATTATAGATTTAAAATAGAAATATAATAAATTGTAGAACCTTATAGAAAATTATTTGTGCATCAGTACCAAAGGTCCTATCTAGCAACTCATTTGTTATTACCATATTTTCTAATATGGATGTGTCCTGCTCCTTCCCCTATGTGGCATAGTCTTGAAACTATAGAGAATCCTCTCCAATGTCTATGTCAAGAGCATCCTCAAACCCATAATCACATAGAGCTCCACAAGAATGCCAAATATGTGGGGATTGTTGATGCCTACTAGCCTCACCCTCACCAGCCTATGAAAGATGGCTACCATGCTATAGTAAAGATTGTTTGTGGGAACTAACAGACTATAGTGTCTACACCTCAACACTCTCCTTCATAGTAGAAGGGAGTGTGACATGTTGGAAAGATGGTCTAGCTAGTGGTCTCACTAGACAATCCTGAGCACGACGTGGCCACTCCCTATCTTTTATAGAGCCTTTGCCTCTAGTACTATGGAAATAATTTGGAATATCATTGAGGATAAACTCACAATAGAGTTTCCTCAAATAATAATGTGGGACCTCATTAAATTTTTGCATGGTGGATCATCAAGCACTATCCACCACATATCCCAAAATTTTTGAGCTATTCCTTTTTGTTGGCACCAATGAATGGGGAATATTTTACAACTCCTATGCAATGTCTCATTAGTTCTAGGATCAACAAATAAGGAACATAGCTCATATTTCAAATTTCTTTTATCTTTCACTTGTTTGTATGACAATTTAGAAGAATAGAATTGTTAGCAATTCTCCCTATAATCCACCCATTTGTTGATTTGGATAGTCACGGAATCTATGTGAGAAATAATAGATTCAAGGGTTGTTGCAAGGGATATTCAGTGTGGATTGGTTACATTTTAATATTTCAATGTTTCAATCAAGCTTTCAATTTGGTTTTTGTTCTCCTCAATTTTCTCTAAAATATTTATTTTTCTCATTTAGATGTCAAGAAATTAAAGGAGTTTAGGGAGGGTTGTTTTGTGCCCCCTCTTCAATTGGAATTTCATCATGCCCTCTATTTAGTGAATTATGGTTTAGGGGCATTTGAGGGGGTTCATTTTCTAATTTTTTAAAAAAGACAAATTATTCATTTTCAAAATTAGAAAAATGATGGAAATCTTACCTTATTGAGCTTGTTCACCCCATGGTGCTTGTGCACCACATTGTAAAGTGTGAGAATGGCATGGAAGAATTATGTTTGAGTGGCTTCTCCTTCAGCTACACCAAAATGTGCTCACATTAAATCCTAGTAACATTTACCTATTTTGGAGTAAAATGATCCACAACTTCTATTTTTTCTTTTTATTTCTACTTAGACATAATGTGAGCATGTTATAACATGAGCATGATATAAGACACTCACATTATATCTTGTTTGGACCAAAAAGTGCTCTTGGACACTTTTTGGTCCCCCATATTTTTGCACACGCCTACTTTAAAGCATGAATAACTTGGTTCGAAGAAGATTTCAATGCTTGGCTTGACCCATTAGAAGTTTTTATGGAAACCCTATCTTCCTCTATAGTAGTGAGGTCCTTCTCTTGGTGATAGGAACAAAGATGGGATAAAATGAAGTCAACTGTAACTTTGAAGCTTAGATGAAAGAAATAGAGAAACAGAATGCTAATGAAGCACTATGTCTTGGAGCTATGGAAGCTATGATGAAAAATTGAAGAAACTAATGTTAATGAAGCACTATGGATTGAGCTATTGTGGCTACTGCAAAATCAAAAGGAACAAGGGGTTCCTAGATGAGCATGGATTTATGCTATGGAGACAACTATATGTAAGGAAAAGAAATAGGAGAGATGCAATATTGAATTTTTATCCTAAGGGAAACCTTTGATGGTTTACAAAAATAAAAACAAAAGAAATAAACTACGAGGCTCAAAGGCCTATGAAGACACTTGACAAATCATGTGAAGATGATAAGAGCATTCCTAGACTTGAGAAATAATAAAGAGGTGAGGGTATTTATAGGTTAGAAAATAAGACTAAAGGTTGTGGTGATTGGGGAGATAACATAATTGATTGGTGAGTGGTCTAACATTGATTGAGAGTGAACAGTGGTTGGAGAGCATATCATAGAAGAAGAAATGGAGATAAAACATGATTGATTGGGAGATAAAAATGATTGATTGGAAGATGAGATTGGATTGATTGAGATTCATGACTCAATTATGGGGGTTTGCAATTAATTAGGGAAGAATAATCCTACAATTAAGACTTAATTTGGAGTAAACTTGGGCTAGAACTAGAAGAAAACATGCATGTTAAAAGATGACAGGGCTACACTTTTTTGGGAAATGGTTTGCCCCTTTTAGTAGGGCAAGTCACCCATGGAGATCTTTCTTAACATTTTGGGTCTCCCAAGTATATCCTCAAGCCATAGGGGTGACCCATTGATGTAGAGGCAAATTGGATGGGAAAGGATAGACAAATTAGACAAGGTTCAACTACACCTACAAGCCCAAAAACAAAGATCTTTGCACAAAAGTGGGAACAGAAGAAAGAAACTCAAGGATCATAATGGAAATGTTGATTTGGTATGTTAGCGGACCTATTCCATCCATTGGCCAAGGTAGACTAGACTCAGGATTGGTACTTCCTTCACAAACCCCCAAAAATGGCTTGCAGCCCTCCAAAATGACAACAGTCCTAATAAATTTTTATGCAGACCTTCAAACCTAGATCTTAAACAATCAGTAGATACCCAGTATGGACTATAGCAACATAGAAATTCAAAAAAAAGGGTTTCAGGATAGGCTTTAGAAAAATGTTCACTGAATGTACAAATCTCAACCAAATGTCACAAAATTAGTCTTGAATGAAAGGTAAGACACAGATATTTCCAAAAAGTCTGACCTCACCTTCTAATTCATTGGTATATGAAAGTTATGGATGTTATAGCAGCAAAAATGCAAAAAATTCTGGAAAATAACAAAAGGACAGTAGAGAATGACATTTTTATTTCTTGAAACTTCTCCTCCCCCTTACATTTTACTTGTTAAAGGTTATATAGAATTTCATATGCATTGACAACTCCATTTAGGGTAGTTTGGTTGATGGTTGGAGCCATAACCAATTCAAATTCTCTTGGCAGTTTGTGGACAACAACTACCCTGTTTTAGCATTCTAAACTAATTGCAATTCTTCAACATAGTGGCATCGATGTTTACAACTTGTCAATACTTTTCCAATGTCATAAAGTCTTTGGCAAGTTTACCACCTTTTGATGCATGCCACAAAGGCTTAAAATATGAGAAAATATATGACTTCCCTATGTGTTTATGACTACCTTTTTCATGCCTTAGAAAGGCTTACATACATGACTGTCCCTTAGGACTTACAAGATTGCCTATTATAACATGGCACCATGACTCTTATTACAACACAATAATATGGTCTTCATGACCTTATTGAAACAAAATATGACATCAAAACAAAACATGAAGTTGAATGCCTCATGGAGGCCACCTTGTGTTAGGTGCTCCTGCACCATACACCCCACCTAGAAAAGAACTCATGCCACATGAGTTGATTCTTTGTCTAGCTCCATCTTTATCCTTTGCTGCCTCATGTCTTCCCCATGATATTTGGACTACAACTTGCTTCCATGGGATCAAAAACTCATGCCTAGCATTGTAGGCTCTACTCACACCTTGCCATGAGTGAGTGCTTGCAACCAAACCTATATTTTGTTTGCCATTCTTCCTTACTGTTATCTCTACCTAAACACCTACATTCAAAACCTTGGTTGATGCCTCTTGTTGGCTCTAGACGACAAATAATGGTCCCTACTATGATAGCATCTTCTTCTTTCCAACCACTTTGTGGCTGCTTGTAGACCTGCTCTTTGACCTTTTTCTGATCCATCTCAAACATCACCATCTGATCTCCATCATTCAAAACTGAAACCACATTCAAACTTTGGTCTTTGACAACCCCACTCCTTGAGGTGTCCTCAACTTTCCTTGTCTCTTCTTCATTGATCTTTACAAACTCTTTCTTACCCACCAAAATGACCTTGGCTGTCTTCTTTGCTTCAACATCCTCCTACAATGGTGTCATCACAAAAGTTCTCTCATCCTTCTTGATGGTGTATGTGTTAGCATATCCATCATATAATGCTTGCCTATCAAATTGCCATGGCCTACCTAAAAGTAGGTGACAACATTCCATGGGAAAAATGTCACATAAAACCCTATCCATATATTCTCTAATTTGAAAATCAACATATGCTTGTTTATCTACCAAAAGTGATTGACTATCACTTACCCAAGATGCTTTGTAAGGAGTTTGATGTGGAATCCTTTCTAGGTTCAATTTATCCACCATTTCCTTAGACGCCATATTATATGTTGAACCAGAATCTATGACTACCTTGCATACTTTACCTTTGCTTTTGCATTTGGTCCTGAAAAGTGATCTCCTTTGTGTCACCTCCTTGTCCTTGGATGTCTTCAAGAGTGTTAACACTTTCAATTGGAGAGTTAACACTTTCATCTACCTCCTCTTCTTGCACATATTGAACCCTCTGTTCATTCCTCCCTTCACTACCATCGGATGTAGAACTTTGTTTCATTAGACACTTGTATGCTATATGACCAATCTCATTGCAATGATAACATCACCCAGTGAAAACATTAGGACCTCTACCTCCACCTCTTGTGCCTCTAAATCCCCCTCTAAAATCAAAAACTTGGTCCTTACCTCTGCTTGTGTCTCCTTGGTCTTCTTGGGACTGATTTTGTCTTCAAAACCATCCCTACCTCTGAAATTTCTGCCACCTCTTCCTCTACTTTGTTGCTCACCTCTCCTCTTCAACTTCTCTTCAGCCCTTAATGCTACTTGAAAGCATTTCTCCATAGTTTCAAGGGTTAATAAACTTATCTCATCTTGAATATTGAATCTTAAACCATTTAGATACCTTGCCACATTAGCTTTTTCCTCCTCCATGTACCCACAATGAAGAGTATATTTGTGAAACTCCTCGGTGTAAGTAGCCATATCCAAATATCTTTGCTTGAGATTTTGCATCCTCTTGTAGATCTGCACCTCATAGTCTGATGGAAGGAATTGGGACTTGATCCTCTCCAACATTCTACTCCATGAAGAGATCATACTCTTCCCATTCTTTACCCTCTCTCCTTGGGTGTAATTCCACCATGTAAGGGCAACACCTTTGAGTTTAGTTTTTGCAAACTTAACACTCTTACTTTCAAGAACTTCCTTGTATTCAAAGTAGTTGTTTAGAGCCTCAATCCACTCCATGACTTCATCAACATTCATCTTCCCACTAAACATGGGAATCTCCATCCGAGCCTCTGAAGAATCCTTGCCAATTGCCTTGATGGCTTCAAGGAATTGTTTTGATCAGCTAGTACCTCTACCTCTTATTATTCTTCTTCTTCTTCCTCTTTCTCTTCCTCTTCATCTAAACCTTCATCTATCCTCTTCCCTATCCTCAATGCCTTCAACTCTGCTTGGAGTGCTTCCTTGACTCCACTTTTGATCTTTGCTTCCATCTCCTTGAACTTCTTGACCACTTCGGTGGTCATCCCGTTTGGAGGCATATTGCTAGCCTCTCCTTCACTCTCCTCTGCTAACATATACCAGGCCAACAACAGAACCTTTTATGGCTTTGATACCACTATGATGTAGAGGCAAATTGGATGGGAAAGGATAGACAAATTAGACAAGGTTCAACTACACCTACAAGCCCAAAAACAAAGATCTTTGTACAAAAGTGGGAACAAAAGAAAGAAACTCAAGGATCATCATGGAAATATTGATTTGGTATGTTAGGGGACCCATTCCATCCATTAGCCAAGGTAGACTAGACTCAGGATTGGTACTTCCTTCACAAACCCCCCAAAATGGCTTGTAGCCCTCCAAAATGACAACAGTCCTAATAACATTTTATGCAGACCTTCAAACCCAGATCTTAGACAATCAGTAGATACCCATTGTAGCCCTCTATCACATATCCCAAACTTAGCATAGGTTGTTTTGGATGGAATATCTCAACCAATAACCCTTGTCAGTGACCTAAAGCCCCAATTAGGCTAAAATTACAAAGAGAGTACCTTCAAATGCAAGCCCAGAATTCAACCCAGGGTTTGAACACTTAGAATGAATTCTAAAATAATGGATTTTGTGGGTTTTAGGCTTCTACTCTCTGTTGTTCCCAAAAATGCATCTTTGGTTCCTTCAATGTGCCTTGAAACATCACCTAACACATGGTTTTGTTAGGTTTCCTCAAACAAAACTCCTTCTCTTCAAATTTTCTGCCAAGAAGTCATCATATCCTACTAATATAGATCTATTACATCCCATTCCACTAATCAAATCAATTTTACATCAGTGGAATGCTAGGAAATACTTAAATATCAGTCATAACCCTAGATGAGGGTTTCACAGACTAGTTTTAGAAAAAACCTTGTATCTTCCTACCACAAAAATATCAAAGCACAAAAATGAATTCAAATGAAATATAACTCCATGCTCTAACTGATCAAACCATTAAAAAGTGGAAACAACCTTGTACCTTTTTACAGTACGGACTGTAGCAGCCTGGAAATTCAAAAAATAGGGTTTTAGGATAGGTTTTAGAAAAACATTCACTGAATGCACAAATATCAACCAAATGTCACAAAATCAGTCTTGAATGAAAGGTAAGACATAGATATTTCCAAAAAGTCTGGCCTCACCTTCTAATTCATCTGTATACGAAAGTTATGGATGTTATAGCAGAAACAATGCAGAAATTTATGGAAAATAACAAAAGGACAGCAAAGAATGGCATTTTTATTTCTTGAAACTTCTCCTCTCCCTTACATTTTACTTATTCAAGGTTATATAGACTTTCATATGCCTTGACAAATCCATTGAGGGTAGTTTGGTTGATGGTTGGAGCCATAACCAATTCGAATTCTCTTGGCAGTTTGTGGATAGCAACTACCCTATTTTAGCATCCTAAACTAATTACAATTCTTCAACATAGTGGCATTGATGTTTATGACTTGTCAATACTTTGCCAATGTCATAAATTCTTTGGCAATTTTACCACCTTTTGATGCATGCCACAAAGGCTTAAAATATGAGAAAATATATGACTGCCCTATGTGTTTATGACTGCATTTTTCATGCCTTAGAAAGGCTTACATACATGACTGTCCCTTAGGACTTACAAGATTGCCTATTACAACATGGCACCATGACTCTTATTACAACACAATAATATGGTCTTCATGACCTTATTGAAACAAAATATGACATCAAAACAAAACATGAAGTTGAATGCCTCATGGAGGCCACCTTGTGTTAGGTGCTCCTGCACCACCCATAGAGGAAGTTTTGCACAAGTGGTTTCTAGGATGAATAATGATCCATAAGGTCCAACGATGGTTTTGAAAAGCCTTGAAACTAGCCATAGGATCTTTGTAGGGTGGGTCACCTCTTTTTCCAAGGCAAGTCACCCATGGAAATCATGTTTCAATTTTAGGGTTACCTAGGGAGATCCTAAAGTGACATGGATAAGCCCATAAAGAAAAGGTGGAACAAGAAATTTTAGTTTACAAAAGAGATGGGAAGGTCAATTGGATGATTCTAAGGTGATGAAATGATGCAAATGCCCCTAGGGAACATGAATTTACCCTCTTATGAAGTGAATTAGTGAGGTTATGGAGGCTAGAAAGTGACATGAAAGATCAATTGAGCATTTATTAGGAAGCGAGCTAGAAGGTCTGTAGGACCATGGAAGATTAGCTTGGAGGTTAGAAAAGCACAATCAAAATGAAAAATAAACAAAGGCGCATCACAAACAGGAATAATACTGAGATTTAGGTATGTATTCATGCTTACATGTATGTGATTAGGACTATAGCTCATCTTGGATCTGTCATGTAGGCATGTCCATCTTTTTCCTACTTATAGTGTCAAGCATCTACCAACACTACAAGAGGCATCTTGAGGAGCAGTTGCATGGTCTCTCTTCTCATTTCTATTCTGGGAGGGATCATTTCCTTGCATGGGGTGCCATACTTCTCACTTCTTGTAGGTTTCCAAGACCTTCTCTCTACATCCTCTCATATGGGTGTTGTACATACTTATGTTTTCTCTCTTTTGGAAAGGAGTTTTGTCCCATTAGGTTTTCTCCTTTTCTTCTATTATGAGATATTATTGTTTGTAAATGGGCACCTAATTAGGCCTTGTTGTTGGGACCCATATTCATCTTTCTTTTTAGCTTGAGTGTAACCTCCCTAAGTTGCACTTATGGGGGGTGTTGGTGTAAAATTATATTTACACATTAGCATAAGTTTATTATGGAATCATTAGATAAGATTTAAATGTGACATTTTTATCACATAGGATAAGATTGTCTTGTCTACTTTTCTCTTTTATCTTTTCTTAAAAAATGTGGAATGTATTTATCATTGTAATTACCCATTTGGTAATTTAATTCACATGAATGTATTGATTACAAATTTATTCTTCTATATTTCTATTGTTTTGAAGCAACTCTCTTGTGTAATCCTATCTCTTGTGAGTCCTTGAGTGACTCTAATAATAGATCATGGTAACTAGCAAAGTAGGAGGTACAAGATAACTAAACATATCTCTTTAACCATTCTCCTAATGACCAAATATGATGTAGGACTTATAAAAAGCCATTATAAATATAACAAGCTTAGTGTAGGATCATTGATTGTATTCTTGTAACAAATTTCATGTGGTGTATGACCTCTAGAGAGTGACTATAACCATATAAATAAAACAATGTCAATGATATAATATGCATCCCTCTAATTGCTTGCATACAAATAGATACAGATAATTGGAGAGGAGAACAAGTAATATGTAAAAATATATTATCATGTAAGTTCAAGAACCATGTAATAGTGTCATAGATATCATCACTTGAAAATTATCAAATAATGTATCAAGATATTATCATGTAAAAAAATGCAATGAGACACCCCCAATGTTGCTCCCAATGGTGAGGATAATGAATAAGCAATAGTTTCCAATATGCTAGATGTGATCATGTAAGCATGTAAGCATATACACATAAGTAGATGTTATGTAAGATGTAGGCATGTAAGGTCTAATATATGTCATGTAATATGTAGGCATGTAAGGTCTAATATATGTTATGTAAGATGTAGGCATGCAAGGTCTAGTATAATAATAATAGTGCACATAAGTGCTAGGAAATATCCACATGAACATAATTAAAGGCGACAAGACCAATAACATAAAGAGTATGTCTTCCCAAGTGGAGGAAATATAGCAAGTACCATATAGATACAAGTGGCATGTAAAATGCATACAAGTAGATAAGAGACAAAAATCAAGACATCATAGAGAAGGTGAAATGACAATGAAAGAAGAACAATAACATACAACATATGAAGACATGAGAAAGGATGAGTACAACAAGTATGTCTCAATAAAAAGGTCAAAGACACAAAAGCCAAAGTAAATAGGCTATGTTTTTGGTCAGCATTATGACAATGGCTAGCAATCATTTCATAACTTTGCATCATCCCACTTCTATAGGGAAATCACAAAAGTAAGAAAAGAAAAGTTGAAATCTAAAAGTGGCAAGTTGTATAAAATTTAAGAGGATCAACCAATGCACCCATCAAGAAGGTCCTCATCATCCCACTTGTTAATCTCAATATCCTCATATTGAATCTTTGAATCCTTTTTATAGTAGAAGATCTTCATTGCTATATAATGTAGTACTCTTGAAAAAGTGCTAGAAGGAGGCACCATTTCTAAATTTTCTTTCCATAACCATAGCTCATCCCTTTTTTGAATATGTGCATCTTCTTGTAAATTCTAAAATTGTTTACTTTCTTTGAAGCCCATGTAGTTTGATCATCTTTTGAAAATGTAGTAAATCTATATCTATTATCCATAATACTTTTGTTCTTCACTTCTTGCCTTAGCATATCAATCAATAAATCTATATTTATTATCGATGTCTTTTTTTATTAATAAGTTATGAAGGACATCAATTAAAGTAAAAGGATTAACATCATTGACCAAATTTGCAAGATCCAATGAAAGAACTGTTTGGTAATAGATCCATATCTTACTTATCCATTTGTTCCACACATGCAATATGATTAAAGGCATCTTCCCTATCAAGATAAGTAGTAGTCATCAAATCTTCAATTAAAAATTCCTCATTTTGATTCAAATCCATTATGGGTTTCATTCTAAGACTTCTCCTTACTAGAAAATAAACAGGATAATGAGACCTTGGCATACAAGAAAAATGTAGACCATAAAAGGAAATGTAAACCAAGATACAATTTAGATCTAATATAAAAATGAATAAAAAACATAGATCATATCCAAAAACAAAAAATAGAAAATCAGATCCTAAGGCCAAACACTATAGGTGTAGGAAATGCCAAGTTCACCAAAATGAAAAGATAAAAATGTAATCTTCTATGAGTTATCTAGGCTAATCAATTAATTAAAGAGATCAATGAACAATTAACCTAGATAAATGAGTTGTCTAGATTAAGAACTAAAACATAAGCTAAATTTGACAAAGGAAAGAGGTGCTTAGCTCCATGTGTGACAATGAATAATTTGATGTAGCACATGCTATGTAATCCAAACTAGACTTTTACTATTAGATCTATGAGAGTGAAGCTTCAAAAGATGAGTAAATGAGATTCACTCTATTAGGGTTCATAATTGCATATGTGACCTTAATATGGAAAATTGTGGCCTTGAAGCTATTGTGTGACTTTAAACCTATTGTGCAACATTGAACCTAGATTTACAACCCTGAAGTGGTTCACCTTCATGTATATGAAAATTATGGGACTTCATGTCTTGTCTTGATTGCAATTAGGCCTTACTAGACCAATTCAACAGTGTTTGAAAATTTTAAAGACATGACAAGTACAATGCAATTACCTATGTATATATCATTATGACTATAGATGTTGATGTAATTCTCTAGATAATGATTGAATGATATGCTAATGAGTCCATGGATGGATTCCTCAAAAGACCTAGGGCTTCATCCTTTTATACAATACACTAGTGCACATATTTAAATATTTTGTGCTTGATTTAGAGGGCATCAACTAGTTGGAGGCAAGTTGACTTGGGTCCACAATTAAATTTGAACTTGGAGGAAGGGGTCACGACCACATTTGCAATCTTGAACTAGTTTAAAGCTCTTATCTACAGTGTTGACCTATGACTAAAACAACATGTTTAATGGTTAGATCTAGGCTAGCATGGAATAAGGACTCAAGATTTGGTCAAAAATAGGTTGAATACAAACTCTCACAAATAAATATGTCATTTGAATACTAGACTATTATATTGGAAACAAAGAATCAAAACAAGTCTAGAACAAAAATACATTTTTTACATCCACACTATGGTAATTCTAATAATTAGTTTATTCATTTACTTATTAATATTTTATTTATATCAATATTTTGAAATATATAAATTTCTTAACTGGTTGCTTAATGATAATAATATTCTTTTTAAGGAACAAAATTAATTATTTGTAGCTAGTTGTAATTTGTGTGTTTTTAACTTTATCTATTATAAATATTATATTATAATTTCTTTTAATTTATTCAAAGATACATGTGTCATATGAGACACACCAATAGTCCATCTTCAACTTAAAACCAATTTAGATTGAAAGATATTCATTCTACAATTTATAAAAAACATATTTCTAAAATTGAATTCAACGAACTTTAAAAATGAACAAAATAAACTACTCAATAAACTACAATGTTTTTTTAATAGAACTAATAGAATTGCCACGTGAAGCTAAGAGTATAGAATTTTATTGAATCAAAGAAAATACAATGTGCACCAAGAAATATATTATTAATTTTTTATTGAACTAATAGAATTGCAACATTTGACTAGGAATATTGTAAAATTTACAAAATTAGATGATAGATCTATTAGAATAATTATATATAATAGAAGTTTGTGGTGAAAGTAAATCCAACTTATAAAATTATCTATGTTTTAGATTACTAATTCAAAATCCCATTCTTCTTGGCACATTCTATGCCCTCCTCAAAAGCTTGTTCCATACTATACTTGTAAGAGAAGCCCATATCCAACAATTTCTTTGAAGAAATGGGCACATGTCTGCTAATGGAATCATCCTCATACACCCTGAAATAAATAGGAAAGAAAATTGTTACAAACTAAAGACCTCCTCTAGACCAATATAACAGTTAAGAATAAATAGAAAATTGTTTACTTACTTGAGTGAAGTCTTTAATTGTTTAGAAAGAAAATCTTTGAGAGACTTGATCGTTGCAGAATCAACAGAGCAGACATAACGACCTTGTGCACTAGGTTGCTCCATCAAAAAAATATGGGCATTGGTTGCATCCTCAATATGAACTATTGGTATGGAACCGTCCATCAATTGTGTGAACTTTAGTACTTCATAGTATATAGCATTTACTGGCCAAAAAAACACATAAAAAACACATCATATTAGAAATATAGAGAATCAAGAATGTTTTTTAATTTGCTAACATGTTTTTACATATACCTCCAATTAGGGCTGATATTACTTGGACAGACGTTAAATCATGTGTATTTGTAAACCAAGGTCCAATGACGAAAGATGGTAACACTGTTATCACCTCAAGATTGTTCTCAACACCATACTTAAGGGCTTCCTTTTCTGCTAATGTCTTTGCAATCATATACCAAGCCAAACCTGCTGGTTGAGATTTAAGGAAATTTATAGGGCTCCAACATGATTCATCAATGTATGAATGAGCTAATTCCCCTTCGTCATTCAATGGACAAATAGCAGCGACAGATGAAGTGAAAACCACTCTCTTAACAGTTTTAGCTCTTGTGCATGCTCTCATCACATTAACTACCCCATTTACAGCGGGCACAATGAGATCTTCTACCTGATCAGTTTTATAGCAACAGTTTATATTTGTGATAGAATAAAAACCATTCTATTTAAACATTAAAATCTTCAAAATACATTACTTACTGATGAGGCTTCAGAACCCATTGGACCCGCTAGATGGAAAACTCCTTGACAACCCTCCACTGCAGAATCGAAGCTGCCCTCCGTCAATAGCTCAGCTCGGAAGAGCTTAAGCCTGTCCTGTGCTCCTGGCAGATCTAACAAAGGCCTAGATTTTCTCTCATTTCCTGCAGTTTTAAGCATATACAGTCTATTCAACTCTGGTAGCATTATTATATTATGGGTGAGGATAGTAAGTACCTGGATCTCTGAGAGTGGCATGGACAGTGTAACCCTTTTGCAGAAGATTTTTGACTAGCCATGATCCGAGGTATCCCGCTGCTCCTGTCACACACACTCGTTTTACAGTCTTGTCACTCTCATCCGCCATGCTGTGAATGGACAACTCAGGACAAACTTGACGAACTTGACGCACTGTATTAAAGCTAAACCCAATCAATTAAAGCCACCGAATTCATTTAAGCCTCACCAAATCGATTGAAGTTCATTCAATGAGAATTCAATTAAAGCCACGGAATTCATGAAAGTCCCACCGAAACTATTGATGTATTCAATCGGTTTTTATTGTTGGGTAGATGTGTCGTTCCTTCATTAATAGTAAGGGATATTACTATCAATGGACCCCACCGAATTCATTGATAGTTCGTTCATTAAAGCCCCACCAAATTCATGGGTAGTCTGTGTCGTTCGTTCGTTGATTGCATTTGGTTTTTGTTGTTTTTTTTTAGTTTGTACTCGTACAGATATTAATTAGCCCATAGGCTTTTATATGTGAGCATTATCTTGCTCAGAATTGTTTCATGTTTTCTAAATCGGCGTATTTCTTGGACTTCTTATGGGTGCAAGTGCTAGTTGTATTTAGTTGTTTCGGGATAAATTGGATGCACTGTATTAAAGCCTCATGCGATTTAATGCGATTTATTATAGCCTACGGAATTGTTTCATGTTTTCTAAATCGGCGTATTCCTTGAACTTCTTATGGGTGCAAGTGCTAGTTGTATTTAGTTGTTTCGGGATAAATTGGATGCAATGTATTAAAGCCCCATTCGATTTATTATAGCCTATTTATTTATAATTTTTTATGGATATTTTATTTAATTTATATTAAAGAAATAAATAGTATATATTCACAAAAAAAGACGGGTGGTCAAAAGTCACACCCACACAGTCATAGTCTAGAGGATGAATAAAACATAAGCCTCAAAAAGTGAATTAAACAGAAGTCATAGCCTCAAAGGCTAAGCATAATGTCTAACAAGAAAAGATAGAAAAAATATTATGCCACAAGGGCAACACTAGTAGATGGAGGAGGATCCTTATCATTAGGTTTCCCCCAGAAGTCCCCAGGGGTAGCATCATCAATAGGCTCCTAGCCATCAAGAGCAGTAGTGGCATCTTCATTCTCTTCCTTCTCCGTCGACTGAGTGCGAACCGGGGAAATGGCAAGTTGGAGCCGAGGAAACTTACGAGTGTCTGGCCAACGAGTATCATGTCAAGGAGATGGCGGTCTAGAAGGCTAGGACCAGCATCCACAGATAGCACAATCCCTCGAGAGCTAAGGGCCACAGGAATGAAAGCCACAATCATGGTCACCACGACTACCTCCATGGTCTCGTTGGTCACAATGAGAAGTCTGACTGTAGCCACGTTGATGCCCTTGAGAGAAGGAAGAATCAGGTGGGACTTGGGCAACAATGCAGGGAGCATTGCCCCAGTGGTCTAGCAACTCTTGGAGATGGGCTGCTTCAAGTGCAACTTTCTAGCTTGTACTAGAATCTGCATCAGAACATTAGAGCAAATGAGAGATTTAGTGTATAATGAAAATTGCTTATCAACAGAACAATGATTAAAAATAGCAGCATTTCTATCTTTCCAAATGCTAAATTAAAGGAATTTCCAGTCTAAAAGCATGCCAGATCTGGGCATATCGGTGGGGAAGATAGGGCCAATCTCCAAGTAAGACCATATTCCAAGAAAAGGCATGAGGTTTGAAAGGTCGAAAGAAATCATGTATCCAATTCCAAGCTTCCTGAGCTTGAGGGTAAAACCAGAAGAGGTGCTTGAGAGTTTCAAGTTGCCCACAGAATGGGTAGTGAGGAATGGTAATGCCCATGTGAGCCAAGCGATCCCCTAGGGGAAGGCTTTGATACAACAAACACCAAGCAAAATGCGCCAACTTAGGCTCAAACAAAACAAACCAAACACATTGAAATCATTTGTGCCAAGTCCCAAGAGAGGATTGAAAATGCCAATGATGATTAAGTTGCTCCACCATATGCAAACGAGGAGACAACCAAGAGTATCTTTTACAAGGTTTGTAACTCCGAAAGGGAGTCTCAAGATACCACTTCTAGTCTTTCCACCACGGATTGAGAGAGTGGACCCCCACCTTATGAAGCATGTGAGGGGGAATGGCTTTAATGACAGGCTAAAAGGTATCATGATCTGAATGAAGAAGCCTGAATTTATGCTTGAATTCGGGCCAAGAAAGGAAATTCTTGGTGGCTAGATTCTAAAAATTAAGTAAAACTTGAATCCCATGCTTAAAAATTTTTAATGCCTAAACCCAAGGCAGCTTAGCAAACGGCTTGTCTTGATTGCTTAAAATAGGGGACCACCAAATCAATTGTTGATTAATGGATAGACCATTATGAAACTCATCCCTAGCCCAGCAAAGCCAAGGCCTAAGAGGTTCCTAGGGTTTTCAAATGCTTTTGATCACAAAAGTGCATTAAATGGAAATAGCCTATATCCATCCCTTTCCATGCCAGTCAACTAGTAGGAATGTCGATGCTGATGCAGTGCCTAGCAAGAATTTTCTAGGCCTCATTACGGGTAAGTGCAAAAAGATGGGGGGCCAAAAAGTGGCCAAATTATTTTCAAAAAAAAATAATACAAAACGCAAGCGCGTTTTGACTTGCTATAAATAAATAAAAAAAGTTTCTATCTTATTTCATTTCTTTCTTCTCCTCTATGCCCGCGGCCTGCAAACCCTAGAAAGTGTGCTCGCGTTTTGCAAAACTCAATTCAACACAAAAACCTTATCGATTCGTCGTCAAAATGCCGCCACAATGTCGAGCACGCCAAAGGAGTGAGTTATATTTGTTTTTTTGTTTGAATTTGTTTCTAAATAGGTAGGTTTGAGTTGATTTTTGATGTATATTTCGTTAATTGTCAGGAAATGTTAATGCACCTCCTCCTCCTCCTCCTCAAAATCCACAAAATCCTGAGGAGGAAATACCTGCAGAACAACAACCTCCTCCATCCATTCCTCAACATGCCCCTGGAACACAAGAAAATATAATGGGGCAAATTAAAAACAACAAAAAAGAAATTGAAGATATAATTGCAGGGTTGACAAATCCTTCCACTTCAACCTTGCATAGGTGGTGCATGAGCTTCAATTTACAACTATTTTTTAAATATTATATTTTCATGACCTTGTTAATTTTTGGTTTTGTCTAAGGGCTTAGAAGCCATTTTTGATGTGATGTAATAAGGACTTAGTCTACTTGTTTTGACTAGTCCACTGGAAGATTTGAAAAACCTATTTTATAGGTTTTTCCATTTTTTTTAGAAACTTTTTGTTTTATTTAAAACTGCCTTTTAAATCTGATTTTCTGCCTTCCTAGGCAGTTGTACGGTCAAGGAAAGAGGAAGAGTTTTTTAAGAACTTCCTATATATTCCAATGGTTAAAAAACATGCCAAATAGATAAAAGCAAGAAGGAGTTTTAAAGAAGAAAAGACTGTTTTTCTGTTTTTGTTGTTAAAAACAGCCTTGGTACGGCCAAGTACGGCAGCTTGGGAAGAAATTCTCTTGTAATGTTTTAAGTTCTGTATTGTGGCTTCCATTTGCAGGTAATTGGAGTTTTTGAAACATCTGGAGGTGTTCAATTTTTTCCTGTTGTGAATACTGGTCTTAAAACCTCCATAGCAAGTGTTTTGTTGAAAAAATGGTTAATTCTTCCTCTGCCCTCTGAGTATGGTCACTCATTGCAAGGTGGGATGGAGGAAGATAAAATATATTTAATGTTTCTTATAATTTGCAGGTTAACTCCTTCTCTACAGGGTGTATGGCATGCATTTAACTAGTCTCATCATTGACTAGTTAAAGAAATTGAATGTAGACTGTTTTATGACAGTGAATCAACAATTTGTTTTTGACAGATTGGAGGTGGAATTTGTGTTTATTGGTGGAGTTGGACTAGAATAGGGTATGGTGGATCTTATGCATGCATAGTGGATGCATTTCCTTGTTCATTATTGCCATTTAGGCTTTGGTTTTAAGAAAAAACAGTTTGCTGTTCTGATTTTCCTATAGTACAGTACGGACACACAAGTGTGGATGCAAGTGCATTTTCTTGAAGAGTTTTTGAATATGGTTGGAAGGTTGAAGTTCATTGGGGTTTAGAGGAGTTAGGAGTTGGTTATTCTTGCCTTGTATTACAAGCTCCAAAAACCTTATTTGAAATGTTATTTGTTTATGACAGCCAAAAGGTAATTTGTTGTTTATCGTACTTTCTGGTACAAATTTGGTGTTGAATCAGTGTTATCATATGGATTCTGCCTCAGTAGGTACAAATTGCATTGGTATAAAGATCCTTGTGGATAGGGAAGTTAACTGTTAAGTAGTATGGTCCATAAAAGCTACAAGATACAAGTTGTCATTTCAGCACTGTCATAGGACAGTCAAGATACCATTTGCTGTCCTCTATCCTCTTTAATCACAGTGTGGCCCACAAGTGAGTAGATGGTTGATTTTTCCCATCTAGTGTTTAATATGCATGTAGTATTGATGGTTCTTGGAGTTTTGAGATGTTGAACCAGTTTTATAAGAGTTAAACCTTATTCTAAACACTGTCTAAACAGTCTTATTGCTGCCACTGTTCTTTGTCTAGAGAATGCAAGAAGTGATCTTTATGTCAGAGGTCTCATGATTGTCATGGCAAGTATGAGTGATTACTATTGGTAGAGGTGTGGTAACAGGTTATGAGTCTTTAAATAGGGTGTATTGTGCAAGTAGGTTGGATGGAGCAATGGCTCTCCAAAGTGAGAAGTGGGTAGCCTGAGAGGAGGACACTTTATAGTGATCCTAGGCTAGGTCAATCTCTATAATAGCCTTGTGTAGGCTTGGTCTTCACAAACACCTTGTAAACCTTTTGGAGGAAGTTGAGAGAACTAGTACAACCTTACCAAGAACCTCTGCATCATATTGGTATCAAAGCCAATATTCTGATTGGAAGAAAGTGTATGTCAGAAGAGGAAATTGAAACAGAGGCTAGTACAATGCCTCCCAAGACAATGAGTCAAGATGCCATCAAGAAGTTGGTGGAAGAGATGGTTGAAGCAAGACTGCAAGAAGCAAAATTGTAGGAAGAGAAGAAGTCTAAGGGCAAGACTAAAGAAGAGGGAAGTTCTTCAGACACAAATGAAGAAACAGAGGCAGAAGAGGATCCTCAGGAGTAGGATATGTCTGCAGATCAGAAAGCCTTCTTGAATGCACTTAAGGGTGCTCATGGTGACAGTGGTGATCCTAAGATGGAGGTGCCTACCTTCCATGGCAAGTTGGATGGAGATGTTCTCACCGATTGGATAGAGGCTATGTGCAACTTCTTTGATTACAAGGAGTTCAATGATAGCAAAAAGGTCAAATTTGCCAAAACAAGGCTAAGAGGTTCTGCACTTGTGTGGTGGAACTATATGCAGAATGAGAGGGAGAAGATTGGGAAGAGTCCCATCACTAAATGGAGCAGAATGGTGGCTATGCTCAGAAGCAAGTTCATGCCACCTGACTATGAGATTCAAATCATAAGGAGATTTCAGAATTTGAGACAAAACGACATGGATGTGGCTGCCTACACAGAAGAATTTCATAGACTTAGTATGAGGGCAAATCATAATGAAGATGAAAAAGGGATGGTGGCTAGGTACCTGAATGGAGTGAAATACAATCTACAAGATGAGATAAGTTTGGTGTTACCAAAGACAGTGGATGAATGTTTCCTGTTGGCCTCCAGAGCTGAGGAAAAGCTGAGAAGGAAGGGTGATCAAAGTGCCAGAGGTAGAGGTGGCAGAAATCAAAGAGGTAGAGGCAATTTTGGTCGTGGTCAGTTTAACAAAACTGAAAATAACAGCCAACAAAAAACTCAATCAGCAACAGAGCATAGAGGAGGTTTCAGAGGTGGTAGAAATCATAATGGTAGAGGCAGAAATGGTGGAGGTGGTAGAGGACCAGGAGTCTTCACTGGAAGATGTTATGGCTGCAACCAAGTTGGCCATACAATGAACAAATGTCCAGGGAAAGCCAGTAGCTCCCATGACAGTGGGAAGAGAAATCAGTTGGTGAAAGATGATGACTGTGAAAATGTGAGTCCATCAATGGGAAGTGCTGCACCTGTTCTAGATGGAGAGAGTATGATGATAAAAAGGTCTATGCTGAAGATGCCATTGAAGCAAGAACCTCCTCAGAGAAAGAATCTTTTCAGAACCCAAGGTCTGGCCTATGGGAAGCTTTGCAAAATCATAGTGGATTCAGGGTCTACTGAGAATGTGGTATCCACTGAGATGGTTGAGAAGTACAAATTGAAGAGGCTGCCTCATATCAATCCTCACAAGATTTCTTGGTTGAACAAGAACCAAAGTTTCATGGTGGAGGAACAAGCTTGGGTTGAATTTGCAATTGGTGACTACAAGGACAAAGTACTATGTGAAATCATTCCCATGGATGCATGTCACCTGCTCCTTGGTCGTCCCTGGCAGTATGATGTGAAAGCTTAGCATGATGGTGAGAAGAACACTTATGTCATCACCAAGAATGGAAGGCCATTCAAAATGGATCCTTTGTTGGAGCAGCCCAGGGGAAAGGAAAATAACAGCAGTGTCATGTTGGTGAATGGAAATGAATTCCTAAATATCTTGAAGGAGAATGACAACCAAGGGTATGCCTTGGTCATGAATCCCAAGAGTGGATCAGATCAGCAAGAACAAAAATAGAAGGAGATTCCATTGGAAGTACAGCAACTTCTAGACAAGTATCAAGACCTTGTGGTAGAGGAAGTTCCCAACTCCTTACCACCCATGAGGGATATTAGTCATCAAATTGACTTAATACCTGGTGCTACATTGCCTAACAAGGCTGCATACAAGCTAACTCCACAGCAAAATGAAGAGGTGGCAAGGCAAATTCAAGATCTCCTGGAGAAAGGGCCGATTAGGAAGAGTCTAAGCCCCTGTGCAGTTCCAAGTGTACTGGCTCCTAAAAAGGATGGAAAGTGGAGGCTATGCACAGATTCCAGGGCAATAAACAAGATCACCATAAGATACAGATTTCCAATGCCAAAGATTGAAGATCTCTTGGATTACCTGGGAGGATCATGCTATTACTCAAAGATTGATTTGAAATCTGGATATCATCAAATCCGGATCAGACAGGGAGATGAATGGAAAACTGCTTTCAAGACCAATGAAGGTCTTTATGAATGGCTTGTTATGCCATTTGGTCTTAGCAATGCGCCAAGTACATTTATGCGCCTGATGAATGAGGTATTAGTTGAATTCATTGGTAAATTTGTTATTGTTTATCTTGATGACATACTAATCTTCAGCAGGACAAGGGAAGACCATGTGAAGCATGTTGGTCAGGTGTTGGAGAAGCTGCATGAGCACAAGTTGATGATCAACTTAGACAAATGTGAGTTCATGAAAATTGAACTTGTATACTTGGGATTTGTCATTTCTAATGGCTGTTTGAAGATGGATCCCTCTAAGGTTGAGGCTATTCTCAGTTGGCCTACCCCAAAAATAGTGGGAGATGTGAGAAGTTTCCATGGATTGGCGACTTTCTATAGGAAGTTTATCAGAGGTTTCAGTCACATTAGTGCTCCCATCCTCAACACCATCAAGGGTGGAGTCAAATGTAAATTCCAGTGGACACAGGAAGCTGATGATAGTTTTGAGTTGTTGAAAACAAAGGTGGCTGAGTTACCTACCTTAGTACTCCCTGATTTTGATAAGGTATTTGTTGTTGAGTGTGATGCAAGTCAGCAAGCTATTGGTGCTGTTCTTAGCCAAGAAGGACATCCAGTGGCATTCTTTTCAGAAAAGTTGAATGAAGCCAAGCAAAGGTATTCTACCTATGACTTAGAACTCTATGCAATGGTGCAAGCTCTTAAGAAGTGGCGACATTATTTGCTACCCAAGGAATTTATTGTGTTTACTGACAATCATGCTTTAAGTTTTCTTAACAGTCAAGAAAAATTGAACCATAGACATGTTAAATGGATGGAACAGTTACAAGTGTATACTTTCACAATTAAGCACAAAAAAGGTGTCTCTAATAAGGTAGCTGATGCATTGAGTAGGAGGTTGCTTCTTGTTCAGGAAATTCAGTTAGAAAGCATGGGTGTTGACTGTTTAAAAGAGCTGTATAAAGAAGATTCTAATTTCAAAGAGGCTTATGATGTTTGTGTGAACTTGGCTAACACATTCCATGGAGAGTATTCAGATTTTGTTTTGCAGGAAGGCCTCTTGTTTAAGGGCAATTTGCTGTGTGTCCCTAAGTGCTCTATGCAGGACAACATTATCAAGGAGAAGCATAATGGTTCTTTAGGAGGACATTTTGGCTTGGACAAGACACTGGAACAAGTCACAAGGTTCTATTTTTGGCCAAAGGTGCAATCAGATGTGAGAAAATATGTGGCTAGCTGTGCAATCTGTCAAAGAGCCAAAGGTGTGTCTTTAAATGCAGGTCTATACTAGCCCCTGCCCATTCCCAACAGACCTTGGGAAAGTATCAGCATGGATTTTGTGCTTGGGTTACCCAGGACAGCCAGAGGGGTGGATAGTGTGTTTGTCATTGTTGATAGGTTCAGCAAGATGGCTCATTTTGTGCCATGTAAATGCACAAATGATGCATCTCATGTTGCAGGTCTATTTTTCAGAGAGGTAGTAAGGATACATGGTTTACCATTGTCCATTGTAACTGACAGGGATTCTAAGTTTGTAGGTCACTTCTGGAGGACCTTGTGGAAGAAGCTGGGCACACAGTTGTCTTTTTCATCAGCCTACCATCCACAAACTGATGGTCAGACTGAGGTGGTTAACAGGTCTCTTGGAAACCTTCTAAGGTGCCTTACAAAGCAGCATGGTTTGGCATGGGACTTGGTTATCAGTCAGGCTGAATATGCCTACAATGATTCAAAGAATAGGAGCACTGGTAAAAGTCCTTTTGAGATAGTTTATGGTTTTCATCCAAGAGGGCCACTTGAGCTGAAGGAACTCCAAGGTTGGGATAGAAGGAGTGCACTTGGTGAAGAGTTTGCTGCCTCCATGAAAACAGTTCATGATCAAGTCAAGTTGCAACTAGAAAAATCAGTCACAAAGTACAAAGAAAAGGCAGATTTGAAGAAAAGAGAAGTACAGTTCAAAGTTGGTGACTTAGTCATGGCATATCTGAGGAAAGAGAGGTTGCCAAAGGGTCAACCAACTAAACTCCTGATGAAGAAGATTGGACCTTGCAGGATAGTGCACAAATTCGGTCCAAATGCCTATGAGATTGAACTACCAGATGGCCTGGGTATCTCTCCTATTTTCAATGTTTGTGATCTTTTTCCTTTCAGACCTCCATTGCCAGATGAAAGTGGATCAGATGTGGTGCTTGAAGACGCTGATTGGATCAAGGATTTGCCTCAAAGCAAACCTTTACAGTTGGAGTGCATTCTGGATTCCAAAGTTATCAAGAAGACTCAGAGGGGTGTCTATAAGGACTACTTAGTGAAATGGAAGGATCTCCCTGACTCAGAGGCCACCTGGATGACTGAAGCAGATATTCTGAAGCATGGCATGACACTTCAACAATTGGCAACTCAAGGGACTTGAGTTTTTCCCACAGGGGGAGTATGGTGCAGGAGCTTCAATTTACAACTATTTTTTAAATATTATATTTTCATGACCTTGTTAATTTTTGGTTTTGTCTAAGGGCTTAGAAGCCATTTTTGATGTGATGTAATAAGGACTTAGTCTACTTGTTTTGACTAGTCCACTAGAAGATTTGAAAAACCTATTTTATAGGTTTTTCCATTTTTTTTAGAAACTTTTTGTTTTATTTAAAACTGCCTTTTAAATCTGATTTTCTGCCTTCCTAGGCAGTTGTACGGTCAAGGAAAGAGGAAGAGTTTTTTAAGAACTTCCTATATATTCCAATGGTTAAAAAACATGCCAAATAGATAAAAGCAAGAAGGAGTTTTAAAGAAGAAAAGACTATTTTTCTATTTTTGCTGTTAAAAACAGCCTTGGTACGGCCAAGTACGGCAGCTTGGGAAGAAATTCTCTTGTAATGTTTTAAGTTCTGTGTTGTGGCTTCCATTTGCAGGTAATTGGAGTTTTTGAAACAGCTGGAGGTGTTCAATTTTTTCCTGTTGTGAATACTGGTCTTAAAACCTCCATAGCAAGTGTTTTGTTGAAAAAATGGTTAATTCTTCCTCTGCCCTCTGAGTATGGTCACTCATTGCAAGGTGGGATGGAGGAAGATAAAATATATTTAATGTTTCTTATAATTTGCAGGTTAACTCCTTCTCTACAGGGTGTATGGCATGCATTTAACTAGTCTCATCATTGACTAGTTAAAGAAATTGAATGTAGACTGTTTTATGACAGTGAATCAGCAATTTGTTTTTGACAGATTGGAGGTGGAATTTGTGTTTATTGGTGGAGTTGGACTAGAATAGGGTATGGTGGATCTTATGCATGCATAATGGATGCATTTCCTTGTTCATTATTGCCATTTAGGCTTTGGTTTTAAGAAAAAACAGTTTGCTGTTCTGATTTTCCTATAGTACAGTACGGACACACAAGTGTGGATGCAAGTGCATTTTCTTGAAGAGTTTTTGAATATGGTTGGAAGGTTGAAGTTCATTGGGGTTTAGAGGAGTTAGGAGTTGGTTATTCTTGCCTTGTATTACAAGCTCCAAAAACCTTATTTGAAATGTTATTTGTTTATGACAGCCAAAAGGTAATTTGCTGTTTATCGTACTTTCTGGTACAAATTTGGTGTTGAATCAGTGTTATCATATGGATTCTGCCTCAGTAGGTACAAATTGCATTGGTATAAAGATCCTTGTGGATAGGGAAGTTAACTGTTAAGTAGTATGGTCCATAAAAGCTACAAGATACAAGTTGTCATTTCAGCACTGTCATAGGACAGTCAAGATACCATTTGCTGTCCTCTATCCTCTTTAATCACAGTGTGGCCCACAAGTGAGTAGATGGTTGATTTTTCCCATCTAGTGTTTAATATGCATGTAGTATTGATGGTCCTTGGAGTTTTGAGATGTTGAACCAGTTTTATAAGAGTTAAACCTTATTCTAAACATTGTCTAAACAGTCTTATTGCTACCACTGTTCTTTGTCTAGAGAATGCAAGAAGTGATCTTTATGTCAGAGGTCTCATGATTGTCATGGCAAGTATGAGTGATTACTATTGGTAGAGGTGTGGTAACAGGTTATGAGTCTTTAAATAGGGTGTATTGTGCAAGTAGGTTGGATGGAGCAATGGCTCTCCAAAGTGAGAAGTGGGTAGCCTGAGAGGACACTTGATAGTGATCCTAGGCTAGGTCAATCTCTATAATAGCCTTGTGTAGGCTTGGTCTTCACAAACACCTTGTAAACCTTTTGGAGGAAGTTGAGAGAACTAGTACAACCTTACCAAGAACCTCTGCATCAATAGGTCCACGCTTGCTGAATCTCTTGAATCTATGTTATCAAATGTAGATTCAATTAGCAAGCAAATAACTAGTTGGATGGATAAGAGGAGAGAGTTTAGAGATTATTATGCAGACAAGCTGTCATACAAAGATGTGAAAAAATTACAAATCATAAAATTAGACTTGTGTTCGATTTTCACAAACCCACAAACAAATCAACCTCCACCCATTACATGCAAGAGGTTCCCTATCCATTGGTGCAACAACCAAGCGATAAGGGACAATTTTAGGCAGAGGTGGTGGATGGTTTTTGACCATCCTCCATGCAATAATAATGAGGTCCCGCAATACTTTTTGAGGAAACTCTACTGTGAGTTTGTCCTCAATAAAGTGCCAAACTATTTTGATATGCGGGACTTCTAGGGTAGAGGTAGGGGGTTAGCACAAGATAGACCAGGGGCACGTCTTGACCCATAGTGGGTAGTGAGACAAGTAATCAACAGACCAGACCATGAGCATGTTTCTATCCCTTCCATTGTGAAGGAGAGTGTTGAGGTTGATACACTTCAGTCCATTAGTGCCTTAACCCAGAGCATCATAGAGCATGCCAATCCTGCAGCATAGAGTGGGTTGGGAGATAGTGCGAGGAGTAGGGTCCCACCCCATGCTTGTCAGGCTCACGGGTTAGCCTGTGGTTATGACCCCATGGATAGTCAAGACGTAGGTGCACAGGCTACATCTACAGATGAGTAGATGGTGATGACAGATACCCTCCTAAGTGAGACTTTCGGCCTTGATACTCAAGTAAATATTAGCAAGTTTATTGAATTTAATTTATTAAATTTTATTTTTAAAATACAAGATTAACTAATTTAAATTGATGATTTTAATGAAATTTCAGGGTCATAGCATCGATGCAGTTTTCAGTGGTTCTCCACCTACATTTTACACTAGATCATCTACTATCAAGGTATGTAACTAGTAAACAATTATAAATATTACATGTGAATAGCATGGTTATATGAATGGTATTCTAATATCTGATTTTGGATGTTGAATAGGTTAATATTGTAGATTTCACGGCAACACCTGCTAGCGGTGGTGGACTTCAAAGCTTTACAGAGGTAATAAAATAAATAGTTTAATGAATGAATTGTACTTACTAGATTTTTGTATGTGACTTGTGTGCTTTATTGTGTGTACTTCCATGTTTAGATGAACGTGTGTGTATATTAGGAGCCATGATTTGCATCACTATTATAGTTTTTTTAATTGAATAATGTTGTTTTGTTTCCAGATGATGCAGGCTGCGGAGACACCTCCCCATGTTCATAGGGCAATGGAGCAGGGTGTGGCCTCTGTGATTCATAGCTCCATGGCATTGATAGGGGTATGAGGCAGATTAGTAAATTTCAATTTACATTTATTGTTATAGTTGTCTATTTTTGAAAAATCAAAAGATTATTGATTTAAAATTTAATTTCTATCTGGATGGTTTCTATAGGACATGACATCACCACGGTCTATTCCTGCTACTGAGGCAAGTGAGGAGACATATTATATGGTAGCGGTAAGTGATTATTTTGTTAAATGTTTCATTTTTTATAACATGTAATTTCTATATATTAATGTCTATACTTTTTATTGTAATAGCTAAAGATGCAGGAAGAACTAAATAGGAGCAACCCTCAGGTTCATAGTAGACCACCCACATGGGCGTCTCCATCCCCTAGAAGATCAAAGGCTACTCGTGATCTATTCTCTTCACCAACCAGAGGGGAATGACTTTTTATTGTGTTCCTTTGTTGTATGCCTATATGGCATTTGTGGACATATATTTTGTATTGTATATAGTTGACATTGTATGCCTATATGGCATTCTTGTAAGCCTATATGGCTATTTTGTACATATGTTATACTTATATCGATAGAGATTGATGTATGCCTATATGGATATTTGGTTAATACAAATCTTTTTTATTGATGGCATCCATACTTGTATTATAAATCCACGTTTGAATGGATATTTGTAGATAGCTACTTCAAATATTTAAAGTCCAATTGTATTACATAGGATGTTTGTTGATTCAATAAGCTAGCTATTGTTATTCAAGTATCACCTAAACCTCATTTTGGAACTAAAAGATAAAAATTATATTTTAAAAAAAAATGAATCATCATGTTGAATAGAAAATATTAATATTCTTTATGAATAGCATACAATGTCAACTATATGCAATACAAAAAAATGAATCATCATGTTATTCTTTATGTTTGAGATCCTGAAAATGACTAAGTCTGGTAGCCTGATATCCTGAAACACTAGGATGAATATCCAAGTCATTAGGATGATTGCGCCTTGAGAAAAAGTCATTTAGATGAGCGTCTAAAGGAGACTTTCTTAAACATTCAAACATTGAGCAACAAGCATGAAGGGTTAAGGTGCAATTTGCAACTCATAAAGCCTCAAAATGGTGCCCAACTTGTAGAGAGCATTCATTTAAGACAAGGCACCCATTGACACCTATTCCACCATAAAAGTGCGCCTAAGGTGGAAGGAGAACAAGCCTCTAGTAAGTGAAGCGCACCTATTGTCTAGACCACTTCATTATGGCACCCTAGCATGAGGAGGAGTATATAAGTCAATAGGAAATGGCACCTAGAATGCAAATGAAGGACTAAGTGGCATTTTCAATAAGCATCAATTCACCTTGAGCTTTCAATAAATATATCAAATTGAGCCCCATAAGCCTAGGCGCCCTTTGCCTTCAAAAGAACCTTGTATTGGCACCTTGGAGGAAATCAACTTACAATGACAAGTCTTTGAGGTTTCTCATTTTGGATGATGTCTTTTGAGATTAACTACAATGATTGAAAGTTAAGATGAGTGGAAAGAACCTATCTTGAACCTTAGGCACACAACTCCTTGCTAACTCCCATCCTCATGCTTTTGTAGCAACAACACTAACAACGAGAGCAAGCTTTGATAGTTTGATACATCTAATCTATCAAAGTTACCATCATTAATCACTTCTATTAAACAATCCAAAAGTGGGGATGATTCTTGTTCATCACCAAAGATTGCCATATCCATCAACACAGTATGCAATGAGTTTGAATGCTATGCTCATTAGCATTGGTGGATCCAAATGCTCTAACACTGCTTCCAGTTTGCAAGATTTCCCATGCCTCAAATCAACAAGAAGTCTAAAGTATTATCATCATGCTTAGCCCTAGGTGCAAGCACCTGTGATTTTAGATTCTGCACTGTCTTGCACTGATGATTGCATATCAGTACACCAAGAAAAGGACCTTGTCTAACAAACCACTTTTCTTCCTCTATCTTTTGCACCTCATGATTTGACCCTGTCAGAATCTCATGTGTAGATCCTTTCACATCAAAGGTTATTCTCAATGTCCCATTTTGGTTCTAGGTTGGACATTGTAGAAGAGGTATCCTCTCGATCAACAATCACACTGCCATATGCCAAACTAAACTTTCATGACAATTGCATCTCAAAGTTGGTAGTTTGAGATTCTTTACTGTGTGCACAAGCTTAAGATTCAAACTTAAACCAGGGATCTCTTGTTGTATACTCCTATCCACACATTCCTAGAGTCTGTCTAGTCTCTCTTTGATCCATATTTTAGTCAAGTCTACTATGGTAGAATTAGCCTCATAAGGAGACATTTCTCATATGATCCTCTTTCCACCATCTTCACAATCAATTGACTCCTCAACAATAATATGGACTAGTTCCTTCTCTAAACTTTCTGCAAAGAGCAATATTTGAACAGCCTCATGTGTCAATGTTGTAACACCTGATAAGAACCATTTCAGACTTCCTCCATAGCAAGAAAGAAGAGTAACAACAACAATGCCTAATAGAAAAGGGTGCCAAAAGCTACTTTGAAACTCTCTACCACAACAAGGTTTGTGATTCCCCAATGTCTGCAATGGATCCTTGAAGTTGTCTATAAAAATCTCTGCCCTGTGGTAGATGTCAGGAATCAGAACACTATTTTAAATTTCATATCAATAGGTGAGTGCCTTGAGAGAAAGGATCACTCTAGGTCATTTTCAATTGTTGAAAGCACAAAAATGATAAATATAAAGGCAATTCAGTTAGGTGCACTTTAGCCTCTAAGGACACCTTAATGAGCGCCTTGGGTGAAATTGCATGAGATGACCTTTTGGAGTGAGCACTTGAAAGATAGAATTCATTCTAAGACATGTCTCATCATTTATAATTGTAAAATTACAAGTATAAAGACATTTAAATCTAGGCGCACTCTCCATCAGTACAAACCCATTCTAGCGCCTAAGGGAGAAATTACATTGAAAGACACCTTTTGAATGAATCTCTTAAGGGAGATTGACCTCTTTAAGCCATTACAATTGTTTGAAATCATTTAAAGTGATAAATATGGACCAACTTGTGTTAGGCGCCCTTTGCTCTTCTTTTTATCTATATATGTGCCTAGATTTGTAGGAAGATTATTCCATGTTTAAAGAGGATTCCTTTGTGTTGTAAAATGTTTATCATGAGGATTGATGTGTTTCTTAGTTTGTATTGTAGGAAGATTGAAGGAAAAGGTAGGAGCAAGAGCTTAGAGTCACCTAGAGTCATCATGTAGCTGCTCCAAAGGAGCCTTTCACATTCATTCATGCCAGAGAGTTAAGATGGAAGTAATCACTGCCAAGGAAACACCACTTCAAGAGGTAGCTGCTCCAAGAGGTCACAACAAGATATATTTCAAGTCTTCTTCATCAACGACATCACCAATTGCATCATGTTCGAAGACTTCCATCTATCACTTCAAGTTCCATTCATCTTCAAGTATCAACTAGATTCTTCATCAATCATTGCTTCAAGATCAACATGTAGCCGCTCCAAAGGAACTTCTCATCATCATCAAGCATTCCAAAGACATCCATTCAATTTCAAGTCCCTCTGATACATTCAAGCCTCCTTGAGAAGTCATCTACTTCACATATAAGGGAAAGTGTTATCATCAATATCTACACTTCAAAGGACCTTTCAAGTTGGAACACTTCATCAAACATTCAAAGACATCCATCCAAGCTTCAAGTTCTTTCACAATCTTCAAGTCCAAGAGAAATTGCATCTAGTGAACTCATTAATTGGCACCTAGGAGGAAAAGACCTTAAACTTACATTATTGAGTCAGCACTTTAGAAATTGATCCATTCCTAGTCAATTAGAGTCATAAAATATCAAATACAAAGTCAAATTGGACTTAGGTGCCCCTTCATGTAATTTCCCACCATCATGAGCGCCTAGATCTAGGAAGATCATCCAATTGCACCTAGGAATAAGATACAAGTCCAAGACCTCAAATTTGAGTGCCTAGAAGTGTGATGGATTGAAGAAGCTACATTGGTGCCTAAGGGTAAGTTGTATCTAATGACATCACCTAATTGAGTGCCTAGGAGGTATAAAGCTTAACATTGACATGAGGACAAGCGCTTAGTAAAGGAGAGTTTCTCAAACATTTAAACATGTGAATGAAGTCATAGGAATACACTAAGTCATCTAGGTGCTATTTTCCCCTTGTGTACCCTTACATTTGTGCCTAAGAAGAAGTTGCTTCAGTTCATTGGAGTGTTTGAGTATTGAGGATTTCTTAGCAATGCTTTGCAACTTTACACTGCCTCCTTCTGACAATTTTTGGGGCAGCAGAAAACCTTTCACCACAGGCAAACACCTCAGAGATATAAAAAACTGAGGGAGGTTATTGTAGAGGCACTCTATGTGATCGCGTTGCCTTAGACAGAATGTTTCTAAATGACATAGTTTTCGAGTAACATCTTGTCAAAGATTTCTGCCTTTTTGCACTTTGGACTCTTCAGGGATATCGTCGGTACAATGTAGCTCGGACTGTTTTGACATGTTTGGGTGAAAAACAAGACCATGCCTAGCGTAAATGTACCCATCCGAATGCGTTGGAATAGTCATTTTGGTTACATTAGGAGCAGGATGAGAGTTACACCCCTTTGCAACTTTACACTGCCTCCTTCTGACGATTTTTGGGGTAGCAGAAAACCTTTGACCATGGGCAAATGCCTTAGAGATATAAAAAACTGAGAGAGGTTATTGTAGAGGCTCTATGTGATCACGTTACCTCAGATAAAATATTTCTAAGTGACAGTTTTTGAGTAACATCTCGTCAAAGATTGCTGCCTTTTTGCACTTTGGACTCTTCAGGGATATCGTCGGTACAATGTAGCTCGGATTGTTTCGACATGTTTGGGTGAAAAATAGGACCATGCCTAGCATAAATGTACCCATCTGGATGCGTTGGAACAGTTAGTTTGGTCACATCAAGAGCAAGACAAAAGTTACACCCCTTTGCAACTTTACACTGCCTCCTTTTGACGATTTTTGGGGCAGAAGAAAACCTTTGACCACGGGCAAACACCTCAAAGATATAAAAAACTGAGGGAGGTTATTGTAGAGTCACTCTACATGATTGTGTTGCCTCAGACAGAATATTTCTAAGTGACACAGTTTTTGAGTAACATCTCGTCAAAGATTGCTGCCTTTTTGCACTTTGGGCTCTTTAAGGATATCGTCGGAACAATGTAGCTCGGACTATTTTGACATGTTTGGGTGAAAAATAAGACCATGCCTAGCATAAATGTACCCATCTGGACGCGTTGGAATAGTCATTTTGGTCACATCAGGAGCATGACGAAAGTTACACCCTTTTGCAACTTTACACTGCCTCCTTCTAATGATTTTTGGGGCAGCAGAAAACCTTTGACCACAGGCAAATACCTTAGAGATATAAAAAATTGAGAGAGGTTATTGTAGAGGCACTCTACATGATCACGTTACCTTAGACAAAATATTTTTAAGTGACACGATTTTTGAGTAACATCTCGTCAAAGATTGCTGCCTTTTTACACATTGGACTCTTCAGGGATATCATCGATACAATGTAGCTTGGATTCTTTCAACATGTTTGGGTGAAAAAAAGGACCATGCCTAGTGTAAATATATCCATCCGGACGTGGAATAGTTAGTTTGGTTGCATCAGGAGCAGGACGAAAGTTACACCCCTTTGCAACTTTACACTGCCTCTTTCTGACAATTTTTGGGGTAGCAAAAAACCTTTCACCACGGGCAAATACCTTAGAGATATAAAAAACCAAGTGAGGTTATTGTAGAGGCACTCTACGTGATCGTGTTGCCTTAGACAAAATGTTTCTAAGTGACATGGTTTTCGAGTAACATCTCATCAAAGATTGCTGCCTTTTTGCACTTTGGACTCTTCAGGGATATCATCGGCACAATGTAGCTCAGACTGTTTCAACATGTTTAGGTGAAAAATAGAACCATGCCTAGCCTAAACGTACCCATCCAGATGTGTTGGAACTGTCAGTTTAGTCACATCAGGAGCAGGACACCAAAAATGCAAAAGTTGCTTTGTGCAACTTGACAACATTGACACTTTTTTGCAACATGACTCAAAGACTCAAATTGACCCCAAATGACTCAAAGTGACTTAAAATCACCTTGATTTTGGCACCCAATGTACATTATAGAGGTCTAGGCGCCTAATATCAAGAGATTTTAATGGCTCAAACCTTAGCATGGAGTCCTAAGGCACATTTCATGTCTCATTTCATCCATTTTGGCGCCCTTATGTAGATTTTTCAACTTGATTTGGCACCCTATATGTGAAGGAAGATCTAAAGGCATGAAAGTGGATGTCATTTTGTAAGAGTTTGGATCATCAAAATTGAAAGAAATAAGTCTATTAAGCTTGGGCACCCTTGGTCTTCTTTTCATTCATTATGAGCGCCTTGGGAGAATGGTATATAGGTCATCATCATGATTGGGCACCTTGGATCTAGAGTGTTGGAGAGATCATCAAATGGTGTCTAGAGGAAGTAGGGTGAGTTATGAGTTTGGTTGCATCAGGAGCAGGACACCAAAAATGCATAACATGATGATGTAAAAATGTGTATATGTGTAAAAATGCAGGAGGAAATAAAAAAAAGACAAACCTTACAAATTAATGTGCATACTTACAACTCAATGTAACATGACTTTACTAAATCAATGTGAATACTTACAAATTAATCTAATGAACCATCTGGGTCTGCACTACTCTTTATTGTGTCAAGTATTGCTTCATGGTCAGACTCACGCACCTTCCACAAGATTTTGTTCAAAGGTCTACCCCAATACTTTATCAAATGAACATTGGATGCCACAACAAGGTTTGAGTAATGAAGAATCTTCCAATGCATGTCAAAGTCCTGGAACAACCAAACATTAACACTCTTATGTGGGTACCTTCTAAGCCATGTTCTAGCAATAACCACTGAGCCTATAGGGTATTTGATGTTTTCTCCATCTGTAACAGGGGCCTCCAATTTCTTTTTGCCCTCAACACAATGACATAAGTAATAATTTGTTCCCTCTTCATTATCTTCATCTGCAATAATTGCATATACATGCCCTACATTGATATGTGTAGAAAATTAGATGAAATTAGTCAACATTACAAAAACACTACAAAGTAAGATGACATTACCTGGTTGAACTAGATGAAATTAGATGCTTATACGTGCCCTATATTACCTAGTTGAACTAAATCTGATATGTGGTCAAAGTCAATTGATGATTCCATCTATGTTAGTTCCAGTGCCATCGGGAGTCGATACGTGTCAAGTGGGCTAAGATAACTTAACTTCCATTTGTCAACCCACTCCTTTGACTCACACTCATCCCAGACTTGAATTGTATAAGAAGAACAAAAGCATGACATCTTTCACGTATGGATACTCCATGAACCTGCAATTGAGCTTCAGAAAGAGTGCATCTCATTTGATCCTGTTAGTGTACAACAGTCCTCATATGGTGCAATGTTAGTATCATCTATCAACCAAAAAAAATCTAAGAACTAAAGACTTACCTTCATTACTTGGACCCATGGAAGCATTACACCACTCGACAATCAATTTTGCATCTGTCAACTTTGCATTATCTTTATACTTTAACTCTTCTCATGTTATGGCTCTTTTGATACATGTTCCTGCACCATCATGCTCCCCCTTTCCATGCCTGGCCTCACAAAAGTTTCACATATGCTGAACACTTGTAAAATTATGCCTCCTACTCAGCCAATAGAAATTCTACGAGTTCTTGAATTGTGACACACAGTTATCTAACCATATGATATGTTGACTGAATGATATGCCCCTTCTAGCCAAATCATTGTAGAACACCTGAAAGCAACCTTGCACGAACTCCATAGAATGCATGCGATCATCACTAATATAGAAATTATACTCCCTTATGATCTTTCTGTCATCCTCTGTACTATCATTCGCATGAATGAATGCGATGTGCACAAATATAGAAACCTATGTGGAGTTGTAATATTGTGATTGCACCTCACGCTGTGGCTGTAGACTGTAGTTCTCTGCAAAGTCGATGACTAAAATAATGCTACCAATCAGAAATGTGTCCTTACATAACTTGAATTGCAAGTCCAACCATCGAGCTCTATGGACATGTCTTGCATACTCATACACTATGCTGTCACGAAATATAGGATAAACTGATACACTGGAATCTTTTCAATAACCAATTCACACCTCTTTACTTCTTTACCATCTTTTGTATTGTATGCCATTGTTTTATACTTGCTAAACTCTACCAATTCGTTTCCAAATGCATTTGTTCTTTCCATATGTTCAATATTGGCAAATGTTGCAAGCCACCGCAACGATGACATGTGCCATCCAAGCATAATTTCTTGTAGAATATTTGACCTTCCTCTCTTTCACATAAAATTCTTGATATGAAGTCTCTTGAAGATGTTGGTGGGGCACATATGGCACAACCCTGCAAAACATTGTTAGTATGCATATCTAAACATATAGACCTATAAGCATCAAAATGGTTAGAAAATTCAATATGCAATCTACAACAACAAGTAGTGCGTGTGTGATTTATCTTGACATAGAAAGGTTTTAGCATTTCAAAATATCTTTGACAAATTTTAATTTGAGGATACTTCTCTAGAAATTTAAAATAAAACTGTGTTTGAGTCTCATCCAAAAAATGCTTTGGATGTGGTTCACGGTTCTGACTACTGATTCTCCTTCTTACCACATCCCTTTGATTCAAAGATACCCTTGTGTAATTCTTCCAAAAGTTTTCAATTAGTGATCTCAATGCTTCAACAATTAGTTTATCTTTTTGTGGTAGTCTTCCCGAGAACACCCATAATTCATTGGCATTAGTTTCCTCAATTCTTTGGCATCTTCCAACGGCTCTTGATAAAGTTTTCCTATTAATTCTCAATTCTTGACTCGTCTTTCTAATGAGACGATCTTTCCTCATTTGACTACTTACTATAGTTGATGTAATCACATGCCGTGTTGCATTACTATCTTTTGTTGCATTACACTCTCATACACACTCATTAGATTCTTGACAATAGATTTTTCACTTGAAGCCTCTGATGTTCTCAACCCAAGAATCTTCATGATGGACCTATACTTTATACTTCGTATCATTTCAATGAATAGTTGACATCTTGCAGTCTCATTTAACTTTTCAAAGAACAATCTCCAAATCTTATGAGCATATCTTCTACAAGTGCATTTTAGAATCTTACCTTCCATTGGCTGTAAAATATTCTCATCAATATCAATCAAAAACTTTGGCTTTCTATGCAAAATTCTAGGTGGTGTTAAGTTAGGTAAATTCATCTCAACATTAGGAATTTCATCAATATTTAAATGAGATGGGCTAGATGGCATACCTTTGATCGAAGATGGAATAGATGACATACCTTGAGGTTGAGGTGGGAACGATGGCGTACCTCCTTCATCACATGTGAGTGATGATGTACTCTCAACTTGAGATGTGGTAGATGGTGTCCCTACATGTTGACTTGTGGTAGAGGATGTGTCTCCAAGTATGGTATTCAAATCTCTCGTAGCATGAAGTTTTTGCATTCGTTCTCTTTGTGCCGCCAATACCATATCTCTTTGTGATGGTTGTGGTGCCTCTTCAATTGACATGTCTTCATTTATCATGTCCAATTTCCTCTTCTCACGAAGTTCCCTCATAGCCACTGCTTTCTTTGCATTCTTAGCTTCTATCTCTTCCTGTGTTGGTTTAATTCTTGATCATTTCCTCGGCATGACAAAGAATTTGTCTGTAGCATGATAAAGAGACCAATATTACTTCCTAAGAAATGAATACAAGATAATAGTGGGATTGTATTTTTATTATGTTGTAAGGATTTATTGTTGTATAGTTTGACGTCATGGTATGTTAAGGTCTGTTTATTACACATAATTATTAAATAGCCCAAGTGTAGAAAATATACATGGCATCATGTGAGATTGTAGGCTGCTTTCTTGATTGGGAACATGTCTATTTTAAACATGTATGATAAAGCATGATAAAGTAATTCAATCTGAATTAAGGAAAATGTAAAGAACATGCATGTAAAGACTTGACATACCTAAAAAATGAAGATTCGAATGGAGAGAGTACCCAATTATGTAGTGTTTTTTTCTTCTTGCATCAAACTCCTCAACAATTTGATTTTTTCACCACTTTCTTCCTTTTCAATGTTAAATTGAATAACACTCAAATATAATTACTAACAATAATACTATTAACTAATCTATAATGTTAAATTCCTAAAATTGAATCACAATTAACATTGCAACACTACAAAAATTGAAACTTGAATAGATATATATCAAACTTGTTGTGAAAACTATGTTATTTCCTCCTTCTCAAGTTGGCAAAGTAGAAAAGGTGGTGGAAAGATCATGCAAAGGTGGTACAATGTGTCAAATGTGCATGTGAACTTCCCAACAGCATGAAAGCACTTCTTTTTTGTCAGAGCACGCGCATAATCAGTATGAAAACAGAGCATGTGGGCCTAGATCACGGTGGTCAACACTTTTTTACCATTTCTATAGCAGGACAAAACACGAGCGCATTATAACACGCTCACGTTTTGTCCTACTATAGATTGATCACATCCTGTGCATTATCTTCTTTGGTGATCCATTTCTCTTTCTAAACCTTCCCCTTCAGACTTGAATGACCACAAGGTTTTTGAGGGAGAACTTTTCCTGTTTCCTGCAAGAGCTTGCTAGATGCTCCACCATATGATAGGCATAACAATGAAGGGGCAAGCCCTCATAATCAAGTTCTTGATAGAAAATTCCCATCGAGGAAGAAACACAGATCTTCTTTGGAAGCAGAAGTTCTAGTTTGTGACAAATCCTTATCCAAGCATAAATAGCAAGGGTTCTGTCAAGCCTTCACTCTAATCCCTTGACCCTTCACTCTAATCCCTCGACCCTAAACCCTATCCCTAAACTCTCAACACTATACCTTAAACCCTAATCCCTTATCCCTAAACCCTCCAACCCTATCCCTAGTCCTTATACCCTCCACACTCTACTTTAACCCTAATCCCTTGACTCTCAACCCTATCCCTAAACCCTTGATCCTCGAACCTCAACCCTCAATGTCAAACCCTAATCCCTCAACCCTTAACTACGATCCCTCGACCCTCAACCCTATCCCTAAACCCTAAACCCTAATGCCTCAACCCTTAACCCTCAACGTCAAATCCTAATCCCTCAACCCTTCACTCTAATCCCTCAACCCTAAACCCTCAACACTATACCTTAAACCCTAATCCCTCAACCCTCAACCCTAAACCTTATCCCTAAACCCTAATCCCTCAACCCTCAACCCTAATCCGTCATCCCTCAACTCTAATCTCTCATCCCTAAACCCTAAATGTTGTCTTTATTCCAAAACCCTCAACAGACTCGATACTATACCTTAAACCCTAATCCCTTATCCCTAAACCCTCCAAACCTATCCCTAATCCTTATACCCTCCACACTCTACTTTAACCCTAATCCCTCGACCCTCAACCCTATCCCTAAACCCTTGACCCTCAAACCTCAACCCTCAACCCTCAATGTCAAACCCTAATCCTTCAACCCTTAACTCTGATCCCTCGACCCTCAACCCTATCTCTAAACCCTAAACCCTAAACCCTCAACCCTCAACGTCAAATCCTAATCCCTCAACCCTTCACTCTATTCCCTCAACAACCAACCTTATCCCTAAACCCTCAATACTATACCTTAAACCCTAATCCCTCAACCCTCAACCCTAAACCTTATCCCTAAACCCTAATCCCTCAACCCTTAACCCTAATCCGTCATCCCTCAACTCTAATCCCTCATCCCTAAACCCTAAATGCTATCCCTATTCCTAAACCCTCAAGACACTCGATACTATACCTTAAACCCTAATCCCTTATCCCTAAACCCTCCAACCCTATCCGTAATTGTTATACCCTCCACACTCTACTTTAACCCTAATCCCTCGACCCTCAACCCTATCCCTAAACCCTTGACCCTCGAACCTCAACCCTCAACCCTCAACGTCAAACTCTAATCCCTCAACCCTTAACTCTGATCCCTCAACCCTCAACCCTATCCCTAAACCCTAAACCCTGAACCCTCAATGTCAAATCCTAATCCCTCAACCCTTCACTCTAATCCCTCAACCCTCAACCCTATCCCTAAACCCTCAACAATATACCTTAAACCGTAATCCCTCAACCCTCAACCCTAAACCTTATCCCTAAACCCTAATCCCTCGACCCTCAACCCTAATCCGTCATCCCTCAACTCTAATCCCTCATCCCTAAACCCTAAATGCTATTCCTATTCCTAAACCCTCAACAGACTCGATACTATACCTTAAACCCTAATCCCTTATCTCTAAACCCTCCAACCCTATCCCTAATCCTTATACCCTCCACACTCTACTTTAACCCTAATCCCTCAACCCTCAACCCTATCCCTAAAACCTTGACCCTCGAACCTCAACCCTCAACCCTCAATGTCAAACCCTAATCCCTCAACCCTTAACTCTAATCCCTCAACCCTCAACCCTATCCCTAAACCCTAAACCCTAAACCCTCAACCCTCAACATCAAATCCTAATCCCTCAACCCTTCAATCTAATTCTTCAACCCTAAACCCTACCCCTAAACCCTCAACACTATACCTGAAACCCTAATCCCTCAACCCTCAACCCTAAACCTTATGCCTAAACCCTGATCCCTCAACCCTCAACCCTAATCTGTCATCCCTCAACTCTAATCCCTCATCCCTAAACCCTAAATTCTATCCCTATTCCTAAACCCTCAACAGACTTGATACTATACCTTAAATCCTACTCCCTTATCCCTAAACCCTCCAACCCTATCCCTAATCCTTATACCCTCCACACTCTACTTTAACCCCAATCCCTCGACCCTCAACCCTATCCCTAAACCCTTGACCCTCGAATCTCAACCCTTAACCCTCAACGTCAAACCCTAATCTGGCAACCCTCAACTTTGATCCCTCGACCCTTAACCCTTAAAACTTGAACCCTAAAACCTATTCCTACACGATCGACACTCGACACTATATCTTAAACCCTAATCCCTTAACCCTCATCCCTAATGCCTCAACCCTAAATCATTAAACCTTCAACCCTAAATCCTATCCTTAATCCCTCTACCCTTGACACTCTTATTTAACCCTAATCCCTTGACCATTAACCCTATCCCTCAACCTCAACTCTCAACCCTCAACCCTCAACTCTCAACATTATACCCTAATTCATCAACCCTAAACCCTAATCCCTCAAACCTAAACCCTATCCCTAAACCATCAACCCTCAACACTATACCTTAAACCCTAATCCCTATCCCTCAACCCTTAACCCTTAAAACTTAAACCCTATCCCTACACCCTCAACACTTGACACTATATCTTAAGCCTTAAACCCTCATCCCTAAAGCCTCAACCCTCAATTCTTAAACCTTCAACCCTAAACCCTATCCCTAATCCCTCTACCCTCAACACTCTAACCCTAACCTTGACATTAAATGCTAATCCGTCAACCCTAAACCGTAATCCGTTAACCCTAAACCCTATCCCTAAACCCTCAACCCTCAACCCTCAACACTATACCTTAAACCCTAATCCATCAACCCTAAAACCTAATTTGTCAACCCTCAAACCCTAAACACTATCAATAAACCCTCAACCCTCGACACTATACCTTAAACCCTATGAGAAAAGCTTTGCGTATGGTACATCCACAGTGAGTAATTAACAGTTGAAATCAGAAGGATGATCATTATGAGAAAAGATTTGCATTGGGGTACATCTATGTTTCTTACTGTCCACCCTGCACTTAGGGAAGGTATATTGTTATGAAATAGGCAAATAATCTCCCATTGTTTACTAGCTCTATCCACAAGAACTACTAAACTATACCTTAAACCCTAATCCCTCAACCCTAAACTTTCAACCCTAAACCCTATCCCTAATCCCTCTACCCTCAACACTCTACCTTAAACCTAATCCCTTGACCCTTAACCCTAAACGCTATCCCTAAAGCCTCAACCCTAAACCCTAATCCCTCAAGGTCCTAAACTCTAATCCCTTATCCCTAAACTCTAAATCCTATCCCTAAACACTCAACCCTCAACCTTAAACCTTAATCACTCAATCCTTATCCACCCCTCTCCTCCCCTATCTGGCTCACTCCCATCTCTACCCTCCTCTTCCCTCGACACTATACATACATACATATAGGCATACATAGATACATACATACATACATATAGGCATACATAGATACATACATACATAGATATAGGCATACATAGATACATACATACATACATACATACAGGCATACATAATACATACATACATACATACATACATATAGGCATACATACATACATACATGATTAATAGCCTTGAATATAAAAAAATTTAAGGGGAACATAACGCGAGCACGTTATAACGTGCTCGTGTTATGTCAAACATGACAAACAACATAGACTTTGGTGGAAAAGGAAAAATGCAAAGCAAAACATAATGCGAGCGCGTTATAATGCACTCGCGTTATGTCTTGCTTTGGGAATCCCAATCCTTGGGCTTGGGATTTTCTTTGGATTTCCAACCCAAAGGCTTGCAGTGCCTTTTGAACAGTCACAGACGTGTTTTTCCATATTCTTCAAGATTTCACATAATTTCATTCATGCTAACCCTCAGATTTGCACGTGTTTCAAGGTCAAACAAATCAGACACCTAGGTAATGTTAGGCTTTCTCTTAGCTATTTGACGATGTGAATTTTTTCACATTTTAACAATGTTAATTCTTTCATCTTTAATTTCTTTTGTTTGTGTGTCCATTTTTGGGCAAAAACCACTGTTTGGTCTTTTTTTCATTGTAAATTAACTATTCATTGAAATTTCAAAAAAATTACATATTTAGAAACTAGACTCCATTCTACAAATATTAAAAAAAGAAAAAAATAATTTTCAATTAGTTTTCAAAATTTATAGGGGTAGCACGGCAAAAATTCTATTTTTTAGGATGTGTCCACTTTGAAAATTAGTAAAAAATCAAATATTCATCAAAAAATTTATCAGAAAAATTAGACATAAACTACATGTTATTAGCTAATTTCTCACTAAAGCAATTTTAAAAATACCAAAAAAAGTTGACCTTTTGAGGGAGCCACAAAACATGCTATGTTATGTTTTTTTGATAGAAACAACACCAATTTCTGTGGCTCCCTCTTTTGAACCCCTTAATCTATGCCATTTAAAAAAAATAGTAGTTTAGAAAGTAGACTTGGAGCACTATGAACATTGTTTTGGTTGCATCTCCAAATTTTGAGTGTAACAATGCTCAATTTCTCATCCAAGGTCAGTATTTCCTAATTTCAAAAAAAAAGTGGCCACTTAAGACCCCTTTTTGGCCCCCCATCTTCTTGCACTTACCCTTACCTTGAAGGGCTTGAGTGATCCATTTAGCACACAAGGCAATGCCTTGGCAGTGAATGGAGATCAAGCCAGGTCCTCCAACCTCATGAGGGAGGCAACAAAAATCTCAAACAACTCGATGGAAACCTTGAGTGTCGTTGTGAGAGGCCCACAAAAATCTCTAAGCAACTTCTCGATTTTCAAATAAGAGGCTTTCAAGGGAACCCAACATGAAGAATAATAAATGTGTGTGGTAGTGAAGATTTTAGAACAAACTTGAAACTTACCTGCCAATGACAAGATGCTTGGTAATCCAATATTGTAACTATTTTTCAATTCTAGTAATAACAGCTTGCCACAGCTCCGAAGGAGAGGCCTGAAAAGAAAAAAGAATGCCCAAGAAATGAAATATTTCCCCATGATCAGTCCATTTCCAACTGAAAGAATCCAACTAGCCTGGCTTAGGGAGGAAGGATTGCTAGTAACATAAGGTTTTCTTCCATTGAATACTATAGTCGGAGGCTTGAAAAAAAATAGCTAGGCAACGAAGCACCTGTGTGATATTCTCCTCATCCTCAATAAGAGTGAGGAAAGAGTCATCAGCAAAATGACCATTCACAATCTATTGTGAGAAATTGGGAATAGAAATCCCCTTCAAAGAAGATTGATAAATGGCTTGAGAAAGCAAGTAACCAAAGCCCTCTATAGCAAGAACATAAAGAGTGGGGAAAAGAGGGTAGCCTTGTCAGATCGATTGGAAAAGCCCAAAAGAGCTAGACTGTTTGCTAGAAATGGTGATGCATGCTGAAGCATCAGAAAACAACATCTAAACCATGTGAGTGAAGTGGGGTCCAATGTTGAGAGCCTGAAGCAAGGCAAGAATGAAAGGCCACTCAATATGATCATAAGCCTTAGTAAAATCAATCTTGATGAACAACGTAGACTAATGAGAGCATCAAGCCCATTCCATACCTTCCCAAACCACAATAATATTATCTAGGATAAACTAGAATTTAATGATGCTCATTTATTCAAGTTGAATGGTGAGAGGCAACATTGAACAAAGTTTGAGCACCAAAGCCTTGGCAATGATCTTATAAGAGACATTCAACAACATGATGGGGTACCAGTTGTTGATATCCTTAGGGTTGCCATCTTTAGGTATGGATTTTATATTTCATTTGTTTATGAGAGGACCTAGGGAACTAGTTTGTATGGCTTCAAGATAGACATTCTATAGCTCACTACCCACCGTATCCCAGAAAGATTTATAAAATTCACATAGAAAGGCATCCAAGCCAGGGGCCTTATCATTGGTCACGGAGAAAGCTGCTTCCTTGAAGTCACCTTGAGTAAGAATTTGGTTACATAAAACTTGTTGAGCATTTGAAATCTGGCAAGGGATGGCTACAAGGCATTGTTGCAGAGCCATTTGCCTAGCTAGCGTAGCATCTTGAGCCACAAACACTTGTTCATAGTGATGAACAAAGACTTGCAGGATATCTGAAAGCTCATGGAGGGTTTGTTGTGCTTCACAGATTGTTTTAACTGATTGGCAAGTATGATGAGCTCAAAGAGCTTGAAAATTTTCATTTGAAACTTTATCCCCAATCTTGAGCTAGTGGAGTTGAGCCTTGATTTGCACTCTACGAGCTGAATGAGCATCTACAACTTTCTTCTATTGCCTTAGCTGAGTCAGCCAGAGTTGAGTGGCAGAGTCAAACGGTTGCACTTATAGAGTAGTGGTGGTGAGGTGAAGCTTGTAGGTGGTGGCATCATATGACCAAAGATGAAATTGGGCCACTTGCCTTCCATAAATACAGAGAAACCGCAAGGTACGGGTGATTGCATCATTCCACCAAGAAATCTAGCCCACATCATGCAAAGGTCATGGGGCTAAGTTCCAAACACATTGAATGTGTGCCAATGTGGTAGAATTTTTGCAAGTATGAGTAGTAAGTGTTGTCATTGATGTCAACACATAAGGAAGTTATTTGAATAAGTTTAAACAAGTATCTAAGGAATTAGTATAAGTGTAGAATTGCTTTTATCTCTCAAGAACAGTGCAGTGTTTTGCTTTGCATATCTTGTAGATTGAATATCTTTGCCTATGGATTGGAAGTAATGTTAAGGGATGTCTGTAGATATAATTGCTATGTTTCAAGTTTGAGACTTCGATGTGAAGATTTGAGCAAGTTGTGTTCACCAGAGTAAAAACTATTTTTCTATGTATTTAATGGTGACAGGGAGAATGTATTCTTCTTTGCATTTCTCCGCATTTAAGTTTCACAGTCTACAGTTCTGGAATTAAGTTTGTGATGATGTTATGTGCCTTCAGCTCAAATGGTTCATGATTTGGTGCTCCACAAGTGATCTTTCCTTTATGATAGTGGCCAACAGTAATGTTCAAGTGCTCTAGTTTGAAGAATCTTATGGATAAAGTGTTTAGATGTGCGAATGTTCTTGGTGATTGTAATGTGCTTGTGGGAGTATCTAGATCATGTTCCTATCTTTGGATTGGTCTAAAAAGTATAATCTAGATCATGCATGAAGCGTGTTCCTAAAATTCATAGTGTTAACTCTAGTCTTGGCTGACTTGGTTGTTCTCACTACTTGAAGTTATGATTTGGAGATTGTGGAAGCGTGTTGTTGTGTGGAAGATTGCAATTGAGTCCCAACTAAGGCTTGGTGTGATTCACATTCATTATTTTCTCTCATAATTCTATTTAGGTGCAAACCTATCTTAATGTATGTTTATCGACATTGGAGATTGTTCTAAAGGTTGATGATTGTAATGTCGACTTTGATGTAAATTCTAAGGTTGATGAATTGTATAAAAACATGAAATGAAGTCATGAATTTGTATGAGGTTGCAAAAATGAAAAGATAATTGTGAAGTGTAAAAGCAGAGCAAAGTAGAGGATACTTATTGGGCTTCAATGGAACTGAATCCTGGCATGGAGTAGATGCTAATAACTCAATTCACCAATCGAGGCAATGAGCCACCCACTGATAGTGAGCCACCCCATTGGTAGTGAGCCTCTTCTTGATGTGAGCATTTTTTGTAGTGAGCCTTAAGGTAGCAAGCCTCTGATTTTCATATTGTTATAACATATTATATTGTGAGCTAACACTCATTGTGGTTTTTCCCCTATGGGGTTTTCCACGTAAAAATTTGGTGTCTCTTATGTCGAATGTGTGAATGTGTTCAAGTTTCTATTTCATGCTTTTATGGTTAAAATACAAACACGGTGTTAATTGGTTAATGTGTTAATAGTTTTGAAATATTGGTTACAACTGATTCACCTCCCCCCTTAGTTATATTGCACTTTTCAACAAGAATGGTTAAGAAGAGACATGTTTAGAAAAAAATGGTTTTTCAGTAGTTTTGGTCACGAAAACTACCACTCAATACAGAAGCGGATAGGAAAGTGATCTGACAAGACTGCATTTAGTAATGGTTCCACAAGAAAGGAAAAATAATTGGTAAATGAAAAAAAGATTGAGCGGATATCATAGCTCTATCAAGCCTTTTAAAACCTTGTCAAGACCAGCCCGTAAATTGGTCCAAGTGTACCATTGCGAGTTAAGAAGATGGTAGCTAGCATTGGGATTAAAAAGACCCAAATTATTACACATGTGGAACCACACCTCCCTTTCACGAGTTGTCCACTGCATAGGGAAAGCACCACATTTATCATAGGATATTTCAATCATATTGAAGTCTATGCACAAAATCCAAGTGGCGGCAAGCATTGAATTCACAATCCAACACCAAAGAGAAGATCTTTCTATGATGTCATTAGGAGCATAAACATTAATAATCCTAAAGGAATGATTATCAACATTGAAAAGAGTCCACAACACACAGTTAGTTGGGTCACATCCATTATCAACCAATAGTTGATGCCATGTAGGAGACAGAAAGGTGATAACTCCACCATGACCAACCTCATGGTTATTGAAAAAAAACATGGCTAGAAGGTCAAATAACATGGCAAGCTAGAGACAACAAAAAGATAGCAAATTTAACTTCCTGGAGGCAATGAATATCTAAACTAGGGAACTATAAATGAAAATCTTGATTTGCATATTTCTAAGGGAGGTCAGTAAGACCTTGCACATTCCAAGAAATACAATTCATTTAATGATTTTCAAGGGGCATATCCTCACTATCCAACCCATCAAGGGAAGAATAACTATTCATATTATGCAGCACCACCTCCTCAAAGCTTCCAATTTTGAAGCTGATAGACCTGGGCTAGCGAGTGTGAGGTAGAAATTCACCTTCCTCCAATCACTTGGAAGGGCTATGAGACCTCCTCTGCCTAATGAGTAGGGAAGAAGTTTGTCGGGCATTACCAGTCGGTGGCTGAGCCGCAGTTGTAGCTGCTAGCATGTTGTTTTAAAGATTTTCTCCATGCTCGACGTACCAACGTCAACTGGTTTTGAAATTTCTAGAGCCAAGCTTTTTGGTTTAGCCGTGAGTTTGGAGTTGCTAGCATTTTTAGCTTTCCAGCTAGCAATAGTAGACCATCCTTCATCTTCTTTAGCTGGTAGTGCCACCCTAGAAGGAGGTTGATCTATGGGCTTAGGCCATTGGGTGACCAGAGGGCAATCCCATATCTTATGATCAGATGATTGGCATCAATAGCAAGTATTAGGGAGATTGATGTACATAACCCGTTGAGAGTAACAAGTCAATTCTATTTGAATGTCAACAGAGTCCTTGATGTCCTTTGATAGGTCCACTTCGACACAAATGCATCATTGTGGGTGAGTAGAGTATAACTTTTCTATTTCTAAATAGACAACATAACCTAAGGAAGAGGCTATCTGGCTGAGAAAATTCCAACATGAAAAAGGAAAGACAAGGAACTCCACCCAAATAGGGATGCAGATGGACTTCTCATCAAAGACAAAAAAGTCTCAAGTCCAAGGTTTAAAAATAAGAAGGGATAAGTGGACTAACCATGGGCCCCGAGAGAGGACAACTTTAGCATGGTTAGCTTTAAAAAAGTGAAAAAGGAAAAACCCCTTACTGAGGTTTTGCACGGCCTCGAGGTGGATCCCATGTGGGGACCAGGCCTAGTCAACCCAATCTCAGAACACACTTTTAGGTGGGACTCAACCCACAAAGTATCTAATTAAGGTAAAATTATTAAGCCAGTTGTAGGAATTATCAAACTCTGGAATAGGAAGCACAATATCAGGTGGTTATTCAGGGGACATACCTCATGAAACACCTTGGGAACAAACTTCTGGGTACGCTTAGGTGGTGGAGGAGCCATTGTTGTTCACTGTCAAACCTTCAACTTTAGTAGAACCACCTGTAGAGAAATGAAAGGATAAGGCCATATAAAGGACAAGAAAATGCACTTAGCCCTAGAGAATGAAAGTGTGCCACAATAAATGAAGGCATGCACATGGAAACTCCTATAGGTGATAGCAGTATGACATGCGCATGGGGAGGCTGAAAGAAAACCCTAGCAGAGCTCAATCTCAATCCCACTGTCACTTAAAATTGAGTTCATTTAAAATAAGAGTGTGCTTAATTAGTTTTTTTTTGTTGGTTAGTTTGATGTTGAGTAGAGATATAGATTGTGAAATAGAAATAGTTTTTGTTGAACAAGATTGTGAGGGGGAAATAGGTTAATCAATCAATGATAAAAAAACCCAAACATCTACAGAATATGAAGATAAAAGAGGATTCAAAACAATGAAAAGCAATAATACCTTCACCTTTTACCTTGCATCTTCTATAGTTTGCCTATCTTCATTTGATCTTGATTGTGAAGCCCTTAGAAGCTATTTGTTTACTTTGCTTGTTAAAGATGGCAAATGAAGAATGGCTATGATACTTGTTTGTATTTGAAGATGAGCTTCAAACACAAACATGAGAGGATGAATATGAAGTGCTATGAAGTGCTATGAAGTGCTAGGAAGTGCTATGAAGTGCTCAAAGTGTTATGAAGTGCCAAAGGCACGCCTGTATCTCTGTAGCATAAGTTTGCTCAAACGATGGATATATGAAATGAAGAAGGAGAGGGTTGTATTTATAGAGATGTGTAGAAGAAGATCAATGGTTGAGGATAAAAGGGAAGATCAACAAAGGAGGATTGTTGAGGAATGTGCAACAAATGGAAAAAAGACATGTGTCATTCGAAAAGAAGCTCTGTTGAGTTAAAAGCTTTCTTGATGAGCATGAGTTTTCATTTTCTTTAAATTAGAATTTATTTTTCTAATTTAAGAGCAAAGTTGCTTTAACTCAACTTTTACTTTTGCATGACAAGAAGAATTTATTTTTAGAAGATATGAAGATTTTTTAGAAGATAAGAAAGCATAATTAAATAAATAAATTTATTTAATTACTTGTGGATAATTTGGAAGAAAAGAAAGCAAATTAAGTAAATAAATTTATATAATTCATTTTTAGAAGATTTGGAAGATAAGAAAGCAAATTAAATAAATAAATTTATTTAATTTATTTTTAGAAGATTTAGAAGATAAGAAAGAAAATTAAATAAATGAATTTATTTAATTTATTTTTAGAAGATTTAGAAGATAAGAAAGCAAATTAAATAAATGAATTTATTTAATTTATTTTTAGAAGATTTAGAAGATAAGAAAGCAAATTAAATAAATGAATTTATTTAATTTACTTTTAGAAGATTTAGAAGATAAGAAAGCAAATTAAATAAATAAATTTATTTAATTTATTTTTAGAAGATTTAGAAGATAAGAAAGCAAATTAAATAAATGAATTTATTTAATTTACTTTTAGAAGATTTAGAAGATAAGAAAGCAAATTAAATAAATGAATTTATTTAATTTACTTGCACATGATTTTGGAAGAATAAATAAAATATTTAAATATATTTTATTTTGTGGAGATTTAATTTAAATAAATTTGCATTTTATTTAAATTTAGAAGAATGGATGATTTAATTAAATAATTAAAATTATTTAATTATTTTAGAAGAATAAGGTTAATGTAGATGAAATTAATTAAATAAACAAAATTTATTTAATTAAATGGGAGGAAGTGAATCAAATAAATAAATAAATTTATTTATTTATTGATAGAGGAATATGATGATGAAATAAATATTTAAAATATTTATTTAAGTAGAGTCATGTCAATTTTAGGTGTATACAAAGATAATGAAGTTGTTGGAATGCACACTTGAGATTTTAATTAGCTCCAAATGGAAGTGGTGGAATCATGTCTTTTGGATCAATAGTTTGTTTGATTGCATTGCATCCACTCTACTTAAACATCATCCAGTTTAATGGTTAAATAGTCTATAATAATTTTACACCTTATCAATACCAAAAAGTGGTAAATATTTGTCCTAGTTTTATTAACTGAAATTGACTTTTGACTATTAAAGTAGATGATGTTTAAGAACAAGGATTTGATAATTGAAATTACATTTGAAGTAGAGGTTATTGGATTGCATAATACGCACATTATTATAGTAAATGTGTGCCATTAGTTGTAGGCAACTTAAATTATTGCTTGTCATTTTTGTACAAAAATAGTGAAGCGAGCTTAGATAATATCATATTGTTATATTATGTTGGTCTTCAAAAATGGAATCAAGAAAGAAACCTCCCTACTTTGGTCTTTTGAATGGAAATGGTCAAGATGTTGTAACTTCAAAGAGAAAGAAGGCGGTGATGGCCAAGAATATGTTTAGACAAGGAGGATGCAAACAAGTGGAATGGTTTGTTAGACAAGGAGGAAGGACAACTAATTGATCTCTTAAAGGGGGTCCATAAAAAATCCTTCAATTCTTCATTAGTTTGGCATGACCTTGCTGATAAGATGTACTCTAAGATCTTTGGTGTCAATGCTTCCAAGGTTTCTCTCACTAAGAAGGGCCTTAGAGCCTTAGATGTGCCTGACAGGGCCTAATACATGCATTTCTTCTCCCCTCTATATGCCTAAGAGAATTGTTAGTCATCCATCTACTATTGACTCTCTCGCAAGTTCTAGTTGTAAGTTATAAGATATGTTGGACATGTAGTAATATGATGGGATTAAGGAAGGGGTTCCTTTTCCCATTCAATGAGAGAGAATATGTTGTGTTCTAGCTAGGACAAAGGTGGTAGTTCTAATGCTCTCTATTTAAGACCAAGGGAGGCTACATTGCAAGGTTCTTGCAACTATGGCACCTGGAGTATGGAGTTTGAGTTGAATGGTCAAGGAATCTATAATGTGGTGTCTCTAGGAAAATTTGTTGGTACCATTAGTGGGTTACCTTTGATAAAATCATAGGTTGATGTTGTTAAAGGTAATTCTTACTCATTTCCTACTTAGTCCTTAAGTTTGGTTCTAGATGGGGATGAAAAGGGTGTTATTCTTAGGGTTCCTAATTTAATTGTTAAAAGGTCATCTTCTAGACTAGATAACCATCTCTTATTGAATTTTTTTTAGGATTCAGGCCAAACATTAATGTTCTTAGAAAATGGGCTCAGAGAAAATGTAAAATATGTGGCCAAAGAGATCTTACCTCTGGTGCATGGATTCTTTTTATCTCCTTTTTGAACCATGAAAATTATGTTTGGACCCTCTTGGATGGTCCAAAGTTTCTTGGTAAGTTAGGGATCTTCTTTAAGAAGTGGAAACTAGGTTTCAGTCCTCAAAAGGAATTCATTAACATGGTCCTCATCTAGGTTAGGCTTCTGGGCTTGCCATTAGAATATTGGGAGGTCTTTATGGGTGTTTCTAACTCTTTTGGTAATCTCATAGCTTTTAATGTGGTGACCAAATCTAGAAAACACCTATTTTTTGTTAGATTTTGTGTGAATGCTAATGTGGATAAGGAGCTTTCTTCATTCATCCTTTGAACTAGGAGAATGCATGCAACTGATTATCTATGAGGATTCTTAGGTTGTGTGTCTAAAGTGCCACAAATCTAGCCACATTGTTGTTATTTTCCCAATCAATAGAAGGAAGAAAAATTAATAGAGGAAAAAATAAAAAAGGAGTTATGTAATCCTCAGTCAAATGAGCCCATGACAAGTTATAGTGATGAAGATTGCCCCTATTTGGATAGGATTAATTTTAGGGAAAATATTAATAATGTTTCTATTTCTAAAACCCTTGTCAAGACTTATTCAGAAGTGAGGATTACAGAGGAAGGTTATAGGGAGTGGGTAATTGCTAATGAGGTATCCCCTTGCATGGAATTCAACTTTTATCCATCTTGTATTAATGACATCTATTGGGGATTTTATGCTATGATCTTGAAGTTCATCACTTCCTTGTGCCTAATGCAAGCCTCATTTATTGTTGTTCACAATGTGTAATGAAAAAATTAGGATTATAAGTATTCATATTTAAGAATTAACATTATTGGTACTTATAATAAATATCAAAATTGGATTCCAATATAATTATTTTCAATTTTTAGTTTGTTTAATATTGGAATCTAATATTATTGTTTTTAATAATTTTTAGCTTGTGTCATATTGGATTCTAATATTGCTAAAATTGGTTTTTAAAAAGATATTAGATTCAAATACCTTTATCACTAGTTCTTCAATTGGATACTATTGGATTCCAACAATCTCATTATTAATTTATCATCTTTATCACATTATTTAAACATTAATGAGTATACTATAGAAAACTAACCTGAGTACATAGTTAATCTTGAATCTTGCAACCAATTGTTGAAGTAAATAGTACAGTATTTCAATCATACTAAAATATTACCATATTAAGGTTTTCTTTGAGCTTGACTTGCAACAAGAAATTGATTACACTCACATCTTAAGCTAGGAGGAAATTGTCTCTATGACATTTATTATATTAACCACCATCTAAGTGACTTTCATTCTCATTACTAGTTTTAAGTTGTGCAGTGAATACTTAATGGCTTCATGTCCTTTTTCAAATATCTTGATGTGGTCTCCACTCCAAAAACTACTAGGTGTCCATGCCCATACTATGTTATTGAAATTAATGTCCATAATTCCTCCACTACCTTTTTTCATCCATTCATTATTCGTTAGATAGATTTAGTACAAATTCTTACTATTTTGCCTTTACTAATTGGCCTCCACCAAATGTGACACATTATCATCATTCTAAAGATAGGCATTCCCTTCCACCTTACCATGCAAATTAGGTAATGTTTTGAACATGACCATATTAAAAGGAACTATCGAATAGACACATCCATTATGGGATCAAATTCCTTTCTAGGTTTACTACTAGATGGCCCAATATAAATATCTTTATTTATTTTATATTATGAGTAATGTAAAAAATTTTTAGTAAATTTGGGTTTCCCACTACACAATTAGAGAAGTTAACATCTTTCTTAATTTTTGGCCAGAAATAATGCCCTAATTTATCATCAAAATTAATAAAGGGTTTATAAAAAGCTTCAAATACATTTTCCCAATATCTTATTTTGTGAAGCCAAAATTTCTTTCCTCCATTGGTAATACTTTTTCTCCATGATGTAATATAAGAGCTTATTCCCTTTTTTAACTTGTCCATATCATTCAATGTCTTAAAGAGTGCCCACTAAGGTTTCCCTTTATGCAATTTTGGACTAGGGTGAAAACACAATGTGTGTCCCACTTTTCAACCTTATTAGACCAAAAATATTTTGTCAATTATATTGAACAAATTGTCAAGAATTTAAAGAGGATATAAACTAGTGATTTGTGTCATTTTCTCAATAGATTCAATTTATAATTTTTAAAGTTAAAAAAAAATCTATCATTTTTTTGTTAGTTTTCATTAAAAAAATATTATTTGCTATTGTGTGGCATTTTAGTATAATGCATAAATTTAACTAGAAATAACATCTTTCAAAGATTTCTTGGAATTAGATCATTAACCTCAATATCTAGTTCACAAATATTTTTGGTAATTTTTTATTTAATATTTTATTAATTATTAATTTTTTAATTGGTACTTTAATAGGAATTTAGACCTACATTTTATTGTAATATATTTCTCTTTGCCTATTTATTGAATTTGATTTTTTTGGTTGAAACAAACACATTGATGTAGAGTATAGTGCAATTTTGTAAAAAAATGACCTAGGTTGCTATTTGTCTAATGTCTTGAATAGAGGTATTTTTATTGTAATGTAATTATCTTACTTATAAAATAAATAAAATATAATTATATTTTATATTTTTTAAAAAGTTAATTCTAAGAGCTAATTACACATATAATCTTGTCTCTAAATGATTTAATTTAACGTCAATGGACATGACATGAAGCTGACTGTTGTGACAAATAAAATTACATTGAATAGGAGAGGAATAGGTTGCCATGAGGGTGCCGCATAAGTAGGTTTGTGTAGTGCCCCTCCATTCTCACTGTGGATGTGTAGGTAGTTAGGTTTGGAACTTGGAGATGAAGGTAAAATAATAGGGATATTTAAAGGAATGTGCTAATAATGTTAAGCAGTTGATGTTTGAAATTGACAACTGCAATATTGTTGTGCAACATGGATGGAAGATATTTTGAGTAGACAATTAAAATGGACTTCTAGGAGGAAGCCTAATCCTAGGGGGGAGAGTGTAAGACCCCGTCCCTTATGGCCTTATTGATCCTACTAGTCATCGATGGTTTATGTCATATATTTTATGATCTTTTATGTTGAACAATATACATTAGTGATTATTGTTCCTATACATCAAGTTGCTTATACTTTGATTGTTAACTAACTAACTAACTAGTGGTTGTTGTGATTTCGTGTGATAGCCAGATGAGTTATATTCCTTATCTACGTAAGTATGCAATGATCGAGATGTTTCATTGTTAGTAATATTATTATGTATATCAAATAGATTGCATCATGTTAGGTGATTTTATATTATGAGTGTAAGTGTGAATATAAAGGTAATGATTTATATTAAATAGTATGATCAATCATTGGTTGACTCTAAAAGATATTATGCAAGTAGGGAGAGTTAAATTATACTTATTTAGATTTAATCCTTTATTTAATTATTATTCTTGGAAGGTTATTTTTCATATGCTATTTGTTTCAATTACTATTAATTATGAGAAGTATTGACACTATTGGTTGAGTATACAAGTAAAAAAAATGGCCAATGTTGATGAAGGGTTCACATAGATACTTCCCTTATGTTATTCTTGTGAATGTGTGGGAGGTTGATTTATTAGACCATTGAGTCACCTTTTTAAATGTGATTACTTATTGTATGTTTTATGAAGTCTTTATGTGGTTTTAATTGTATAAAAAAGTTTCTTAGGTGGTAGGTCTATGGGTTAGGGGTCCATTTATTCCATAAAACCCCTTAAATAAAGTCTAAACCCCATTCTAATCACCCATTTATGAAAAGTGGCGAAAATTGGAGTTGGTTGGGTGGTTGGGAAGTTATGGGGAGTTGGTTACCTTTTTCCTTCTATATATATTCCTTCTCTTTGAAAGGAGAGGGGGTTTTCTCTTTTGCCTTGGCTTCTGTCACTTGCTCTTAGTTGTTCTTGTTTTTCCTCATTTGGGAGGAGATTTCTTGATGGAAAGAAAAGGAAAGGATGGGTGAGGAAGAATGGAAGAAAGGGCTTGGAGAAAGTGAGGGTTTCTACCATATTTGGGTTGCCAATTCTCTTGGTAAGATCTACCCTTTTGGATTTAAGTTTTGTTGATATGAAATTAGGGAAGAGCTATGTGACCCTTAGAGCTCGGGGGTGGATTGAGCATCAATCCTATGGTTGGGAGGAAATATTGTGGCCATATTGTTGTTTTTGTTGTCCTCTTCTTTCAAGAGATTACTAATGACATTAATATTACATTTTCTATATTAGGTTCTTTTCCATATGCTTTGGGATAATATGTCATTTGTAAATTAAATTGATGTAGTTCAACTATAATACTTTGATGATGTAGGAGAAAGACTCAAACAAGACATACTTGACACATTCCAAATATGGTTTCAATACAAATGATGCAAATATGCATTCTTGTTCATTCTTAACAACTTGCTCTTAAAGCCTAAAACATGGGTGCATCAATTTAGACCTTTTTGAGCATAAATTTCATTGTAGACCTGATATTCAAAATCTAAGACCTGTTTGAGATACCCCTTTAGCCCTCACTAAACATATGTCAAAATGGTATAGGGTTGTTTTGTATGGAATAGGGAAAAACAAGGCTGTTCCAAACTGGGAACCATAGGCATAGTTCAGACATGTTGTTAGTAAAAATGTCATAACTAACTCAAAACCTAATGAAATCACATGAAACCAAAAGAATTGTAAATTAGAACCAAATATATTTCCATCCATCTATTACATTACCTAATATGAGGTTGTACCACACCATGCCATGCATGTTTTTAGACTACATTTTTTAGAAAATTGAACTTTACAGACCTACCCTCAAAAAACATGCCATAACTTATTCAAATCTCCATGAAATTAGATGAAACAAAAAAAAAAGGAAATTATATTCACTTTAATTTCATTCCCAATCAGTTTCAGACTAGTACTGGGTTGTATAGATCAGTACCATGCAAGATAACAATAGAAAATGTTTGGAAACTACAAAAAATAGGGTATTTTATTGCTTCAACTTCCAAAATCCTACCACTAACCCTCCATTCGACTTGAAGGATCATATTTATGCTTGTAAAATCAAGTTATGCCCCCAACCAACCTACAAATACCATTTAACAACTTTTAACAAACTTTTAAAAAGTTGTCATTTGACAAGAAAAGTTGTTATGACAACACTTGACAACTTTTGACAATGTTTTCATTTTTCAACTAAATGACACCAAACCTTTATCAATAACTCCAAATGACTTATATTGGACTAAAATGATATTATTAACATTGAACAACACAAAATAAGACAAAAAATCAAACTTTGCCTCCTGTAGGCATCAGGTCCTGAGGGTGCTCACGCACCATTTGATCTACTTGTGTGTATGTTCGTAGCACAATGGATCTAAATATATGTAAGTAGCTTAATCATGTGGAATATGGTGTAGAAAGGAAAGAGGTTGCATGACATAGATATTTATCTTAGCCTTCCACCTCAAATAAGTGACTTAGTAAGGATTAAATAAGCAATTTCAATACTCTAGTAGAAATTTAAAATAAGATGTTTTTACTTTCTACACTCAGTTGTTTTATGAATTGTGGCCTCCTTTTCAATATTATGATATTAAAGACTTATTGATATGAATATTAAAATTAATGTGGTGCAAGGAAATGGTTCTAGGTAGTAAAAAGATAAAATTCATTATTGTTCTAGTTAGAGATTTATTGACTAATGGAAAGTGGTTTCACCTTGATTGAATAACAAAACTTGGTGAATAATGGAATTAAGTTTGATTAATGTTTCCTTGAAATGATGATTATCTTTTTTCTGATCATGAATGTCTCAATGAATGAAGTTATTGTGCTTTCTAGATCTTGAATGATACTCTAGAAATTAATATATGATCTGTTTTGAGATATTGTATTGAAGTCGACTTTATGGTTGAAAAATTAGTTATTTTGAACTATGAAGTCTCTGCATTATGCGTACATAGGCAAGGCCATCATGAGCCCCTGAGACATTAGGTCAGCCCCTTAGGGCCTTAGGCTAGTATATAGTTCTCTTTTATTTTTATTGATAACCTTTGTGGAACTAATGTTCACTTTTAGATGCACAGATACAGGATTGTTAACTGAGTAGATTACTGGAGCAAAGAATATGTTTTTCCACTATGCTAAGGATGACCTTATGGTTATTACTATAATTGTTTGTAAATACATGAGAGATGTCTTGTTCTTGTTTGAAAAGATCTCTTATCATGTATTTGAAAATTGGGAGGTATCTTTGTTTGTATCTCTTTATGTAACCTTTGTTTCTTGTAATCTTGATTTGTGAGTAACGCAGTCGAGGAACCTTAGAGGACCTAGGTTTAGATTATTATGTTATGTTATGCATTCTATTGTTATTTTCTTTAAAAAAATAAATTATTCCATTAATTTGACCTAGTTTAGTGTTGTCCTCTAGAGATCCTTAGCGGTGGTGTTACACCTGGTATTAGAGCCATGGTTGCAGCACTGGGATCTCTAGTTAACATTGTCACCCATGTCTAGTTATAGTAACTTTCTCTATGCATGTGTTCTCAAATATTTGATGTATGGCTAGAAGGTCACAGGGACCCTTGTGTTAGATACCATGTTTTAATCTAAACACCCAGTTAAGATGTTAGGTAGAGGATTAGATGCTTTGTGCATTCTCCTATTGGGGGCGATTCCTTAGATGCTTGTAATTATTGATTTTTTTTGTCTTGTGTGACCTTGTTTCATTTCCATGACTTCCAGTTCTTAAAAGTACAAATTTTGTCTTGGAATGCATGTGTAGGTTCAGACTAATTAGCTGACAAGTTGGCATGTGGATTTCTTTTGTTTGACTAAATGAGCATTAGGATAAGATGTTGTTTTGAGTAGCTAGGTTACTTATGTGGTTCTATGTAAGTGGAAACATATGCTATGTGGCTTAAAAGGGAAGTCTTGGCCTGAGTATGTCATCTCTTCATGTGTTTTTTCATGTTTTACAGAAGTGTTTACACCCATATGTTGTTTAGTGCATTTCATAATATTAAGAATATACTACACATAAAAGGGTTGTTAGAATAGACTAAGGAAAAAGTATGTAGGTAGTTTATAAATGAATTATTGCCTATCTTTTGTGATTGCTCTAATGCATGTAGAGTAATGTAATGGAATCTTGACCTTGTGTTTAGGAATGGAAAATCTACCTGTGGGTGGTAGTTAAGATTTGATTAGGAAGTGTGACTTAGTTTTCCTTTATATGGATGCTTTATTTGGAAAGGTTGTGTTTGCAAGTTACTTGCATCGAATTAAATTATTTTTTCCCTCTTTCTCTTAACCCACATACAGTTAATAAAGAGAAATAGTCTTAAACCACATTATAATAAGAAATCATTTAGGCCTTAAAATTATATGCTTAAACCTTGACTGTGAATCAAAGAATTATGTCTGAAATTACTTGAGTGACGGATCTTATGCTCTCTTGAAACTGCACTCCTTACTTTTGGTTATGCATAAAAGCTAGATTACAAATGAGACTGAGTGTAGTTGTTGGGTATTTAATCTATGCATTTGGAAGTAAATCTATGTGATTAAGTTTTGCATTACATGATGTGATATGTTTTTTTATGGAAATGGTTACTTTTGTGGAATAAATGAGATGCTAGTGCATAGACTTAGGTTTCAATTTTGAGAAATTATGATGATTATGTTGTTATTTGAACATCCTGGTTGCTATGTGTAGCTGAAACCTATGAAGTAATGTCTTTCTCTTTTCTTACTATCATATAATAGTAAGGATTTATGCATTGGATGTCTTGCATGTTGAATTGTTATAAGGGGGTAACATGTGAAGTAATTAAACATAGGTATGGAACATGGATGTTTGAGTAGGCATAATCACTGTGTAAAGATTTAGTGTTCTTGTACTGGCTTGGAATAAAGTTTGAGAGAATGTGGGATTGTGTTTTGGGAACAAATCTTTGAATCCTTTTGTTCTGTGAAAATTTGAATAACTTGTGATGAAGTAAGAGTTGTTTGTGTTTAGGAAAGAGCTACATGATGTAGTAAGAGTTAAGTAGAGGATCATTATTGTTCTTTTGTGAATATGGAACTTGTGTAACTCTGGATGCATGAATGTTGATGTGGAAGTATTAATGATTCTTAGATGCATTTAGGGATTCATGGTACTTATGTAAAATTCTTATTGTATGGAAGAAAAGTTAGTTTGCATATGCATATGTTATAGAATGTTATACCATAAAGGGATTATGGATAATAGGTAATGATATGATTGGTTATGGAAATAAATGTACTTATGGTATGTGATCTTTTGAAAAGTAATGGAATTGAGTATGTAAATGTAATCCCCTTATAAATGTGAGAAACTGGTAACTGTGCATTGGTTGAGTGTTGTGAATACCCCGTACTTGCTTTGTGTGCCCATGGGATGGTGATATTGGGTACCCATTCATGGGGAATATGTTGTATTTTAGGTGTGGGATTAACCATACCATTATGTGTGCGTGCATGTTTGTTAACTGATTGAGGGCCAACCCATGTGTGGTTGAAATTTATATATATATGAGCGTAGCCAAAAGTGGGTTTCATAGATTCTCTTCTTTTGGTTCTCCAATCCCTTAGTCCGTGAAGGGGTAGTAGCAGCCACAAAGTTCCTTGGGTGGGGTGTATAGTGTACGCATATTGTGGCGCAAAGCAGTCTTAGCTCAGCCGATCCCAAGGAAAGTACTCACTACTTCCACTTATGACGGATCAAGGTACTTGATCCATATGTTCTAGCCTAATCCCCACAGTTTTGAGTACAGTAGCATTGGTTTGTTAATATATGCATGGCCATCCATAGGGATGTTGAACTGGCATTACATGGCTGCCTATAAGGGTGTTGAGCTGACATTAGCAAGTCAACCTCGTCCGTATGAGAGGCAAAGCTTGAGGAGCCCCATATTGATATACTCATATATGCATTATATATACTATATCTGAATGTGTTCTAACATGATGCAATGGATACGATGCCACACCCCACTGATGTTCTGACACAGTGCTAGTTAGGATGCTATGTTGTTGATGGTAGCGAGCTGGACTTGAGGATATGATGCCACTTGCATAGACACATGAAGGTACACTATGAGATTGTGTTATGATAGCCTACTTGTGTGATGAGCCTAATGAGGCCTCGTACACTTGTAGAGGGATACTCATGTTTGGTTTTGATAGTATTTGGATCGGTTAGCATATGGGTATATCCTAGCCATGTATACCTCTAGCTACAGTGAGTACCTGCATGTGCCTTCTCCACAAGGTGTCACTATGCAGGGTGTGTTATGCACGTGCCTACTTCTGTGAAGCCACAAATACATCATCATGTGGCATATGACCAGTACGTGCCTTCTCTAGCTGGTGTATGACCATGCCGCATTGAGACACAATGCAGGATGTGACTGAGATGCACATCCCATGTGGGCAGCCAAGGAGTGTGTGGGCCACTTGGCTAGTCCATGCCACGTGATGACACGATGCAGGGTGTAGCCAAGGAGTACACTTTGAGCCATGTCGATGGCATGCTCACTCCACACCACATGAGGGCTACTACCATAGCCTGACATTGTTCTCTCCTTCCTCGTTTGGTGGCTAGTATCTAGTCACGTAGTGTTGTACAATGCAATTTTGAAGATTGTGTATTTTCTTTATGGTATTGATGATTTTCTATTAACTGTGAAGGATGACATTTTGTTTATGTTTGATTCCTATGGTTTAGCCACAGCCTATGATTTTATTTACATGTAGCCCTTATGGTTACATTTGATTTAGTGTTGAAATTATGTGCATTTCTTGCTTTGTTGTTGAAATTGAATTTTTATTTGATCTTTCTTTATAACTTTGGTGGCTAAACTAGTTTATCCTTATTGTTTTCGATGTTGGCCATGTGTCGTATTGTGATTCCTCTCCAAGGACATATGAGGTGGACTTGGTGAGTGTATACGAGGAAGCAAACACAAAGAACCTTGAGGATGGGGGTATGTGAGGCTATTATACAGCTAGGACCACTACCCACCTATGTGTGATGACTATCTCTTGGAGGCTAACCACCTTATACAACAAGAGAGAGGTCATTGTGATCTTGTTTGGATGGTCTCACCCTGCATGTGTGGCCTAACACTAACAAGCCACTAAGTGTGAGGTATGGTTTATGTGAGGTGGATATTGGCTCTCAAGGCTCATTGATTATGTATCATGGATTAATATGTTGCTATTTGGTGTCTAGATGGACCCTTATGTAGCCTTCTAATGTGATTTCTAGTGATGTGAAATTGTGTGTATGTGAAGAATGTATGTTAAATCATGAATATAGTACTTATGAAATGATAAATTGAGGTGTTTCCATACTTCTTAAAATGTGTAAAATCATGATCTTTGTTGAATATGTTATGAGATTTAGTGTTGTAAAATGAATAAAGTGGAATGCCTTGATGGATATTTAATGAAGAATGTGTGCTTTGTAATGCCTTGCCAAGGAACCCAGAGGATAACATAACTAAGCTTACAAAAAGGCCAAATATATATATATATATATATATATATATATATATATATATATATATATATATATATATATATATAATGAAAGAAATAACAACAATCATATATTTATTCATAACATTTAATTTAAGCTTTATCCTCTAGGGTTCCATGGATGCATTACTAACGAACTAAAACAAGATCTAACCAACATTATGAATTAACTAACAACCACAGTTCATTCTAAGTCTAATTGCATCAAATGAATAAACACATACAATTCCATATTATATCATTAGATAAGTAACATTAGGATCTTGCACAAGAGAGTACAAGATTACATTGTTTACAATATCGCTATCATGATTATATTGGAGTACATACATCAAGATAACATTACATGATTCAACTGATATACAAGACTAGAACATGATCATAAGTATCTGTCTCCTCAAGTAGAACAAGATCCAAAATATGATATAAGAGCTACATCCTTCTCACACATGAACAACATGGGAAACCAATAGAGATAAAGCACAACCACCCGACCATGTGGAACCCTAAGGTCCAACCCTCATGCTAGGAGATAACATAAGGTCTAACAACAACAACCAGTCACTGGGTAGGCAATAGACTATAAGGAACAAGGACTACACATGACTACAAAAACATAGGTCAATATCACAAGTAACTTAAACATCACTTCTAGAGCCAATCACACAACAAAAGGGAAAAATATAATTAGGGAATGATAGGCTATAGTAGGGAAGAGTGTCATCACATGGTCCTAACATGGGTTATCTTGATAGTCTCTCACTAGATGCCAGCCCCCATCTATGGTTATCCTGACAATCTCTCACTAGATGCCGGCCCCATAGGGTGACACATGTGGAACCAACATTCCTTTTGTGAGGACAAGGAAGTTGGTTTTCCAACCATGGCCTTCTCATCCCATCATTAGCTTGAATGAGCACTATAGGCATGGGTGAGGCATCCAATTATCTTATTTAGTGTAGAAACTACCCAACCCTCTAAATTTATTATTATCACTGGATTAACAACTTCCAATGCGTTATCCTAACAAGCCACTTTGGGCGCCGACCCCACATTGAAATCCACTCCCCCTTCACTGCATCTAGATTCACAAAGCCCAAAACATACACCAAGCATGATCACATTTCTCAAACTATACATCATTTCACATTAGACATAGTGTCACGTCTCAAATATGGATGCTATCTGTGATTGTTATATGTGGAATTAATATATGGACAATTATATGTGTGAGTTAGATAGTTAATGTTATTGAAAGATGAATGATTATTTATGAATGTTATATTCATGTTAGTAGTGCTTCGACTATGCTTCGACTATTTGGTTACTAATCTATTGATAGGAAAATTGAGTTTACTATGAGTTGCAGGTTGTCAAAGACAAGGGGGTGGTTGAGGTAAAGGAGGCTAACATCCTGACAAGGTTAAGATGGAGGGATATCATTCACACACTTCACGTAGTGACATGTAGTTTCATATGTTTGCATATTGAATGAATTAATAGTTATGTTTAAATTGCATTCTTTTATTTAAATTAGATGATTTCATTTGCATAGTTAGTTAATGATGATCTAATTAGATTATTTAATTAAATTGTTATTTAATAATGTGAGTGCTTTGAGAATAGAATAAATAAATTAGTTATTTAATTTGTTTTATTAGAGAATATATATATATATATATATATATATATATTCTCTCTCTCTCTCTCTATATATATATATATTCTCTAATAAAACAAATTAAATAACTAATTTATTTATTCTATTTAATTTTATAGATGCATTGTGATAAATATGAAGATTATTTTAATAATATTTTTAGAACAATTGAAAATAGAAATAGCATAAAACGTGATTTTGGAAACAAAAAGAAAACTAGAAAAAGAATAGAAAATTTGGAGAAAGAAAAACTATATTTAGGAAATAAAAGCTCAAAGAAAGCAAATTTCATGAGGAAGGAAAAACAATAAATGAAAATATATTTTTCATTCTAAAACATGAAGAATCATTATTATTTAGGGGGCATCTCAAACATTTGCTCTTGATTTCTGAAAATTGTGTTCAAAACAAGGGGATCATTAGAGAAATTTTGGGCAAACAGGGAGAACAAATCAGCTTGAGAAGCTTCTCAAAGACTATGAATTCCACCATTTAATTGGGGGTACTGAGTGAATTTTCCAGGGTCTTAAAACAATCTTTTATCTTAATTGTGTTTACGTATGATGGATACATTTGAGTGACAAGCTATGTTTTTATTTCGGTATTAGTACTATTCAAATTTTCTGTTGCTGAAACATTATTCTGTGTCTGGAATGATAAGGAAGTCTTATATACAAACCTATATACATTTATATCAAAATGCATACATGAGTATCCATCAGTATTAATAAAAGTTGCAGTATATAATTAAGAATCTAAAATTTACATATATAAATATATATATACAGAATACTGTTTCAATATATATATATATATATATTGGGAGTATTAAAAACTATATATTGCTAATAGCAACGAATATACTATAGACTTGAATTTATAAAGTTATTGTAAATCACACATCACATAGGCGATGAAGTAATCGATGCACATATAAAATGAAGTAGCATAATTGATTAAGGAATAGAATGAATTGAATTTCTTTTGTGGACTGCTATGACTCCATATGGGAGCGACCCCCATATGGGGCTGTCCTCTTTGAAATGCTTTGTATGTTGCTTCATATGGTGTGTGAATATAAGGTGTCGGCCCTAGTCTTTTTATGCTAAAAGAAACACCTTTCGCATATGCTAAAATCTATTGTGTGAAAGTTGATTTCGCTGTTGATATATGTTGATATAACAATTAATATAATTACTGCTTCTGTTAATCTGTTCGATGCCATTTATGCTAGTAATATATATATATATATATATATATATATATCATGCGTATCTCTGTAAATTTGATGAAATGTTGTAACAACAATACAATTTATAATTTGTCTCGTTAAATAGTCATTGCTGTGTATATTTTTATGTATACGTGTATATACATATATATACATATATATGTATATACGTATATATATATGTATATATATATATACATACATATATACATGTATATCTATATATATACACACACACAATCAATCCCTGTATGGAGGAAAGCAAACGATGTTTTATTTTTGAATATGAGTGGCATAAAAGCTTTGTTATAAAACTTATTGTGTTTTAGTTACTTGGATGATGTATGGAGCTTTATTTTTATCTAGTTGGCATTAAAACAATGAAACAACACCATGGAAAGCAGATAGATGTATGTGAATTCAAAACTGTCAAAACCATCACTTTTAGGAAACTACTTAACATGAAGGGTGATTATAGACTTAGACAACATTCAAACATGATGAATAGAATGGGGAAACTGTAATAGATTTAAGAATGGATAATCTTGATTGTGGGTAAATAAACTTAGAAAATTGTTCTATGCTTTGTGTGATTTTGGTAAAGTACGAACTTTCGAGACAAGATGTCCAATGTGGGCTTCTAGAGACAATAGTTTTAGTTTTCTAAAACTATCATTTTTATTTATTTGCTTGGCCAAGCTACTATACCATTGAAATAGATGGAATGTTTAAAAAGCCTAGAATTATGTATATTTGTCTTTGCCACATCATGCTTGCAATAGTTATGTCATTCTAGGTTTAGGATGCATATAGGCAACATGCACGCATCGAGTGATTCCCTCCTACTTACACTGTTCTAGGTTGCTAGGCTCCTTGTGTAGGGTCAGAGCTTTCTTCGAGTTAGGAAGAAACTTAGGGAAGTCCAGTACTTCGTGGTTGGGTGGAAAAAGTGTGTCAACCACTCTCTTGGTCTTTGTTTGCAGATGATCGGAGGATCGAGGCAGACGAGTTTAGATATTATATTTGACATGGATATTTGCTTATATTATTCTTGTATGGCTTTCATTGCCAAGTTGTAGTTGTAACATGTTACATTGATGTCTTAAAGTTGTATTCCCTTTTGTAACATTGAAACAGATGTAATGTAACACCAAGTGGGGTGTATGTAACAGAATTTGTAATTAATTCTTATTTATAGATATTGATACTTATTAATGGATTCTTACCATGTTATGCCTAGTTATGGATAAATGGAAACTGTTAATGATTGATTATCTTTTTATGGAATATGCTTTTCTTTTCGAGTACTATGATTAGTTGGGTAATTTTCGCATCTTACATTTGGTATTGGAGTGCTAGGTTCAACGCTTGGACCTATGCCTAACAACACTTTAATGAATGTTTTCTAGAGTAACCCAGATGGATACAAGGTTCACTTACAAGCATGGAGGTGGATCTCGTGGTGATTCGTTTGAGAGACTGGATCAGATTGTTGCCACGTTGAATTGGCAAGAGGCTAGAATAGATGGAATAGAGTAGGAAATGTGAACGGGCTAGCAGAGGGTGAACATAGGATCAAATGAGGAGAATGGGTATGAGGTTCGTACAGAGAATCCTGAGATAGAAAGAAACCCTAGTAAACAAGAAAAAGTGGCTGAAGAATTAGGCAAAGATCTCAAGAAGGTTACCCCACCAAAATTTGACAGAAAAACAATTGGAGACAGAGTAGAAGCCTGGATAATTGAGATGGAAAAGCATTTCTCCCTAAGGAATTTATCTAGTGAAACGAAGGCTATTTGGGGATCCTATCAACTCACTGGTGAGGCTGCCACTTGGTGGGATAATGAGAAGGCTGAGAAGTGGCTGTTGCCTAGTGAGGTGACATGGGAAAAGTTTTTACAGATATTCAGAAAAAGGTGGCTACCGCAGTTTTTATTTTGATAAGAAAATGATAGAATTTTAGAATCTCACACAAGGTGGTATGACAGTCACACAATATTGGGAGAAATTCTCTCATTTGCTAAAATATGTGCCACAGTATCAACAAGATGAAATGTTTTGAATCTGTAAGTTCATCATGGGACTCAGGCCTCAAATTGGATCTGATGTGGATATGCATAACCCTTCCACGATGGACAAAATTTTTGAGAAAGCCATTAAACAAGAAAAAAAATTGGAGTAGGTGGCTAATTACAAGAAAAGAAGAGATGCAAAGTATGGGAACAAGAAGCCTCGGGGAAATAATCAGAACAATCAAGAAAACAATAATAAGCAAATGAAGAACTTGAAGAGAGGGAATAATTCCTAGGATCATAATGAGGGAAATAAGAACAACAATAAGAGGACAAATTAAAATAACAATAATAACAACAATAACAGGAAAGATGGTTCAGATAGACCTAGAGCACCCCGCGATGGTTGCTACACTTGTAGTGGTGAACATTATGCCAGTGTATGTCCTTAGAGGGGTAATAATCAGAAGAATAGAAATCAGCACCACATTCCTACAGCAATAGATAACCGATAGGTAGATTTTCAGGTGACTCCTATTCAATTCTCAAGTAATCTTTTGGATGCCCTATTTCAATTTTGATAGATACAAGTGCTACTGATTGCTTTGTAGATCCTAGTGTTTTATCTAAGTTGTTAGTTAGACCTAGATTCATGGCTAATTCATGGAAAGTACAATATGGAAACTAGGTAGAGAAAATGGTAGAGCAATGTCTAACATGCATGAGCTTGAACTTCCAAGTTTTGAGATGCAGGTCAATTTGTATGTTGCACCTATAGGATCATATGATGTAATTCTAAGAATAAACTAGCTTTTAGAGCATAAGTATGTGGTAGATTGTGAAGAGAAAATAATTAAATGTTTAGAGGATCATGGTAATCGGGTTGAGATTCATGGATTCAAAAGACCCTTAGAGCTTAGGCAAATTTTGGTCATGCAGTTGAAGAAGGCCAATAGAAAGGGATGTGCTATTTATGTGGTAAAGGTTAGGGATCTTGACAGTTTAGAGTCATCATCTAAAGATCATCCTATTTTGAGGGAGTTCCAAGATGTCTTCCCTAATGAGCTGACTGAGTTACCTTTGAAGCAAGAATTTAATTTCTCAATTGAATTGTTACCTGGTACTAAGCCTTGTTACCTGGTACTAAGCCTTTATCCAAAGCTCCGTACATAATGAACACAATAGAGTTGTATGAGATTAAGGCACAATTGCAAGAATTGCTTACCCAGGGTTTCATTAGACCAAGTGTGTCTCCATGGGGAGCACCTATCATTTTTGTAAAGAAGAAGGATGGCACCTTGAGACTATGCATTAATTACAGGATGTTGAATAAAGCCACCATCAAGAATAAGTATCCACTCCCCAGAATTGATGAGTTGTTTGATCAAATGAAAGGGGTGAAGGTATTCTCAAAGATAGATTTTAAGTCGAGATACCATTAGCTTAGAATAAAGGATGAATATATTTCAAAGACTACCTTCAGAACTAGATACAGACACTATGAGTTCACTGTGTTACCATTTGGGCTAACTAACGCCCTGACAACTTTCATGAATCTTATGAACAATGCTTTTTAGGATTGCTTAGATGACTTTGTACTTGTTTTCCTAGATGATATATTGATATATTCCCAATCAGAGGAAGAACGTGACAAACATTTGAGGATAGTATTGCAGCGACTGCGAGATCATAAACTTTTTGGGAAGTTGTCAAAATGTGCCTTTTATTAGACTAAGGTACACTATTTGGGCCATGTTATTTTAGCTGAGGGGATATCAGTGGACCCAAATAAGATTAAGGCAATCATGGAGTGTCCAGTACCACAGAATGTGTCAGAATTCTGGAGCTTTATGGGGCTTGCTGGCTACTATAGAAAATTTTTGAAGGGGTTCTCAACCATTGCAACACCCATCACAACTCTTCAGAGAAAAGGAAAGAAGTTTGAATGGTCAGATAGATGCGAGAAGACATTTTAGTTGTTGAAAGAAAAACTTACTTCTGCACCCATCCTAATTATTCCAGATCCAAATGGGTATTTTTTAGTGATTACAGATTCATGAGGGGAAGGTGTAGGGGCAGTACTTATGTAGGAAGGTCAAGTAGTGGCTTATGAGTCTTAGAAATTAAAGTAGCATGATCTGAATTATGCTCCACACAATTTGGAGTTGGCTGCCATAGTGCACGCACTTCAAATGTGGAGGCACTACCTTTTGGGAAAGCCTTTCGACCTAAAGACAAACCACTTGGGATTGTAGTATATATATCTACTTAGCCCAACCTAAATGCTTGATAGAGAAGATGGTTGGAGTCCTTGGACAAATATGATTTTGGCATTGAATATATAAAAGGAAAAGGGAACAGAGTAGCAGATGCTCTAAGTAGAAGGAGACATCTCACAGCCATGATAATAGGAAGGTCAACTTTCAAATAGCAGGTGATGTAGGCCTTGCTAGGTGATGAGTTTTATGATAGGCCGAAGCAAGCCCTAGAGTAGGATCCTTCGGATCACAGATATGATGGATATGTATTCGAGTCTGATGGACTTGAGATATCAAGGACGTATGTATGTCCCAAATGCAACAGGATTGAGGGAGCTTGTGTTAGAGGGGTTTCATAATCCACCTTATTCTAGGCACCCTGGTGTGACAAAGATGATTGAAGGACTTAAGCCTTTGTATTTCTGGCCTGGACTTAGGAAGGATGTTGCTTCTTTTGTAGCCTGATTCTTAGAATGCCAGCAAGTTAAGGTTGAGTATGTACATCCGGCAGGACTTCTTTACCCACATAGGGTGCCAAAATACAAATGGCAGGTAATCACTATGGATTTCATTCAGGGGTTACCTATGACCAAGATCAACATTATGTCATCTTGGTTGTGGTAGATAAATTGACTAAGGTTGCCCATTTCATTCTTGGGAACCTTAAGGATGGCTCTTTGGTTTTGGCAAAGAAGTTTGTGTAGGAGATTTTCTATTTGCACGGAGTACCTGAAACGATCATCTCTGATTGTGATACATGGATGACCTCTAGATTTTGGACCACTTTGTATGCTTCTTTGGGAACAAAGCTAAACTTTAGTTTAGTGTATCATCCTCAGACTGATGGTCATACTCAAAGGGTGAACCAAGTAGTAGAGGATCTCCTCAAGATGTATTGTATGGATCAGTAGCATAAGTGGGAGGAGTACTTGCCTCTAGTCAAATTTGCATATAATAATTCATTTCATGCCTCCTTGGGTATGGCACCTTTTGAGGCTTTGTATGGTCACAAGTGTCAGACACCTATCATTTGGGATAGAGTGGAAGACATGATTGTTGTAGGACCAGAGATGTTAAGGGAAATGGAAGATCAGATGAAGCTCATTAAGGAAAAGTTGAAACAAGCTTCAGATTGACAGAAGAGCTTTGTAGATAGAAATAGGGCCTTTAGATAGTTCTTAGCTAGAGACAAGGTCTTTTTGAGGGTTCTTCCTTAGAAGAGATCAATATCTTTTGGGAAGGGGTCAAAGCTTACCCCTAGATATGTTGGACCATTTGATGTTTTGGAGGTCATTAATCTAGTTTCTTATAGGCTTGCTCTGCCGCTGACTCTTTCCTAGATACATAATGTATTCCATGTTTCTGTACTTAAGCCATATCATCTGAATGCATCTCATATTCTTGACTGGTGTGTGTTGCAGGTTCAGGATCCAGGGGTGGTGCTAGTGGAGCCCACCAAGATTTTGGAGATGCGCAACGTTAAGTTCTGGAACCGTAATGTCGTGCAGTATAGGGTCTAGTGGGACTAGTATTCTATGGACAATGCCACCTGGGAAAATGCAGAGGACATTGATACATCATTTCCTCATTTGAGACTTTAGTTTATTTTGTTTATGCATATGTGGACATTTATTTCATTATGGAAATTTGATGTATAAGACTCATTATGTAGATGTTTTGTATAAGATATCGAGACGATGTCTCTTCCAAGTGGGGAAGGATGTCACGTCTCAAATCTGGATGCTATTTGTGATTGTTATATGTGGAATTAATATATGGACAATTATATGTGTGAGTTAGATAGTTAATGTTATTGAAAGATGAATGATTATTTATAAATGTTATATTCATGTCAATAGTGCTTCGACTATTTGGTTACTAATCTATTGATAAAAAATTGAGTTTACTATGAGTTGCAGGTTGTTGAAGACAAGGGGGTGGTTGAGGTAAAGGAGGCTAGCATCCTGGCAGGGTTAAGATGGAGGGATATCATTCACACACTACATGTAGTGACATGTAGTTGCATATGTTTACATATTGAATGAATTAATAGTTTTGTTTAAATTGCATTCTTTTATTTAAATTAGATGATTTCATTTGCATAGTTAGTTAATGATGATCTAATTAGATTATTTAATTAAATTGTTATTTAATAATGTGAGTGCTTTAAGAATAGAATAAATAAATTAGTTATTTAATTTGTTTTATTAGAGTATATATATATATATATTCTATTTAATTTTATAGATGCATTGTGATAAATATGAAGATTATTTTAACGATATTTTTAGAACAATTGAAACTATAAATAGCATAAAACATGATTTTGGAAACAAAAAGAAAACTAGAAAAATAATAGAAAAATTGGAGAAAGCAAAACTATATTTAGGAAATAAAAGCTCAAAGAAAGCAAATTTCATGAGGAAGGAAAAACAATAAAAGAAGATTTATTTTTCATTCTAAAACACAGAGAATCATTGTCCTTCGGGGGGTATCTCAAACATCTACTCTTGATTTTTGAAAACTGCGTTCAAAACAAGGGGATCATTGGAGAAATTTTGGGCAAACAGGGAGAACAAATAAGTGTGGGAAGCTTCTCAAAGACTATGAAATAATCTTTTATCTTAATTGTGTTTACGTATGATGGATGTATTTGAGTTACAAGATATCTTTTTATTTCTGTATTATTACTGTATACACCTAAAAATGACATAACTCTATTTAAATAATATTGTTAATATTTATTTCAGTTTAATTCCTCAATCAATAAATAAATAAATCAATTTATTTATCTGATTCACATTCCTCCAAAATTAAATAAAATCATTTATTTAGTTAAATCCTTCATATTTCTCCAAATTAAATAAATTCATCTATTTAATTAAAATCCTCCAAGTTCTTCTAAATTAAATAATACCAAATTATTTAATTAATTCTTCCAAAATTCCTCTAAATTAAATAATATCAAATTATTTATTTACCTCTTTTAAATTCTAAAGCCATTCTAAATTAGATAATGTCTAATTATTTAATTAGTTCTTCTAAACTTAACATCCTCTATATTGAAATAAATCAAAACATTTATTTAGATTATCTATTTCCTCTTAAAAATGGATTAACACCAAAATTAATCAATGCAAATCCATGTGCACACTTAATTAAATATTTAATATTTAATTAATTTTTCCCTCACCCACGTGTCTTATTTATCCTCTAGTTCCAATTAGTTAACTCATAAATTAAATCAGTTAACTAGTTAGTCTTTTCTGTTAACTAATTAATCAATTCAGTTAACTCTTCAATCTACTCTGTTAACTCCTCTTGTTGCATGAAGGAGCATGACACTTGTCCTCTCCCTATTCATGCACATCCTCTCAAATTTCCTCAACCGTTGATCTTCTTATTCATTCTACACCATTGATCTTATCTCTCACAAGTCTATAAGTACAACCCCTATTCCTCCATTTCAATCATCCAAGATTTTACTAAACTTACTCTGCAGGAATAACAACGCACCTTTGGCACCCAACACCATATCCATAGTTTGCAATCACCACTTTTATTGTATTGGAGATCCTCTTCATTACAAGAACTACCATAGCCATTCTCTATTGTTATCTTGAAGAAAAAATCAAGGAAGTGCGCTTTCTAAGGGCTTCATTCACACGAAAGATCAATTGGAGATTAGGCGACCAATGGAAGCTGTGAAGTAATAAGGTTTGCAAGGTATCTCTCTTTGTGTTGAATCTTGATTATTGCAATTTCTATTGAGTTATTGGGTTATTATTAATTATTGATATTATATCCACATTTTCCTGTAATATTTCTAGTGCCCACCGTGGGGCCTTGCCCCAATTTAACCTCAAAATTGAATTTTTGTGTGTTAGGTTTCATACACAGGACATTTCTGCACATCTACTCATTAAAACCACACATCTGATCTCTATTTCAATGCATCTGACAGATCGACACATTTACTCTTTGTTTCAATGCATTTGATATCTGATTCGGTGCATCTATTCTCTGTTTCTGTTCATATATTCTCTGTAACTACACATTTGTATTTCTGCGCATGTGTACTCTGTTACTGCGCATATATTCTCTATAACTATATATTTGTTCTAATAGTGTCCTTGAGTTATTTCTTGTGATTTTTTGCTAATGCTAACATCTCTCACAGGAATATTCTTAGAACTATCTACAGGTTAAGAGCTGGTTAGTCATATAGCTGCATTGTTAACTCACATCATGGATCTAATTAGCAAGGAAAGTAATTGGATTGCTCATGCAAATCTTATCTAGATCTAAATAGGAAGGCTATAATTTGAACTTGTTGCATCAACAACTCAAACATAGTCCCAACTAGGAGGATCTAAAATTGAACCATTGATTTCTATTTGCTTCTTTCAAAGTTAACAAAATCTTGTGTGTACCCAAATAGTATAACTCATTTAGTTTTTTTTTCTTTTAAATAGGAGGAAAGAACGATTATTTTTCATGTTTTCAGAATGATAATAGGCCTATGCTCTCTCCTTTCTTAGGTGACCAGAATGCCAAACCTATCATTATGCATGTTTAACCTTTAGAGAGCTCTACCCTTGGATATCCTTCTATCCAAGTGGGAACGACCTTAAGTGGTAACAAGCTAAAGCCAAGCTCTGCCTAGCCACTATAAATAAATTGTGTTTGATGCGAAAGCTTCAAACAACGAGTGCTGATTAGTTATACCGACAACCAACCTCCCCCAAAACCCTCCAAGGCGCAACCCTTGAAGGTTGGGAGACTCCATAATGGAGAGTAGCGCTGGCGCACGTATAACCACTCGAACGATTGCCCTTACTACTTATCCATTGTTTTAGAAGCCAAAATCCCCTATAAACTGGTGTCAGAAAGAGTGATTATCATCTTCTTAAGACAACTCACATTCTTATGATTCAATAGTAGAGATAATAGGGAAATCCTAAGGTTTGCGAGCCTTAGGAACCCAAAACTTGGTGTACAAGAGAAGTTTGTGCACTTGTAAGGCAGAGCCCATGTCCCAAGTTCTTAAGTTATCTGCTTTGAATAGCGTAGCTGGTGTAAAAAACCAAGTGAGAATTTGGTTTATATTGCCCCTGCCATCCTAGGATTTGTACTTGTTTTTAGTCAAAAAAGTCAAAAATATTAAAAAAATCAAAAATCATGAAAATATTCTATGTTTGTTGTGTCTTTCTTGTCATAATTGAAAAATCAGACAAAAACAACCTTAAAGCAAAGAAAACTAGAAATATTGAAAAACGTGCCAAAAAATTAGTCAAAAATACCAGATCTGCACATTTGTGCAATCCTATTGCGCTTTTATTCTATCATGCGATGCATCTGTCTTTTGTTGCGCATTCATTCAATCATGCGGCACATTTGTTCAATTCTACTACGGATTTGTCTTTTACCAGTCTTGCGCATATACACCCTGTTACTGCACGTGTCATAGAGATCTATTTCATAAACTTTTTGAAATTTTTTGGCTAGTTCTAGATACCCATTGTCTCATAGTCCTTGTTTTTGATCTCAGGAAAACCATACCCTCTTTTCCGTTGGACATCTCACCAAAACACTTCACCAATCTTCCCAAAATCAAACCAAGTATCAAAACCAAATTAGTGCAAATCAATTCTAGATCATATCAACCTCAAGAAACCCTAGTAAGTCTCCACTATCAAAGATCTATCATCCTTCTCTCTTGGAACTTCACTAGTGCCTTATGCAAAACTAATCTATATCAAGTAATCGGATTCCAATCATCCTTACTTTTGGCTACCGTTTTGTATCAACCAACTTGTTTGACAACCATTGGTCTAAGGAAACCCTTGTTCAAACCTCATCACCACAAGTATCCCCTTCTCAACAACCTCTAGAAACACTTTACCAAAACACCCAACATTCACCCCTGCCAAATAGTTTGTATGGTTGCCACTAGATCAAAAGCCAAAGAAAATCAAGACATGGATAATTTGAACAAAGAAATACTTTCTCACCATGAGGAAGGTGAGGAAATCCCACATGAGGAAGTAATTGGTGCCTCACAAAATGCAAAATTTCTAGAGATGATGGACAAAGTCCTAACCATGAACCCTCAAAACTACTTTCTTATGCTAGCTCAACAAGGAGCTAAGTTGCTCTCTAACTTTGATCTCTTTGATCTAAGAGAGAACAATGCGTCCAATGAAGCTGAGACATCAAAAGAGGGCTCCGAACGAGATAACAATACTCCCAAAATTGATCTTAAAACTACCTATTTAGAAAAGACACTGGATAACACAAACCCTCTAAGCTTATTGACTCAAAAAATCTAAGCCTTGCAGCAACAGTTTGCAGATATCCAAACCAGATCATCAACAAAACACTATTCTCTAGAGGATATTTCACCATATCCTTTTGATAAAGCATTGATCATGATACCTTTCCCTTCAAAATTTGAGGTACCGAAATTTGACAAATATCACGAAAAGGGTGATCCAAGAGACCACATTAGAGAATTTAGTGCAGCATGCCTTGAAGTCACCCACAATGACACCTATCTCATGCGACTATTCCCATGGAGCTTAGGAGGACAATCTATGGAGTGGTTCTCACTACCTCTCGGCATTCAAACCTTCAACAAACTAGTGGATAAGTTTGTCACACACTTCTCCTACAAAATTGGGCATGACATCTCACTCTTAGATCTTTGTAACACTAAACAAAAGGGTGGAGAGTCCTTCACCTCTTTCTTACAAGTATGGAGACAATTGGCAAGCAAATGTCCACATCAAATACTAGAAAAACAAATGCTTTAAATGTTTGTCCACAACCTACATGCTGACCTAAGCTACCAAATTCAAACCCAATGTCCTACTTCTTTTAGCAAGGTCATTTAGATGGGTTTACTCATTGAAAATGCATTGATAGCAAAAGGTCAAATCAAACTTTATAAGGACACTCCTAGTGCAAATGTCGACACATATAAACCACGATTTTGGACTGAGAATAAGAAAATTGTGAATGATGGGGTGGTTGATGCCAAAAATGTGGCACCAAAGAAACTAATTTTCAATTTATCAAGCCCATAAAACAACCCCCTGCAAAATAAACCACAAAACATTGAATCACGGTTTACAGCTTATCCACCTAGGAGAAAATTCACACCTCTAGGAGAAACATTGGAAACCGCCCTACAAATAAAATCATAACACTTCCAATGGTGTGGGATTATGAACCAAAAGTCCAACCTCGTTGGTGGAATGATAGTGACTTCTGTGAATATCACCGAAACAAGGGACACAAAACCAACGACTAGTTTGCATTCAAACACGCAATTCAATACTTGTTGGACCAAAAAAAGGTATCACTTGATGGACATGCTTATAATGATGATCACTTAGAATTCAAGAATCCACTTCCCAACTATGAGTAGGGAGGGTCTTCAAATCAAAACAACAGGCATAACAATCACAATAATGGGAATAATGATGCTAACTACATGAGCACACCGTTTGAGTACACCGTTAGCTGCATATCAGAGCATATCCTACTAATCAATGTGCCCACATCTAATACACAAGTGGATTCCAACATTAGCTCTAATTGTAGTGTCACCACCCGTAGTGGAAAAGTCACCTTGCAACACACTCCCTCCAAGACCATCACCCTCACCATCACTCTCTATCCGTTGTATTGTCCATCTACCCATACACTCATGAAGGATGTGATCCAATGGCTGTTAGCAAGGAATCAACCATGCTGTATCATAAAACACCTAACGAAGAGCCTATCAAAACAACTATCGAAGAACCTATTGAAGAGCCTATATGTCAAGAGCCTATTGTAGAACCTCCAAACATGTCCATTGCCCCAACCCCATCATGTAATCCGTTACCAATCAAACCTATTGAAGAATCTTCTACCGTGAGTCTGGGCCACATTCCACTCTACCCTCATGTTGTCGACCACCTAGACACTATCGAACTTATCCAAGAGTCTCCTACTTCCACTTCCATCCAAGGAAATCAAGATCTTTGCTAAGAGTACAATCTAAAGCATGCAGACTATGCCATCAACCCGTCAAACTCAGAACTCAAAGATCCAGGGTTCTTTTTTGACTTACGACAGATGCCTTCTGAGGTAGACTTAACAAAACAAGGAAACCCTATGTTATACCTGTAAGTGTGGATCTATGACATATGTATCAAACAAACCTTAATTGATGATGGAGTAGCGGTTAACATAGTTCCTTTCTCCCTATTTGAGAGGATGGGCTATGGGCACACTAACATCACCGCTTCACGAGATACTCTATGTGGATATGATAATCTGCAGACTGCCACCATCAGCAAGATTACCCTTCCAGTAACCTTGGGACCTAAGACCATTCCTGCCACATTCTACGTCATCAACAAAGACACAAGATATAATTTGATCCTTGGAAGGCCATGGATACACAGGATGCAAGACGTACCCTCCACATTATTTCAATAAGCTCAATTCCTGCATTTAGGGAAAATAAATGTCACCAAGGGTGATCCAGAACCTTTCAGATTAATAAAGACCACAAACACCATAGAAATCAAAACTCTTGAAGACAAGCCATTACCAAAACAAAGGGAAATGGTTCCCAAAGATAAGACTATCAATATCATGGAATTGATTGAGCAGGATGAACTACCCCAATCCCCTTTAGAGGTATTCATGATCGACATCCAAGAGACTTCCAAACTCTTCCCTTGTATAGGAGAGGAACAACATAGAACTGAAGGCCCAATGTTTGAAACCCCCATGTTAGATTTGAGAAATGTAGACCCACATGCTTTCTCAGATGCTGAGGAGGACCTATCAAAAGGTTACACACTGTTGTCACCATTAAATGAGTCATGCATCCCCAACACACCAACGGAAATAGGATCGTCTAAACTAGTAATGCCCATGCAAGAGGTGCATTCTATTGATAACGAATCAACCAATGTCATCAGAATGCTACCAAGGATGTTCATGGTATCCAAACTGTGAGATGAAACAACCACCTCTACCTCAATTCAATCAAATAAACTTGGTGAATGGGAAGCACCTCAGGTGCAAAGAAAAATGGTTGAAATACTTCCTGACGAGGACAAAGAAAGCAAAGGCCTCTTTCACACAAAATGGAAGATGTGAGTGACAGTCGGTGTTGATGACCCTGTCATCTTTGAGCTCCCACACAGTTACATAGGATATGCCATGGACTTAAGACCAGAGCCCAATGGGAGGACAAGTATAATCTTTCTCCCTCCTGACAAAAAAAGGGAGCCACAAACTTCTCTTGAACTATTCCAATTCTTATAAAGAATCTACGAGAGACCTGAAATAAAAATCTACATGCAAGAATAATTCAATATGTTGAAAGAATTACTCCAATGCGAAGGAGTCCTGTATTGGACCCCCTCCCATCAATAGGCCTTCTAGGATTTACTACGCCTCACAACACCAAGGGAAACCACTAAGTTGGCATCGATGGATTCAAGTGATGAACCCTACAAAATCAAAGAATTGATCTTGAGAAGAGGTAGCAAAAAAAATAAGAAAAAGAGACGAAAAAGAGTCTTTTTGGAAGACTGGAAAGGCACCTACATGGTTAAAGAAGATATCAGAAATGGTTCTTATCTCTTGTACACAATGGAGGGAGAAGAATTTGGAAAAGTGGTCAATGCCTTTCACCTCGGAAAGTACTATGTCTAAAATACCAAAAAAAAATAAAAAATGGTAAAAACATAAAATACAAAAAAAAATTTATAAAATAAAAAATGTCAAAAACAATTTGTTTCTTGCATTTCCACATCATTCTGTTCATCTTGCATTACTATTTGTGACTTAATCTTGTACTATTTTCCCTTTAGTAAGGTGCCTTGAGTTGCTAGGATATACGTCATCCTTTTAGGACCTAGAGATCCATCATTTTCCACAATTGCTATTACCCCCTTCATTCCCAATGATTCTAATCAAAGCCTAGCTCTTAGCTTTACATTGATCCCAGTCTTAATGAGTTAAGATGTTAGGTCTAAACAAAGTCTGTACTCAAACCTACAGTGTTCAAAGGAAGCTTGCAAGTAGACCTTCCCATTTCTTCCCTAGTAGTAGAGAAGTTTGACCAGATTACAAAAACTTTAAGTGGTGCTCAGCCCCTTATTTTTCTTGGCCAAAAATGTCAGGAAGATCAAAACTCTAAAGGAAGCAATCTAAGATACAAGTGAATAAAAATAAATAAAAAATGATGAGTGATCAAAATAAGAGTGTCAAACTATGAAAATTGAGAGATCAAAGTATTGCATATCAAAGTTCCTAAAAGCATTCATTTCTTGAAAAATCAAAATCCAAAAAATAGAGAAAAGTCAAGTGAGGAAAATACAAAAAAAATAGTGAAAATCCAAAAAAAAAAGAGAGATACAAAAAAAGAGTGAAAGAGAGAAGATTGTTGAATGTCCATACTCTTGGGTGGAGATCAATCTAAACTCGAAACCTCAAGAGTGATATTCTAACAGAGAAAGAAAGGTACAAAGCACACACACACTAACTAAGCTAAATTGACAAGTCTAGTAGTCTTTAGGATCATCTTCTATCTAGGGACCCTTGTTCTTTCCTGAATATCCTTTATCTCAGGTCTATCTTGCTTGCCATCTATGATCTAATGCTAGCAAACATCAATAAAAACTTGTTACTTGTCTAAGTTGAAAGCTTGTCAGATTGTCTTATCTAGATGGGGATCAGTGTTTAGCCTTTTGCAAAGGCCTAAAAAATCAAAAACACTTCGTAATTCATTTCACTCCCCACTTGAGTTTTCCCTAAATCCTATCTCACAGCCTTAAGCAGGTCTCTTATATCAGGACAACCCACCATCCCATTAATAGAAAATTGCATGTAAGAGCAGTCATTTTTTATGTTCCACATTGCATTCATGCCAAAATCGTAAAATGTCTCCAAGCAATAAAGTTCAATGTTGCTTCTCATGGCGTTTAGTAGAAGTACACATTGCCTACCATCATCCACCATCTGATCGTATCCATTTCATGATAAAAACATCACCTAATGATAACTATCATAGCTTGATACTCTATCAACTTTGTTGCCTTGCAACCTAAGGTTTATCTAGTATCGTATCCATAGCATTAGCATGTCATAGGGTCCATCGTCAGTGTCTAGTTGACTCAAACTACGTCGCCTCTACATTTTCACGTAGGCAAGGCCATCTTGTATCGATGCACCCCCGAGGCTCCTTCCCCATCCATCCCATTCTCTTGTCCATCCAATTTCCCATCACCTAGGTCTTAGGTACATAGGGTTCACCCTGAACTATGTTGCCTCTACGTCATCACATAGGCAAAGCCATTTATCAATGAGCCCTCAAGGCACTAGGTCAGTCCCTTAGGGCTCGTCCCATCGAGTCTTCCATAAGCATCTCGTAGTCTTTCTCCCATAATAAGTCGATCCTTTACCTGACCAAGGGCACATCCTCGACCTAGTTACGGAGTTGGATTTTGCATTGCCACATGTTCTAAGAGGGCACCAATAAGGATTGTGATACCTTTCACTAGACACGCATGCGCAACTAAGCTTGCTTCCAAACAAAAAATTTGATGCAAGACATCAACCTATCCAAGGCATGACAAACAAGTACCTAAAACACTCGAAATGATTTAATCTAAATTATGGCAAGAAAACACATCTAATGCAAGAATGTTTTGTGTTTGTAAACATGTTAAGTTAAAGAGTCTTGATTTTTTGTTATCATGTCTTTCTATGCTACTCAAGGATGCCTAAAAACTAGAGATTCTATGATGGGGGCATAATCATTTTCTTTGTTTGCTTCTTGTGGGTTTATCTTTAGTAATGTGATGCCTTGTCTAAAGACATGATCAACACAATGATCATCGAGGACATCAAAGGTCTGAACATGAAACAAGGAAATCCTTGTCTGTTGATATGCAAGCAATACTCAAGTCATCTAGATTCAATTTTGTCTAGATGCTTGTATTAACTTGCTATATCAAAATCCATGTAAGCAATACTCAAGTCATCATGGTTTAATTACATGTAGATGCTTGTATTTTCTTACAACATTTAAAAACACAAAAATACCAAAAATTGCCCTTGATGATGAAACAAAGCACTTCAAAATACTTGCAATACCAAGATGACAATCTACATCCATGCACATCCAGTTACATTTCATATACCATCTGTAAATGAAGATTTTATTCAAAGTGCCAATGTTTGTAGAGTAAAAGCATGTGATTCCTTCATTCGCATTTCTTCTATCAATCAACTTTCTATCTGTCATTGTATCTCTCATCCCAATCTAGTTAGTCTGAGCAATGATCCAAATGTAAGTCCATCCTTAATCTATACCAATCGAGTAAAGTTAATCTTGTCAAATTATCCAATCACAATCAGTGGTCTTGATCCTAATCTTGTCGTAAACCAACTCAATTAATCATAATTATCAGTGGGATATATCTTTCCAGTGCTATCATGTTGATCTAGGGATATATCGTTCCCCGCAATGACAACACTTTTGTCAATCATTATCAATTACTCATTGGTTTACCGCTTGATAGGGCAATACCTTGTTTGTTCTTTTATCATTTGTGCATACTTGCTTGCTTGCTTGTGTGTGTTATAATTTTATCTTGCATAGTGTGTCATTCAACTCTTCATTCCATCCCTTATCTTACGTCCTCCTTTTTCTTCACCCTAACCTAACTATTCAACCTTCTTCATCGTGAGATTGTCCGTCTCACGCCCTCAAATTTTTCTTCCCGTCCAATCTCCTGAGGGGTCATCCTACCATCGTTAAACCTGTAGCACAGGCAAATTGGGGCATGTATCATTCTTTGAAACAACGTAATAAAACACATTGCATCAAAGAGGGGTAGAATGTATACACCTAAAAATGACATAACTCTATCTAAATAAATATTCTTAATATTTATTTTAGTTTAATTCCTCTATCAATAAATAAATAAATAAATCAATTTATTTATCTGATTCACATTCCTCCAAAATTAAATAAAATCATTTATTTAATTAAATCCTTCATATTCCTCCAAATTAAATAAATTCATTTATTTAATTAAAATCCTCCAAGTTCTTCTAAATTAAATAATACCAAATTATTTAATTAATTCTTCCAAAATACCTCTAAATTATATAATATCAAATTATTTAATTACCTCTTCTAAATTCTAAAGTCATTCTAAATTAGATAATGTCCAATTATTTAATTAGTTCTTCTAAACTTAACATCCTCTATATTTAAATAAATCAAAACATTTATTTAGATTATCTATTTCCTCTTAAAAATGGACTAACACCAAAATTAATCCATGCAAATCCATGTGCACACTTAATTAAATATTTTAATATTTAATTAATTGTTCCCTCACCCACATGCCCTATTTATCCTCTAGTTCCAATTAGTTAACTCATAAATCAAATCAGTTAACTAGTTAGTCTTTTCTATTAATGAATTAATCAATTCAATTAACTCTTCAATCTATTCTATTAACTCCTCTTGTTGCACGAAGAAGTAGGACACTTGTCCTCTCCCTATTCGCGCACATCCTCTCAAATTTCCTCAACCGTTGATCTTCTTATTCATTCTACACTATTGATCTTCTCTCTTACAAGTCTATAAATACAACCCCTAGTCCTCCATTTCAATCATCCAAGCTTTTAGTAAACTTACTCTGTAGGAATAACAGCGTGCCTTTGGCACCCAACACCATATCCATAGCTTGCAATCACCATTTTTATTGTATTGAAGATCCTCTTCATTACAAGAACTATCATGGCCATTCTTTATTGTCATCTTGAAGAAAAAAGTAAGGAAGTGAGCTTTCTGAGGGCTTCATTCACACAAAAGATCAATTTGAGATTAGGTGACCAATGGAAGCTGTGAAGTAATAAGGTTTGCAAGGTATCTTTCTTTGTGTTGAATCTTGATTATTGCAATTTCTATTGAGTTATTGGGTTATTATTAATTATTGATAATATATCCACATTTTCCGGTAACAATTACTATTCAAATTTTCTATCTAAAACATTATTCTATGTCTGGAATGATAATGAAGTCTTATATACAAACTTACATACATTTATATCAAAATGCATACATGAGTATTCGTCAGTATTAATAAAAGTTGCAATATGTAATTATGAATCTAAAATTTACATATATATATAAATATATATACAGAATATATATATATATATTGGGAGTATTAAAAACTGTATATTGCTAATAGCAACGAATACATTGTAGACTTGAATTTATGAAGTTATTGTAAATCACACATCACATAGGTGATGAAGTAATCACTGCACCTATAAAACAAAGTGGCAGAATTGATTTGGAATAGAATGAATTAAATTTCTTTTGTGGACTGTTATGACTCCATATGGGAGCCGCAGCCCCAAAAGGGACTGCGACCCCCATATGGGGCCATCCTCTTTGAAATGCTTTGTAAGTTGCTTCATATGGTGTGTGAATATAAGGCGTTGGCCCTAGTCTTTTTATGTTGAAAGCAACACCTTTCGCAGAAGCTAAAATCTATTGTGTGAAAGTTGATTTTGCTAATGATATAACAATTAATATAATTATTATTTATGTATAATTCGTTTGATGTCATTTATGCTTGTAATATATATATATATATATATATATATATATATATATATATATATATAGAAAAGTGTATTTGTTGATTGATCAATGTTAAAATAAGACTTTCCTGAAATAAATGTGATCACTATAGTTTTCTTCTTGTGCATTTTAACCAGTTCTCAGCACTGCCCATACTATTGTTTTTCAATTATTTATATATATTTTTACAATGATATATATATCTTATTGTGCATTTTAACTAGTTCTCAGCGCTACCCATACTATTGTTTTTCAATTATTTATATATATTTTTACAATGATATATATATATATATATATATATATATATATATATATATATATATATATATATATATATATCATGCGTATCTCTGTAAATTTGTTGAAATGATGTAACAACAATATAGTTTATAATTTCTCTAGTTAAATAGTCATTGTTGTGTAAATTTTTACATATAACTATATATATATAATCAATACCTATAAGGAGGAAAGCAAATGATGTTTAATTTTTGAATATGAGTGGTATAAAATCTTTGTTATAAAACTTATTGTCTTTTAGTTACTTGGATGATGTATGGAGCTTTATTTTTATCTAGTTGACATTAAAACAATGAAAAAATGCCATGGAAAGCAGATTGATGTATGTGAATTCAAAACTATCAAAACCATCACTTTTAGGAAACTACTTAACATGAAGGATGATTAAAGACTTAGACAACATTCAAACAAGATGAATAGAATGAGGAAACTGTAATAAATTTAAGAATGGATAATCTTGATTGTGGGTAAATAAACTTAGAAAATTGTTCTATGCTTTGTGTGATTTTGGTAAAGTACGAGCTTTCGGGATAAGATGTCGAATGTGGGCTCCCAGAGATGATAGTTTTACTTTTCTAAAACTATCATTTTTATTTATTTGCTTGGCCAAGCTACTATACCATTGAAATAGATGGAATGTTTAAAAGGCCTAGAATTATGTATATTTGTCTCTGCCACATCCTGCTTGCAAGAGTTATGTCATTCTAGGTTTAGGATGCATACAGGGAACATGCACGCATTGAGTGATTCCCTCCTACTTACACCGTTCCAAGTTGCTAGGCTCCTTGTACAGGGTCGGAGATTTCTTCGAGTTAGGAAGAAACCCAGGGTAGTCCGGTACTTCGTGGTTGGGTGGAAAAAGTGTCTCAACCACTCTCTTGGTCTTGGTTTGCAGATGATCGGAGGATCGAGGTAGCCGAGTTCAGATATTATATTTGACATGGATATTTGCTTATATTGTTCTTGTATGGCTTTCATTGCCAAGTTGTAGTTGTAACATGTTACATTGATGTCTTAAAGTTGTATTCCCTTTTGTAACATTGAAACAGATGTAATGTAACACCAAGTGGGCTGTATGTAACAGATTTTATAATTCATTCTTATTTATGGATATTGATACTTATTAATGGATTCTTACCATGTTATGCCTAGTTCTGGATAAATGAAAACTGTTAATGATTGATTATCCATAATCACATGAATAAGTATACCGAGCAAGGCACAAACCATCTTGCACATTTATCATACCAACATGAATAGGAGGCAACATTCCAGGATTGCATTTCACTCAACTCACATGATGCACACATAACCAACCCCCACACAATCAACCCTCCTATGCCTCTAGAATCAACTTCCCCAAATGACACAAACACTTGACACCACTAAGACATAATGATCTCACATCACATTCACTCTCAAATACACATCATAAACTAAGATCCTTCAACAATATTTCAATTACATTACCACAAATGCAACATATGATATGATGCACTAAATATGGGTCTTTAAGAATGTAACATTAATCATAAGCTACCCATAAGTCAACAAAACATTCTCTCTACTTTTTAGACTCAAATATTATACTAATCCTAGTATCTATGTAAGATATAAACATAACCTAAATGTTAGGGATTTATCTAACCTTTGTTAAAAGATAAAAAAAAATATAATTAATCATATCAAATTTGATACATATATGTGAACTTCATTATGAATGCAAAATAACAATTCACCAAGATCTGAATCACTTATAACAAAGAGTTAGCACCTTTACTCAAACATTAATTTATTATTCAAAACTGGTTTTCATTTCATGTTTATCTAAAGTCCCAAAGTAATTACTTTCTATCTAAACATTAATCTCAATAAATAAACCCAAAAGAGGTCTAAAGATTTGATTCCTTATCAAAGCATTTAACAACAATATTAGTATTAACACTACCCTACCATTCTATCAAACATTTTAATATTCTATAATTTTAGATCTTTCTATCATTCACCTAAACAATTATAACTTATATTGACTTCTATCTATCAATCATTTAAGTTAAAAAACTTTCATTTCACTCCAAGCTACGAAAATGCAAAAGTCTAAGTCTACCTACATATCTCAACCAAATAGGTTCTTTTTGAAAATATTTTGCAATCAACAAGTATTATGGTCGTTTTGCTCACTTATAATCTAATATTTTCTAATCCACTTCTATCACACAATAGTAAATAGATTACCTATTTAGTCTAATATAATAAGCAGACCTATCGTTGTAGAAATTCAATGCCAATATAAAGGCAATTTGCCATAATGTCAATTAAACCTGTGGTGATATTGAATATAATTTAATGCTATTTTAAACTATGACCATACCTATTTATGAGATTGACCAATTTTCTATCTACGACTTATCTACTATCTAAAGAGCTAGTATTAAGTCTTCACTAAAACAATAATCCAATAATTAAGTCTAGTCAAGGCTATGGACGTTATTCGAGAAATTCTTTCCTACCTGTCTAGTTATGCAATAAGATCTTGATACAATAATCCTCTCTAAACATGCAAACTATCATACCAAGAATGTAGACTCTATACACTTTCTTCTTTCACATAAATCACAAGATAATAAAATTACAAAGTTAAATTCAAAGATAACTTAAATCACATTCATACCTAATTATGACATTCACTAACACATTTCTATGATATTTACAAATATTTCCAAAACACATCCTAAAATTTAGACTCGAAGATACAATTTACTTAGAGAAATATAACCAATATCTTTAATGCCAAATAGATAAAATTTCTAATAAAGGTTTTATGTCCTTAACTTACTTTAGTTCATATTAGAAAGAGATCAAGATAAAGCTTTCGACTCCTCATTAGATGAACAACCATTGACAAATTTTTATCAGTTGATGCCACTAAAATGCAAGTGATACATTATAGTGTTGAAAATACTTTGGTAGACGATTATGCAAAACGCTGAGACATAGACAAAGTCTGTGAACTATTTGATAGTCATCTCAAAGAGACGTCATCACTTGGATCAAAATGATTTTAGGATACACATAGAATGGATTTGTAGATTTAATAACAACAACCAAGATGGCATAGGAATGTCTGTCACTAATGATACATATCTCTGAATTGGTAAACTGGGTAATGCTAATTTTTGGATATGATTTTCATAGATAAGAGATGAATCTTATATAAAAAAAATTTCAGAGAAACCCAGCTTGAAAATATAGTGTTATTGGTGATGCAACTAGCTGTTTTAACATAGATGAAATGGGTGAGAGGTAGACAGTCACAAAATATTCATATCTCCAAAACAACAAACTGGGTAAGGCTGATGTTAGGATATAATTTAGATAACTAGGTCTTGCACCATATATAAAAACTATACAGGAACCTAGTTTGGAAAAATAAAGTTATGGCTGACGCAACTGACTGATAAAAAGAGATGAAATGAATGAGAGATAGACAGTCACAAAATATTCATATCTCCAAAATGACAACCTGGGTAAGTCTAATTTGTGGATATGACTTAGATAACTAGGTTGTACACCATATACAAAAATTTTAGAGGAACCCAGTTCACAAAAATAAAGTTATGGCTGATATAACAGACTGACAAAACAGAGATGAAATGGGTAAGACATACACAGTCACAAAATGTTCATATCTCCAAAATGAAAAACTAGGTACAACTAATTTTTGGATATGATTTAGATAACTAGGCCATGCACCATATATAAAAATTTTAGAGGAACCCAGTTCGTAAAAATAAAGTTATGGCTAACGTAACAGACTGTTCAGAATATATAGAAGAGAATTCATAGAATAATATAAAGCTTGCATACTACAAATTCATTTCACTAAATCTAATGCAACAATAAACCAGTTTCATATCTTAGTCCATACCTGGAATATTACTTCTATCGCATCTTCACCAAATTTCTTAGCTCGCATCCATTTTTCCCCAAGTCATTTTTACTAGAAGCTATGGTTTATAGTGCCAAAAGAAAAATGAAAACTTCTTGAGAGAGATATTGTAATGCCCTACCAAGAAACCCCAAAGAACAACTCAACTATGCTATACAAAAAGGACAATTTTTTGTTTTCAAGGAAAGAAATAATAAAGAAATGTGAATCATATTTATTCAAACATCTAATTAAGCTTTATCCTCTAGGGATTCCACAGTTGCATTACTAACAACTATTAACATGATCTAACCAACATTATGAATTAACTAACAACCATGGTTCATTCTAAATCTAATTGCATCAAATGAATAAACACATACATTTCAATATTATATCATCAGATAAGTAAGCATCAAGATCCTATATAGCATTACAAGTACATATATGATTTTCCCTTATAAGAGAGTATATTATTACAATGTTACAATATCACCTTCCTAAATACATCGGGATAGATACATCAAGATAATAGTACATGATTCAACTTATATATAGAACTAGAATATGAACATAAGTATCTATCTCAATCTAGAACAAGATTTAAAATCTGATATAAGAGGTACATCCTTTTTGCACACGAACAATAGCATGAGAAACTAATGGAGATAAAAGCACAACCACCCAACCATGTAGAACCCTAAGGTCCACCCCTGTGTTAGGGGATAACAATAAGGTCCCCCAACATGAAACAGTTAAGAAGACAGGAACACAACACAAAAGGCTAACATGACTTTAACATATAAGTACACATGACATTCACAATAGAGTCACCACTTCCTCCAACAGTCAAAAAGACAATAGACTAACAGGTGTAAGGACTACACATGACTCCAAAAAAACACCAGTCAATAAGGACATCACAAGTAACTCAAACATCACTTCCAGAGGCATTCACAAAACAAAGGGGAGAACACAACTAGAGAATGCTAGACTGTAGTAGGGATGAATGTCATTGCATGGTCCTAACATGGGTTACCCTGACAGTCTCTAGCTAGACGTCGGCCTCCATCCATGGGTTACCCTGACAGTCTCTCGCTAGGCACCGACCCCCATCTATGGCTACCCTGATAGTCTCTCACTAGACGCCGGCCCCATAGGGTGACATATGCGAAACCAACATTCCTTTTGTGAGGACAAGGAAGTTAATTTTTCGAACCACGGCCTTCTCATCTCATCCTTAGCCTGAATGAGAACTACAGGCATGAGTGAGGCATCCAATTATCGATTAGTGTGAAAACTACCCAACCCTCTAAATTTATTATTAAGTTATCACTGGATTAATGACTTCTAATGGGTTACCCTGATAAGCCACTTTGGGCACCGACCCCACATTGAAAGCCACTCCCCCTTCATTGCATCTAGATTCTCAAAGCCCAAAACAAATCCCAAGCATGAACTATCACATTTCTCATCATGATACATTTACAACACAAAATATACATCATTTCACATTACATAGAGCAAGGCATTACCCATCTTGCATAGTTATCATAACCACATGAATAGGTATACTGAGAAAGGCATTATCCATCTTGCATAATCATTATAACCACATGAATAGGTACACTAAGCAAAGCATTATCCATCTTGCACAGTCATCATAACCACATAAATAGGTACACTGAGCAAGGCTTTACCCATCTTGCATAGTCATCATAACCACATGAATCCATAAACAGAGGGGAGTCAACATATAATCAATACATATTCAACCATTAGCAAGATTACATAATCACATGAGTCATACACACAACTACCCTTCTTGGCCTCTGGAATCAGCTTTCTCAAATGACACAAACACTTAACACAATAAACACTATGGTCTCACATCACATTCACTCTCAAATGCGCATCATCACCTAGTGGACCAAACTAAGATCCTTCATCAATAATTCAAACATAACACCACAATTGTGACATATGACATAATGCATTAATTATGGGTCTTGAAGAATGTAACATTAATTGAATCATGATCAATCATCTAACAATCATAAAGTGAATCTTCCTCAACAATATATAACTATCATATTCCAACCACAAGTAATAGTTACTTTTATGATCATAAGATATAAGAGTCCATGAGTAACAATATTTTAACTAATAGTTCCCAAGACTTATTTTAGTTTCATTTAATTAAAAATGATTTCGAACAACATGTAAATAACCCTAAGCCATACAAATTAAACACAACAATTATTTAAATGCAATCCTTATTACAGACACGAGCTATGTTAAGAATATAAATTATGATAAACGCAAGGCATGAATAATGAAAGGAAAAATGGATGAATTTATTTAGACACTGACAAGCTTCATTGCCTAAGTGAATTTGTTGAAAAGGCTTTAGAAACTTTCCAACAAATGTGAATGTAGGTTTAAACCAGATCGGCAACCTTTGCCAACATCCTAATAGCCTTCACCAAAATGGGAGCTTTGGAACAGGTAAGGACATCCTTCAAATCATAATGGTGGAGGAATTCTTGTCAGATATAATTGTTGGAACTGCTCAGGTAATGTTTTTGACAAACTCCTCAAAGGGACAGCATCTCATGGATATCAACGATTGCAGGATCAGCACAAAATTAATTTGTTGAGAAGGTTTTAGAAACTACTAGCAATGCAAAATGCGAAAGCATAGATAGGGCACATGGACTGATTGGTAGAGTCATATGATGGAAAGCAATGATTGTATGATATGCACAAAATGAATTTGTTAAAAAATTTCAGAGAAATCCAATTCAAAAATATAGAGTTATTGGTGATGCAACTAACTATTTTAACAAAGATGAAACATGTGAAAGATACACAGTCACAAAATATTCATATCGCCAAAATGACAAATTGGGTGAGGCTAATTTTTGGATATGATTTATATAACTAGGTATTGCACCACATTTAAAAAATTTATGGGAACCCAGTTTGTAAAAATAAAGTTATGGTTAACGCAACAGACTGCTAAAATAAAGACGAAATGGGTGAGAGGTAGACAGTCACAAAATATTCATATCTCAAAAATGACAAACTGGGTATGACTAATTTTCGGATATAATTTAGATATCTAGGCCATGCACCATATATACAAAAAATTAGAGAAACACAATTCGTAAGCATAAATTTATGGCTAATGCAACAGACTGCTAAAACAAAGACGAAATGGGTGAGAGGTAGACAATCCCAAAATATTCATATCTCCAAAATAACAAACTGGGTATGGCTAATTTTCAGATATGACTTAGAACTCTAGGTCTTACACCATATATAAAAAATTTAGAGTAACCCAGTTCATAAAAATAAAGTTATGGATAACACAATAGACTATAAAAATAGAGATGAAATGAGTGAGAGATAGACAGTCACTTCAATCGGTGATTCCCAGAAGTGCAATGATATAGACATGCACAATTGGATTTGATAACAAGGCTTCTAACCTCTCAATCAAATTACAATCGACAGGAAAAATCATAAATCAAACATTTGCTTCAACATAAAACTGAGATAGAAACTAGAACCAAAGGAACCTGATTACGCTTGCTTGACTGGGCTGAAGATTCGATGCCGGGTTCAACTGTTGTAGCCACAAACCAGTCTCTCCCATATCTCTCTCCCCCCAAAAGTTCCATCTGTTGAAGATTATTATGAGAGAGAAATCCCCCAATATCTTCCAGAAGATTCCCCCATTAAAGGCAATAAATTCTGTCTAAATCCCTTTTTTACAATTTGCTATTTTTTAACATTTACAACTAGACCAGACAATATATATTTTTATCTTATTTATTTCCTTTACAACTAGACAAGAATCATTTTTATTCTTATTTATTTAATATTTACTATATTTGAGTTTTATGACAACTCATAAATATTATCTATTTTTATTGCTACTTAACACAATATTTAATTATATTAATTTATTTCTTTATCTTTAGCTAGCATTTACATTTATTATTATTTCTTTTTATTATTTATTTCCATAAACTCAAATTCTCGTAAAGGCATTTATATATATTTATTTATTTAACAAAAATGCTTTCATAACTAATAATATTATTTTAATGCAACAATTAACCAAAGCAACAATCAAACAATGTCAAACTAAATAACCTAAATGCCGAACAATTCCTGACATAATGCACGATCGAAAGCATGACCACAATGATAGTGACTGACCATTATGCCCATACAGACAACACTGGCTAGGTGCAAAACTGGATACTCATATTTTTCAAGGATGATAGCTAAATAGGGGACCATATGTTATCTCCATTCAATAATTTCTATTAGGTTCAAGGCACGCTCAAACTTGTCAATTTAGGTGGAGTCGATGCCTGATACCTGTAACCTGTAGCAACCAAAAAATGGTCAAACATATAGATGTATATATAATCATACAATCAAACACACCGTGAAAGGAAATCACAGTGTAGCATGGTACTCACGCATGAGTAATGCGACATTGTTCCTCTCACAAACACACATCAAACAAGTAATCACATCACGCATAATAATCAGTAGCTGATCAACCAGATAAGAAACACCATCAGATAATCATGTGATGCACATAATAAGATTGATCCACATAATCAATCAAGTCCATAAAGTTGTCATAACATATGCATAACTCAAGTAAATATCAGTGTCGCAACAAATATTATTGATAAAACATACTAACTGTCATAGGAAACTGGTCACATGAGGATAATCAAGAATGTCACCAACAGTAGCATCTATGTACAATATCAACTATCTAACATACCCTAAATATTCCTATTATTTTACCTTCACCTTCATGCTCCTTAGCTAGACCACCTGCACATCCAAGGTGAGAATGGAGGGGCATTATAGAGATGATCAAAACATAAAACATATTCTGCTATTTAAAATGCACACACCTCCCCCCAAATTATGTCTTGAGATTTCAAAATAAAGTTGACCATGCATAACCACCCCCATAATTTCTTCCAAAAGATTCTCCTTATTAAAGGTAATAAATTCTACATTTATTACTTTCTTACAATTTGCTATTTTAACTAGACAATAATTTTTCTCTGATTTTATTTATTTTAGAATTTTCTATATATGTAAGTTTTTATGACAACTCATAAATAGTATAAATTTATTTTTATTGCCACTAACAAAACATTTACTTGTCTATAACATATTTTTATTTTAATTTTATCAATTATATTCTTGTTTTAATAACACTTTATTTTTCCTCATTATAATAATTATTATTATTTATTGACCATAAAATACAATATAATATAATTTCCCATTAACTTAAATTTACATAAAAACATCTATATTTATTTATTTATCAAAAGTGCCTTCTTAACTTACTAATTTTATTTTAATGCAACAATTAACCAAAGCATTAATCAAACAATTCCAAACAAAATAACCCAAATTCTAAATAATACCTGACACTATGCACAATCGAAAAGCATGACCACAATGACAACGACTGACTATCATGCCCATACAGACAACACTGACTGGTGCAAAACTAGATATACTCATCCTTTTCAAGGATGATGGCTAACTAGAGGACCGTATGTTATCTCCATTTAACAGTTCCATTGGTTTTAAGGCACGCTCAAAACTATCAATTTAGGTGGAGTTGATGTCTGATACCTGCAACCTATAGCACACAACACAGTCTATGCATAAGAATAATAAATATCAAATGGTCATGGGGTGAAAGAGACTTGCAATATCATCAGATGCTCATGAATGAGTGATACAACATTGTCTCTTTTCACACCACACAATAATTAGATCATCCTATAATACAAAATTAGTTGCATAAAAATCAATTCTAACTTATGACAATCATAGTAAGATCAACGTCATAATCACCTGAATGTAAAACAATGTCAGAGCATATGAATTATCAGTGTCGCAACAAGGATTATCAATAAAACATGCTAACTGTCATATGAAACCACACATGAGGATAATCAGGAATGTCACCAACATAAATGTAGCATCTACCAACATCATATAATGTACATCATCAACTATCTAACATATCCTAAATATTCCTATTATTTTACCTTCATCTTCATGCTCCTTAGCCAGACTATCTGCACATCCAAGATGAGAATGGAGGGGCACTACATGCTTGGTGTGTATAATTATGTTGTGTTTTATGGAAGTGTAGCATTCTAAATTATTGATTGCTTAACAGTGTATTGGAAGAGGAATTGTAATTTAAGGGTAAAGAAAATAAAATGATAATGCATTTGAAATTGAATATTTTTATATGTTTCTGTTATGAGAAATTCTGCTAGCTAGGACTAAAAGGGTGCAATGTTTTCTTTGTTATGAAAGAAACTGATGGGTGTTAATGCTAATATGTAAGGATTTTGAGTGGTTTATGAATTATGGAACCATCTTTGAAATGCAAGTCTTGATTGTGTTATTATTGTGACATTAAAAACTAGAAGGATAGGTCATGTTTGAAATGGAATATATAAGTATATATTCTTGTGAGATAAATTATTTTCATAGGCAAAACTAGTGTATATTATTATGATGTAATGAATCATCTTTGATGTTGGTAATAGAAATATCCAGTACTAATGTGTTATGTTTTCACCCTAGTTTGTGACTTCCAGGAGCAAGTCAAGTTTTAGGGGGGGAGGATGTAGTGCCCCTCCATTCTCACCGTGGATGTGTAGGTAGTTGTCTTTAGAACTTGGAGATGAAGGTAAAATAATAGGAATATTTAAAGGTATGTACTAATAATGTTAAGCAGTTGATGTTTGAAATTGACAACTACAATATTGTTGTGCAACATGGACAGAAGATATTTTGAGTAGACAATTAAAATGAACATCTAAGAGGAAACCTAATCCTAGGAGGGAGAGTGTAAGACCCGTCCTTTGTGGCCTTATTGATCCTATTAGTCATTGATGGTTTATGTCCTATATTTTATGATCTTTTATGTTGAACAATATACATTAGTGATTATTGTTCGTATACATCAAGTTGCTTATACTTTGATTGTTAACTAACTAGTAGTTGTTGTGATTTCATGTGATAGCCAGATGAGTTATATTCCTTATCTACGTAAGTATGCAATAATCAAAGATGTTTCGTTGTTGGTAATATTATTATGTATGTCAAATAGATTGCATCATGTTAGGTGATTTTATATTATGAGTGTGAGTAAGTGTGAATATAAAGGTAATGATTGATATTAAATATTTGTTTGTAGTAGTATTTGTTACATGTTAAGTGGTAATATTTTGATATTAAATAGTATGATCAATCATTGGTTGACTCTAAAAGATATTATGCAAGTAGGGAGAGTTAAATTATACTTTTGTATATTTAATCCTCTATTTGATTATTATTCTTGGAAGGTTATTTTTCATATGCCATTTGTTTCAATTACTATTAATTATGAGAAGTACTAACACTTTTGGTTGAGTATACAGGCCAAAAAATGGCCAATGTTGATGAAAGGTTCACATAGCTAATTCCCTTATGTTATTCTTGTGAATGTGTTTTAACCTTGTTTATAAGGGTTGTGAATGTGGGAGGTTTTTTTATTAGACCCTTGAGTCACCTTTTTAAATGTGATTACTTATTGTATGTTTTATGAAGTCTTTATGTGGTTTTAATTGTATAAAAAAGTTTCCTAGGTGGTAGGTCTATGGGTTAGCGGTCCTTTTATTCCATAAAACCCCTTAAATAAAGTCTAAAACCCACTCTAATTACCCACTTATAAAAAGTGACAAAAATTGGAGTTGGTTGGGTAGTTGGGAAGTTATGGGGAGTTGGTTACCTTTTTCCTTCTATATATATTCCTTCTCTTTGAAAGGAGAGGGGGATTTTCTCTTTTTCCTTGGCTTCTCTCACTTGCTCTTGGTTGTTCTTATTTTTCCTCATTTGGGAGGAGATTTCTTGATGGAAAGAAAATGAAAGGATGGGTGAGGAAGAATGGAAGAAAGGGCTTGGAGAAAGTGAGGGTTTCTACCATATTTGGGTTGCTAATTCTCTTGTTAAGATCTACCCTTTTGGATTTGAGTTTTGTTGATATGAAAATGAATGATTGGAGTTTTTGTTGGTCTATGTATATATTTGTTGATCCTTGTTTAAATGGGTATTTGTGATTGAAATCTATATGAAGAGTTAATTTTGGTTTCCTTATGAGGATGTTGTGTGTGTTGGGGTTTGTGTGGGTAGGAGTTCCATCTTGTTGAGTTGAACATGAATAGCCATTTTTGTGCATTAAAGTTAAACTTGAGTTATGTGAATGAATGGTTGATTTGTGTCATGTTTGGAAATGTAAGCCATATAAATTGGGGAAGAGCTATGTGACCCTTAGAGCTCAGGGGTGGATTGAGTATCAATCATATGGTTGGGAGGAGATCTTGTGGCCATATTATTGTTTTTGTTGTCCTCTTCTTTCAGGAGATTACTAATGACATTAATATTACATTTTCTAAATTAGGTTCTTTTCTATATGCTTTGGGATAATATGTCATTTGCAAATTAAATTGATGTAGTTCAACAATAATACTTTTATGATGAAGAGAAAAGACTCAAAAGAGACTTACTTGACACATTACAAATAGGGTTTCAATACAAATGATGCAAATATGCATTTTTATTCATTCTTGGCAACTTGCTCTTAAAGCCTAAAACATGGATGCAACAATTTAGACCTTTTTGAGCATAACTTTCATTACAAATCAGATATACAAAATCTAAGATCTGTTTGAGATACCCTTTTGGCCCTTACTAAACATATGTCAAAATAGGCTAGGGTTATTTTGTACGGAATAGGGTAAAACAAGGTTGTTCCAAACTGGGAACCCTAGGCAGAGTTCAGACCTGTTGTTAGTAAAAATGTCATAACTAATTCAAAACCTAATGAAATCACATGAAACCAAAAAACTTGTAAATTAGAACTAAATATATTTCCATCCATCTATTATATTCCCTGATATGAGGTTGTACCATGCATGTTTTCAGATTGCATTTTTAGAAAATTAAACTTTACAAACCTACCCTCAATAAAAATGCCATAACTTATTCAAATCTTCATGAAATTAGATGCAATAAAAAGAAATAGGAATTTTATTCACTATACTTTCACCTCCAATTAGTCTTAGACTAGTACTAGGTTGTATAGGTCCATACCATGCAAGATAACAACAAAAATTGTTTGGAAACTATAGAAAACAGGGTATTTTTATTGCTTCAACTTCCAAAATCCAACCACCAACCCTCCATTCAACTTGGAGGCTAATATTTATGCTTGTACAATCAAGTTATGCCCCTCAACCAACCTACAACTATCATTTAACAACTTTTAACAAACTTTTAAAAAGTTGTCATTTAACAAGAAAAGTTGTTATGACAACACTTGATAACTTTGACAATGTTTTTATTTTTTGACTAAATGACACCAAACCTTCATCAATGACTACAAATGACTTATATTGGCCCAAAATGATCTTATTAAGATTTAACAACACAAAATAAGACAAAAAAGCAAACTTTTCCTCCTGTAGGCATCATGTCCTGAGGGTGCTCTTGCACCATTTGATCTACTTGTGTGTATGTTCATAGCACAATGGATCTAAATATATGTAAGTAGCTTATTCATGTGAAATATGGTGCATAGAGGAAAGAGGTTGCATGAAACAGATCTTTATCTTAGCCTTCCACCTCAAGTAAGTGACTTAGTAAGGATTAAATAAGCAATTTCAATACTCTAGTAGATATTTAAAATAGGATGTTTTTACTTTCTACACTCAGTTGTTTTACAAATCATGGCCTCCTTTTCAATATTATGATATTAAAGACTTATTGATATGAATATTGAAATTAATGTGGTACAAGGAAATGGTTCTAGGTAGTAAAAGATAAAATTCATTATTGTTATGGTTAGAGATTTAAATTGACTAATAGGAAGTGGTTTCACCTTGATTGAATAACAAAACTTGGTGAATAATGGAATTAAGTTTGATTAATGTTTCCTTGAAATGATGATTATCTTTCGTGTGATCGTGAATGTCTCAATGAATGAAGTTATTGTGCTTTCTAGATCTTGAATGATACTCTGGAAATTAATATATGATCCCTTTTGAGATATTGTATCTAAGTCAACTTTATGGTTGAAAAATTAGTTGTTTCAAACTACAAAGTCTTTGCACTATGTGTATGTAGGCAAGTCCATCATGAGCCCTCGAGACATTAGGTCGGCCCCTTAAGGCCTTAGGCTAGTATATAGTTCTTTTTTATGTTTATTGATAATCTTTGTGGAACTAATGTTTAATTTTAGATGCACAAATACATGTCTATTAACTGAGTAGATTACTGGAGCAAAGAACATGTTTTTCCACTATGCCAAGGACGACCTTATGGTTCTTACTATAATTGTTTGTAAATATATGAGAGATGTTTTGTTCCTTTTTGACAAGATCTCTTATTATGTATTTGTAAATTGGGATGTATCTCCATTTGTAGCTCTTTATGTAACCTTTGTTTCTTGTAATCTTGATTTGTGAGTAACGCATTCGAGGAACCTTGGAGGACCTAGGTTTAGATTATTATGTTATGTTATGCATTCTATTGTTATTTTCTTTTTTAAAAAAAATTATTCCATTAATTTGATCTAGTTTAGTGTTGTCCTCTGGGGTTCCTTGGTGGGGATGTTACAGTTTGATTGAACATCTTTCATTCGAATAGGGTTCGATCAAATTGACTTTGATGAAACCCACTTTAGATCAAAACTAATTCAGTCAAATCAATGGTCTAGTTCTATAAAAGAACAAGTGCCTCCCATTTCTATTGCACCAAAATTGTAATTGTATTCTAAAACCAAAGCATGGAGAAATAAAAGGAATAAATGAAATATGACTCAATGATCATATCCTAAAAAAATTAAATTAAATTAAAAATATACAAAGAAGTATGATATATTGGAGTGTAAAAGGTATGTTCAATTTCATGTGTACACACACACACACACACACTTCATATGTTAAATTTAATGTTTATATTAAAATATATATAGTTGATTATTTGAATTTATATTAGGTTGAATTTTCAATTAAATTTTTGCATATATTTTATAAGCAACAATTTAATTGAAAATTTAATGTAGTTTACATTTTTATATGCAATAATTTAATTAAAAATTGAATCAAATTTACATTCAAATAATCAACTATATATTATATTTAAAGATATATTGTAACTAACATGTGCTCATGGATATATATGGTTTTGTTTCCTATTCTCCTCCTCTTCTTAAGCCCTCTCTATGGTGCACCAAACAACTCATTCAACAATATTACCTTCTTGTATCCTAGGAAGTGATTCTCTATAGGTATATTTGAGGTCTATACAGGTTGGAGTGACAAGGAGACTAGAAAGTTTTCATGTAGTTATTTTTTCTTGACATTCTTCTCTCTTCTACATGTAGACCTTTACCTTCTTCTAGGACCTACCATTTTTGGCTAAGTTGGATTCCCCATGCCAAGCCTTAGACAAATCTAAGACCTTTTAGTACCATGCGTCTTAGGGCCATTCTACTCTATTGGGTGGTTTGGCTTACAAATCAAAGATAGAGGTATACCAAAAGGTGAAAGTGATAAGTTTAAGTAATAAGGGACTCTTTTTGAGAGACATAAGGATAATTTTTTTATTAAGGGTAAAATGATGTTTTTAAAAGATCCAAGCATTTTACAGAAACTATAAAAGATATAATAATGAAGCCTAGGACTAGACAATAGTCCTACAATAAGCAACACTAAGGTTGTAGTGTAAGTACACCTAAACCCTACTTATTAATTGTAACAATGGAATTATTGATACTGTTACGAAGTTATGTGATTAAGAATGTTTTGTAAATAGATCAAACAATTAATTAGTTAATCTACGACTAAAGATTATATCACTCGTGATTATCATATTATGGAATTAGAGAGTGTGTGATTCTCTTATGTGTTGACTAAACAAACTTTTGTGTATAGCTTATGCCATGTTGTATCATCATATATGCACTTAGTTAATTGCAAATTAGAATAATTTAATTGCAAGAATGATTAGTGGCAAATAAAATTATGAGTGCAAATTAGAAATTTGAAGTAAATGTATTTTAATTATTTATATTCTAGAAAGATCCTCTTGAGGTTATTTTGGTTGAGTGGGTCAAGTGACAGGTTTTGTCTTTAATGCATTTAATTTTATGAGGAATCTTGGCTTCTATAATAAAGACTAAATATCCTTGAGGGAATCCAGGCATATATGCTTTTAATTGCTTACATAGTGAATTTACATGTGTGAATAGAAATAATTATTTACTTAAAGTTTTATGAAAATAAATAGTTGAAATGGATTTACTTAAGATCTAAGTAATTTTATTGCTTGGATTTTCTTTTTATATTTTTTTTAATTATTGTTACGAAAATAGTGAAGGAATCTTGAAATAATTAACTTGTCAATTTTTTTAAAAAGAGAGTGGGGATATATTTAGGATGGGAAATTAAATATGGAGAGGGAGGGAAATTAATGGGGTTTACTATTTTTGTTGTGGGGGAAAATTTTAAATGGCATGAGAAAACATCTAGGAGAAGGGGGGAACAAGAAGAAGGATATGGGAAAAATAGGCCAAGCATGGAAATTCTGTGAAGATTGGATAGGGGTATGCACCTAGATATGAAAATGGTTTATTGTTTTCTTTGTGAATTCTCTTGTACACAATCTATTTATTCTAGTTCCATTGTTAGAAAGATCTTGGTTTAAGTGATAACTCTCTTAAAACCTATCTTTTACCTCAGACATGTCTTCACCCATAAAAATATCATCTTGTTGTTGATTCAACCTCCCTGTTATGGCATGAAGACTCAATGTGGTGGATGAACCCTAGTTGGCATCTATTCCCTATTTCCATATTTTCCTTTTTTTATAGTTCTCTTAAGAAATTGTAAGTATTGATTCATTCAAATTAATCTAAGTATGCCTATAGGAAGCCATACATCCAAATTTGAAAACCGGCTCTACTTTTCTCATGAGATATCCTTAACTCTTTGCACAATAATTTCTTGTTAAAATCTTGTGTAAATTTTCAGATTGTACTCCAGATTTAAATGCATAAACTCTTTCTTACAAGAGGCTTGAAGTGTATATTTCTCCATGCATGCCATTCTTTAATCTTGCCATAATTTATCCTTGTTTAATCCTTGTCAATGATGCATATCAAACTAAACTAATTGCAAAAGAAATTTTTATAAAAAAAAAAAAGTTAGAAAGGCAGCTCCATCGAGGCTGGCCATCTCCATGCCCTCCCTTCTTTTATTTTTGCATGATGCAATTTATATGTTGGCTGCAAAAAAAAACTCAAACCTTGTGAGATGACCTTAATCTTGTGCAAAAAATTTTAAAAAGAAAATTTATTCACGAGAAACTATTGTCTCAAATGGAGTACAATATTTATGTTTTTATTTCTTACATTTTCTCTTAATCTATGTTTTAGGAGTTTCCTTTTTGTCAATTTGAGTTAAATTAGCAAGTAAACCTTGGAGATAGGAAAGTGTAGAGAATTGATTTATTTTATATAAAATGAGATTTTGTGATAATTTTAATAGTAATTATATATATATATATATATATATATATATATATATATATATATATATATATATATATATATATATATATATATATATATATATATATATAGTTCATATTTAATTAATAGTAGTAAAATGATTTAATTGTATTGTTATATTGTTTTATAAAATAAATGGTTTTAATGTAAATATTGTAGCAAACTTTCTATTGTCATATTCCTTTTATAATATGTGTTATAATATTAAATAAATAGTTGTTTGAATGATAATCTTTCTTACTATGATTTATTATTATTTTTCATTAAATATTTTAAAAAGAAAATTTGCTTTGTAAATTGTAAATCAAACAAAAATATATATATTTTGGCTGATAGGCCATTCTATATGTGCACACATCTTGTAACTACCAAAAATTTGGTAGTTCGTCATCCAAATATTTAAAAAAAATAAAAAATTAGTGGTCTGAGAAAAATTCGTCATCCAAAAATAAAGTGTAAATGACTTAAAACCCATGCTAAAACATTTGTAATGGACTCAAAAGATATGGAATGTCTCTGCATGTTTTTTCGATGCCCTTACATGTAGCTGCTGAGTATGTACAAAGCTCATGCTGGAACAGAAGGGTCCAGAGGATTCTATAGCTTCGATCTTGGTGGACTTAAAATCAAAATCAAATGTAGTGATGGTTTCTAAAGATTTCAGGGGATGGCTTGCTGGTATTGTCCTCCATTCCAAGGATATGAATATAGGTTTCTAAAGATTCCAGGGGATGGCTTGCTGGTATTGTCCTCCATTCCAAGGATATGGATATAGGTTTCTAAAGATTTCAGGGGATGGCTTGCTAGTATTGTCCTCCATTCCAAGGATATGGATATACCAATGGTGGTTATGGCAGGTTTTGAAGATGCAGAACCATTGGTTCATGCTGATGAGATGTAGGTGGGTTTGATGCTTTAGCTAGCTAAAATGCCCTCGTGAAGCCTTCAGCCCCTTAATTGAAAAATGACTCGAGGGTTCTATAGTTGGAGGTTCAATCTCTGCAGGATGATTTTCAAACCATGATATTATTTTGCCTTGATCTTCATATGGTTGTGAAGACCCTGCTTGTTTCTTACAAGAATGGCACTTTAAAGGTGTACCACTTTTACACTTCCTAATCTAGCAGGGGATGTTCTGGTGCATATCAAGAAGCATCAAGAGATCATCCATAGGGTGTCTTTTGAATTTCTGGCACATTCTGGTAGTAGTGGCAACTCATCTCTAAAGCAGGTTGTGTTCGCAACAAAGGTTGGAATGTAATATTGGGGGTTCTTGAAGCATCGCCTAATGGCTAGGTGGGATAAGAGGTTGGGTACTCTTGTTTTTAAGGTCTCGTGCTATATTATTATTATTATTTTTGTGTTGTTTACTGGTCTGGTATCTATGTTTTTGCTGATTCTGGGCCCTTGTTCATTTGGGTTGTTTTGTATTAGATTTATTTGGGTAGTGTGCTTGTGGGTTTTTGCTTTGGTCTTTTCTTACTGGTTGCTCAAACTTTTCATTTTCATTCAATGGCAGCAATTTTGGGGAATTTAGCGAATTCCAGCTAGTTTGGCAGAAGTCCATTCCTTACTGGAGTAGTGGCAAATGGACTAGCAACAGCTTCATGTTTATAACAAAAATGACCATCAAATATATCTACAATTTCAGCTTTGTGAACCCCAACTCATCTGACAGGTATTTTACTTACACAGTTTTGCCCCAATCTAATAATGTAATGTCTAGGTTTGCAGTAAATATGTTTGGTGAAATTAATCAGTATACTTGGACTAATCAGGCAAATACTTGGAACATGTTTTGGCGAGAGCCCAAGGGGAATTGTAAGGTTTATGGGCTTTGTGGGCCTAATGGGGTTTGTGATGACAGTGAAAATGTCAATACTTTTGACTTTTGTAAGTGTCTTGAGGGTTTTGAACCTAGGTTTCCACAGGCTTGGGATTCTCAGGATTGGTTCAGGGGTTGTGTTAGGAGTAGCTCCTTACAGTGTAAAACAGATACGTTTTATGAGTTTGAAAATGCCGATCTTGTTAGGGATAATATTAGTAGCATTCTGATTAGTGGCGTTGTTTCTGTGGATTCTTGTAGGGGGTTATGTTTGGATAATTGCTCTTGTATTGGGTATGCATATAGAGTGGGTTTCAATGAATGTAGGATGCTGTGGGGTGATCTATGGAATCTAAGAAATTGATCGACTAATGATGATGATAGTAGGATTACCAGTGATAGTACTTGTACTAGGAATAGTGCTCTAGTGTATGTTCATATTTCTGCTTGTTATTTGCCAAAGAAGGATTTTCCCAAGAGGAAAGTGAGTCCTGGTGTGTTAATTGGTGCACTGTCTAGTTTTGCTGCATTCTCTATAATTGTGGTTCTGAATTTTCTATGTTGGAAATGATGGAAAGGTGAAGGATACTGTGGAGAGTTTCCATGGAACTACTCTAACCATGTTTACCTACAAGGATCTCCAGATTGCCACGAGAAATTTTTCTAAGAAGCTGGGATCTGGAGGGTTTGGGTCTATTTACAAGGGTGTCCTTTCTAGTTCAATCCCTATTGCAGTCAAGAAATTGGAGAGGCCAGAAGGTGGAGAGAAGCAGTTTAGGATGGAGGTTAGCACCATTGGTACCATTCAGCATGTGAATCTTGTTCGGCTTAGAGGCTTTTGCTCTGAGGGTGACAGGAGATTGTTGGTCTATTGTTTCATGCCCAATGGGTTTTTGAATACATTCTTGTTTAAAGAAAAGCAGAATATTCTGGGCTGGGATACACGCTATCATATTGCGTTAGGGACAACACAGGTATTAGCATATTTACATGAAGAATGCAGGGATTGTATCATCCATTGTGATATCAAGCCAGAGAATATTCTCCTTAATGCAGATTTTAATGCCAAAGTTTCAAATTTTGGGCTAGCAAAACTTGTTGGCAGGGATTTCAGTCAGGTTCTAACAACAATGCGTGGTACCAGAGGCTATCTTGCTCTAGAATGGATATATGGACTTCCAATTACAGCCACGGCTGATGTCTACAGCTTTGGAATGACATTGTTGGAGATTATAGGTGGTCGCAAAAATATTGAAACAAGCAATGTGGAATCAGAAAATTGGTTTTTTCCACCCTGGGCAGCCAAGTGAGTCAGTCTAGGAAACATTCTAGAGATTGTAGATAATCACTTGGCTATGGGAATTGATGAAGAAGAGGTTAGATGAGTAGCAATGGTGGCTATATGGGGCATTCAGGATGATGACGAGTCAAGACCCACAATGGGCACTACTGTGAAGATGTTAGGAGGAATTGTTGATGTTTTGACTCCTCCAATTCCCAGAACTCTACAAGCTCTCATGGATGAAAATTGTGTCTCAAACAATGATTGTGCATTCTGAAATGGATTCACTGATTTCTTTGCCTTCTTTAGTTGTTGCTGTCAATGCTTCCAAAGATTTGGAAAATAGTTCAATTGCTTCGAAGGATTAAACTATTTGTAGAGGAGTTTGATGTTTTGTTCGAGGAGAACTCCATGGAGAAAACCTCATACTCCTGTTGCATACCCCTGCAATGTAATTTTCTACCTGTTGTAATATAATGTATTTCAAAATTTGAACTATTAAGAATGAATTAATGACAACTATTTCATTGCAGGAGCAAATTACAGTAAATTCAGATGAGAAAATGGTATGCGGTTTGATATGTTCATGTAGGAAATGTTTTCCTCACATTTAGTCAAAAACATGATCATTTACTATTCTGTTGGAAAATCTATTTGCAAAGTTTTAGTGCACATAAAAAAGGTATGGATAACCCTACTGATCTTTGAAAGGCATCTCAAAGTGGCAATCATTGGCTGTGTAAAATTGTTTTCAGACAATCGCTACAATATACATTGTGAATAACAAATCTTCAAGTCAGTTTGCAAGCATATTGCTGATGATGGTTGATTTTTTTTGGAATCGTAACACTGAATAAGCTCTTTTGGGAAGAAAACCCCCATTTAATGGATGGCATGTTCTCTAGAATTGTGGAAGCATTGGGAAAAAAATTCACACAGTTAAATCCTGAAACTTTCTGATATAATAAGAAATCTGATGTCTATTGGAAAAAAATTTCACACAGTTAAATCCACTCCAGATTGCCATTCAAAACAAAAGATCTACATTCTACGTTGATCTCTACTGATTATTTTTAGTGTACAAAGTAGGATAATGACATTTATCACACAGATCTGACTCACAAACATCAAAACTATTTTTCCTTTTAGCGTGATAGCTAAGTCTTTTTGAATTAGCACGGCACGAATTTGTAGCTTCCAAAGCCCAAAATACTACCCCGAAAACTTCTCTATTCTCCACTTGTCCGCTTCTTCCATTTCTTCAAAATTCGTCACGAATTTCTCAACCAGCTCCTTACCCGAGCTCTGATACCAATTGTTAAAACAATGGAACAACAAAAAGCAAAAAGAACAGTAAACAATCACACAGTGCAAAGATATTTAACATGGTTCACCATATGTATGGCTATGTCCACAAAGTAGGGGAAAACTCTTATATTAATGTGTTCTCAGATGTGTTTACAACAGCATATGCATATGCTTTTATAGATTACAATAGAAGCCAAGAGAAGGAGTTGAACAATGAAGAGTCACCACAAAAGGACGAGGTGACCGTTAGATTTCATATCCAACAATCTCCCACTTGAAACCCAACGACTACTGCAAACATTCAGAGCTATTCCCCTACTTTAAGCCTATTGTCAGAGTTTGATAATGCCGAGAGAAGCGCAGCAAAATTCAAACTTCTCTCAAGGTACAACCTTGGTCAATGCATCAGCTTGATTGATCTTGGTGTCGATCTTTTGAACTTGCAACTTACCTTCTTCAATCATGCTATGGATGAAATGATACCTCAGCGCAATGTGTTTGATTCTGTTGTGAAATGCCGTATTCTTGGCCAAATGAATAGCGCTGTTATTGTCACAAAAAAGTGTGAAAGCGTACTGTTTGGAACCCAATTCAGTAAACAAATGCTACAACCAAACCATTTCTTTTTCTCCTTCAGTGAGGGCAATGTACTTAGCCTCAGTAGTAGAAAGAGCAACTATTTATTGCAATCTTGAGACCCAGCTGATAGCTGCCCTAACAAAAGTGAAAACATAGCTGGATGTAGACCTTCTTTTATCCAAGTCACCTGCCATATCGGAGTCAACGAAGCCTTGTAGCTATGCAACTTTCCCACCAAAACATAAGGCATAATCTGAAGTGCCTTTTAGATACCTCAATATCCACTTCACAACTTCCCAATGAGTTTTTCTGGGATTACTCATGAACCGGCTCACAACTCCCACTGCTTGGGAAATATCAGGATGGGTGCATATCATTGCATACATAAGACTTCCCACGGCTGAAGAATATGGAATGTTCTTCATGTAATCTTGTTCTTCTTGTGTCTTGGGGCACAATGCTGAAGACAAGTGAAAATGATCGGCAAGTGGAGTGCTAACTGGCTTAGCACTTTTCATATTGAATCTGTCCAAAACTTTTTCAACATATTTTTGCTGAGACAATCTGATTTCTTTTTTCTTTCTGTCCCAAATGATGGTCATGCCAAGAATCTTCTTTGCTGCCCCGAGGTCCTTCATTGCAAATTTATTTCCCAAGAGTTGCTTCAAATCAGCAATGACTCTCATGTTGGTGCCAGTAATGAGCATGTCATCAACATAGAGTAGCAACAAAACAAATTCACCACTTGGAAAAACCTTGTAGTATAAACATGGATCAGATTCAGAGTGTGTAAACTAATTTTCCATCATGAAGTTATCAAACTTGATGTACCACTGCCTAGGGGCTTGTTTCAGCCCATACAAGCTCCTCTTTAATCTGTAAAATAGATTTTCATGCCCTTACTTGACAAAACCTTCTGGTTGATGCATGTACAATTCCTCTTCTATGTCACCATGGAGAAATGCGGTTTTGACATCGAGTTGCTCAAGCTCAAGGTCATAAATTGCTGTCAAACCCAAAATGACTCGAATTGTGTTCATTCTCACGACTGGTGAGAAAATCTTATTGAAGTCCACTCCCTTTTGTTGATCATATCCTTTCACAGCAAGTCTGGCCCTGTAGCATTTTGTGCCGCCTTCTTCCTCTTTGATTCTGTAGACCCACCGATTCTTCAAAGGTTTGTGATCAAGTGGAAGCTGGACCAAATCCCAAGTATGGTTTGCCATTAGAGAATCCATTTCATCCTTCATAGCAGCCATCCACTTCTCACTGTCCTTATCATTGCAAGCCTCTCGAAAAGTATTTGGTTTTGATAGGTCAGCAACGAGCAATTGATAGTCATCAAATTTTGGAGGAGGTTTCCTCTCCCTGGTAGATCTCCTCAATGGAGGAATTTGTCCCTACAGACTACCCTGTTCTTGTGCAATATTCCTCTGTAGTTGATTGACATCATTGCCCTATTTAATTCCAACATTCTGATGTTGAGTATCACATATCTGTTTGCCCTGTGAATCAATTTTGCCCCTCTGTATTTCCAGTGACTGGCTGAACCTAGGCGGTAGGAATGAATTTTCACTTGGAGTATTTTCTTTTTCCCTTAACACTGTCAATTCCCTTGCTAGCTGCGTAGCATTCCAAACTGGCTGCGTTGGAATTTCTATAGGCTGCATAGTGGTCATAGGAAATGGCCGATTTAAAGAGCTTGTGAGCCTATGTTTGACTTACCACCCTCAGCCCGTCTCATACCCACGTCTGAATCACAGTTTGTAGTTTGCTGCGTAGGAGTCAATGGAATTTGACTTTGCAAAAAAGACTTGTTTACCAAGGATGGAGGGGTCGTTGTATGCAAGGGAAATTGCATATGCTGCGAATCTTTATGTGAGGCCATGTTAGTGGCTTTTGACACATTCTGATGGGGACTCTTAGACCGCTAAAACATATTGGAAGTAATGTCATCCTTGATTGGCATGGGATTAACTCCCAATGAATTTTGTGAATAGGTAATGGGCGGCAGATATGAGCCTGAGCGCTCACCAATTTCATTATTTTCAGAATGTGAACCAGAATTAAGAGGTGGCAGAGTAATTTGATTACCTTGCAATTGGGAAGAAATACTTCCAATATTGGCATCTGTAAATGAAAGTGGTGGATGTAGGGCTCCCACTTCATCTGATATTTGAACTGTACCTTGTGTAGGTGACTAAGAAATGTCTCTGGCTACTAGTGACTGATGTGAAGACTGTGAATCACACCCACTAAGACTGTCATCCAATGAAATATATTCTTTTGTAGATGCCCTCTATTCTTGGAAGGCAAGAAACACTTTTTCATTGAAGATCACATCACGACTATGAATGATTTGTTTTGCAACAGGATCCCACAATCTAAAATCGTATTGCTCTTCCCCATAACCGACGAAGATGCATCATTTGGATTTGAAATCCAATTTTGTTTGCTTTTCTTTTGGAATGTGAGTGAACGCCTCGCAGCCAAAGACCCGAAGGTGATTGTAGGAGACCTTTTTTTCAAACCATTCTTCCTCCAGAATATCAAAGTCCAGTTTGGTGGAAGGACTTCGGTTGATCAAATAAACTGCTGTGTTAACTGCCTCAGCCCAGAATTCTTTACTCAAACCAGCATTTGAGAGCATGCTACGTGCCCTCTCTAGAATCGTGCAATTCATTCTTTCAGCTGCACCATTTTCTTGAGGTGTAAATGGTACAACCTTGATGTGCTGAATGCCGTTGTCTGCACAAAAAGCATCAAAATCTAAAGAGCAAAACTCCCCCCCATTGTCAGTTTTAAGACATTTAATTTTGCTCCCAATTTGATTTTCAGCAACTGCCTTAAAAATTTTGAATTTTGCAAACACTTCTGATTTTCTGTTGAGCATATAGACCCAAAGTTTACGGGTACAATCATCTAAAAAAGTTACAAAATAGTTTGCTCCTCTAATGGAGGTTACCTCTGTGGGATCAAAGACATTCGAATGCATGAGTTCCAAGGGTTTTGCCTTCTTGTTGTGTCTGATTTTGGAGAAGTTGGCCCGCCTTTGTTTCCCATAAATGCAATGCTCACATAGTTCTAAATCTGTTGATTGTAAACCAGAAAGTTGGCCTCTTTTGAGCAATGTTTCCATTCCCTTTTTGCTCATGTGGCCAAGTCTCCTATGCCATAGTTCTGTCCCGCTGTCAACTACGGTCATCACCACTCCCACTTCAACGATACATTCGAGCACATAAAGAGATCCTAATTTACTACCTTTTGCAACAACTAAAGCGCCTTTAGTTACTTTCCAAATGTTAGAAGAGAAAGTGATGCTGCAACCTTGCACATCAAGTTGTCCAGCTGAAATCAAGTTTCTCTTAAGTTTAGAAACATGTTTGACATCATTTAGTAGCCACTTGCTTCCATTCTTTAGTTGCAGCAATATGTCACCTTTGCTGACAATCTCGCATGGCTCATTGTCTCCGAGATAAACTTTGCCAAAATTTCCTTCTTGATATGTTTGGAAGGCATCCCGGTTTGAAGTTGCATGAAAGGAGGCACCAGAGTCTAAAATCTATGAGTCAGATTCAACTTCACTTGCTGCCAAGACAAGAGCTCCTCCATCGTCTTCAAGAGTTGTGTTAGTTTCATTTTCTTTCAGCTATTTTTGGGCTTTCTTGTAACACCAACAATCCTTCTTGACATGTCCATCTTTTCTACAAAACCAGCAACCTTCTTTCCATCCTCTTGACTTTGATCTCTTCACTGATTTAGATCTTCTCCTATTTTGTTTTTCTTGATCTTGGGTTCTTCCCCTATTGCCTAGAACCAAGGTTTCACCGGATATTTTATTTTATCCTCTCCTCATGTCGTCGTTGAGGAGGGTGGCAGTGACATCGTCAAATCTTAACATTGCTTTCTTTTCCTTGTCTTCGGATCCTTTTCTCCCAGGTGCTGAATTGCTGATCGTCATCATGACAGTATCCCAGCTATTGAGAAGCGAGCACAGGAGTAGCATAGCCTTCATCTCATCATCAAAATTGATTTCTACATAAACTAGTTGGCTAATTGCAATGTTAAATTAGTTCAAGTGATTTGAAAATCCTTTTCCCTCTTTCATTTCAGATTGAATAACTTCTTTAATAAGAAGACCCTATTGGTTGCAAATGTCATCTCATACATGTTGCAAAGCTTGTCCCAAAGCTATTTTGCCGAAGTTTCTGTTGCAATATTAAATAAGACATTTCTGGACAGCAAGAGGATAATTGTAGCAGCTACTTTTTGATCCATCACATCCCATTCGTCATCTATCATCTTCTCTAGTTTTGTTGTTTTACCTTTCAGCGTGATAGCTAAGTCTTTTTGAATTAGCACGGCACAAATTTGCAGCTTCCAAAGCCCAAAATTCTGCCCCGAAAACTTCTCTATTGTCCACTTGTCCGCTTCTTCCATTTCTTCAAAATTCATCACGAATTTCTCAACCAACTCCTTACCCGAGCTCTGATACCAATTGTTAAAACAATGGAACAACAAAAAGCGAAAAGAATAGTAAACAATCACACAGTGCAAATATATTTAACGTGGTTCACCATATGTATGGCTACGTCCACAAAGCAGGGGAAAACTCTTATATTAATGTGTTCTCAGATGTGTTTACAACAGCATATACATATGCTTTTATAGATTACAATAGAAGCCAAGAGAAGGAGCTGAACAATGAAGAGTCACCACAAAAGGACGAGGTGACCGTTGTGTTTCATATCCAACACCATGAACATCCTTTATGCTAAATTTATCTGTACACATCTGGCCAGAATGTAAATCTGTGGATCTACATTTCCACTGAAAAAAATTAACAGCAAAAGTAGGACTAACATTGGTTACATTGTGTAGTGGGTACACTAAAGAAGTGGCCTCTGTAGCCCCTGGGTTACTGTAAGCACTGAGCAGAGAGAGTGACTGGCTATAAGTGTGGATGACAGATGAATATGATTAGGCATCCAAAATAAACAGGAGGCTGAGAGTGACTGGCATGAAAACAACAAAGTCCACAAATAAAAGGATCTCGACTCTCAACAACCCGCTTATTGCGCTTAACTTCAAATAAAAATATATACAACAATCCTTGTCACATTAATTTTTAAGTAAGCTTTCAGCCACCGATAGACACTTGTAATTGCCATGGAAATTAATGCAAGTTAGAAATTTTGCTTCACAATCTTACAAAGTTACTCTAATTAATTAGGGAAATGAAGATTTACATGATGATTAATGGAGCTGTCAATGCTTTTGAAACTTGGCTGTGTCTGTTGAGCAACATGCCCAGCTAAGATCGCACTGGATTCTTTTGGATTTGTTCTCATTCATCTTGAAGTGCACATGAATCGTGTTCTCAATGTGAATATCTGTACCCTCTACCAACTAATCCTAACTGAACACAAGTTTCTGGTTGCAGCCAATCTTTCATTACATATGCTCAACCTATAAGATTTTGGCATGTCAATGGTCCAGCTTTTTCACAATTGGTCCCTGGAGTCCTGAACCCCTATAATTTAAGGCCAGGTTTAATAGGTTACTAATATACTATAGAAATGATCGGTGGGGTACAGATTACTCCATGATGGTGTGGTGGGGGAATTGTTTCCTCATAGGATATATGTAGAGAGGGGGAAGGGTTCTCCTTCCTCTAGACCTATAGATAGTAGGGAGGGCCACTTCATTATTGAGCTAGTCCTTTCTGTCCTATGAGTTAAGGAAGATTGGGAAGAAATAACTTGGATTTTTTTTTGGTGGTTTAAATTGAATGGCACTTCATCATAAAGTGCACAACTTATGAGGATAACCATATGTAATATGAAAACAATTTGAAGGTGGGTAGTTTAAACAAGTTATTTGAGGAGGCAATGCTTCACAAACGACTGGTTTCTTGGTCAAGATTCATAGTAGAAGATTTGACATTGAAATGTCTTAGGGCTGCGACTCTTAGTCCCTTAGATTGTTTGGTCTCATGGATGTCATTAAAAATCTTTCATTTCATTTCCCCAAGGTGGTCATGTGTTTGGCTACCTAAATGGTGAGAGACCCCGTCAAATATGGGGTTAGAGTTTATAGTTTAGTAAAAATTTTGGTTTCTTATCAAACACGGTGTTCATGTTTGTAGACTCATAATCCTTTTAGCTTTTATCTAATGAGAGTGTAGAGTTCTCCTCAAATATGAGATTTAAGTCTCCAAAGGTATAAAACCCTTGGCTTTTGTAATTAAACTTTGATGGGGTTTATGTCTAGAGAGGCTATACAATAGTATTCTAGAGCCCCATCAAACATAAAATAGCCATTGTAACAATGCAACCATAATACCAATGTACTATGCCATTGATGACAATTATTGTTTAACATTGTTAGTCAAAACAAAAGTTATAATTTTGGGTAGAGAATAAAGAACTACATAAATGCTACTATGGTAGGTTAGAAGGATTTCAAGGTCATACTCTCATCATTAGCTCATAGAAGATTCTTTTAAAACATATTCTTTTATAAACATCATGATCAAGAAAGTCTCTTCTAACTCAAGACAATTGAATGGAACTCTTTCCTTACTTTAATACCAATTGCTACTCCAATCTTGTTGTAAAAAACATAAAAAAATCTTGAATTATTAAACTAATTTAAAACAAATTTAAATAAATTAAATTTTTTTGTGACCAGTAATTAAAAAATTAAATAATATAGAAAATACTTACTATTTTTAATTAAAAACAAGATGATTCATAAATTATTTTTTTAATAAAATAAGAAATGGGTTAAATTTTTTAATATATGAATTTTGTTATAAGGCATCATAATTGTGTATGTAATATTAGTTTGTTAATGTTGTTTCTTTTGCATTATGAGTAGGACTGATATACAGTGCTTTCAATGATGGCAAAAGGTTCTAAACCCTAATCTTGTAAAGGACTACTGGACTAAAGAGGTTTGATCATTATAACTCGTAAAAATAAATAGGTCTATAAATGAATGTCAAGATTTAAGCACACACACAAAGTAAATGCCAAAGCATAAACACACACTTCATACAAACAATAAATGCAAAAAAAATGAATTGAATTTTAAACATACAAAGTGAAACAAATATAAGTCAATGCCAAAGTTCAAATCCATACTTCACATAAATAATAAGTATATCAAATTAAAGAATACAAAAGTTGCACTCCACACAAATAATAAATAGATTTCAAAGTGAAACACACTAAATAAAAATGTATAAAATACAACTTACAAATAGTATAACACTAATTATGACAATGTTAATAGATTGCATCGTGGTTGAACGGGAGGCCATAGTTTTGAGGGTTTCTTTATGAATTAGTTCTCTAATGGCACATTCACAATTTAGTTCATATGGTTATTCATTTAATACCATTCCATTATTTTTATTTACAAAAAAAAAAAAAAAATTCTTATAGAATAAATAGCCTTGTCCACCAACTATTACATATAATGAATTTTGAGTAAAAATATACATATAAACTATCTAGCAATAGGCCTATAAATATTGGTGCCTATCGGCCATTTGATAGCACCTTTGGTGCTTTTACTAGTATAGTTAAGGTATGTTGCCTACAATATTAGACATTTTCTATCAAATAGTTTATACACCAGGAAATTATTTATATTTACTTGAAGAACATAATGTATAAACTATGAGTATATAAGATTGTGGAGTTATAAGGTTAATTTGATCACATTGTTTATTTTTTGTTTTTTTTTGAGATGGAGATTCTTTTAGACAAATATTTTGGATTTAATTAAATCATACTTGGAAAATAAAAATTCAAATGCAACTAATGAATAAAAATTTATGGAGAGTAGTAAATGGGGATGAAAAATTGCCTACAAATGCAAATAAGTTATTGGATTGGCATAATAGAGATGATAAAGCCAAGTCTATTATTGGTCTTGCTCTTTCCAACTCTGAATTACATCATGTAGATTTAGACAAATCATCAACAAAAATTTGGGATAATCTAAATAATTTTTTTGGAGCAAAAGCAGTTAAGGAAAAATCACATAAGTATTTTTTTAAAAAGTTGCTTTCAAAATACAATAACATTTGTTAGTTTTACACTTAGTCAAATAACTTCTCAAACATTAGAAGATATGGTTTCAATGCTTTTAATAGAAGAAAAGAGAACAAATGCAAAAGATATAGAAGTTGATTCTCAACTGGAGAATGCATTATATTCACAAATAAATAATAAAAGGTCAAGTACAAACAAAGGGGAAATTGAATGTTTTTACTGTTAGCTGTCATTGCACCAAAAGATCGACCTATTAATGCCCAATACAACCACTTGACTTAACAAGCATGGGAGATAGTTAAGCCCTTGTTGTAAACCACCGCAGCGTAGTGCTGAACAAGGAGACCAAGGGTCACACCTTGCAACAACCCCCCCAGTGCAAGCGCGGGGTTTGAACCCATGCCCTTAGCTCTGATACCAATTGTTAGCTGCCGTTGCAACAAAAGATCAGCCTGTTAATGCCCGATACAATCACTTGACTTAACAAGCACGGGAGGTGGTTAAGCCCTTGTCGCAAACCACCACAGCGCAACGCTGAACAAGGAGACCAAGGGTCACAACTTGCAACATTTACTATAAGAAAAAGGGTCACACAACTTGGTCTTATATAGAACTTGAGCCGGTGATGTTCTTAAAGGAAAACTCAAAGATAGATCAAATGAAGTTAACTTAGCCTGTGTTGAGGATGATGCTCCACCAGATTATGCTTTTGTTGATAATTATTGTTTTGGAGATACTAGGAATGGGTTATTACTTTGAGCCTTCATAATTGGAGGTTGGAGGCACTAGAGCTTGGAGGAGTTTTTGTCATCTCAAGCCAACTTCTCACTCAGAGATGGTGTCTTGTATGAGAAGCGTATATTTTTGTTTTCTTATGTGTTGTTTTAATGCTAACAGAATTAAAGAATGCACATATTGTGAAGTTTGCTTTTGAAGACAGAAAGGGATTTGGTGAACTCAATATAGATTGTTGTCTAGATAGTTTGGGAGTCTATGGATCTGGGGAATTATAACCTTCTGAGGGTCATGAGACAACTTGATGGAGCACCGTGGATTAGCTCAGCATGGATTGTTGGCCAATAATTCAGGGGATTTGTGATTTAGGAGTTCGGGGAGATGGTAATTCAGGAACTCAGGAACTACACCCTTTGGAGGGTTACGAGGCAACTTGATGGAGTTCCACCAAATTCAGGATTTGTTTCTTCAAAGAAAAACCTTCTCAAGAATGTGTATTTGTTTCGTTTAATCATCATGTTTTATTATATGTTTTGTTTGTGTAATGTACACCTTGAGGGGGGTGCATTTGCAAGAACAATGTAATAAGGAGGGAATGTTAGCATAGTAGTTCATATTATTACATTGTTTAATAAACAATAGTTTTGTCAGTTATGTAGCTTAAGAAGTTACAGTTGAGATAATTGTATTTCTCCTTGTATAAATGTTGTTTTAGAGCATCAAATAAATCAATCAAATATTTAACCTTTTAAGATTTTACTAGTAAGGTCCTTTTTATTTCCAATAGACAATCTTTTGTAGCACATGCTTTGTGATCTAACCTAGATTTCTACTATTAGATCTATAGTAGTGAAGTTCTAAAAGATTGGGAAATGAACTTGATTTTATTAGTGTTCATAATTGCACATGTGATCCTAATCTAAAAAATCATGGCCTTGAACCTAACATGTGATCTTGAAGCTAATGTGCAACCTTGAATCTAGATATGTAGCCTTAAAATGGGCACTTCTAATTTTTAGAATCTTACTCATCTTCCTATTTTTAAAACTATTATATTAGAAATAAAGAATCAAAACATGTCCTAAACAAAATTTCTTTTCACATCTACACTATCGTAATTCTAGTAATTAGTTTATTCATGTACTTATTAATATTTTATCCATATCTATATTTTTGAAATATATACATTTAACTCATTACTTATTTTTATTTATTCTAAGATACATGTGATCATATTAGACACACCAATAGTCCATCTTCTTCAACTTGAAACCAATTAAGATTGAAAGATATTAATAGTACAATATAAATTTAATTGAATTGAACCAACTTTCTTCTTCCAAAGAAAAGAAATGAACAAAATAAACTACAATATTTTTTTATAGAACCAATAGAATTGCCACATAAAACTAAGAGTATAGAATTTTATTGAACCAAGGGAAAATACAACATTTACCCAAGAATATATTAATTTCTATTGAATCAATAGAATTACAACACTCATCTAGGAATATTATAAAGTTTATGAAATTAGATGATAGATCCATTAGAATAATTGTATAGACTAGAAGCTTGTGGTTAAAGTAAATCCAACCTAGAAAAGATCTATGTTTTAGATTACTAACTCAAAATCCCATTCTTCTTGGCACATTCTATGCCCTCCTCAAAACCCTGTTCTAGACTATACTTGTAAGAGAAGCCCATATCCAACAATTTCTTGCAAGAAAATGGCACATATCTACTAATCGAGTCCTCCTCATGCACCCTAAAATAAACAAGAAAGAAAATTGTCACAAACTAAAGACGACCTCTAAACTAATATAGCAATTAAGAATAAATTGAAAATTGTGTACTTACTTAAGTGAAGTCTTTAATTGTTTAGCAAGAAAATATTTGAGAGACTTGATAGTTGCAGAACCAACAGAACAAACATGACGACCTTGTGCACTAGGATGCTCCATCAAAAATATATGGGCATTGGATGCATCCTCAATATGAACTATTGGTATGGAGCCCAATATAAATTGCATACATTTTAGTACTTCATAGTATATATCATTTGCTGCCAAAAACACATCATATTAGAAATATAAAGAATCAAGAATGTTTTGTAATAATAATATGTTTATATATATACCTCCAACTAGGGCTGCTATTACTTCGACAGATGTTAATTCATGTGTAGCTGTAAACCAAGGCCCAATGACAAAAGATGGTAGCACTGTGACCACCTCAAGATTGTTTTCAGCACCATATTTAAGGGCCTCCTGTTCTGCTAATGTCTTGGCAGTCAGATACCAAGCCAAAACACCTGCTTGAGATTTAAGGAAATTCAGAGGGCTCCAACATGATTCATCAATGCATGAATGGGCTAACTCCCCCTTGTCATTCAATGGACAAACAGTAGTGACAGATGAAGTGAATACCACTCTCCTAACAGATTTAGCTCTTGTACATGCTTTCATCACATTAACTACTCCATTTACAGCAGGCACAAGGTAATCTTCCTGTATTTTATCAAATTTATAACAGTTTATATTTGTAATAGAATAAAACCCATTCTATTTAAACATGAAATAGTTTAATGGCTAAATAGTTATGGACAAATTTACATATAATTTACCAGTGAGGTTTGAGCACCCATAGGACCGGCTACATGAAAAACTCCTTGACAACCCTCCACTGCAGAATCGAAGCTGCCCTCTGTCAATAGGTCAGCTTGGAAGAGCTCAAGTCTGTCCTCTGTCAATAGGTCAGCTTGGAAGATCTAACAAAGGCCCAGATTTTCTCTCGTCTCCTGCAATTTTAAGCATATACAAAGTCTATTCAACTCTGGTTGTATTATTATATTATGGGTGAGGATTGAAAGTACCTGGATCTCTGAGAGTGGCGTGGACAGTGTAACCCTTTTGCAGAAGATTTTTGACTAGCCATGATCCGATGTATCCCGCTGCTCCCGTCACACACACTCGTTTTATAGTTTTGTTATCCGCCATGCCGTGAATAGACAACTCAGGACAGGGCTGCTTAGGACAATTTTTCTTCGAACCAGATCTCTGTAATTTATGATAGATGATTGGAGATACCAGCTGTATTGAATTGGTCACAAACCTAAAATATTGAAGTCCGTTTACAAGAAGATAGTCCAAAGAGAATATATCGTTAAGCGGTGGAATGCCGTAGGATAATATTTTTTATTTTCTTGGGACTTGTTCTGTCTAATTTATGGTAGATGCTTGGAGATCCGATTATGGATAAACTCGTCGCACCGTATCAAATCACGACCGGATATATTAAAGTCCGTTTATAATAAGAAGTTGGTTGTTAGTAAAGATTTTGAAATAGGAATAGTTATTGTTGAACAAGATAATGGAGTTGTCAATGGGAATTGAGATCTTAATTAGCTTTAAATTAAAGTTTGTGGTATCATGTATTTTGGATCGATAGTGTGTTCGATTGCATTGTATTTGTTTCTTATTAGGAATTTGATAATTGAAATTGTATTGGACTTAGAGGTTATTGGATTGTATAAGTAGTGCGTTATTAATCGATAGGTTTTTATATGTGAGTATTATAGTGCTCGGAATTGTTTCATATTGTAAAAAAAAAAAACTCACGCTGGAAAATTTTATAAACTCGTCGGTTTTTCCTATCGGTGTATTCCTTGAACCTCCTATGGGTGCAAGTGCTAGTTATAGTAATTGTGTGTCATTAATTATAGACAACTTGAATTATTGCTAGTCATTTTTGCACAAAAATAGTGAAGCGAGCTTAGATAATATCACACTATTAGAATGTGTTCTTTCAAAAATGGCATCAAGCGGGAAACTTCCTTGTGTTGGTCTTTCAAATGGTGATGGTCAAGATGTTGTAGTCAGAGAGTAAGAAGAAGTTGATGGCTAGGCAAATGTAGGCAAGGAGGATGCTAACAAGTGGAATGGTTCATTGGATGAGGAGGACAAAGAACTGTTATTGTGAAAGGTTCTTTATCTAACTAGTTCTCTTTTGGCTAGTAGACCTATTCACAATTTTAGCTTAAGTGTAGTGTGAATAGGACCTAGTCAAGCTAGATAGGTAAAGCACTTTTCACACTAACACACCCCCCTTAAATGATACATAGAGAGGAAGCTAAAAACTAAAAAAATGTAAAGATGCATGGATGCGTACCGACAAGGCTTGATGAGGTACCCATGTACAAAAGATCTTTCGCAAACAAAGAACACGAGAAAACCTAGTGGGAAATACAAGTTCTCTCAAAAAGAGAGAATGAGGACAAATAAATCTCCTTAAAGATCATGTTCCTGAAAGATGGGAAAATGAAGAACTCCTGAAGCATGTAGAAGCAATAAACTATGCTGAAGAAGCATTGGTGTTTGCTAGAATCAAAGAACCCTCTAAAGGTGTAGATCAGGATGAGAGAGCCACAAAACTGCATGAGTGCCCTGAAATGACACTACTAAACTATATATGCACATCTGGAAACAACGGCAAAATAATATGTGAAGATGAAAGTACAGATGATATAACGATCAAAGAGGCACAAATAACATTGCACGAGTGACCCCATCGACACTACTGAAATGTGTAGTGGTGCTCTACAAATATACCAGACTACAGTCTCATGAATACTGACCAACTAAAAAAGAGAGAGATGATGTGTCCAATAATTCACTGATAAAAGAAGCATTAGTAGAAGCGATGTGATAACCCCCATAATGTTGATAGGAAGAGGTATTGACAAACTAACTGAAATGTGTGTAGGTAGATGTAGATGTAGCATCAAGTCTAATATGATGAACACGAAACTAGAAAAGGGTGTGAGAAAAAAAAAGGCACTCACACATGAGGTTAGAATGTTGTTGTGGAGGTACGCTCACCAGACAAGATTGTGATGGCAAATAATGAGGCACTAACACAATCCCCCATGGGTCTTTATAAAGTAGTGCATGCACAAAAGAGGCATAAGAGATGTGTAAAAATTCCCCACAAAAATAAAACACAAATTAGTTTTTGACACTTTATATTAGTGGGTTTACAAACTTAGGTACAAAATTGGAGTTCTTACAAGTGTCCAAAAGGACGAAATAAGTTAATGTCATGAGATGGATAATGAAGACATTGACTAAGCACGCCTTACAAAACTCAAATAAATGATTTGAAACCTACAAAATTTTAACCCCCCAAGACAAATAATGCTATAAAATATACCCCCAGAAAAAATTACAAGATTGAGTACAATTTTGACAATTTGGAAGCCTAAATCAACTGTATATAACACATGACGATTTTATAAATTTTTTCAGAAAAAAAGACATTCTAAGGAAAAAACTACATTCTTCCCATGGTTCCCTTGTTGTAGACGCCATTGAAGGCGTTGGCTTCCTACTCACAGTTTCTAATCTGTGGTTTGTGAATGTTGACACTTCCCCACACTAGCATTTTTTTGGAAGTGGTTGTCACAGTAATTTGAAGGCTGAAGCCCTGACCATTGAGCATCCACCATTTGGAAGTCTGTCTCCACTTCTGCTTGGACTCTGTCGACCATTACTTGTCTGGTCACTTTTTGTCTTAACTAGCATTTAATCTTTTGCAAGTTTAATGTGAAATGTGACTTCTTCCATTCGGTCACAGTTCTCTTTAAATCTTAGGCTGTTCCACCATGGTCATCACAATCTTTTGAGGTTGTAGTTTATGAAAACCGCCAGGGATCTCTATAGGTCACGGTCCTCTAAAACTGCCTGAGATCCTTCAATGGTGTGGTTTTGTTTTATGAGGTCGAAGCCTCCTCATCCACGTCGCTGCTCTCTCCGGCCACGTTGCCACCCGCCATTACTGCTTAAGTCAGCCTTCTACCACTTGGTCAACATCTCTACCACTTGGTTGGTGGTTTCATTATTACCTGTGGTCTTACTCACCGCCACAATTCTCTGTTAATGTTACAACACTCATTTGTTAGCATTTTTTTTTGTTAATCTCTAACATATGTTGTCTTCCATAGTGTTCACAACTATGCAACTTAACAATTTCTTTATTATTGTCTATGTTACATTATCTGTAACATTAGCATTATTTGCTAATAGTTTATGTTATAGGTGTCACAATATATGTCACTATTAAATTGTAAAAGCATTGTATGCTTATGTTAGCAACTTTTGCAACATTAACATTTAGTGTTATAGTTAAGCTAACTACTAACATTTATGTTAGCATTTTCTTTAACACTAACATTTTATGTAACCACAACATTTAATGTAACCTTTAGTGGTTAGTTCACTACCAGAGATAACCATTAAATGCTAGCCTAACCCCTAGATTTTGCATAGTGCTTGCAAAGAAGGGATCTTTTTCTTTTATCCATGTAACTTGCACCCGGGGAGTCAAATTCTTTACTCCTTATAGTCAATGAAGAGTTGGCTCTATCTAGTTTCTAACGGTGCAATTTATTTTTCCCAAATTGCTATGAAAATTGCTTTTACCTATCTACCCTGACTAGGTCATATTCACACTACACTTAAGCTCACTTAGAGGTTATTTAGACTTTTGTCTCACCTCATATGCACAAAACATGTGTCCTCACACTTATCTCAAGTGAGTCCACATGCGTCACATCTTTGGAGGGGTGGAACTTAGAATTTCAGTCCTACCATCTTGCCTCCTCAACCTTGCCTTTATATGCAAGGTCTCTATTGTACTTTTGTATGCTCCACATTTTGATCATTGCATGATAGTTATTTGGTTTGTTTTGTTCAATTCAACTTTTTGGAATTCCTTGGATTCTTGCAAGTGATCTTGGCTACTCCAACACTTGAAAAACTTATTGATCTTTAGATGGGAGCTAGACAAAAATCCTTCAATTCTTCTTTGGTCTAGCATGATCTTGTTGAGAAGGTGTGCTTTAAGATCTCAAGTGTCAATGCGTCTGAGGCCATCCTCGCTAAGAAGGGTCTTAGAGCCTTGAGGATATTGGTACATGAGAGGACTTGATACATGGATTTCTTCTTCCCCTATATGCCTAAGAGCATTGCAAGTTGTCTATCTATTGTTGGCATCCTATAGTCTCTAGTTATAAGTTGTAGGCTATGTTGGATGTCTAACGGTAGGATGTGATTAAGGATGGGTTACCTTTTTCCCTTGTGTGGCAACAAAGATGTTTCTTTTTTACTAGGACATAGATGCCAGTTCTAATGCCCTATGTTTGAAAGTAGAGGACATTGCATTGCAGGGTTTTGACAACTATGGCACTAGAGTATGGAGTCTAAGTTGAATGGTCAAGGCATTTCTCATGTGGCATCTCTAGTAGAATCTAGTGGTACCATTAGTGGGTGACCTTTGAGAACTTCCTAAGTTGATGTTCTTAAAGGTAATTCCTACTCAATCCTTAACTTTGGTTCAAGTTGGGGATGTAAAGGGTATTATTCTTAGGGTTCTTGATTCAAATGTTGAAAGGTAGTCTTCTATATTAGAGAAATCTCTTATTGGAAAGTTGAGTTAGACCAGACATTGATGTTTTTTATAAAATGGGTTCAAATAAAATGAATACTATGTGGTCAAGTAGTTATCTTGGCTATAATGCATGGCTTCTTTTTTATCTCCTTTTTGAACCATGGTTTTTGCATAAGTCAAGGCTCTTCCTTAAGAAGTGGAAACCATGTTTCAATCCTCAAAAGGAGTGCATTAATAGGGTCCTCATCTGGGTTAGGTTTGGTACTTTCCATTGGAATATTGAGAGGTGGAGATAATTATGGGTGTTGCTAACTCTTTGGATCAACTCATAGCTTTTGATGTGGCAACCAAATCTACAAAACACCTATTGTTTGTTAGATTTTGATTGAATTATAATGTGGACAAGGAGCTTCCTTCATCGATCACCCTCTCCTTTAAAATGGGAGAATGAGTGCATCAAACTTTCTATGAGGATTCTTTGGTTATGTGCCTAAAGTGCCACATATCAAAGCATGTTTCTATTGTTGTTGTCTTAGATAGTTGAGGTCATAGATAGGAGGAAGCAAAATTCTTGGATGAAAAAAGAAAAAAAAGGATTTGTGTCATCCTTATTCAAATGAGCCCATTGCAAGTTATGGTGATAAGGATTTCCCCTATTTGGATAGTGTTGTTCCTACACGCACACCCCACTTTGCCCCTTGAAAAGTAGGGACCCCAAGCTTCAGCTTGAGACTTGAACTAAATGTTTCCTTTTCTTTTAGTCTTTTTGTTGGCAAGAGACATTGCTTCGCATGATAGGTGTTGTCATCAATGGCAACTAAGACTATTCCACTCATCTGCATAACATAATTTGCTCATACCAGAAGTCAAAATCAGAATTTATCTAAGTCTGGGTAGCCAGAGACAGAGCATGTGACAGGGTCTGGTATCTTTCTCTAGATCTCTTTGGTGGTAAATCAGAGTATGTTGCGGACTGAAGGAGTCATAAGGATTGTTAGGGCAATCTAAATCTAGAATTTTAACCTCCGATGATTAAGGATTCAAAAGTATTTGCATCTGAGTATGGGGTTACAGTTTGATAGTGCAGACAACAAAAGAATAGGCCAACCTTGTAATTGATCTTGGTTCCAGATGAATGGAAGTTGTTAGTTGGATGATTTGTGATGATCAGTGATAGTGGATGACATGATTGATGATTTGTGAATGATAATTTTGGTCTACGTTACAAGTTATGCATGGATTTAACTGACAGAGCAGAGTCTTCATCAAAGTTCTAAGTGTTCTTGAAGCCGACTAAAAAGTGATTGAATATCATGATGTAGATATATATAGCCGATGGATTTAAGTGATTTGTGGGTGTGCGTGATGTGACTACAGGATAAATGAGAAAAAGGCAGAGATCTAAGGTTCAGATGTTAGCAGAACAATAAACAAGGCAGAGTGAGAATGAAGTGTATCAAGTCAGTATTCTGTGCTTAACCGAAACTAAATCCTTGCATTGGTAGATGCTAATTATCAGTTCAAACTCATTGTAATCTTCTTTTTGTAGGTAGTGAGCCTTCTCTTGAGTAGTGAGCTTGAATGCACGTGCATTCCCCTCTTTGTAATACTTTTAACAGAGTATAATCTTTGTGGGTTAACCCCCACCATGGCTTTCCCCTTAACCAGGTTTCCACATCAAAATCTTGGTGTCAAGTGTGTTGCTTATGTTTATGCTCATGTGTTATTGATTTTTGCTTTAATGTTTACATCATTAATCTGATAGTAAATTGACAATGCAGGTTAAAAGCAAAAAAAGTTTAATATTGTGTGACAATTGATTCACCCCCCCTCTCATTTGTCCTGTCTCATTCCAACAATTGGTATCAGAGCGAGGTTCCTTTGAAAAAGTTTAACAGCTTGAGGAAGACCTGGGAAGGTAGTAAAATGGATGAATATAACCTCCAAGGGTAGATCAATCTTGCTTTAGAAGATTTTGAGCAGTCTAGAGTAGAAGTCCAAGAGCTACAAGAGAACCTTAAAAATGCTAAAGACTTCATTGAGACTTTAAAACAAAAATTGAGAAAATCCAATGAGAAGAGGAAGGAACAACCTTTTCAACTGGGAAATCATTATGAAAACAACAACAAGAATGAGGCTCTGAAAGAGAAGACAAAGGAATGTGAGAATTTAGCTAAAGAAGTTGTTGTCGTTAAACATGAGATGGAATCTTAGGTGATGAGGCTAACCAAAGAAATTGAAGATAGAAAGAAAAATGAAGAAGACTTGAATCAAAATCTAGAAGAAAAAATTGAAGAATGCTATAGATTGGATGGAATAGCTGGCCTCCTAGAGTTTAATCTAAAACAAAGCAGAGACAATGAGAGAGAACTTGAAAGGCAAATTGTCATTCTCAGACATGACCTAGAAGTTGCAAATGAATACAAGGAGAAGTTCAAGATAAGTTCAGCTAAACTTGAAGAGTTGCTTTAAGGACAGAAAAAGGCTGATGACAAGCATGGTCTTGGATATGAGAAAGGTGAAAGCTCTGGATCCGGACAAAGAAATTTCCAACCAAGGAATGGGAAAAACAGATCTAGAAGACCTTCGGTAAGACAACGTAATGCTCAAAGATATCCATCATTCAAAGGAAATTGTTTTAATTGTAATAAATTTGGTCATAGAGCTACTCAGTATAAAAGCAGAGTAAATCAAAATGGTCCATCCTTCTCCGGTCACTACTTTAAGTGTAAGAGGTATGGTCATAGATAAAATGAATGCAGAAGTATGATAATGAATAACTCTAGAGAAAATGTCAACTCTTTCAATGGTTGCTGCTTTACTTGCAATGGATTTAGACACATAGCTAATCAATGCAGATCAAGAGGAAATCAAGTATATAAGAAAAGAAATGTTGTATGCTTTAATTGCAATAGATCTGGTCATATTGCAAGATTCTGCAGAAGTAGGAATAATGAAAGAAGAGGTCCAATGAACAGAAAATTGGATGAGTAGAGACAAGACAAAGGCAAGGGTAAAATTAATGTGAATGAGATCCAAAGTGAAATGAACAAGACATGGGTCAGAAAACAATTGAGAATAATAGTAATGAGTCTGCATTGGAATCCGGTGCTGATAATTCCTCCAAGAATTGAATTTGGAGCTCTGAGTCAGGGGAGCTGCATTGAAAATTAAATTCCCCCAACCAGTAAGTGGGTGCCTAGATCTGACACAATGAGAGAAGATATTTTGAATTGTTTTAGAACTTTTGGAAGGATTTCTGGAAGAAAAGATGTTGATATGGAAATTTGTGGAGTAATTCTTGAAGAACTGTTCAAGAAACTGAGTAACCAGATGAAGTTAGGGCAAAGCAGTTATTACAAAGGCAAATTAGGTTTTACAGAGCATAAAAAGGTGTTTGCTCCTCATTTGAAGCACTTTGCACTTGAAGAAAGCAAGAAGAATAGTGTCTGAGGTAAGATTATAAGGAATTGAAGTGCGACCGATGAATTTATCCGTCAACCCTAATCTCGTGAAAAAGGTATTTATCTGCGAAGATTTGAACTTATAATCTTCTTGCAATGGCTACACCGTTGGTCTTTGACATTACTAAAAGGCCTCGACCCAAATTTAAGAAACATCTACACAAATCTATAGAAGTCGACCCATTAGGTGCATTTTCAAGTGTTTCGTATGGTGTACTGCACATTGAAGACATTAGGGTTTATATTTGTAACATCCACATTCTATAAACAAAGTAAAAATCAGAAATTTACCATTAAGTAATTTAAAGAAGGTAAAATGAGATAGAGAAAAAAATTCTCTTATTTAATATATAATCAAGTAACAACAATTACAAGATTTTTCATTACAAAATACAATAAACCATATTGTCTTTCTCAAGTACAATGTTTACAAAAGTAAATCAATTACAAATATCTACTTTAAATAATGCTTTACATAGTCTCAATAAACACAAGTCTCGAAGATATACTGCATCTGGAAATATGACATCTTTATCACAAGCCTTGGCATGTCTTCTACTAGAGAGAGAGAGAGTATCTTTCCAGTGATTTACCTCCAACCACAGACCGGCGGTCTCCCACACATCTTCCAGATAGGAAGTGGCCCTACCCTTGATGAGAAGTATAGACCAAGGTGACCAGTGGTAATTTGCCTTTCCGAGTACATAGTGTTGTATCCTACACAACTCTATCAATCATACAACCCTAGATACCCTCTAGCTAAGTATGATTCTCGATAGGATGTGCAATCCAGATACAGTGAATTGACAATGCATGCAGAGACATATGCATTACTATGGCCATAGTTTCAATATAATTTCACATTCACAATGAACGTTGTCATAATGTTCACCCACTCCAACTCGACTTGGATACTATCATATTCCTACAGTTCAACTTGGTCAACTATGTTTAACTTATGAAGTCATGACGATTTCAACAATATAGTCTTCCCGACCCTTACATGTTTTCTTCACTGTCTATAATCCACAGACCTATTCATCTTTCTTTATTTATGAGGACTCCCATTGTATCATTGCAATACCTGAGGTCCACGACTTATTGTCTCATAAGAATTATAGATAGATTAATTACGACTAAGATGATAACCTTACCCAGGTTAAGCATTATAGTCTAGGAATTTAATTCCCTTCTTGCAAATAAGAATAATTACACATAGTCAGGGCACTTGACCCTTCAATCATGATCTAAATAATGATCTCAATTCCTTAATATAATAATTACCATATCTAGGTTAAGTTAAGGTTTAACTAAAGAATTTTGACTAACTCAAACCTAGTCTTTATGATTTAGGTGGATTCACACAACACTGTCGTCACTCCATAATTCTTATGAAATGATTATCCATTCTTAGGTATCCCTTGCATCTTTGCAATCATTTGAGATTCCTTACTTTCAATAAGTAATAACTAAGAGATATTGTGACCAAAAGGTATAATAAACTTTATGTTTGTTTATCCATTTAATAGTACCTCTTGCATGCTTGCAAAACCTTAAGCTTATGACTTATGTTTTAAGTCAAATTGTAGCCCAATAAATAGTTTTCCCTACCTAAGGTAAAACATTGTCGACTAATAACAAATCTCTTTTCAATAAGATAGATATGAATATTTAATAAATTAGGGTTCGCGACACCTTAATGTCTACTCATGAAATAAGTTCACCTATTTATATGCTCTATATAACAACCTCGATAACCTCAAGGTGTTTGAAATTCATTATGCATTAACACATGGCATTGAGTTTACTCTTCTCTCTACAAGTTCATGGAAACATCTCCATCTACATGACAAATGAATGGTTTCCTACCATATCATGTTTTTGAATAATGCTATATGTTGTTATAACAATCTCAAAATTATCCCATTGTTTATTTCATCCATTCTTGAGTGGGCACTAAACCCAACTTTGTTGTTTTTAGAAAGAGGTTATTATAAACCAATTTATCGAACAAAAGTATTCGAGTCCCTAAGTTTAAAATTAAGCATTCTAAGGAATCTTCTTCGACTATCGATTCTTTGATAACTTTATCTTTGTCATTTTGGAAGGGCTTCTCTAAAAGACAATTCAAGAATACAATGTTCGAAAACCCTACTGTAAAATTTATCACTTACAATGTACTACTTCGACGTGTCAAAATCTTCAACATAACTTAATCTTTTCGATTTATACATTGAAAAACCTTGTCATAACATTTTGTTCTAATAAATTAGATTGCATGTAAGTCTAAACTTGAGACTTGACTAAAGACTCATTATATTGCTCTAAATCTTCATCTTATTAACTTGTTTAATTGTAAATCTCCTCTCGAATACACAATGGTTTTGATACTTCCATAACGAAAGAATTAATTACTAAAACAAATGGTCTAAAGCTGGTTAATATTCTCACCACGGTCGACCCATTTAAAAACTTAGCAAAAATAAGAACGACTAAGAAGTCTTGTAGGATTTGACATATACTTCGCACCCTTGCTTCCCATATGTCGATGGATATCAAATAAAGTTCTTTCACCTTTTAACTAACTATCAGTTATTCTTTGACAAAACCATACATTAGTTTTCGACTGTCAAAAAGGGCACTTAAACTAAGTTGTCGAAGGCTTTACCACTGCGGACTAATGATAACAATGAGCTAATTCTTGACCAACTTCACTCGGTCTTCCTTGCACTAACATTTATTTTAATATCTCATAAGATAAACATAAAACAATACAGTGTTATCCAACCTTCGAGGATGCATCTAAACACATCAAATTATCATTGCAAGATTTTCAACTACAATGTGGTGCAGGAGACAAACATCTCTTCTAGATGAAGGGTGACAGAAGCAAACAGGGTTTTTAATGGTTATCATCACATACTTCACATCTTTAAATAGATAATGAGTCCCAACATACCTGATGGTATTCTCTATGTCTCTAAAAATTGACCAAAGAAATCATTCTCCTTGGCCGCTCTCTTTCACTCCCAACTTGGTCTCTTTTTCCCTCAAAATTCTTCAGACAATAGCAAAACATCACAGTAGTAATCTTTCTACCTACAATGCTGTAAACAATCTCCAGTAACAATTTTCAAGCTGGTCCAAGAGCTCCTCTCCTCTTGTTTGTTCACACCTCCGTTATACACTTAGTCCCCTCCTCAGAACTAACTCCTCTCTCCTGAACAACTCCCTCCTACCTCCCTAAAACACCCCCACTTACTACGAAGGAGTAACCGGCTACCACTCACAGGCCATGCCTCAACAAAAGGATTCTGTCCTCTCAAGCATAACATCCTCCTCCAAAAATGACCACTACAAGAATACGGTTTCACCTCCACTCAGTCTGCAATTATTCTCCATAATGGAGTTCTAAACTTGGTGAGGTGGCGGCTACCAGATATAACCATTCGACCCACTACTCATAATCGTTTATCAGAATAATCAAATGCAAACATTTAAAAGAAATGGTTAAGCGGACAACCCACGCATAAGGGTTAAAGCTTAAAAAGGAAATAAGTTGTTTCAAAATTCAAGACATCAAAAATAAAGACTTGAATGAACTCCAACTATTGCTCGATTACTGACATCTTAAAAGAATAAAGAAGTACCTCAAATGACTATTAAATATAACTTATATAATTTAGTATATTCCTTTAAAATACGACCAAAGTTATTTCACACCATGGTCTCTAGAACAATTCAACTTCCGTCGAATTTTGCAAAGAGGATTTTACGACCTTCGCTTGAAGTGCTTTACGATGATAACAACGAATTGGGCACAAACGCAGAACAAGACTCAAGATTTTGTTTAGTTATCACATAGCTATGAAAAACCTTTACCCGAAGTTGTTAAAAACTCCTCTATTTGTCCCACTTTGATCACTATCTAAAAAGTTTAAAAGCCTACGTCCTCATCACGGACTTCTCCTAAAGGATAGGCATGAATGGTTAAAATGACAATGAGGTAGTAATTTCCTCATAAATGTATAGAAGGTTCCCTCTTCAATACATCACAAGTAAAGAATAGATAGACATGATAATAGAGAAAGTGATTAGTAGTAATTTGATTATCAACTCAATTTGACCACTAAGGATTATAGATGATGTGAATTGGTCAAGTTTACCTCCCCATCACAATCCATCAACAATCTTCATGTCATATAACTTGATGAAAATGTCTTGATGTTAAGAAGCAACAATAAAACCTCAAGTGGCTCAAGAAGAATAACACAACCGTTTTACATCTATGACGTTGTTTACTTAACAAATGACTATGTCGACTCACCTTCAACTTGGCTAGATGATAATCAAGATATCGACTACCTGTCAATTAGATTCAAAAGTAAACTAGCAAGACAAGACTTACCTCTTATGACTCATTGGGTCACATTATCGTTTAACACTAAACTCGTTTGGCAAATAGACCACTCGTAATCCAAGGTCTATATCTCTCTTCTCGAAAGATACTCTCTCTCTCTCTTCTCTAAGAGTCATCTGATAACTTGTAATCCTATTTCACTTGTCATCAAACAATATGTGATCAGTGCATCATTATTCAATTAATTCAACTAATAAATCAAATCTCATCATACAAATATTAAATCGATAATAACATAATCATTTCCATGATTTCATAAATGATATTCAATATAATTCCATGTCATATCTTGTCATAAATCTATAACATCACAATAAATTTACTTATGTCCAAGTAAAAAGTAAAAGTATAGCAAGTTAGAAATTAGGGATGTAACATATCCTTCCCCTAAAGATTCATCTTCCTCGATGATATAAAGCATAAAAACACAACTTAAAAGCATATTCATTGCTTAACTACTATAAGCATAAAATAAATGAGGAAATTTTCTGCTAGCATTCATAATAATTTCCCTTACATGTAGAATTATTCTATGCAATCTAGTCCCATTAGACCTTACTCTACATAACCTCTACGTTACACAAGCATTGCTTGTGATCTTCAAGTATTTAAGAAGCTTGATCATAACCTTTCCTAGGTTCTTGTACTCTTAAATCATTCATAGACTATAATATTCATATATTACATAAATATGTTTCTCATATATAAATCATAAAAAGCATTATGCCTCCTAGAAATAACTGGTAATAGATTGATTCTTGATATCAATAAAATTTATATCCTTAAAATTTAGAAGGGTCCTTTATAATTAGGAACTGGTTTAGAATACATTCCATACTTTATGGAACATTTCTAGGGGTTTAACGCTTAAAAGTATTTTTTTCCTTCCCTAACCGAGAATTGTCTTGGTGTACGTTTAACATCAACGTAAATTTTCTATTCATTATCAATTTCCACTGATCCTTCCTGATCAGTTAAATCTTTTCATCCATTTCTAATAACATTTCTAGACTAATGCTAATCCTATCTTCTAGCTTACCCAGCTTATAGGAGTTCGACATCTTTTTGTCCAATGTTTCAATTTAGGCCATCTTAATAGCAAAAAGTTGGGTATTGTTGAAAATTTCACAAGTGATAAGTAGTCTCCCTACTTATATTGCTAATCCATGCAACATGTTTGGAACAAATCTTCTAAAATTTGGTTAACTCTCTTAGTTTAACCATCTGTTCTCAGGATGATATATTGTACTTTTATTAATTTTTAGTCATAAGTATAGAGAACAAAATTTGCCAAATCCTTGACTTTATGCTCACATTTCTATCCGAGACAACCTTTTCAGGAATCCATGCAATCTAAATACCTCTTGCACAAATTTGTGAGTTAACACTAATGCTTCATCAGTCCAATTCCCTGATATATAGTGTGCTACCATGGAGAGTGATCAACCACAAAATGACATCATGTCTATTTCTTGATATAGGAAGACTTTGTACAAAATCCATACTAATAACTTGCCATTTCCACTCTGGCACGTCATGTGGGTACAACAATCCTACAGGTGTTGATGTTCTACTTTTCCCTCTGGTACTCCAGACAATAAATCTCGCAGCATCATTCTTTATTCCTTTCAAGAATTAAAGAGGTTTTATATATGTTAGTAGTTGGTTACCCCTAGATGTCTTGGGTATGGTGGAATATGAACTTCTTTCCACACCAGTTTTCTTACTTCAGAAGAATTAGAATCACATATTCTTTCTCTGAAACTCAATAGTCTGTGAGACTCAAAATGAAAACCTATCATACCTTGAATCTTTAAAATTTACCACAAGAGCTTACTAAATTTACTCATCATGTAAAGGTACACCCCTTAAACCATCTCCTGAGGCATCAATTTTTCCCTCAAACTATCCTTCAAATCAGGAATTCATAGCATTGGTGCTGTTGTAATTTCTCTTAACCATTATAGAATCACTTGCACCAAAGGATAAAGTTCTCCTTCATGCTTAAAATAAATAATTATATCTTCCAGAAGACTGGAACAAACAAGTCTAAACAATCTCTAAACACACTATTCATGAGTTTCATGAATGCAACAAGGCATTTGTATGTCCAAAGGACAACACTGCAAACTCACAGTGCCCATTCTTGTCCAAAAGTTGTTTCAAGAGTACCCTCATCCTTCAATCTTGATTGATGACATATTGATCTCTATTCAATCACTTCAGTTCTACACATCTAATCAAAGAGGTCACCAATACGTGGTGAAAGATATTTACTCCTTATCGTGGTTTTAATGAGCATACGATACTAAATAGACAATTGCAGAGTTATGTCCTTTCTCTTGTCAATGATATCTAGTACACCCCATGGTAAAATACTGGACCTAATTCAAACCTTTAGCCAATAATTCTTATAAAGGGCTTTTGATTCCATTAATCCTATAGTTGTCATAAGATAAGGTACTTTTCTAGGTAACTCATCCCAGAATTCTAAGAGGAATAAGATTTTCAGTTGATTCAATCACTATTCCATCAACTTTGGCAGAATGGCATTATTCAAATCTAGGTAAGTCCTAAGGCAAGCCTATCCTTTGCTTCCTTTTAGGTTCTATAGTTTCAGGATTTTTATTACTCACTATATTCTTCATGATTTTCCTTTCTCATCCCATGAGAAATCTCATTTTCCTCCTTCAAGGTTTCCTTGATCTCATACTTTCTTTTCCAAAATACTAGGTATCTCCTTGGTTTTAAACATGGTTAGGATTGCTCTAATTTAATCCAGAGATTAACTAGTGGTTTGTTCTCTTTTAGACTCTCACCCTTGTTTGATTCTCGATTGATACATGTTGTGATTTTTCTCATACTAGAAAACCAAGTTATTTCATAATGACTCAAATCATCAAACATTTTTATTTCATAACAATCAAAAGGTTGATATAAATCATTGTCATCTTTATTATAAAGCATTTAGGAGTAACCACATCCTTATTTATATAGTTAATACAAAAAGACTATATGTCACTATCAATTTACAATCTTTCAATTTAATGGCATAGAGGGTGGATGTACACACAAGTACTCAAATGCCATTTTCCTAAAACAGAAGCATCACATCAACCTTCGAGTGACATGTTGTAACTGGCTACAGTTTACTAGATTTTACTACACCAGTAGAATTAGTAGGATTCTTAGTCAGTTCAAAACATTGTTTTCTTTCTAGCCGAATATGCTTAAGCGCATCAATGAAAGTCTTTGAATCCTCCAACCATGCACCTTCCAAGTAAATAATATGCTCTTTAAGTTCAACCTCCTTGATAGGTTTCTTCTTAACCACTAATTTAGGCAAATGTTGGGAACAGGCTTCCTATCTGTTTTCTAATTTAGGCAAATTCTAACATTAGCTAACCGCATAATGTTGACTACAGGTTAGCACAGTGGACTCATAAGCCCTAGTGTTGAACTTGGTTATCTCTGATACCATATGTAACATCCACATTCTATAAACAAAGTAAAAATTAGAAATTTACCATTAAGTAATTTAAACAAGGTAAAATGAGATAGAGAAATTTTTTCTTTTATTTAATATATAATCAAGTAACAACAATTACAAGATTTCTCATTACAAAATACAATAAACCATATTGTCTTTCTCAAGTATAATGTTTACAAAAGTAAATCAATTACAAATATCTCCTTTAAATAATGCTTTACATAGTCTCAATAAACACAAGTCTCAAAGATATACTGCATCTGGAATTCTGACATCTTTATCACAAGCCTCGACATGTCTTCTACTAGAGAGAGAGAGTATCTTTCCAGTGATTTACCTCCAACCATAGACTGGTGGTCTCCCACACATCTTCCACATACGAAGTGGCCCTACCCTTGATGAGAAGTATAGACCAAGGTGACCAGTGGTAATTTGCCTTTCCGATTACATAGTGTTGTATCCTACACAACTCTATCAATCATACAACCCTAGATACCCTCTAGCTAAGTATGATTCCTGATAGGATGTGCAATCTAGATACAGTGAACCGACAATGCATGCAGAGACATATGCATTACTATGGCCATAGTTTCAATATAATTTCACATTCGCAATAAACGTTGTCGTAATGTTCACCCACTCCAACTCGACTTGGATACTATCATATTCCTACAGTTGAACTTGGTCAACTATGTTTAACTTATAAAGTCATGATGATTTCAACAATTTAGTCTTCCCGACCCTTACATGTTTTCTTCACTGTCTATAATCCACAGACCTATTCGTCTTTATTTCTTTACGAGGACTCCCATTGCATCATTGCAATACCTGAGGTCCACAACTTATTATCTCATAAGAATTATAGATAGATTAATTACGACTAAGATGACAACCTTACCCAGGTTAAGCATTATAGTCTAGGAATTTAATTCCCTTCTTGCAAATAAGAATAATTACACATAGTCAGGGCATTTGACCCTTCAATCACAATCTAAATAATGATCTCAATGCCTTAATATAATAATTACCATATCTAGGTTAAGTTAAGGTTTGACTAAAAAAATTTGACTAACTCAAACCTAGTCTTTATGATTTAGGTGGATTCACATGACACTGTCGTCACTCCATAATCCTTATGAAATGATTATCCATTCTTAGGTATCCCTTGCATCTTTGCAATCATTTGAGATTCCTTACTTTCAATAAGTAATAACTAAGAGATATTGTGACCAAAAGGTATAATAAACTTTATGTTTGTTTATTCATTTAATAGTACCTCTTGCATGCTTGCAAAACCTGAAGCTTATGACTTATGTTTTAAGTCAAATTGTAGCCCAATAAATAGTTTTCCCTACCTAAGGTAAAACATTGTCGACTAATAACAAATCTCTTTTCAATAAGATAGATATGAACATTTACTAAATTAGGGTTTGCGACACCTTAATGTCTACTCATGAAATAAGTTCACCTATTTATATGCTCTATATAACAACCTCGATAACCTCAAAGTGTTTGAAATTCATCATGCATTAACACATGGTATTAAGGTTTACTCTTCTCTCTACAAGCTCATGGAAACATCTCCATCTACATCATAAATGAATAGTTTCCTAGCATATCAATTTTTCGAATAATGCTATACGTTGTTATAACAATTTAAAAATTATCCCATTGTTTATTTTATCCATTCTTGAGTGGGCACTAAACCCAACTTTGTTGTTTTCGGAAAGAGGTTATTATAAACCAATTTATAGAACAAAAGTATTCGAGTCCCTAAGTTTAAAATTAAGCATTCTAAGGAATCTTCTTCGACATAACTTTATCTTTGTTGTTTTGAAAGGGCTTCTCTAAAAGACAATTCAAGAATACAATGTTCAGAAACCCTACAGTAAAATTTATCACTCACAATGTACTACTTTGACATAACTTAATCTTGTCGATTTATACATTGAAAAACCTTGTCATAATGTTTTCTTCTAATAAATTAGATTGCATGTAAGTCTAAACTTGAGACTTGACTAAAGACTCATTATATTGCTCTAAATCTTCATCTTATTAAATTGTTTAATTGTAAATCTCCTCTTGGATACACAATGGTTTTAATACTTCCATAATGAAAGAATTATTTACTAAAATAAATGGTCTAAAGTTGGTTAATATTCTCACCATGGTCGACCCATTTAAAAACTCAAAAAAAAAAGAATGACTAAGAAGTCTTGTAGGATTTGGTATATACTTCGCACCCTTGCTTCCCATATGTCGACAGATATCAAATAAAGTTCTTTCACCTTTTAACTAGCTGTCAGTTATTCTTTAACAAAACCATACATTGGTTTTTGACTGTCAAAAAGGGCACTTAAACTAAGTTGTCGAAGGCTTTACCACTGCGGACTAATGATAACAATGAGCTAATTCTTGATCAACTTCACTCGGTCTTCCTTGCACTAATATTTATTTTATTATCTCATAAGATAAACATAAAACAATACAGTGTTATCCAACCTTTGAGGATGCATCTAAACACGTCAAATTATGATTGCAAGCTTTTCGACTACAATGTGGTGTAGGAGACAAACATCTCTTCTAGATGAAGGGTGACAGAAGCAAACAGGGTTTTCAATGGTTATCATCACATACTTCACATCTTTATATAGATAATGAGTCCCATCATACCTGATGGTATTCTTCGCGTCTCTAAAAACTGACCAAATAAATCGTTCTCCTTGGCCGCTCTCCTTCACTCCCAACTTGGTCTCTTTTTCCCTCAAAATTCTTCAGACAATAGCAAAACAACGTCATAGTAGTAATCTTTCTACCTACAATTCTGCAAACAATCTCCAGTAATGATTTTCAAGCTGGTCCAAGAGCTCCTCTCCTCTTGTTCATTCACACCTCTGTTATACACTCAGTCCCCTCCTCAGAACTGACTCCTCTCTCCTGAACAACTCCCTCCTACCTCCCTAAAACACCCCCACTTACTGCAAAGGAGTAACTGACTACCACTCACAGGCCATGCCTAAACAAAAGGATTCCATCCTCTCAAGCATAACATCCTCCTCCAAAAATGACTACGACAAGAATGCAGTTTTGCCTCCACTCAGTCTGCAATTATTCTCCATAATGGAGTTCTAAACTCGGCGAGGTGGCAACTACTAGATATAACCATTTGACCCACTACTCATAACCGTTTATCAGAATAATCAAATGCAAACATTTAAAAGAAATGGTTAAGTGGACAACCCACTCATAAGGGTTAAAACTTAAAAAGGAAATAAGTTGTTTCAAAATTCAAGACATCAAAAATAAAGACTTGAATGAACAACTATTGCTCGATTACTAACATCGTAAAAGAATAAAGAAGTACCTCAAATGACTATTAATTATAACTTATATAATTTAGGATATTCCTATATAATACGACCAAAGTTATTTCACACCATGGTCTTTAGAACAATTCAACTTCCGTTGAATTTTGCAAAGAGGAGTTTACGACATACGCTCGAAGCGCTTTACGATGATAACGACGAATTGGGTGCAAATACAGAACAAGACTCAAGATTTCGTTTAGTTATCAAATAGCTATGAAAAACCTCTACCCGAAGTTGTTAAAAACTCCTCTATTTGTCCCACTTTGATCACTATCTAAATAGTTTAAAAGCCTACATCCTCATCACGGACTTCTCCTAAAGGATAGGCATGAATGGTTAAAATGACAATGAGGTAGTAATTTCCTCATAAATGTATAGAAGGTTCCCTCTTCAATACATCACAAGTAAAGAATAGATAGACATGATAATAGAGAAAGTGATTAGTAGTAATTTGACGATCAACTCAATTTGACCACTAAGGATTACAGATGATGTGAATGGGTTGAGTTTACCTCCCCATCACAATCAGTCGACAATATTCACGTCATCTAACTTGATGAAAACGTCTTGACGTTAAGAAGCGACAATAAAACCTCAAGTGACTCAAGAAGAATAACACAACTGTTTTATGTCTATGACATTATTTATTTAACAAATGACTATGTCGACTCACCTTCGACTTGACTAGATGATAATCAAGATATCGACTACCTATCGATCAGATTCAAAAGTAAACTAGCAAGACAAGACTTACCTCTTACGACTCATTGGTTCACATTATCATTTAACACTAAACTCATTTGGCAAATAGACCACTCGTAATCCAAGGTCTATATCTCTCTTCTCGAAAGATACTCTCTCTCTCTTCTCTGAGAGTCATCTGATAACTTGTAATCCTATTTCACTTGTCATCAAACAATATGTGATCAGTGCATCATTATTCAATTAATTCAACTAATAAATCAAATCTCATCATAAAAATATTAAATCAATAATAACATAATCATTTCCATGATTTTATAAATGATATTCAATATAATTCCATGTCATATCTTGTCATAAATCTATAACATCACAATAAATTTACTTATGTCCAAGTAAAAAGTAAAAGTATAGCAAGTCAGAAATTAGGGATGTAACAATATTCATACGAACATAGATGAATTTGGGGACTCAAGGTATGTAGATTTGTTTGAGTCATCTTAGGGATGAAAATCACGACCTTAAAGTAGAGTATAAGGCACTACTTGATAAACATTTTATTCAGATTATGGGGTTTCCAACGTTCGATGAAGATGAGTGGATTTGGTATGTTTTGAGTTAGATGCATTTGAATTCATATTGTTGTTAAAACCATTCAAGATTACCAAGGATGTTATTAGAATTGTGACTGGGTTAAACTCAACCAGTTGATTACCCATGTTGAAATCTGTGAAAAACCAAACTATTACCAATGCAACCAGTGCAAAGTTTGACAAGAGGGCAATGACCATAAATAACATTATAGAAGAATTCAGTCTCTGAAACTGCCATATATGCAGCATATCAAATGTTGAAGAGTGCAGATTATGACCTATGTGAGCTATTATAGAACTAGCTGATTGAAAACCTGAACAAAATCAAGAAAGCTAAGAAAAACACTTTTAAATATGGTACATTGGTTCTATGCTTGTTTTTCTACTATATGAATGAAGTACCTGGAGTAAAGGGTATTCACTGGACTAATGATGAGCTAGTTACCATTCAAATCAGAGATCATCTTCATAGCATTGGTGATTATAAAGCTCAGAAAACTACAATCTAGGGATACTTCAAGAATTTTCAGAGTATGATGCATTCAAGGGAAAGAATCCCTAAATCAATTGTTGAGAAGTACAAGAATGAAATATGTTTTATGGTTGACACTGATCAGTGCCTAATGGATGCAATGGAACCTAGAACTATTTGGATCATGCCCATGGGGTATGAAGTAGATGGAAAAATCTTGAGTATGTATGCTCAACATCTTCTAAGCAAGCCCAAAGACACAATAGTTGAGAGATTTGGGACATATGAGGATCTAAGTTTAAAATTGCATATTAAGCTAAGAGAACCTAAAACAAATAGAAAAGTAAGGAAAGAAGTTGAGCAGTTGGCTGAGAATCTAGGTCTCATAAAGGAAGCTGTGAGGCAATTCAAGGAAATAACTAAAAAGGTTGAGAAGGAGGAGGATAAGAAACAAGGAAGTGCTTTGGTAGGATCCTCCTCCACATTAAGGACTACTAGAAGCTTTGCTACTACCCCTGTTCCTCCAAAACCTACCAATCCTGAGATACTGGAAGACAAATCATTTGGAAAAAGAGGAAAAAGAGTGAAAAAAAGGCCACAAGAACCTATAAGAGCACAAAAGTTGATAAAGAAGAAACAGATTCTAATGCTACGGTAAAGGAATTGAAAGCCTTTGGAGCAAAAGCTGCCAAAGTGACTAAGGAGAAGCCCTTTGAAAGCAAAAGGGCAAGAAAAAGACAAAAGACATATACATATGTTGAGAAGCCCACAATCTATGTGGAAGATGTAATAAAATCAGTCACTGTGGATGGAAATTTGAAACCATGACTGAATTTTATGATGAATATAGTGACATAGATAAGAGGGTGTTAGAGGAAGCAACTGTTAGATATCTAAATATCTATAATAACGCCCTAATTGAAATAACTTCTGAGATCCCTCCAAGTCTTGCAAACATTTTGGAGTTGAGGAAAGAAAATGCAAAAAGCAAGGATATGGAGCTTAGGGAGCATGTATTGATAAAATTATGCCCTCAGATCACTCAAGTTCAAATGAATATGATATTCAAAGAAGTGAAGGATGAATTTAGGAGCAAGAAGAGAATGAACAAACTAATGCTTGGAGAATTGGACCAAATAGTTAAAGAAACACAGGAAATACTTCTAAGTGCATTGAAGAGATACAATCTTCCATTTGTTGAGGAGGAGACTGATGATGGATTGATTCATCAATCTTGGATATTGAAAAGATGAAATCTAATGAGAAGTAAACCAAGGTTGATGACTCCTACATTCTGGAAGAGGAACAAATAAACAAAGAAGATACGGAGATGGTGGACCAAACTGGTGATGCATGAGATACTCTGGCTTCTTTTGATCAATCCGAAAAAGAAGATAATATTGCTACTACACAAAGCCCTCCAGAATAGGTAGCAAGTGGTGAAGATAAAGAAAAGATTCCCATTGCAGATGATACAAAGAAAGGTAAAGCAGAGGAAGAGAAAGAAGGTAAGGAAGATAAAACAGATGAAGATGGTGCAAATGTTGATGCATCTAAACAAATTAGTCCTGATACTAACATTGACAAATCTCAAGGAAAGGAAGGTGGTTCAAGAATTGTGGCAAGAGACACTGTAGATGTAGTAAAAAGTCTCCTGAGTAAAGAAATGCTTGAGTTTGATGAACTAGAGCTGTTTCAAAGACCGATCAATCTAGATGCTCTCTCTCCAATTCAAGTAATGAAGATAGCATCCTTCACACAAGCCAATGCAAGAGAAAAGATGTTGAGATCTCACATTGAGGACAATGAGCTACTAGGCCTTGCAACTAGAGTATTGGAGAAGGTAATGCCAACCTTCAAGAAGAATCCATCTAACTCTCCCTTCGGACATATGAAGAATCTTGTAAATTTTACAAGTACACATTTTGAGTCTTTTGAGAAGTCTACAGATACTAAAGTCAGAAATGAATTTTTGGATAAGAAATTTAGTGAAATAAGGAGCCTAATAAGGAATGATAGGATAATACTTAGTATTAGTATAAAAAATATTCAAAATGCTCTAAGTGATGGAGGTGATATATACAAATTTTGTCTATCTTGGCCTAAAGTCAGTAAGGATATTGAGAAGAAGATAAAGGAGCAAGAACAAAAATTGTCAAATCTATCTCAAAATTTTGATCCTCTAATAGTTTCTCTTATAAGTTAGGAATGTCAAGTAATCAGCTTGATTGATGAAATAAAGAAGCTTGTTAAAGAAAAAGGCAATATTGTGAAGAGAATGTGTGAGCTCTGAAGATTGATTGCCCCTAAGTTAGAAACAATGTTTAATGCATTATCAAAAGCTCAAACTGCAGTTCAGACAAGTGATCCTTTAGATTTGACAAAGGTAGAAGCATACACATTTCTTCTACGTGGATACATCTCAATTTTGGATGGCATGAAAAGAAGTTGGGCCTTTGAACTTGAGCAATTGAAAAGTAGTTTTACAGATACTCTCAAGTTCATGTAAATATAACTTAATGATTGGGTGTACATATGCGGCACTGTTTACAGAATTTTTGAGATTTTTGGCTTGCAAACCCCATCATTTACCATTGATGTCAAAGGGGGAGTGAAGAACAGTGAAAAATGAGGAATCCAACAAAGGGGGAGCTCCAGAATCAGTGGAGAACATAAGAGTATAGAGTAAGGGGGAGTAACACTTAGTCTTTTTTCACTAAGTGTTGCCATCAATGCCAAAGGGGAAGATTGTTGGCAAGAGACGCTGCTTCACATGACAGGTATTGTCATTAATGGCAACTAAGACTATTCCACTCATCCGCCTAACATAATTTTCTCATACCAGAAGTCAGAATCAGAATTTATCTAAGTCCAGGTAGCCAGAGAGAGCATGTGACAGGGTCTGGTATCTTGGTCCGGATCTCTCCGGTGGTAAATCAGAGTATGCTACAGATCTGAAGGAGTCATAAAGATTGTAAGGGAAATCTAAATCCATAATTTTAACCTCCGGTGATGAAGGATTCAAAAGTTATTTGCATCTGAGTATGGGGTTACAGTTTGATAGTGCAGACAACAGAAGAACAAGCCGACCTTGTAATTGATCTTGGTTCTGGATGAATGGAAGTTGTCAGTTGGATGATTTGTGATGATTAGTGATAGTGGCCAACATGATTTATGATTTGTGAAGGATAGTTTTGGTTTGTGTTAGAAGTTATGCATGGATTTAGCTGACAAAGTAGTCTTCATCAAAGTTCTAAGTGTTCTTGAAGGTGACTGAAAAGCATTTGAATATCATGATGCGGATATATATATCTAATGGATTTAAGTGATTTGTGTGTGTGCGTGATGTGAGTATGGGATAAATGCAAAAAAGGTAGAGATCTAAGGTTCAGATGTTAGCAGAACAGTAAACAAGGAAGAGTGAGAATGAAGTGTATCAAGTCAGTATTCTGTGCTTAACTGGAATTGAATCCTTGCATTGGTAGATGCTAATTATCACTTCAAACTCATTGTAATCTCCTTTTTGTAGGCAGTGAGCCTTCTCTTGAGTGGTGAGCTCTGGGCAGTGAGCTTGAATGCATGTGCATTCCCATCTTTGTAATACTTTTAACAGAGTATAATCTTTGTGGGTTAACCCCCACTGTGGTTTTCCCCTTAACCAAGTTTCCACATCAAAATCTTGGTGTCAAGTGTGTTGCTTATGTTTATGCTCATGTGTTATTGATTCTTGCTTTAATGTTTACATCATTAATTTGATAGTAAATTGATAATGAAGGTTAAAAGCAGAAAAAAGTTTAATATTGTGTGACAGCTAATTCACCCCCCCTCTCAATTGTCTGGTCTAATTCCAACACTTTTAGCTTCATTAGATGGCATAGGTCCTGATTGATCTTCATGCTTAGAAATCTTTCATTTGAAGTCATATGTTTGATTGAGCCAATCTGATACTTTCTTGTCCATTGATGATCTTGACATACTATTGGGTTGAGAAGGTATGTACTTCATGGTCCATTTGTTTCTTGGTTTAGATGGAAAATTTTGATGGTCTCTTTCTTTTATTATGCACCTGGCCTTGGTACCTTGATGAGTTATTTAGTTTTAGGCCATTCACTTTCTTAACTTGTTGATTGCTAGAGTTTGGTTATGTGCATGGTGGTTTGAGTCCATATTTATGCCTTTGGGAGTCCTTCCATAAGTCTTTTGAAGTGCTATAATTATCTTTAGATATGGTTTACTTTGGGTATGTATTCAATTTAAAGGTATCCAATAGTGGAATGGGGTTAATTTATCTTTATCAAGCTATTCAAGCCTTCTATCTTTTGTAGGACTTTTATGTTTGACTTGAAGAACCTTTGAAGGAGTCCTAAGACCCTTAAATTAGCCTTGAGAACCCTCCTAAGAGCTTTTGACACAAAAAACATTTCAAATTTTAAAAGGTAAGACTCCATTCTAATCTCTCATTACCTTTATTCTTAAATTTGGCGGTTTGAATATAAAGAGAAAACCCTCGTCTACATTTTCTAGCCCTTGGTTAGCTATCCTCAAAGCATTCACTATTAAAAACAACTATTTAGTGGATTTTTGTTGCACCCTCCTTCCTTATAATAGGAATCCACATGTGGGAATGCACAAGAAAACTTTTGATATGAGTGATCATGCTCTGAATAATCTATTTTTTCTTTTTATTCCTACTAGAAAAAGAGAGGTTTCATGTTCTTTCATATTCCTTTTCTTAACCAACATTTCTTGGCTTTCCTTTGCCTGGGATACAAGGTAGGCATGTGTTTTCTTTGGTTTTGTCATCTTTTAGATCAAGATGAGTTTCTAAAGGGGTTTCTTCTTAGAATGAATATTTGATGCTGTAAGGGTTTGAGGTCTATGGATCAGTGGAGAGTTTATGTTTGATAGTAGATTCAATGATATTTGCAATTTGATGGTTTTCTCATGTTTGCATGGTAGGGTTATAAATATCCAAAGAAGATTAACCCTAGGGTTTGGTTGCCTAGGGAAACTTACCAAACCCTATGGGAGGATTGCGTGAGGATACATTATTCTTACAAATAATCATGATCTCCACCTGGTTACTTTAGATTTTCCATGACTGCTCCTTCATAAGTGGTTCCCTGGGTATTGTATCTATTTCATATCATGCACATTGTGTCAAGATAAATCAGCTATATTTATTAGGCATGATGTTGATGTTGGTGTGGTTGTAAGAGAACCTTAAGAAGAAGCATCACCTAGTATCCATTTCTCTCTTGACAAAAGGATATAAAAAACTATCATGAACTACCTTTGGGGATGACTATCACAACCATAAGAGGGATATCTAATATAGGTGCATTCATCACCTTTTGACTTACTTTGAATGATTGTTGATGACCACTTCAAAGTAGGCCATGTACCATGGGAGGACTGTGTAGGTTAAGATTGTTGAGCATTAAGAGAGGGACTATCCTAGCTGGGTATTAGATTGCTTATTTGTGAAAGGATACTATTATACCTAGATTGTCCTAAATATGTGAAAATCAAGAAAGGGGAATCCATTAGGAAGTTTTGTCAATTGAAAAGCATCATCAACATAAAATTCTATACACAAATAATGTTATCCACTTGTGATTCGGCTTGGACTAGGGAAGTGCAGTGTAATTCCTACTTTGGAGATCAATGGTAAGACCAGATGCTCTTGAAAGAATCAATGAGTGGATATGAAAATATTTTAAAAACTCCCAAGCTATCAAATATTCACTATTCTTGGCTTCAAAAAATGCTTTTTCCAATGGAATTTCACACCATTCAAACCATCTACATAAGTTATGGGAAACACCATTTCAACTTGGTATTGACCTTCAAATAGATGGGGTATTAAACATTTCATATGTGGAACTGTCCTATCATATCTTTCCAAACCCTACTACTTCAAGAGGGTACAAAGGAACCAAATTTTATGACAGTTACAATTATAGCAGTCTCAAATTTAATTCTTCAAGGTTATCACTATATTGATGAAACCTTAGACCATCATTAACAAACATTCTTATGAGGGGCTCTTACTGAGCGAGTCAACATATTATTGTAGTGTTAAAAATTGATACCTCTTACAATTTCACACTAGATTTAGCACTCGTTGTAGCTTGTATGTTCACCTCTATTTACAATATGCATTTTCTAGTACTTCTATGAGAAACAAGGCTTAATCTTTTGACATCTAGCATTTGGATATCCCAAATTACCAAGACTAGGGTACCTAGTTCTCTGGTCCTATAAATTTGGCCCTGAGAACTTACATTTGATTATCAGCCTTATGGCTTAAGTGATGCACCTTGTCGGCCTTGAATCAATTGAGCCCTTAGAAAGTAATTGAGATGCATATATAAACAAGTTTCTTTCACTCATTTGCACTAGATGCTCTTTATGATGATTCTCTCTAACAAGTTATCTCTTTCTGTCTACAAGATCTATTTTTCTATAGATTATTTTTGTGTGTACTAACCCTTGCAGGTCTATAAAGAAGCTTCTTCCATCTCCTTCAACTCATTATAGAATGCTACATCCATTCAACTAGGATTTCATGCTCATGGTAACTCAATTTGCATTCTATTTAATTATTATAATATTTGTGACATGTTTTGCCTCTACCTACCTAGGGAACGCACTCTCTATCACAATTATCTCTACTTTTGTGGAAGTGGGAACACTTACACTTGGACAGAGGTTTGACTAAGGCAAGCCTCTATACAACACAACCATTTTCCCTCTTTTGTGTGTACAGGTCACATTAGAAGTTTTAGACACCTAACAGACGATGGGAAGATGAAAGCAGTAAATACAGTTGCATCTAGATTTTGTTAGGGTAAAAATTCTAGGACTAGGGTGCCTAGTACCCAAGTCCTTCAGATCTGGCTCCTGTTTCTGTCAGTGACCTCTGATAGTTCTACTCTTCTCATTTCAGGTCCTACTTTCTAGGTTTTCTTCTCTATTAGGTTCGTAACCTCTGTTTTGGCATATTTCATCATAGAATCACTAGATCTTGATATTCTCAAATAAATCTCATCTATTACAATAGAACGAAACAAGCCTCAGACAACTTGGCTTTCCTTTGAGGACTGTAGCCAAATACATAAGTCTTGGTCAACTTCTATTCTAATGTTTGATAGAAATGATTGATCTAATTAGTTCATAATTGATTAGAAATCTCATTTTATATCATACATTTTGGTGAACCTAACGTATCCTACACTTGCACTTATTGGTTTCATTGCTTAGATATGTAGATATGTTTAATTAGTTGATAAATCTGATTACACATTTATGTTGCATATCTTCTTCTATCTCATGTTTTTAGTTTAGAAATAAAAACACTTTTAGATCTTCATTCGTGTGGTTACCAAAATCTCACATTTTGGTGAGCCCAATACATCCTACATTTGCAAATTTCTACTTTTCAGTATCAGATTTGATTAGTATTGAAGTGATTAAACATTTCCTATTGGCACATCTTACATTTGTACTTCTTCATTGTTGTGGTTACAAAAAATCATATCTTTTTGGTAAACCCTGTTAGTCTTTCACTTAATGATCATGATTGCAATCTTATTTCAGATCTTTTCTATGTTGATTATTTGCTAAATCTGATTAATAGTTGATGTAACATATCATACTTGTCATTTGTAATTAATTTAGAAATTAAGAACATTCATACATCTATCTTTCTTTAATATTTGAAAGAAAAAAACATAAAAAAAAACTCTCTAAATGCAAACATGTCCTCATCTTTTCTTTCATCACTTTCTAACTTTACTCAAAAAGTTGGCAAAATTAATGTTCCATTCCTTAATTATGGTAAAAACAAAGCATTTCCTATGCCATTGTATTCTTTCAATCCCTCTCCTAAGATTTCTCCTAATTATGTGGACATCTTGGTGCAAGAGGATGAAATCATTAATACATCTCTAAAACTCACTCCACCATCCCTTCATTCCAATGCTCTCCCTTCAAAAGATGAAGCATTAGTGGATGAAGAGTCTCACCTCACATTGGATGAACATATTACTTTTCCTTCTCTTCATTTGGGTGATCTCTCTTCGAAAGATGAGGCATTAGTAGATGTTGAGCATATCACTTCTACTTCTACCACATCTTCCATAGTCCATGATGATCTTCCCCCTTTAGTCACATGTTCAAGTACCTTTGATATCAATAAGGATGTGAAGATCTATTTTCTTCCTCCTTTGGTTGCATGTTCAAGTCCCTTGGATATCATGAAGGATGTGAAGACCTCTTTTCTTCCTCCTTTGGTTGCATGTTCAAGTACCTTGGATATCACTAAGGATGTGAAGACCTCTTTTCTTCCTCCTTTGGTTACATGTTTGAGTACCTTGGATATCACTAAGGATGTGAAGATCTCTCTTCTTCCTCCTTTTGTTGTATGTTCAACCCCCTTGGATATCACTCATGATACAATCATAGATAATCACTTTACTTACTCTTTATTACAATGTTCTCCATGGTAGCAATGAAACTTCCATGAAGGAAGATTCAAAGATCACAATAGATTCCACATGAATCAACACAATTTATGTTTCTGGTTCCCAAACAGAACATGCAAAATCTAAAATTATTGTACATCTTTGTTCTAACCCTATGATCTCTATTCAAGGTGTTCTAAACCCACCTCAGCCTCTTGGTTACATTATCAATTATTTGAAACAACATACTCAAAACAATCAATTTGTTCAAAATGTGTCACAGCAACCTAGTTACCATGTGGTTGCTCACACATATAGTAGTCACAATAACAAACAATGTAAGAAAACAAAATTTGTTCCATCTTCTCTTCTACCTTCTCAATCTTTTCTTCCTCCACCTTCTCATCTTTCTTAACATACTAAAAGAGAATATGATCTTGTCGAGAAACTATGTGCTACTCTGACAAAGATCTCACTCTGGGACTTAATACAAACCTTATCTACATACCATGGGATACTCCAGGAGGTTCTAGAAAAGGTAGTTGTCACACCTTTTGTTAGACCAAATGACGTAGTAGCCCTGTTAGATTGTATGCATGTGACAAGTTTTGATATTGTCTTTCAACAACATGAGTTACCTCCTCTTGAAGTTCAACAACAACATGATTCTCTTATGATTTTGGTCATCATTGATAAAAATGGAATAAAGTATACTCCAATCGATAATGGATCAGGTCTTAATGTTTGTAGCATAGACTTGTTACACAAAATCAGTGTAGATATGTTTCTCATCAAACTTGATACTCTTTCTATTCGTGGCTTTGATAATTTTAGTTGACAATCATTAGGTACAATCACAATACCAGTTGAGGTTGGACCTGTAACCTTTCCTACTCTTATCCATGTCATGCTTGATTCTCTTTCATATAATCTTCTTCTTGGTAGACCATGGATTCATGCCATGGGGGTAGTCCCATCTACACTTCATTATAAATTAAAGTTCAATCATAATAACAAACTTTATATAGTTGAGGGTGATCCAAATCTTGATAGATTCTTACAAGTAGAAGCCATATATCAACCTCCTATTTCAAAATCTCTCAACACTTTGATTCTTTTTTCAACAAAAGTTGACCCACTATTCTTTGCTGCTAATAACAGTGATGATCAGAATGATGGTTTGCCTATGAGTGAATTTTCGATGATGATTGTGGTTCATTATATTTTAGGTTTCTATCCTTCTCCTGTGTCTGTATCCCCTCCCCCATTGTCTAATGTCTCTATGGCTCCTTCTTTTCAAAAATAAAGTTACTCTCCACAATGGAAAGGATTGCTTCCTACTTTACTCATTTCTTTTCTTCTATCTCAACAAGAGTGTACTTTTCTGATTCTACTCAAGGCTCACTTGATTACTCTTCCTCATCCTAGACACAAAAGGTTTCCACAAAATAGTCAATCAACAATTCCTTTCTGTACATATCATCGAGTTCTTGGCCATTCCACTAGTGAATGTCAAGCCTTATGTGACAAAATTCAACACCTTCATGACACATGTGCTCACACATTGCTTTCTGTTGTAGCACCTCTTCTTTCTTCAAATAACATTCTTCTCTCTACATCATAATGATTGAGTCTCCTTTGTTATGACATTGAGACCCACCTCTATCTATCTCACCTAGATCTTCATACTTATTTCACACTTAACATTAGTCACCTCAATTATGATACTACACTTCTCCCCTTTTTGTGGTAAGAAGTTGTTTTCATATATTGATGGTGACCCTACTGTAACTTTCATTTTCACTCATTCTTCATACTCTACCCTTGGAGATCCCTCTTCCTCTCTTTGTGACATGTAGACTTTGTTAATCACTTCACTATTGACATGGTGATTGTAGATTTTTCTTATTACCTCATTTCTATGCATGGAGATGCAATCTCATTTCTTTCCTTATAATAAAACAACTTTTCCTTTTCATGATTGTTCTCACCCGTACACTGGGGGGTAGTAGGACAACTTGTTAGAGGGGTAGGCATCCTTTCTAAGGATCCCCCTCCTCTTATACTTTCCCCTCTTCTTTACCTTAAAATATTTGCATATTACACATGCAAACATCTTAAGGGGGGAATATATTCCCTATTCACTTGTGCATCCCTACATTCACCCTTATTTATTCATTCCTCTTCACATTTATCCTATTGATGTGCCCCTTATGGTGGTGGTTTTCATAGTGCCCCCTGAGGCATGTTTATCAATATGCTTCTTGAGGCATTGTTTATTTTTTACACTCCCTAAGGCATTGTTTAATTTTGTGCTCCTTGAGGTGCTACGCTCCCTTAGGCATTATTTATTCATGCTCCTTGAGGCATTGGTAGTATACAGTCACCTAGTATAACACAACTTGCTAGCATGTAATCTGTACATTCTATGAACCACCTATCATAATGCAACTTGCTGCCTTGTGTGCTTCATATGACCTAAATTCATGGCCACCTATCATAATGTAGCTTGCTAGCTTATGATCCATGAGGATATCTTGATTTGTGTGACCCCTAATGGCAAAGCAAGCTAGTGCCAGAGTCATGTACTCTTCTTCATTTGATTGCTCCTTGTCTATTTGTATGCATTATCTCCTTGAAGAAATCGATCAACTTATTACATTCTTCTATCTCATTTTTTAGAATTCCTCTATTTCTAGTTTTCTTTTGAGGATGATACAAAGTATTGAGAAACCCTTTCAACCTAGGTCTCTTTACTTTTTTGACTCAAAGTTTCTTTTTTATTTTCTTATGTGCTTGCTCACTTCATGATTACATGCTCTTGTTTTCCATGTATAATCTATGCCCTATCTATGCTCTATGTATGCTTCACCTACACTCTATGTGTGTGTTGTGTCTTCCATGTATGTGTTGTCTTCAATGTGTTTACTTCATACTTTCCAAGTGTTTGCTTCGTGTTGTCCACGTGTATTCTTTTTCTTTTCCATGAATGCTTTGTGTATGCTCCATGTGTATTTTGTGTGTGTGATTCGTGCTATGTGTCTTGATGTATGTGTAACCTCTTTACCTAAGAATTGTAGACTCATAGGATCCTAACCTTGGGGGCTAGTACAACTCTCATCTTAGTGACATTCTATGGATTCAACGTCTTGGCAAAGAAATTTGTCTTCTCCATTCTTTAGCGAGTGTATGAGCATAAGATCATACCCTCACTAAAGTGGGAGCCAAATGTAGTGTCAAAAATTGATACCTTTTACAATTTCACACTAGATTTGGCACCTGTTGTGGCTTGTATGTTCACCTCTATTTACAATATGTAATTTCCAATACTTCTATGAGAAACAAGGCTTAATCCTTTGACATTTGGCATTTGGATAGCCTAAATTACTAGGACTAGGGCACCTAGCACTTAGGTCCTGGCAATTCAGCCTTGACAACTTACATTTGATTGTCAGTCTTATGACTTAAGTGATGCATTTTGTCAGCCTCGACTCAATTAGGCCCTCAGAAAGTAAGTGGGATACATATATTAACAAGTCTCTTTCACTCATTTACACTAGATGCTCTTTATGATGATTCTATCTAACAAGCTATCTTTCTCTCTACAAGATCTATGTTTCTGCAGATTATTACTATGTGTACTAACCCTTACAAGTCTATGAAGAAGCTTCTTCCATCTGCTTCAACTCCTTGTGGATTGCTACATCCATTCAACTAGGGTTTCATATTCATGGTAAGTCTATTTGCATTCTATTTCATTATTATAGTCTTTGTTACATGTTTCACCTTTGCCTACCTATGGCACACTATATATCACACTTATCTCTATTTTTGTGAAAGTGGGAACACTTACATGGAGGTTTGGCTAAGGCAAGCCTCTATACAACACAACCATTTCCCTCCTTTGTATGCATAGGTCACATCAGAAGTTTCAGACACCTAATGGATGACGATAAGATGAAAATAGTAAATACAGTTGCATCCAAATTTTTCTAGGATATAAACCCTAGGACTAGGGCACCTAGTGCCCAAGTCCTCTAGATCTAGCCCTTTTGTCCAACAGTGACCTCTAACAGTCTTGCTCTGATCATTTTAGGTCCTTCTTTATAGGTTTCCTACTATGTCAGGTCTAAAACCTCTATTTTGGCATATTTCATCATAGAAACCCTAGATATTTCTATTCTCAAATCAATCTCATCTATTAAAACAAAAAGAAACAAGCCCTAGATAGCTTGGCTCTCCTTTGAGGATTGTATCCAAGTGTACAAGTCTTGGTAGGCTTCTGTTTCAATGTTTGATAGAAAGGATTGATCTAATTAGTTCATAATTAGTTAGAGATCTCATTTTTCTATCTTATAATTATTAAGAAGAATACCATTAGGATACCATGAAGGTGTCATAAGCATTTAGTAACCAAATTTAAATACCCTCATAGTCACTGTCAAACATATAAAGGATGATAGTCATAAGACTATAGAAACAACCAGTAGCCTTCTTTCCTATATACATAGACCTTAGGTTTTGAAAGGGAAGAGTAGTGGTAGGTTTTAGCTGGGTCCAAGATAATGTTTGTGTGTGAAGGGACATTGTAAGATAAGGTTATCAAGGGTTTCATATTTCAAACCCTCATAAAGGTGTCCAATCAAAGCTTCAACACTCATGGCACTATCACAGTTGAAAGGATTGTCAATTGTCATGAATAGTAGTATTGGTCTTTGTGGATCCTTGTATTTTGAACAAATTAGTCACATAACAATATCACTATCATGTCCATGCCAGGGTAGCATACCAATTAGCACTATCACATAAGGGTGAAGACCACTGTCATGATAGAATCGACTTATTTATGGCTTGCTCCAATTAAGAAGTGTTTACATTGTTTGTACAACATCACATGGATGGATAGTCATAAAATGGAGGGTACAGTTAGGGATGTCCTTAAATCTAATGCTATTATTAACCCTTAAGCACATCCTAATCAAATTTCACCTAAATAATGGATGATTGTGTGTAATACTGATCATTGCATTTATAGGTTACATATTGAATCTTACCAAATTTGTTAAGTGAAGTGAAAATTAGATGCAGAGGCTATCCATCTTTATTTTACTATTTTATTTCTAACTCTTACCTCCTTTTACATTTTCTTTATAATTTAATTATTCTAGGATTATAATTTGGAACATTTTGAGCTCAAAGCAATACTTGTCTTCACATAGACCTAACCATATTGGTCAAGGATTACTTTACTAACACATTGCTCTTGAATAAACATTCACATAGACAACTTAGCTACTCCAAAATTGTTGTGACCCAACCAACAGGAACCTTGGAGAAAACTAATCTTTTAGGTTGGTCACCTTTTTAGGGGAAGTAGAGTGATCTTCATTCTACTTGAGGTTGATGTGCCAAATAGCCCTCAATAGTAAATGACACTAGAAGGAGGCCAGACCAAAGAGTATTCATGGTTACTTGCATATTTTGGATGAGTTAGGACTTGGGGAGATCTAGCTCCAATAGGCATTCCTTTATGTATTCCAGGGGTCTCTATAAGATTCCTTCTCATGCACACAATAGGCTTCATTTTTTCTTCCCCAAAAATCAATAAAATGCTTTAGATCATGTGAGGATTTGCAAAGAATTAATGATTTTTCTTAAGATCAACCATGGGGATGTTTTTCATAGATATTTGTAGAGACATTTCAAGGTGCAACACTTCAATGGTATGTGAGTATTTTACCTAATTCAATTTTCTCATGGGCTAAATTAGAAAGTTTATTCTTAATTCAATTTGATCCTAATATGGGTGCACAAGAATTCATTACTTTAATTTGCAGCCATGAGAAGAACACCAAAAGATTATATTTCTCAATTCGATCATAGGTTTATTCTCATGTATCGAATGGTTTAAGCTTCAAATCAGATGGTAAGTGATTTAATACTAAAAGAGAATTATCTTTGGGGTTTGGATGTCTTATTTGAAGGAAAGACAAAGCAATTTAGTGAGGTTGTTACCCTAAATGATAATTCAACAAATCTCTCCTATTAGAACAATGTGATATGACATTACAAATGGTACAAATAGTCAAGGTGGGATTTGTAATACATAATTTCTTGCAATTTACCAACCACTATAGCGTTATGTCAACCCATTCAATATGTCTACTCAGTTAGCTGCAATAAATCCAATTAGTCAACTATAGCACACTCAATCTTCATAGCACACAATCAACCACTTCCAAGGGCAAGATTTTAGTCTATTGGGGTCAAATTCAGTCATATGTACAAATGCTATACCTTACACAAGCCTACCTACAACATCCAAATATAGTAGGGATATAGCACCATGGGGGTCAAATTCTTCATATGATGATTTTTCAAGTAACAATGTCGTTAATCAGTCATGTCACAATTATGCCAACTCAATGCAAGGTCAATGTTGGGGTAAAAATACACAAAATGTAGCCATGAATGTAAGTATTTCACCTTCTAATGATGTTCCCATGGCTACTACCATCATTTTTCAGTTATACTCTAGCACTTTATGCATTAAATCATCATGAAGTTTTAAGCGGAGAGTTTGTTTATTGGTCATATCAGCTTGATAGTTTGTTAAATAATGAAGATGAAATGGATCCAAAAGTTGATCAAAATCAAGGAATTGAGTTCCCATGTGACTTAGCTACAAAAATTAGTCATGAAACACCAATAAATGATGATCAACTCAAAGAAAATGAAGCATCTACAATGCTGTCCCATGACTGCTGTCATCAAAAATCAATAAGCAATGAGTTTTCCTCATCTTTACAAAGTACTTCTGATGACTCTTATGGAGGTGAGAAAAGTTTACATAAATAAGGTATGCCAATTCATGGTTTAATTGATATTGATATTCCACTTATGAAAAATGAATTGAACACGAGATTGCAAGAGTTAGGTGTTCCTATGACATTATCAAATTTTACATTACAAGATGGATGTAGGAAAGATCTCACAAATCAACATTGTGAGATAAATTGCACTAATTTTCTTGGAAAGATGGATTTTTATTTGGAACACATCATCACTATTGAGGAAGTATTCATTCCTGAAGTAGATCATTGGATAGTCCAAGAAAACAAGGAAGAAGATGAGACACAAGAGGTTTTGCAATCACCTAATGAAGTGGATGAAGTGACTAACATACAAGTAATTGGTGATAAGCCTATTACAAACTATCAATTTAATGATGAGAACATTCATGAGGTAACATCTAATCCATCACTATTTCATGATCTAATCTTGCATCAAACATTGAAATGGATTAATTGTAAAAGAGTTTCAATCTTGTTTGGATCCACTAGATGAAGAAAGTGAGTTTATAGATGCATCCATAGATTCCCTCATGATAGGTGGTAATGATAAATCCTCTTCCCATAAACTTATGACTAATGACATCCTTACTTGTTTGAATGCAATTCATGATGAAAAAGCATGTAACATGTATCTAGATTAGGTTGTAGATGGTTTCTCCTTTCCTCTAGGTGATGGGACAATAAATAGATCTTTTTATATAAGTCAAGAAAATGACCTAGAAATTAATTTTTGGGAAGTTAAGGACCTCCTTCATGGCTGGGACAACTTAGAGGAAATTAGTTATATCAGACCCACAATAGCCATGAAGATGAATTAAACAAGATAGAATGTCCACCAAACTTTGGGACAACAGATAGATCTTGATGTGTAAGTCAAGGATTTAAGTTTAATACTGATGTTTTAGAGGAAAATGGTAAAAAGGATGTTTATATCAATAACATACCCTCTGGTAATCAGTCATATCAGACTTATATCAGTCAAGAGGGTAAAGTAGAAGGTGAGTTAAGTGTTGATGTATATGCATGTATTGATAAAAATGAGCCTAACTTTATTTTACATCTTGAAATAGAGGATGAAACTAAAATTGAGGAGCTACAAGAGGTTCAAGAGGAACATAAAGAGGTTTTACTATACCTTAGATCATTTTAACATGACCAAAAAAGTGAAATTGGGGAGCATCTTTATGATTTGGTATTGTTGATCTAGTGCTTTTGCATGAGTTGTCTAGGGTAGATCTTTGTTTGTTATGTGTTGATGGTTGTAACTATATTGATGATGCTCTCCAAATAGATCCACATGTCTTTGAGGATGATATATAAGGGTTCGATGAATATAACAACTTATCTCATGAGGTAAAAGACTCTCAAACTATATAAATCAATAAGCAAGATGGCTCATTACCTCTTCATTGGATGAGACCAACAAGGTGCTTGATCTAGTATCTAAATTGAGTGAAGAAATGTAAAATCATGGGTATTCCATACATATATTATACCTTACATCATGATTCATGTAGAGTTCATCCATTTGATCCACATCTGGAAGTAAGTTGCCCTGATTTCTTGTTAGCTTGAGAGACTGCCCCGGAAGGTAAGGTTGATTTTGAGCATGTTTCTAATAGCACATAACCAATGAATTTTGTCTCTCTTGAAATGCATTCATTTGAGCAAGATGGAGTGGTGCACCATGAGTTAAGACCTCCAAAAGGTGAAATCACATTGCACAAGCATATGCCTAGAGCTAGAAACTCACTAAATTAGGTTGTATATTTTCATTAAATCATTTACATTTTGATACTTTCTAGTTTGTATATGATGATAAGGTAAGTAAACAATTCTTATGGATTAATCATGATCAAGGAGAAAACCTTCAACTTTTGATTTTGTAATATTTGTACCTAGAAAATGAGCCTATTGTGTTTGAACTTTATTGTTCTGAGTACACAGATGAGTTTTCACTCCTTAGGACCATGTAGGGTGGGTTATTTCTCTTGTACATAATGAAAAATTAGTCAAGAGGAAACCAATGTGTTTGCTTTCCTAAGTTTTTGTGCATAGTCTTAGTTAGGTTTAGTTATGTATGTGCTTAGTTAGCTAGTTTTTCATTTGTGTTTTAGTAGCTAGTTTTAATTTTGACTTATTCTTTCTATTAGTTGGTTTGCTGATGATGTTAGCTTTCTATTCTAGTTGTCTTTCAGTTAGTTTAGTTTATTTTTGAGTTTAGTTTTAATCTCTTTGTTGTTTTTCCTTCATATCCTAGGTCCTAATGTCCTACTTTGCTAATTGGGTGCACAATTTTTATGGTAAAGGGCATGCTTGCATGAGTGAATAGTGAAACCACAATTGGTGAAATGTTTTTAGTCATTTCTTGATAATAAATCAGTCATTTTCCTAGAATTCTAAGTTTTCCATTATTCATATTAGCTTGTGTGTTTCTTGGTCCAACCAAAGTTAAGGTGATTTTTTTGTACTTGTGATGGTGTTTTCTTGAAATCTTATATATCTTCACACATTAATGCTTCCTAGTGCTTCCTGGAATGAGTTTTTGTAGCTAGTTATTGGGTGAAAAATCTAAAGATTTTACTTTCCAGATTACCAACATGGTTTAAACTACGAGTGGTTTGCTCCTTATAGGTTAGTCTCAACCCCCAACCCAATAGAAAGCTTCATTTCTTGCAAGTTGAGAAAGCTTCATAAAGAGAATGATCCAAAACTAAAAATCAAAAAGAAAAAAATGAGTGATGATAAAAAATCAAAAGAAAAGAGAAAAGAGTGAAGAAAAAATTAATGTAAGTCAAAATGAAAAGAGGAAAAGAATGATATATTCAAAGAACTCAATTGTTTGGGTGATCTGAGAAATCTCTATCGGGGGTATAGATACCTAGTTGGGAGTAGAGAAAGGCCTTGGGTGGGGTTAGTGATATCTTGATTAGGGCTATGGACACCTAATTGGCAGTGGGGCTATGTTCAGGTGATCATTTGAAAGAAAAATCAATCTCAAGTAGCCCAATCTCCAATTTGTGATGACAAGTCCTTGCATGCTAAAGGAAAGGTAAAAGAATCAAATGCACACTTATATTTCAGAAGCATTGAACCTTGCAATTTAAGAATTCTTTCTCTTAGTTTGTTCTGGCACTCACCCTTTTGTTGTTATTGGTCAAGAACAAAGATTCTAGGTTTTTGATTGGTCTTCCCACCTTGAAATTATTTAGAGCATTTTTCTATTTTGGTTGGCATTTGATGTGCCCTGGACACACACCCCACTTTGCCCCTTGAAAAGTAGGTACCCCCAACTTCAACTTGAGACTCAAAATCAACATTTCCTTTTCTTTCAATCTTTCAGCTTCATTAGATGGCATAGGTCCTAATTGATCTTCATGCTTGGAACTCTTTCATTTGAGGTCATATGTTTCATTGAGCCACTTTGATATTTGCTTGTCCATTGATGATTTTGACATACTATTGGGTTAAGAAGGTTTTTACTTCATGGTCCACTTGTTTCTTGGTATACATGGAAAGTTTTTATGGTTTCTTTTCTTTGTTATGCATATGGCCTTGGTATCTTGATGATTTATTTAGTTTTAGTTCATTCACTTGCTTAACTTGTTGAATCCTAGAGTTTGGATATGTGCATGGTGGTTTGAGTCCATATTTATTCCTATGGGATTCCTACCACATGCCTTTTAAAGTCCTATAATTGTCTTGAGATATGGATTGTTTTGGATATCTATTCAATTTAAAGGTATCCAATGGTGGAATGAGGTTAATTTATCCTTATCAATCTATTCAAGCCTTCTATCTTTTGTAGGAATTTTATGTTTGACTTGAAGATCCTTTGAAGAAGTCCTAAGACCCTTAAATTACATTTGAAAACCCTCCTAAGTGCTTTTACTGCCAATTTTTTCTTAAATTTGGTGGTTTGAATATAAAGAGAAAACTCTTTTCTACATGTTTTAGCCCTTGGTTAGTTGTCCTCAAAGAGTTCACTATTAGAAAAAACTATTTAGTGGATTTTTTTTGCACTCTCTTTCCTTATAATAGGAATCCACATGTGGGAATGCATAGGAAGACTTGTGATTTACCTGATCATGCTCTAAATAGTCTATTTTTTCTTTTTATCCTACCCAACAGGGTGAGGATTTCATGTTCTTTTAGATTCCTTTTCTTAACTAGCATTTCTTTGCTTTCCTTCACCTAGGATACAAGGTAGGCATGTGTTTTCTCTGGTTTTGTCATCTTTTAGATCAAGACGAGTTTATAAAAGGGTTTCTTCTTAGAATGAGGATTTGATGGTGTAAGGGTTTGAGGTCTATGGATTACTGGAGAGTTTTTTGTTTAATAGTAGATTCCCTGATATTTGCAATTTGATGGTTTTTTCATGTTTGCATGGTAAGTTTATAAAGATCCAAAGAAGATTAAAACCCTAGGGTTTGGTTTCCTAAGGCAACTTACCAAACTTGGGGGATGATTGTGTCTGAGGATACCTTGTTCTTACAAATGATCATGATCTCCATGGGTTACTTCAGGTTTTCCATGATTAATCAAGCCATCATAAGTGGTGTTCTAGGTATTGTAGCTATTTCATATCATGAAAGTTGTTGGTATGGTTATGAGAGAACATTAAAATAAGGATCACCTGGTATCCATTTCTCTGTTGACAAAAGGATAGAAAAAACTATCACGAGCTACCTTAGGGGATGACTATTGCAGCCATAAGAGGGATATCCAATAGAGGGGTAGTCATCACCTTTTGACTTACTTTGAAGGCTTTATGATGACCACACCAACATAATCCATGCACCATAAGAGGACTGTGCAGGTTAAGACTGTTAAGTGCGAATAGATGGACTATCGTGCAACTAGATCTTAGATTGCTTATTTATGAAAGGATACCATTATACCTAGACTAGATCATAAATATGTGAAAATCAAGAAAGGGGAATCCATTAGGAAGTTTTGTGTCAATTGAAAGGTAGCATCAACATAAAATTATATACACAAATAATGTTAGCCACTAGTGACTTATCTTGGATTAGGGAAGTGTGGTCTAATTTCTACTTTAGAGATCAATGTTAAGAGTGGATGCTCTTGAAAGAATCATTGAGAGTGATATGAAAACATTTTTAAAAATCCCAAGATATCAAATATTCACTATTCTTGGCTTCAAAAAATGCCTTTTCCATTAGAATTTCACACCATTCAAATCATCTACACAAGCTATGGGAAACAACATTTCAACTTGGTATTGACCTTCAAATAGATGGGGTGTTGAATATTTCATATGTGGCACTGTCCTAGATCATATCTTTCCAAACCCTACTACTTCAAGAGTGTACAAAGAAACCAAATGTTATGACATTCATAGTTGTAGCAGTCATGAATTTGATCCTTTAGGTTTATCACTATATTGAGGAAACCTTAGACCATCATTAACAAATAATCTCATGAGGGGCTCTTACTAAGTGAGTGAACATATTATGAAGAAGAATAATATTAGGATACCATGAAGGTGCATTAAGCATTTAGTAACCAAAGTTTAATACCTTCATAGCGACTATAAAACATCTAAAAGGATGATAGTCATAAGACTATAGCAATAGTCAATAGCCCTCTTTCCTATATGCATAGACCTTAGGTTTTGAAGGGCAAGAGTAGTGCTAAGTTTCAGTTGGTTCCAAGACATTGTTTGTGTGGGAAAGGATAGATTATGACAAGGGTATCAAGGGTTTCATCCTTCAAACCCTCATAAAGGATAGTCAAATCTTGAACATTCCTAGGATTGTCATAGTTGAAAGGACTATGAGTTGTCATGAACAATAGTCTAGGTCTTTGTGGATCCTTGTATTTTGAACAAATCAGTCACATACCAATCACTATCATTTCTATGCCAAGGTAGCATACCAATTAACACTATCACATAAGGGTGAAGAACATTGTCATGATAGAATCAACTTATTCATGGCTTTCTCTAGTTAAGAATAAGTGTTTACATTGTTTGAACATCATCACAAGGATGGATAGTCATAGAATGGGAGATACAGTCAAGGATGTCCTTAAATGTACTTATATTGTTAACCCTTAAGACTATCCTAATCAAACTGCACTTGAAATGTGGGTGATTGTGTGTAATACCAATCATTACATTTATAGACCTTACATATTGAATATTACCAAATTTGTTAAGTGAAGTGAAAATTAGATGCAAAGGTTTTCCATATTTATTTTACTATTTTCTTTCTAACTCTTACCTCCTTTTACATTTTCCTTACTATTAAATTATTCTAGGATTAGAATTTAGAACTTTTGGAGCTGAAAGTAGTACTTGTCTTCATAGAGACCTAACCATATTGGTCTAGGATTACTTTACCAACACATGCCCCTTCAATAAACATTCAAATATACCTGTTAGCTACTCCAACATTAATGTGACTCAACCAACAAGGACCTTAGAGGCAACTAATCTTTTAGGTTAGTCACCTTTTCAAGAGAAGTAGAGTGATCTTCATTCTACTTGAGGTTGATGTGCTAAAACAACCCTCAATAGATAGGACTAACTCTAAAGAAAACATTAATAATGTTCCTATTTCTAATACCCTTGGCAAGATTCATTCAGATACAAGGATTTTAAAGGAGGGTTATGAGGAGTGGGTAATTATTAATGAGGTAGATCTTCACATTGAATTCAATTTCATTGTCTTGCCTTTTGAAAACAAGGAAAATGGGAAGATAGAATTGAATGAGAGATTTACTAGAAACCCTATATATTCCTTTACTTTAGGATCAAAAATTTAAAAAGGGAGATTATCTAGGAAGGAATTTATCTCCAATTATTCTATGGCTTAGGATGTTTATAGTGTTCAAAGATCTCTGGAGTGTTATGACTTCAAGCTACCTTGAGCTAGCTAGTATTTTGTTTTTATTAGGTGGTATGCCTTGTCTTAGATTGTTTTAGTCCCATCTTGTGAGGTGTTGTTTTGTTGTGGTCATTATTGCTTCTTTAAAATCATAGGTTTTTTTAGTCCCTTGTAGTTTCCTCTATGTTATTTGTTAGTCTTTAACAATGTATTTGATCAGGTATTTGTAAAAAGGGTGGGGGCCCTTTAAAACCCCACTTTTACCCTTAATAAAAAGAAAGATCACATTGTTATAATAAATGTGACATTAATCCTAGACAACTTGAATGATCACTATTCATTTTTTATTATCCTTAATAAAAGATATCACATTGTTATAATAAATGTGATTGATTAATCCTAGACTAGAATTATTACTATTCATTATTGCAAAAAAGAGGTGAAATGATATATAAAATTGCCAAGAGTGTGAGTCAATTTCTGCAAGCATATAGTTATATGCATTGTGACAACTTGTTCAATCAATCAATTTCTTTCATGAGGAGCAACAAAATGTAATTTTGACAACCATCTTGTAACATTTAATTTAATAAAGGCAAACTAAAAGTAAATATATTATACCATAAAAATATAAGATGGATTGTAATTTATAGAATTGCCTAAAGTGGCTCAAATTCATGTCAAACATATTTTCTAGGATGATGTACATGCAATTCAAGCTCTGTGGAATGGTCATTCACTAAAGTGGTACAAATTTCCAAACTTGTATGATGAAGAATTCAAGCACAATGTCAATATTCCCTATACATAAATACTTTGCAAAATGGAGAAGTCAATTCACAACATGTGAGAATATAGTGATATTACGACATATTGATTTGAGAATTCACAATAGAATGTAGCATGGTTTGACTCTTAATTGAATGTGTGTCATGTGTTTGATATTATAGGGTCATCTCCTACATCAAATCTAAACAAATCATATATGTTACTTTTCTCATATAGTTGTTTCACAAAAATACTAAAAGAGTCAAATAGATTGCATCTTATTTAATTGGTCACATTAATTTGACCTTAAAGTTAAAATTTGAAAGAAAAAAATGGATTTTTTTTGAAGTGGAATAAAGTGGACTTTGACATAAATGATCATCTCTAAATATAATATAATATTGAACACTATTTTAGACCCAAATAGTAGTTAAGAATGCCCAAATGTTATTGTGCCATGTATTTCTTCTATTAAATCCATTAAAAAGATTGATCAAAAAATAGTTTTAAAATTATATAAATGTATAGATAAAATTAAATATAAATAAATTTATAGTCAAAGATGAAATAAATGTAAAGTAAAAAGATAAAAATCCAAGAAATGCACTTTCGTATTAGAAGAAATAAAAATTAAATATTTATAATTTATGAAAATTTTGTCAAATTCAAATATTATAATTTTGGTGTTAAATCGTTTAATTCTTGTATTTGATTGATTGATATATTAGATTTATAGAAACCTAATGGATTCTATAGTACACTACATGCTAGAAAGAACTAAGAAGATAATCCAACTTAGAGCATATATAATCAAGTGATTGAATGACTTGTTTTGGAAGTTTGACTTTTTATCAAGATAGTAATTTTAATTATGGGACTTTATAAACTTCACCTAGATATCAAAGGCTAAAAAAATATATGCTAATGTACTTTTTTTTTTCAAGATTTGAACTCTCGACCTACATTTTAGATATTGAAAAACTATATCAACTTGGCTATAAACACACATGAAAAATAAATTGATTTTTTTGGTTTTATTTTAATTGAAGTTAAAATTACAAACTTATTGATAGATTAAGTTTTTCTTTTGAATAGTTTATAAACTTCACCTAGATATCAAGGAATTTATCTCCAATTATTCTATGGGTTAGGATGTTTATAGTGTTCAAAGATCTCTAGAGTGCTATGACTTCAAGCTGCCTTGAGCTAGCTAGTATTTTGTTTTTATTAGGTGGTATGCCTTGTCTTAGATTGTTTTAATCCCATCTTGTGAGATGTTGTTTTGTTGTGGTCATTATTGTTTCTTTAAAATCATAGGTTTTTTTAATCCCTTGTAGTTGCCTCTATGTTATTTGTTAGTCTTTAACAATGTATTTGATCAAGTATTTGTAAAAAGGGTGGGGGCCCTTTAAAAACCCACTTTTACCCTTAATAAAAATAAAGATCACATTGTTATAATAAATGTGAGACATTAATCCTAGACAACTTGAATGATCACTATTCATTTTTTACTATCCTTAATAAAAGATATCACATTGTTATAATAAATGTGTTTCATTAATCCTAGACTACTTGAATTATTACTATTCATTATTGCAAAAAAGTTGTGAAATGATATATAAAATTGCCAAGAGTGTGAGTCAATTTTTGCAAGCATATAGTTATACGCATTGTGACAACTTGTTCAATCAATCAAGTCCCTTCATGAGGAGCAACAAAATGCAATTTCGACAACCCTCTTGTAACATTTAATTTAATAAAGGCAAACTAAAAGTAAATATATTATACCATAAAAATATAAGATAGATTGTAATTTATAGAATTGCCTAAAGTGGCTCAAATTCATGTCAAACATATTTTCTAGGATGATGTACATGCAATTCAAGCTCTGTGGAATGGTCATTCACTAAAGTGGTACAAATTTCCAAACTTGTATGATGAAGAATTCAAGCACAATGACAATATTTCCTATACAGAAATACTTTGCAAAATGGAGAAGTCAATTCACAACTTGTGAGAATATAGTGATATTACAACATATTGATTTGAGAATTCACAATAGAATGTAGCATGGTTTGACTCTTAATCAAATGTGTGTCATGTGTTTGATATTATAGGGTCATCTCCTATATCAAATCTAAACAAATCATATATGTTACTTTTACCATACAAATTGTATATGTTACTTTTCTCGTATAGTTGTTTCACAAATATACTAAAAGAGTCAAATAGATTGCATCTTATTTAATTGGTCACATTAATTTGACCTTAAAGTTAAAATTTGAAAGGAAAAAATGGATTTTTTTTTAAGTGGAATAAATTAGACTTTGACATAAATGACCATCTCTAAATATAATTAAATTGATTTTTTTGGTTTTATTTCAATTGAAGTTAAAATTACAAACTTATTGATATATTAAGTTTTTCTTTTGAATAGTTTAGTCTTAAAGTTTATTGGATCACAAAGAGCTTATTAGGGATTAAGTCATGTTGAATGAAGTGTTGACACCATAAAGGATGAAGATAAAATTATGTCATGGGCAAATTTGGTAAAATGGATACCCCTTAGTCCTTAGCTCTTAATCAAAAGAGGTTGATTATTTATGCACCTGATGCCTATGAGATGCTTACAAAAATTATTGAGATGTTTATCCTCTTAATAAAATAAATTGAAAAGATTTTTTCAATCCTTAAATCTTGTGGATTCAACAATGTATATTCAAGTCAATTTTAGGTGATTAATGTCACCTTGATTTAAGTGTAAATGTTTCCCTAATATTTCATGATTGGTCTTTGATATGCTCAAATGGTTTATACTCTTTATGATAATGATAACTATAGATATTGTGGAGTGGGTTATGTATTGGAGGTATGTATCTTTGAAAGATTGAAAATAATTAAGTTAAAATATGTAAGTTCTTTTTACTTCTTGCAGAGGAATAAAAGACTGCCTTCTTTTAGTTTTATATAAATCCGAGGATAAAAGAATGATTTCCACTAAAAGAATCTTAGACTTAAAAAAAGAGTTGAGTCAAACACAAGACAAGTAAATTTTGAATTGAAATGGAAAGGCTATGGAAATCTCAACTCCTATGTAATGGGGGTATAATCTTGATAGTTTTAATCCATCTGATATTGTACTTTTGGATAACTCTTTGACTATCAAATTTACATCTAACAAATCTCCTTCAAAATAGATATGTCATTAACCCCCCAAAAATAGTAGGCCAACATTGTTAGTGAGATTCTAACATCTAGATCTATGATTTTGTCCAAAATTTGTGATCATGTCCCTAAATATTGCATGCTTCTAAATGTGTGTGTCTTTGTTATAACACCTAAGGTGAAGTAAAGGTGGTGTTAATCACACCTTTTTCTTCTTTCTATGCTATTATTGAAGTTCATCACTTCCTTATACCTAATGCAAGCCTCATTTGTTATTTTTTACAATGTCTAATGAAAAGAATTAGGATTGTAAGTATTGGTATTAGAGAATTAACATTATTGGTACTTACAATTTGTCAAAATTGGATTCCAATAAAATTACTTTTAGTTTTTAATTTGTTTAATACTAGATTCTAATGTTATTTTTAATTTTTAATTTGCGTGATAATGGATTCTAATATTGCTAACATTGGTTTTTAAAAATGAGATATTAGATTCAATTACTTTTATTACTACTTTTTCAATTAGATAGTATTGGAAATTCCAACAATATCATTATTGATTTATCACCTTGTTTAATGTAAAAAGAGGGGTTTGGTAATTTCAAGGGTTTATGTTAAATCCTCCTTTCACATCAGCATTCAAGGACATTTGATCGAGTAGAGGATTCTACTATAGATCTATTCTCACTTGGAATAGAAGGGAAATTTGGAATTGTATCAATATGTTGTTCAATTAAGTCTAATTATGATTAAAACCCTAATTCAATGAAATCATAAATAAACAGATGAATAATAGAAAATGCTCGCACATAGAGATATCAAATGATAATCAAATGCATACTAGATTTTGAGATTCGGTGTATGGAAATGTCAGGGACTAATGAGCGGGCACCTTAGTCCACTGTACCTACTTTTGTTTGGATCTGGGAAGGTTGTTTGCAACTTGATTTTATTATTTTGGAGATTTTTCTATTGTGGGATCTAGAGGACTAATGAGCAGGCGTCCTAGTCTAGGTCCATGTTTTATGCTTTCCTCTACACTTTAGATAATTTGCTCTACTTCCCTACAACTCCACTTCTTTCGCTTCCGCAACTTGTAACCTGTAATCATAGAAAAGAGGGTTGGCGATTGTGGTGTTTAGAGGCTTCCCTCGGTCAAGCCCTAGAGAGACATTCAAGTCTTCTGAACACCATTGTCAGATAAAGAGTGTGTATCCTTACAGGATAGAGGCAAAAACTAATTGATAAATGATTGAAAACACAAATGAATATCACCTCGATGGTGTAGCTCGCATGAACATGAGGATCCTTCAGATCATGAGAAGAAGAAGCCAAATCTGCATAACAAACACAATAACAAAACAATACTTCTTTGCAATAATGAATACTTTGAAATCTTTCAAATCATAAGGATGCCAAAAGCTCATAATCATCTTCTAGTTTACAAATGAATTCCTAAACATTCTTATATATGTAAATACAAACATTCCCACCAAGAAATTCATAATTCAAACTTGAGGTGTCATCCTGGGACCTAATAACGGTCACATAACTGACACTTGGATTTAGGCCCTGACCCAAAATAGGGCAGGACTAGGGTGTGGGCACCTAAGTCCTCCCTCTGTATTTTAGTTAGGGGTCATCAAAATAGCACCCCCTAGGTCTTATTTGCCACAAGACTTCAGGGTTTTCTCATCAGGATTCAAAATTAACACACAAGATGCTCTAAATGCATTCTAAGGACCCAGGAGCTAAACCTTAAGAGGGAAAAGCCCCCAAGGGGACATTTTCCAACATAACATTTAGCGCCCACTTTAATGTATGTATAAATGCAAGGCTAATACATGCATTTAAGTAAGGTCAATAGACACAGCAGACACACCAAGCACGATGAAGACACGTCAAACATATTGAAGACAGTAACAGGCACGCAAAACATGTAGAAGACATTATTGAAGATATGCAGAACACAGTGAATATAGTGAGTGTAGTGATTATTTCTTTTTTCATTTTCTCATATATGAAATGCAAATGCAAGTACAAGTACAAGGAAAGTAAACACACAACCCAATTATAGGAGGAGCTCATTGCCACCAGTCTTGAAATTGCATAAGCAGCAATAGACATGCAATGCAAATCTCAGAGTGTAGGAGGACCTCATAGCCACTAGTCTTGAAACTACACTTGAGAATAAACAAGCCAACAACTCCCAAAGCATAGGAGGAGCTCATTACCACCAGTCTTGAAACTATGCTTGGGAACAAACACGCCATAAACACACACATGGAAGACATAGAGAAAACATGGCAAAAAAGTGACGGAAGAAACCTATTTCTAGGTTTGTAACCATCTCAGGCACATTACAGGAACACACCAATGATTAGGCTTCACCACAACAATCGTCGAAGACACACTTAAGGGTTAGGATAGTCTCAGATCCACTCCCCACCTACTCGAAGGAATTTTTGAAAATGACAGGATGTGCAATCTCCTCGAGCAATACACTATCCCAGCCTCTGCAGAGGGCTTAAGATAGAAAGGATATGCACAATATCCTACCTCTGCAGAGGGCTTAAGTGATTGTAATAGATTTCAAGTTTTACAAACACACTTTGCTAGCATCTAAATTAGACAACGTACCTTATATATGCCCCCACCTTAAGGTGGTCGATATCATGTAATGATATCAAGCACATTAAGCTAGAGAGAAAACACACAAGGGAACATGAGCTCTTGCAAAGCTGATGCCCCTAGAGGTGACATGTACTTTACGATAGCCAAATGTTCCCACAGACACATTCCTGCAAGAAAGAGGTTAGAAATATTTCCATAAGACAACAACCACATCGCATGATAAAAGAAATGTATGACAAATCATCACATCAAGAAGCCGAGGTTACACTACGGATTCAGAAACTGAGTATAACCTTGGGGCTATACTACAAGATCTCAAAATTGAATGTAAACGAGGTGAGATTCAAAGATAAACAAAGTGCATGGAGTAGATGTATTGTTATAGTTTGTTAGTGTGATAAGACAACATCAAAATATCACATGGAGTGATTCTACTAGCCAAGCATTAGATTATATATATATACCAACCCCATCGTCATGATGGACTAGGTCCATTTTTTGATTTCTCACTGAAGGGACACTTGGTCCATATCAGTTATTATTTATTTTTTTCGTCATCTGCCAATTAGGTAGAACCACTAGAGGAAGGTAAAAAATAATTCAAGAGAGGAGAAGCAAGTGCCTTAGGGATAGTCACATAGGAGGGTGCTCCCAAGTTAACAACCACAATGCTATGTTCATTAGACACAACACACAACAATAAAAATAGAGGAGAAGCAATATAGAAGAATGATGGTACAAATAGAAGAAGGGTCACAACAGAAGTAGTCTCCTAGTATCCTTGACCTTACAAGAGAATCAAGGATCATCCTAGGAGACTTAAACAACACAACATATCATGAGGGAACACAACATGGAGGTTAAGGGTTAGAAATACTTACCTGCAGGGACAACCGAGTTAGCAACTGTCATCAATCAAATCATCATCTTCCCACTCCTGAATGTTAGAGGAAAATGGGACATAAGGTACCATAGCCCAACTTTTTTTCTTATCTTCAAGTTGTCCATTCTTAAGGTCTTCTTGGTTTGATTCAATGTTTGGTGAGATGTTTTCTTGTTGAGATGTGTTTCATTGGGAAAACTCTTGTCTTCTCTTCCTCCTTTCTCTTTCTTGTCTATTTATTCTTGTCTTACTATTTATCTCTTTTAAAATAGTGTCTTGTTCTTCCATAGGTTTTTGTGTTTTAGAGGAGGAAGCACCAGGTTCAAATTTCATTTGTCTTGGTGGAATGTTTTGTTGTTGATGACTATCTTCCGATCCTTGTAAGGATGAAAAAGGAGGAACCTCAGCATAAGATCCTTTTCCTTTCAGTCTAGGATGTTTTTCAAATGCGGGTTGTTCATCTCTTATTCTTTCTTGAATAGAAGGACCGATCACTCGATGTAATAATTGTGTTTTGTAATTTCTATATCCCAAGAAGTTAAAATCTGTCCGTGGCTCCAATTCCAGTTCAGATTGTTCTCAAAATTAATCAAGGCTAACATGTTGTCTTGTAACCAAAGGTTTGTATCTATTGTGATGAATAGTATGCACTTGTCCATTCAAATAGAATTTTACATAGTTATAAATTGTTGAAGGGATAACTTTCATAGCCTTTAACCATGGGTGTCCTAATTTTATGCAAAAAAGGTCAGATACATGGACAACATCAAATAATTGTTCTATGGATTTGTCAAATACAGTAACCAATAAATATATCTTCCCATAAGTGTTTATAAAGGTTTCCTTATGTGTCTTAATCATCGTATCCGAAGGGTCATAGAAGTCTTATATCAAACCATGTGAATAAAGGAATTATTTCATTGCTATATTGGTCATACAATTAGGATCAATAAGTGTTTCATCCACAGGATTTCCCATTATCTTCATAGTGATATAAAGAGGTCCTTTAGTATTTCCAATTGTTCTATCATGAGGTGTAAACACAATTTTAGGTTCAGGGACCTTTCTTTTCATGTAAGGCCTAGGAGTAAACCTAGTGTTATTATTGAGATTAGAAGCCATGTTTATATGCTTTAAAATCAATGTGAAATCAGATTTTAAATTTTTTTTCAAAATTTTTGCAAGAAACAAGTGCAAAGCTGTATGTGAAAATGATCTAAATGGTTGATTTTTTCAACTTTTTTCAATGCAAATGAGTGAAAGAAGAGTTGTAAGGAAATTGATGAAGGTAAGAAAATAATATGTCTAATATCAGTCCAATAAACCAACAATATCCTTCACAACACACCTTTGATGCAATCGTATAATGATGATGAGCCAAAACCTAGCGAAAATACACCAAAAACATGCGAGTTTTCATCAATTTTCAATGCAAAGACCCAATAGAAAGGTTGTTGTAAAGAATTTGAGGAGGGGCAGTAGATTATAACCCTAATAACATCTAATTAATGCAGAAAAATTCTTCACAACATGCCTATGATGCAATTCTAGAGAGACAATAAGGCCAAATCTAGTGAAAATGCAAGGTTTTCAAACCCTAGGCATGAGATTTTGCAAGAAAGCCATGATGATGAAACACTACAGTTAGAAATAAGTCCTAATGAGTGTTTTAAAAGGGTAGTAAAATCTGAAAAAAATATTTTGACTACAAACCCTAGCTATTGCAAAACTAGGTTTTAATGAAAAATGCACAATTTCAAGCAATTTTTTTAAAATTTAATCATGAAAATGCAATGTAAATGAATGATGAAGGATGAATTTATGTAATTTAAATCAGATCTGATGATAATAACAGAAATTTAATTAAATTAAATGCAACTAACTCAAATTATTTGAAAATGCAAGCTAAAAATGCCAATTTTTTTCAATTTTTCATTTTTTTTTTGGTAATTTTCCAAATACAATAAGAGGAAAATGAAATGAATGAATGAAATTCTAAAGCACAACACTCAGGAAGGTGCAAAAATCCTTAAAACACGGGTTCACCAAAATATTTAATGTAAAAAGAGGGGTTTGGTAATTTCCAGAGTTTATGTTAAACCCTCCTTTCACATCAAAATACAAGGACATTCAATCGAGTAGATGATTCTACTATAGATCTTCTATCACTTGGAATATAAGGAAAATTTGGAATTGTATCAATGTGTTGTTCAATTAAGTCTAATTATGCTTAAAACCCTAATTCAATGAAATCGTAAACAAATAGACAAATAACAGAAAATACTCACATAGAGATATCAAATGATAGTCAAATTCATACTAGATTTTGAGATTCAGTGTACATAAATGTTGGGGACTAATGAGCAGGAACCCTAGTCCACTATACCTACTTTTGTTGGGATCTCAGAAGGTTGTCTACAACTTGATTCTGCTGCTTCAGAGATTTTACTATTGTGGGATTTGGAGGACTAATGAGTGAGTACCCTAGTCCAGGTTCGTGTTTTTTGCTTTCCTCTACACTTTTGACACTCTGCTCTACTTCCCTGCAACTCCACTTCTTTCACTTCTACAACTTGTAACATGCAATCATAGAAAAGAGATTTTGGGGTTGTGGTGTTTAGAGGCTTGCCTCGATCAAGCCCCAGAGAGACATTCAAGTCTTCTGAACACTATTGTCAGATAAAGAGTATGTATCCCTGTAGGATAGAGGCAAAAACCAATTGATAAATGATTGAAAACACAAATGAATATCACTTTGATGGTGTAGCTCACATGAACATGAAGATCCTTCACATCATGAGAAGATGAAGCCAAATCTACATAACAAACACAATAAAAAAACAATACTACTCTGCAAAAATGAATACTTTGAAAGCTCTCAAATCATAAGGATGCCAAAAGCTCATAATCATCTTCTAGTTTACAAATGAATGCCTAAATATGCTTATATATGCAACTACAAATATTCCCATCAAGAAATTCGTAATTCAAACTTCAGGTGTCAACCTAGGACCTAATAACTGTCACATAACCGACACTTGGATTTAGGCCCTGACCCAAAATAGGGCAGGACTAGTGTATGGGTGCCCAAGTCCTTCCTCCCTATTTTAGTTAGGGGTCATCAAAATAGCACCCCTAGGTTCTATTTGCCACAAGACTTCAGGGGTTTCTCATCGGGATTCAAAATTAACACACAAGATGCTCTAAATGCATTCTAAGGACCTGGGAGCTAAACCTTAAGAGGGAAAAGCCCCCAAGGGGACATTTTCTGACATAACACACCTTTATTACACTATTTAAACATTAGTACATAAACTAAGTGTACTATGGAAAAATAAATTTATTACATAATTAATCTCAAATAATGCAACCAATTGTTGAAGTAAATAGTACAATACTTTAATCATACTAAAAACACTACTATAATAAGGTTTTCTTAGAGCTTGATTTGCAATAGTAAATTCATTACACTCACATCTTAAGCTAGGAGGAAACTATCTCCATGTTGTTTATTATGTTAAACACCATCTAAGTCAATTTAATACTCATTACTAGTCTTATGTTGTGGAATGAATACTTAATGGCTTCATGTCCTTTTTCAAGTATCTTGATAGGGTCTCCATTCCAAAAACTACAAGGTGTCCATGCCCATAATATGCTATTGAAATTAATGTCCATTGTATACACCTAAAAATGGCTTGAGACGAATTAAATAAATATTTTAATATTTATTTTATTCTTGTTCTTCTATCAATAAATAAATATCCTAATTTATTTATCTGATTCACATTCATCTTAATCTTCCAAAAATTTAAATAAAAATCAATTTATTTAATTAAGTCATTTAAATTCCTCTAAATCACCCTTAATTAAATAATCCCAAATTATTTAATTAATCATCATTCCAAAGTCTTCATTCTAAAATTCCACATCATCTCATCTACCTCACTATACACCTCACCATGTTGCACACATAATTGAATATTTTTAATATTTAATTATATAATTATCCTCTCACACATGTCCTATTTATCCTCTAACTATCCCTATTTCTTCTCCACATGTGTCCTATTATTTCTCAATCATCTCCATGGTCAAAGACACTTGTCTTTTAAAATCCTACTTTATCTCTCACATTCCAACAACCAAGAGTCCTCCTTCCACAATCTTCTCAAAGTCTTCCAATTTTAACTCACAGGTCTTTGTGAGCATCGTGACATGTGGCTTATGGTTCCACATTTTCCTTTACCTTGTAAATGTAGTAGGAACATCTCCCATGTTTATCTCCCTCATCCCAACCAACTTCATCTCCACTGTACACATCACATGACTTGTTCTCCATAATGGATCTTATGACACTTGGAATTGCTCCATCCTTAGTCTATAAAAGTAAGGTTCTCACACTCATTTTCATACCACTCAAGCTTTAGCAAACTTATGCTATAAAAATTCCACCATAGCTATCAAACGTACCTTTGGCTCCCCTCATTTGCATCATAATCTCATCTAGCTACATATTAATATCATCATCCATGGCTTCATATCATAATCTCCATCACTCATCTTAGTGTTGCATTGTAGAATTGCTCACATTGCATAATCCTCCACAAAGACATTCTCTCTTTGTCATTTTAAATATCAAGGAAGTTTACTTCTGAGAGCTCAATCATAATCTACAAAGATCATTGAGGAGATAGGCAACAATGGAAGACACGAGGTAAATCAGTTCGTCAAGGTATAACTTTGGTTTATTGCATTTATCTTATTTTCATTGGTGTAATTGAATATTTCAGTAGATTCTACTGTAGTTTAGATTTTCAATCACATTTTGGTGCCCACCATGTGGCCACTGCCTCATTTTTAATCTCCATTTTGAGTTTTTGGTGAAGTTGTAGTCGTGACAGGTCGTTCCAGTGCATTCAATTTCTAGTCTTGCGCATCCATGAAGAAAAGTGTAGTCCTACGCATATGAGACTTATTTATGCACATCTAAGAGATCTTTTTGCTTTTTCATTCTTCCTATGCATTTAAGACTTCTTTCTGTGCATTTGCAAGTTCTTTCTGCACATTTGTCTTTCTACGCTTTTAATCCGTCTTTCTACGCATCCATTGTCTATTTTGGTGCATCTGATTCCTGTTAGAGATTTGTATTGTTTTTTGTAAAATTTTTGATACTAACTTGTGTTGCAGGTATTATCAACCATCAATGGAGGCTATTGATAGAATGTTCTTGCAGGTTTAAGAGCTGATTTAGGTATTTTTAGTTGCAAATTGCATACAAAATCTTCATATAGTTTCTAATCAGGAGGAGTAAATCATATCATTGTTCATACAAATTGCATACAAATCTTCATCTAGTTTCTAATTAGGAGTAAATCATATCATTGTTCATACAAACTACATACAAATCTGACATAGTCCCAAACTAGGTGGTTAAAATTAAACAAATCTTTCATGCAAATCTTGCACTTAGAAATCTACATCTAGCATAAGCAGGGGAAAGTAACTTGATCAAATCTTCAATACAATCATCACATAGTTTGATTAGGAGGTTAAAATCAACTATCTTTTCATGTTATGCTATCATGTCAATTTTGTGCTTGGTAGATTAAATCACATTTAGATTTACTCTAGAAGGTTAATGAACCAGTGTCTACTGTGTTTGTAAAACGGTGATAGGCCTATGCTCTCCCCATCTTGGGTGACCAAAATGCCAAACCCATCGTTTCTTTTGTTTAACCTTTAGAAGAGGCCTGCCCTTGGGATTGCATTTCTTCCAAGTGGGATGACCTCGATTGATAACAGGCTAAAGCTAAGCTGCTATAAATAAAAGTGTTTGTGACAAAAGTCATAAACAGCAAGTGTTGCTGTGTTATATCAACAAATGTTTCTTACAGCACCCTTGTGGTGTGTTAAAACCTGTAGAGCCTAACCTCTATAGATTGGGAAGCCTCCTAAATGGAGTGAATTGCCACAGTTATAACCACCTAAACAAATGCCCTTACTAAGAACCAACTATTTTTAGAAGCCCAAATCCTTCTATTTGTTGACACAGGAGGTTGGACCTCTATAGTTGCCCAATGTATTCACTAATCATGTGTAGAGATAGAAAATTCAACTCTTCAGAGGAATTGTAACATGGTATGCCAGAGAAGTGAGTGCCAAGCAAGGGGGAGCTAGTGCTACTAAGTTGCTAACTGTCCACCTTGATTTAAGTGGATGGATAAATCCAAGTTGGGACTCAATAAATATTGTCCTTGCCAACCATAAGAATTGTACTTTTTTGCAAAATGTTTATCAAAAATTTATATAACACTATGAAATCTTCTTGTCTACTGTGTTTTCTTGCAACAAACTGAAACAAAATCATCAGCAAAAACACTTAGATTTCTTAGAAAAAACATGCTTGAAAACAAGAAACATTGATCAAACATTACAGAAAAATAGAACTGTGCATTCAAAGCATCTTTCTATGCATTTAACAATTCTTACTGCACAAATAAATCCTACTACGCATTTAACTCTTTTTGCTATGCATATACTTCATATTATTGCACATACATAAAACTATGCATTTAAAGAACAGAAAATCACATTCAGAACTACACATTTAACACACAGAACTGTGCATTTGACCTCTATTTCTGCGTACATAAACCTGTGGATCTGTGGCAGTCGCTTGTTCCTGAAATTTTGAGAGAAAAACAAAATCATTTTTAGGTACCCATTTCAACATAGAATCAATTTTGTACAGTTAGTTAAACCATAAAAATTCATTACATACCCATTTCCAAAACACTTCATTTACCCTATCATACTTTGCCATCCCAAAATCAACCAAAAATAAGATTTCCATTAAGGCATCATTGACATCCACTAAATCAAACAACCTAGTTAGTTTCCTATTAGGATTAATCATTCTCTACCTTGAAGCTACACTAGAGCATCTTGATAAAGGTCTAGTCTACATCAATAGCGGTTACCAATTATCCCTATATGGCTTCTTTTATATCATCACTTTGATAGCTAATACCATTATAGCTCAAGACCATCTTGTTTGAACAAATAGATCAAGAGAAAACCTTAGGAAATCTTATCATAAAAGGCTTCAAAATCTGATCAACTATACCTCAACCATATCTCATGAAAAACATTTTGTAACACCTAGCCATGAAACCCTAGGGAACAACTCAACTATGCTATACAAAGGACCAAAAAAAATTTTTTAAAGAAAGAAATAACAAGAAATGTAAATCATATTTAATCATACATTAAATTAAGCTGTATCCTCTAGAGATTCCATGGCTGCATTACTAACAACTATTAACATGATCTAACCAACATTATGAATTAACTAACAACCATGGTTCATTGTAATCTAATTGCATGAAATGAATAAACACATACATTTCCATATTATATCATCAGATAAGTAATCATGAAGATCCTACAAAAAGGATACAAGTACATATACAATTTCCTTTACAAGAGAGTACAATATTACATTGTTTATAATATCGCTTTCCTGATTGTTTTAGAGTACATACATCAAGATAACAACACATGATTCAACTGATATACAAGACTGGAACTTGAACATAAGTATCTACCTCCTCAAGCTAGATCAAGATTTGTAATCTAATATAAGAGGTACATCCTTCTCGCACACAAACAACGGCATGGGAAACCAATGGAGATAAAAGTACAACCACCTGAGCATGTGGAACCCTAAGGTCCACCCCCCATGCTAGGAGATAACAATAAGGTCCCACTAAGCAAACAACCAAGAAGACAATAGTCTAACAAGAGCAAGGACTACACATGACTCAAATACAACATTGGTTAACAAAGACATCACAAGCAACTTAAACATCACTTCCAGAGGCATTCACAAAACAAAGGGGAGAACACAACTAGAGAATGCTAGACTGCAGTAGGGATGAGTGTCATCGCATGGTCCTAGCATGGGTTACCCTGATAGTCTCTAGCTAGACGTCGGCCCCCATCCATGGGTTACCTTGACAGTCTCTCTCTAGGCGCCGCCCCCCATCTATGGTTACCTTGACAGTCTCTCACTAGGTGTCACCCCCCATCTATGGTTACCTTGATAGTCTCTCACTAGACGCCAACCCATAGGGTGACACATGCGGAACCAACATTCCTTTCGTGAGGACAAGGAAACTGATTTTGCCAACACGACCTTCTCATCTCATCCTTAGCCTGAACGAGCACTATAGGCATGAGTGAGGCATCCAATTATCTTTATTAGTGTGAAAACTACCCAACCCTCTAAATTTATTATTATCACTGGATTAACAACTTCCACTGGGTTACCCTAACAAGCCACTTTCGGTGCCAACCCCACATTGAAAGCCACTCCCCCTTCACTGCATCTAGATTCTCAAAGCCCAAAACAAAACCCAAGCATGAACTATCACATTTCTCATCATGACTCATTTACAACAAAAAATATACATAATTTCACATTACATAGAGCAAGGCATTACCCATCTTGCATAGTTATCATAACCACATGAATAGGTACACTGAGTAAGGCATTATCCATCTTGTACAGTCATCATAACCTCATGAATAGGTACATTGAGCAAGGCATAAACCATCTTGCACATATATTGTACCAACATGAATAGGAGGCAATACTTCAAGAATGCATTTCATTCAACTCACATGATGCACACATAGCCAACCCCCACACAATCACACCCTCCTAGGCCTCTGGAAACCATTTCCCCAAATGACATAAACACTTGACACCATTAAAACACAATGGTCACACATCACATTCATTTTCCAATGCACATCCTAAACCATGATTCCACAAATGCAACATATGATCTGATGCACTAATAATGGGTCTTAAAGAATGCAACATTAATTGCAATCATGGTCAATCATCCAACAAACATAATGTGAATCTATATCAACAATGCAGAACAATATTATTCTAACTATTAGTAGCAGTTACTAATATGATCAAATGATATAAGTGCCATAAGTAACAATATTTAATCCATTCCTATGCTATTAGCAATAGATAATATTAAGAGTCTTATTGTTAACATTTAGTAGTTGAAAGTCATGGACTATTATCAATGACTCATCATTGAATGATTTATAATTAAAACCCAAAATTGATACTTCTACCTTAAATTAGAACTAGGTTGATTCTATTCCCTTCAAACACAATAAGTCTCAAAAATTATCATCCAATTTAATTCCTTTTCGTTCTACCATAATCTAATTTTCAGACAAAAGATATAACATGATAAATGTTATGTTATTTCTAATGCATTTAAGAGAATATAATTTAATTCTAACATAAACATTTTCATAATCACTACCCCATGTATGATTTCCAAAATTTTTTAAGTTATGTTTCTATTATTAAATCCAGATTATACTATATTGCTAATTTCAAATTTTAAGAAAAGAACTTAAAAATAAGAATCAGTCTTCAGATAACAAAATTGTTGATAACTGAGAGGGGGGTGAATCAGTTATCTTAATTATTCTAGCTTTCTGAACTTCCTGATCAATTAGTGCAGCATTAAATTAAATAAGCAAACATAACCATGAAATGGAAATAACATCAATACACATGACACAATGATTTTGACGTGGAAAACCCTATTAGGGGAAAAACCACGGGGTGATTAACCCAAGATTGTATTCTCTGTTAGAAGAATAAGATAGTACAAAATGACACTTGCTAATTAGGGCTCATTGCCCGAGCACACTGCTCACAAGAGGCTCACTGCCTACAATAGTTAATACAAGGAAACTAGATACTTGAATTGATGAGAAGCATCAACATATGCTGAGGTTTAGTTCCGGTTAAGTCCAATATACTGATCTGCTGTACTTCATTCTTACTCTCCTTAGGTGCTGCTATCCTGTTACATTCCGGACCTATCTTACTTCCTTCACACTGATCTTCTACTTTTCTTCGCACCACACAATACACCACACCCCCATTCATATCTAAATCTATTTGATATATATATATCCGCACCAAAGATTTCATCCACTTTCTAGTCGACATCTGGCATACTCAATATTTTCCCAAACTCTGATCTGTAGGCTGAATCTTTGCATACCAAGTAATGCAAATCAAAGAGATGCTTATAGAAGTCATCAATCATGTCGGCCAGTCATGAATGATACCTCAAGAATCTTGATCACCATCAATATCTCATCTGGATTTAGGTTTGATGCTCTACCGGTTAGTTCTTCCTCTATCTACTCTGCCAAACAGAAACCCAACACTCAAGTGCTCATGTCTCTTCACTCTTCCATCACTGGAGGCTCAATCCCTAGAATCTATCAGTCAAGGTACTCCTATTGACTTCCCCAAATCTGTACTTTACTGAGGTACTTCCTTTGAGAGATCCAGACCTGACTGTCAGACCCTGTTGCATGCTCTGTTCTTGCTTACCGGACCACAACACTTCTTCAATCTGACTTCTGGTATAGGCACACCATGTTCTACGGATGGGTGGGATGAACTTTGTTTCCATCAATGACAACACTCATGAAGCCATATAGTGTCTCTTGGCAACAATCTCCCCCTTTGGCATTGATGGCAACACTTAGTGAAAAATGACTAAGTGTCACACTATACTAGCCCTTGGCTGATGCTCTATTCTTTTGTACATTTTTTGGAGCTCCCCTTTAGCTGGATTCCTCATTTTTCATTGCTCCTCACTCCCCCTTTGACATTAATGGCAAAGGGTGGGGTCCGCATACCAAAATTTCAAAAACAATCTATACTTAGTCGCATAAAACATATATACATGTTTTACCTACATATACTGAAATATATCTGTAAAAGTGGTCTTTAGTTGTACCACTTATGTTGCCCAACTCTTCTCCATCCTATCCAAAATTGAGATGTGACCACTCAACAAGAATGCAAAAGCTTCTGCCCTTTTTAGATTTGTCGGATCACTGGTTTGGGCTGTAGTCTGAGCATCACTTAGGGCCTCATGCATGGCCTCTAACTTAGGGATAATGATCCCTCTAAGTTCACTCAACCTACTTATTTTATTTTTCTTCTCCTTCTCAAGCTTCTTAATTTCATTCAAGACTACAATAGTCTGACATTCTTGATTTATTACGAGAGATGAGAGAGGATCAAAACTTTGAGACAAACTTAGTAGCTTATCTTCTTGCTCTTTTACTTTCTTATCAACATCTTTGGTCACTTTGGGCTAGGATAAACAAAATTTATAAATATTTCCTCCATCTTTGAGAGCATTTTCTAAACTCTTTATCCCAATATCCATAACTCTCCTGTCATTTGAGATTAGACCCTGTACTTCAGAGAATCTATTATCCAAAAATTCTTTCCTGACTTTCTCTTCTGCTGCTTTCTCTAAAGAATCAAAATGTGTATTAACGGAATTTACAAGAGACTTTAGATTACTAGATGTGGAGGTTGTAGGATAGTTTTGGAAGGATGGCATGACCTTTTCCAATACACCGGATGCATTTTCTATGAGCTCATAGTCTTCCATGTGAGACTTCAGCATTTTTTCTTTTGCCTTTGCTTGAGTGAAGGATGCTAGTTTCATGGTTTGAACCGGAGAGAGGGAATCAAAATTGAATGGACCTTGAAGCAATTCTGGTTCATCAAATTCCATCATCTCTTTGGTCAAGAAATCTTTGACTACTTCTACTATGTCTCTTGCCGGAGACAAAATTTTCTCCCCTTCTACAGCCTTACCACTATCATCTATGGCCTTCTATGTTGGAGTTTCCTCTCCTTCTGTAGCCTTGCTATTGTCATCTTCTTTTTCTTTTTCTTCTACTTCTTGATTGATCTTTTCTTCTACTCTTTCTTCTCCTTTGGATCCGAAGTTAGCAGGGGAAACCGGATGAGAGATATTTACTTCTTCTTGGACTTCCTCTTCCAGATTAGAGGAATCTAAATCCTTATCTTTTCTTCACCTGTCTCCTTTGCCTCTTCTACCATTATTTCAGTAGATTCTTCTTTGTCATCCACACCTAAGTTCTCTATAATAGGAATATTGAATCTTTTGTATGCATTCCGGAGGATGTCTTCTATTTCCTTTACCACTTTGTCTATCTCTCCAAGCATAAGCTGATTCATTCTAGCTTTGCTCTGGAACTCATCCTTGCAATCTTTGAAGATCATATTCATTTGTTTCTGAGTGATTGAAGGATAGAGCTGAATAGCTATTTTCTCCCAGATTTCTAGGTCTTTTTCTTGAGCATTATTTTTTCTTATTTCAAGTTCATTTTCTAGGCTTTTGGGAATTAGAGATATAATTTCAATGAATGCTTTGTTGTAGATGTTTAGATACCTAACTGTGGCATCTTGCAATATCTTATGATCAGATTCATTATACACATCATAAAAGTCAACCATTGGTTGTAGGTTCCCATCCACAGTAACTGATTTGATGATATCATCAATGTGGAGAGTGGGTTTTTCAACAAATTCCTCTACCTTCTTTTCCTTTCCTTGACTGGTAGAGGGTTCACCAGATGATTTCTTCTTCTTTCTCATTTTCTTGATCTCTTCATCAGATTCTGTCTATTCATCATCCTTGAGGCTAGAGTATGATCTTGTAGCCTTTGTCTTGGTTCTCTTCTCTCCTTTTCCAGATGATTTTGCTTCTAGTTTTGATGCCTTTGAGTTCTTTGCAGTGGTAGGTGTAGAGGTCTTAAAGGATCTAGTTCGAGAGGGGACTTCCATTGGAGCACCTTCTTTCTCTACTTTTTCTTTTTCTGCCCTTTCTATCTTCTCTCTATTTGCATCAAGTGCCTCTTTTGAAATTCCATGCCTCTTGGCAAACTCTTCTACTTCCCTCCTCACTTTTCTTTTTATTTCCAGTTGTCTTAGCTCCACACGGATCTTCACACTTAATTCTTCAAAGGTTTCAAACCTTTCTGCTTTAGGATCCTTGGATTGACTAAGCATGTGTTGAACATGTAGCTCAACAATTTTCTCATCTACTTCATCCCCCATTGGCATGATCCAGACTATTCTTGGCTCTACTACCTCCATTAGACATTGATCAGTTTCTACCATAAAGCATACTGTATCTTTATACTTTTCACCTAAGATTGGGGGATTCTCTCTCTTGCTTGCATCATGCTCTGAAAATTCTTGAAATAGCCCTAGAGTGCTGTATTCTATGCCTTGGCATCACCAAGCCCATGTATATAATCTCTGATTTGGATGGCTACTAGTCTATCATTCTGCCATACCCAACCACTGGATCTGAGAAGCTCATTCATGAAGTAGAAGAACAAGCACAATATTAGTCCACCATACTTGAAGGAGTTCTTCTTGTCCTTCTTGATCTTTTGTAGGTTTTCCATTAATTAGCTCAGAAGGAGTTCGCAAAGATCATAATCTGCATTTTTCCTCAACATTTCATAAGTAGTGTAAATTGCAGTTTTAGGTATTGAATTTCCCTACTAGAGTGATATATCTTATAACCGATGATAATGGAGGCAAACTTGACATCCGGATCAGTGAAGTCTTCTATTGTCAAATTTTGATCTAGTAGCCTCACTCACAGTTTGATTCTTGACGGATTTGAGAGCAGGAATCCCACCGGATGAGTGCAATCAGGTTACTGCCCTAATGGCATCCTTGGTTATCTTAAATGGCCTCATCAACCATATAAAGTTATCATGCATTCTACTTAGAACATACCAGATCCATTCATCTTCTGTAAAATAGGGGAAATGAATGCATTGTGCAAAATGCTTGTCCCAGATGGCTTTATACTGAGTTTTGAGTTCAAATGAGTCATCTATCAAATGCTTGTGATAGATATCAACCATCTTAGATTCCCCAAATTCTTCAATATTCGCATGAATATATGCCCTAACATCTTCTACATGCAGAACCCCATGCGGAATGCTTGAAAAGGCACCTAGGGGATCAACTTCTAGGGATTTATATGGATGTTTCTTGAATTTAGGATGCGGCCTATCCGTGATCTTTACAACATTCGGTGTAGTCATCTTTAAGAGATTTTACAGAGTAATATTTAATAACAGAAAATACCTTTTGCGCTTCTAGGGTTTGCGGAGTGAGTCAAATTGATTTGCTGGATGAATCGACTTCAATGGTTGGTCTTTGAGAATTTTGAAACAATTTGTTGCAGAGCTCCTTTTCTTTTCTTCTCGAATGCAAGTGTGTGAATGATGAGCGAATGAACCCTTTTATTTCTGAGAAAACCCTAATTTCATATTGTAATAAATGCGCAACTCAAGTCATTTCGATTGCCTGGTTCTTCTTATTTTGAGAAAGATCTTTTTCTAGATCACTGAGATATACTTAGAGTTATCCTTGGTGATTAATAACAAATTATCTTACTTTCCGCAAACACTTGATCTATCCATAGAACAAGATGCCTCGAATTTGAATCATACCGGATTTAACTATGATAATCCTATTTTACCGAATGACTGTTAAACCAGATCAATCTTGGAAGATTAGATTCTTCAAATCTTCCTACAGATCTTCCATATCTTTACCAAGCTTTCTTTAGATGTTTCTCTAAGAATCCTTTAATCCATAACCTCACATGTGCCAATTTCAAGCACCAATTGACTAGCTGGGGGATTTGTTTTTTTTAGTGACTCTCCCTGAGCCAGAGCTCATCTACTTAATTTCTAGAAGGATTATCAACACCATATTCTAGTGTGGATCCATCCCCAACATTCTTTTTGCTTCTCTTCACCTAGATCTTATTCATCTCCCTTTGAATTTCATTCACATTTACTTTTCTCTTTCCTTTGTCTTGGCTATGATTATACTGTTCTAGACCCTTTTTGTCTTGATTCTTACTTCTACAGAATTTGGCAATATGACCGGATCTATTGCAACTGTAGCAAACAACATTTCTTTGCATATTTGACCGATATCCTCTTGATCTACATTGATTAGCCATATGTCCCATTCTATTGCATGTAGAGCATCTACCATTGAATGAATTATTTATTTGTATGTTTCTACACTCATGGGATTTGTGACCATACCTTGTGCAATTGAAGCATTGTCCAGAGAAGGATGTATTAGTCTGATTCATTCCTTTTCTGTATTGATTTGCTTTGTGACCAAAGTTGTTGCAGTTGTGGCAGTATCCATTTAAAGATGGATATCTTTGAGCATTTGGTTGTCTTACCAGAGGTCTTCTAGGCCTATTTCTTGGATGTTTTGATCTTGAGTTCTTTTGACTAGATCTGGAGCTTTCTCCTTTTTCATACCTTGCTTGTCATCCACCCTCTTTTGGCTTTGAAGAACTTCAAGTTGAGCAGAGCTTACCTTGAATTTCTCTTTGTATTCATTTGCTGATTGAAGATCCCTTTTAAGAGTGTCAATCTGATTCTCAAGTTGTTCTTCATTATCTCTAGTTTCTTCAAGATCAGATTCTAGATGCCTGATTATTCTATCCATTTTGTGACAGTCTTCTGACTTCTCCTTGAGAGATTGTCTTAGATCATCTTTAGTTTTTCTTTTCTCTTCAATTTCTTGGGTGAATTTCATAACTCTTGATTCCATTTCATGTCTTACCATAATGACTTCTTTTGATAACTTTTCACATAACTTGGTTTTCTCCTTCAGATCTTCAATTGTACCATTGTCTTCACTTTGATTTGCCAATTGCTGAAGTAGATCTTTTCTCTTTTTCATAGAGATACTCAGTTTCCCTTTTAGTTCATTTATGAAATCATCAGCCTATTTGAGTCTTTCCTTCAATTCATTGACTTCAGAGTTTGATTGCTCAAGATCATCTAGGGCAGACTGAAGTTGTTCCCTCATACCATACACATCCATTTGAGTTCCCAGATCTTCCTCAAGTTGTTAGGCTCTATTTGGAGGAACTTGGCTCTGATACCAATTGTTGATAACTAAGAGGGGGGGTGAATCAGTTATCTTAATTATTTCATCTTTCTGAACTTCCTTATCAATTAGTGCAGCATTAAATTAAATAAGAAAACATAACCATGAAATGGAAATAACATCACTACACATGACACAATGATTTTGCAATGGAAAACCCTGTTAGGGGAAAAACCATGAGGCGATTGACCCAAGATTGTATTCTCTATTAGAAGAATAAGATAGTACAAAATGGCACTTGCCAATTAGGGCTCACTGCCCGAGCACACTACTCACAAGAGGCTCACTACCTACAATAGTTAATACAAGGAAACTAGATAATTGAACTGATGAGAAGCATCCACATATGCTAAGGTTCAGTTCTGGTTAAGCCCAATATACTGATCTACTGCACTTCATTCTTACTCTCCTTAGGTGTTGTTGTCTTGTTACATTCCGGACCTGTCTTACTGCCTTCACACTGATCTTCTACTTTTCTTTGCACCACACAATACACCACACCCCCATTTATATCTAAATCTATCTGATATATATATCTGCACCAAAGATTTCATCCACTTTCTAGTCGGCATCCAGAATACTCAATATTTTTTCAAACTCTGATTTGTCGGCTGAATCTTTGCATACCAAGTAATGTGAATTAAAGAGATGCTTATAGAAGTCATCAATCATGTCGGCTAGTCATGAATGATACCTTAGGAAGCTTGATCACCATCAATATCTCATCCGGATTTAGGTCTGATGCTCTACCGGTTAGTTCTTCCTCTGTCTACTTTACCAAACAGAAACCCAACATTCAAGTGCTCATGTCTCTTCACTCTTCCAGCACCGGATGCTTAATCCATGGAATCTATCAGTCAAGGTACTCCTATTGACATCCCCAAATCTTCACTTTACTGAGGTACTTCCTTTGAGAGATCCGGACCTGACTGTGGGACCCTGCTGCATGCTTTGTTCTTGCTTACCGAACCACAACACTTCTTCAATCTGACTTTCGGTATAGGCACACCATGTTTTGTGGATGGGTGGGATGAACTTTGTTGCCATCAATGACAACACTCATGAAGCCATATAGTGTCTCTTGCCAACAAAAATATCATATTTAAAGGCACTAAAATAAATCACTGAGAAAGAAACATACTAATATGATGGATTAAGATATGCAAGATCAAATACTCTATCAGAAAGAATATAAATATAGAATGTTTTGATAATGATAAGAGATTTCAAAAAGGAAATGCTCTAGTAGACATGTATGCAAAAGTGAGAGCACAGACAAAGTGCATTAACTGTTCAACAATTTTCCTCAAAGAGATATCAAATTATGGAATGCAATGATTAAAGGATATGCATAGAATGGATTTGTAGATTTAATAACAACAAAGATGACATATGAATGTCTGCCACTAATTGATACATATCTCTGAATTGATAAAATGGGTATTGATACTTTTTGGATATGATTTTCATAGATAAGAGCTAAATCTTATATAAAAATTTCAGAGAAACCCAGTTCGAAAATATAGAGCTATTGGTGACGTAACTAACTATTTTAACAGAGACGAAACAGGTGAGAGATAGATAGTCAAACAATATTCATATCTCTAAAATTACAAACTAGGTAAGGATGATTTTTTGATATGATTTAGATAACTAAGTTGTGCACCATATATAAAAATTATAGAGGAACCCAATTCATGAAAATAAAGTTATGGATAACGTAACAGACTACTAAAATAGAGACAAAATAGGTGAGAGATAGATAGTCACACAATATTCATATTTCTAAAATGACAAACTAGGTAAAGTTAATCTTTGGATATGATTTGGATAACTAGGTTGTGCACCATATATAAAAATTCTAGAGAAACCTAATTCATAAAAATAAAGTTATGGCTAACGCAACAGACTATTAAAACAAAGACAAAATGAGTGAGAGATAGACAATCACAAAATATTCATATCTCCAAAATGATGAACTGCGTAAGGGAAATTTTTTGATATTATTTGGTTAACTAGGTCATACACCATATATAAAAAAAATTAGAGGAACCCAGTTCATGAAAATAAAGTTATGGCTGACACAACAGATTGAAAAAAATAGAGATGAAATGGGTGAGAGATAGACAATCACTTCAATCTGTGATTCCCAGAAATGCAATGATACAGATATGCACCATTGGATTTGATAACAAGGATTCTAACCTCTCAATAAAATTACAATCAATAGGAAAAATCATAAATCAAACATTTTCTTCAAGAGAAAACTTGATGCAGGGACTTCCAAAGGTCATAACTTTTGACTCGGATGTGGGTTTTCTACGAAATTTTATAGGTGGATGCGTTATGAGGTGACCAGTGGTTTTCACTTGCCCTAGTGGGTTGGACCTCACCTTGGCACTTTTGGGGGGCTTGAAACTTTCATCTTGGCCCTCAAAATGACAATTTAGTGTTTGTTTCTAGATTTTTGAAAAGTTACTTTTGTAATAACCCGAAACTCATGTTTCGAATTTAGAATATTAGTTGGTCTTTCGTTCTACCTTAGTTTTAGGAAGCTTTTGGGAAAAAACTAGATTCTCAAGATATGATTGTAAAATTACCTAAAATAGCAAAATCTGACAATTGTCAAAATCTCCCAAAAAAGGTCTTTTTTGTTTTCTTTGATATAAGAGAGTTTTCTCTCATTGTAGCAGCAGACTTGATGAATAGAAGTTTTTTTATGTTTCATCTTCAAAATCTTTGGCTCTCATATGTTTAATGGCACAATTCTATTGAGTGTATGTTGTGTGTTACATCATCTGATATCAGAGCAGGAAGATGGCTGGGAGAGGAAGAGGTGGTCTTGCCCAAATGCATAGAGAAATGCAAAATATGCAAAGGCAAATAGTAGAACTTACAACACGGATGGAAAACCAAAGACTGGGTAGAGGAGGAGATGAATCTGATGAAGAGATAGGTCAAGGAGGTGCAAATCAAGATACATAACATGAAGAAGAAGAATTAGAAGGCACGAGTTTTGAAGAGAGGATGCTCAGGGCCTTAGAAGGGAAAAATGAAGGGATCAAGGTAGATGTTTTAGATTATGCAGGTAGTCTTAAACTAGAGGAGTTGATAGACTGGTTGAATGACATGAGAAATTTTTTTGAATGGAAATCCATGATAGAGGAGAAGAAGGTAAAATTTGCATGCACCAAATTAAAGGGTCATGCAATGATTTGGTGGGATCATCTTCAAAAGCAATGGACAAGGAAAGGCAAGGATAAGATCAATACATGGAATAAAATGGAGAAGTTGAGAGAAACATTTTTGCCCATAGATTATGCGCAAACCTTTTTTCATAGGTTTCAAAATTTAAAACATAACCACTCTTCTATGCAAGATTATACAAATGAGTTTTATACACTATCTATACGTATAGAGCATCAAGAAACTGATGAACAGATGGCTGCTAGATATGTGAATGGCCTGAAATTTTCTATTCAAGATGAATTGAGCATGCATCGACTCAACAATATGGAAGAGGCTTACCAATTGGCTCTAAAGGTTGAAGAAAAACAAAACAGACAGTACCATCAGAGGAATAGAGGAGGAAGAAGGGGTACATCAACCCCATTTTGAGGAGGTTCAAATTATGGTAGGGGAGAGTCATCCCATGGATTGGAAAAACAAGTAGACACTCAACAAGATCCTCCAAATCAAGAATGAGGAAGGGGATTTCAAAGAGGTAGAGGTTATGGTAGCGGTAGAGGATGGGAAAACTAGAGAAGGCCTTTCACTTGTTTCAAATGTGAAGAAGAAGGTCATAGGACATTTGAATGTTCAAATTATAACATGCAAGAAAGAAATCAAGGAGGACAACCTAGGGTGAACCTGATTCAAACACAGCATGAAGTGGAAGGGACAGAACTAGAGGTTCCACTAGATGTGGGAGAAAGTCTCATGATGAGAAGAGAAATGGTGATTCCAGAGAAGGAGAAAACACAAGCCAAAAGCTCTGATGGTTCATGGCTTCGAACCAATATCTTCAGAACTAGATGCACTTCAGGTGGCAAGGTATGTCAAGTTATTATTGATGGAGGTAGTTGTGAAAAATTGAATTTGCACTGTGAAAAACATCATCTGTACAGCATTACATGGTTTAAAAAGGGAAATGAAGTCACTGTTGATAAAATATGCCTAATTAAGTTTAGCATAGGGAAGATCTATCAGGATGAGATATGGTGTGATGTTGTCCCAATGGATGCCTATCATGTGTTATTGGGAAGGCAATGGCAGTATGATAGAAATGTTATGCATGATGGAGAGAAAAACACATACACATTTTGGAAAGATAGCTCTAAGGTGATTTTACTACCTCTCAAGGATGAAAGAAAAGGTGAGACCATGTTGTTTGAAAGACATCTTCTTAAAAAAATTAAGGTGACAAGGTGTTGCTACACATTAGTAGTGAAAAAAGGTGAAGAGGAAGACATTTCAATTCCCCTAGAAGTAGCAGAGCTATTGAAAGAATTTGTTTATGTTTTGCCTGATGAATTGCCTGATGGTCTACTGCCAAAGAGAGATATTCAAAATCATATTGATTTGATTCTAGGAGAAAATCTACCCAACCAAGTAGCTTACAGGATGAATCCAACACAACATGCAGAGATGAATAAGCAAGTAACAAAACTCATAAGTAAAGGTGTGGTGAGAGAGAGCATGAGCCCATGTGCTATACTTACATTGTTGACCCAAAAAAAAGATGGAACATGGAGGATGTGCACTGATAGTAGAGCAATTAATAAGATTACCATCAAGTATCAGTTTCCTATATCTCGTATGGAGGACATGATGGATGTACTTGCAGGGGCCAAATATTTTAGAAAGATCGACCTACGAAGTGGCTACCACCAAATCTAGATTCGAGAAGGGGATGAGTGGAAGACAACCTTTAAGACTGGAGACAGATTATATGAGTGGATGGTTATGCCATTCGGATTATCAAATGCACCTAGCATATTTATGAGATTGATGAACACTATACTACGCCCTTACATTGGTAAGTTTGTGGTAGTTTATTTTGATGATATTTTGGTATTTAGTAATAGCAAAGAAGAGTACCTACAACACTTGAGGATCATCTTTGGTGTGTTAAGGAAGGAGAAGCTCTATGCCAATTTGAAGAAGTGTAGGTTCATGCAGGACAGTTTGGTTTTTTTAGGCTTTGTCATTTCTAAAGATGGTGTTAGAATGGATCCAGAAAAGGTTAGGGCAATTCTAGAATGGCCTAGTCCAAGCAACATCACAGAGGTAAAACATTTTCATGGCTTGGCCACTTCCTATCAAAAGTTCATTCAAAATTTCAATAGTATTGTAGCTCCTATAACAGATTGCACCAAAGGAAGGGAGTTTGTATGGACCAAGGATGCTAAGGAGAGCTTTAAGTACTTGAAGCAAAAGGTAACAGAAGCACCTATACTTGCATTGCCAAATTTTGATAAGTTATTTGAAGTAGAATGTGATGCCTCCCATGTGGGAATAGGTACTGTGCTTAGCCAAGTTGGAAAACCTATAGCTTTCTTTAGTGAAAAGCTAGATGAAGTGAGAAAGAATTATTCTACTTATGATTTGGAATTTTATGCAATTGTTCAAGCATTGAGGCATTGGAGACATTATCTAGTTCCCCGGGAGTTTGTATTGTTTACAAATCATATTGCACTGAGATACTTGAACACACAGAAAAAGTTGAATAGTAGGCATGCCAACTGGGTCTCTTTCTTGTAGGGTTACAATTTTGTGTTGAAGCATAAGTCTGGAAAACAAAATCAAGTTGCAGATGCATTAAGTAGGCATGTTGCACTTTTGACCACAATGGAAACTGAGGTGACTGGTTTTGATGCCATCAAAAATTTGTATGAGTCTGATGATGATTTTTGGGAGATTGTGGAACAATTGAAGGCACCAGTATCTAGTAACTTGAATCACTTTAGGGGTGAATATTTTATGTAAGATGGGTATCTATTTAAAGGAAAACAACTATGCTTACTAGCTGGCTCTATGAGGGAAAACATTATCAGAGAATTTCATAGTAGTGAGTTGGCTGGACATTTTGGCAAGGACAAGACAATAGCCTTGATAGAAGATAAATATTACTGGCTAAAGATGAAAAGGGATATCCCTAAGTATGTAACAAGGTGTAGAATCTGCCAAGTGGCTAAGAGCCATTCACAGAATATAGGGTTGTATATGCAATTACCAGTACCAGCTGCACCATGGACAGATTTGAGCATGGACTTTATGTTGGGACTTCCACATACTCAACGAGGTAATGACTCCATTTTTGTAGTTGTTGATAGGTTCTCCAAAATGGTTCATTTTATTTCCTGTAATAAAACTAATGATGCAACGAGGGTAGCAAAGTTATTTTTTTTAGAAGTTGTTCGACTGCATGGTATTCCAAGGACTATTACCTCTGATAGAGATACCAAATTCCTCAGTCATTTCTAGAGGACTTTATGGAAGAAGATGGGGACCAAGTTACAGTTTAGTAGTGCCTATCATCCTCAAATGGATGGGCAAATAGAGGTAGTCAATCGGAGTCTAAGAAATTTGTTGAGGTGTATTATTGGAAAAAAACCAAAAAAATGGGACTTGGCATTACCCCAGGCTGAATTTGCCTATAATAGTTCTGTTAACAGATCAATGGGAAAGTCCCCTTTCCAGATTGTGTATGGCAGGAATCCTCAGGGTGTTCTAGATTTGGTATAGATACCAATGAAAGATAGGGTCAGTGATGATGGGGAAGCATTTGTAGAACACCTTCAACAGTTGCAGAACGAAGTGAGACAGAAGTTGCAGGACAATAATGAGAGGTACAAGAATATAGTGGATGCTAGTAGACGACATCAAAAATTCAATGAAGGTGACTTAGTGATGGTATATTTGAGAAAAGAGCGGTTTCCTACTAGAACATACCACAAGTTGAAGTACAGGAAAATTGGTCCTTGCAAAATTACAAAGAAGATCAATGATAATGCATATGAGGTCAGTTTACCAGATGATCTCGATATTTTTCCTGTGTTTAATGTTTCTAATTTATATGCATTCCATGGTGAGGATGATGCTACAGATGGTCAACCAGAAGTGGCATGGCACCACCACATTCCCCATAAGAAGAAGGAAAAGATTGCACAGGTTCTTGATAAGAAAACTATCTACACTTGGCAAGGGCAGTACAACAAGTATTTAGTATAGTGGGAAGGCTTTCCACCAATAGATAGCACGTGGATTACAAAGTGGGAAGTGCAGCAGTTGGATCCAGTCAAGTGGCAGTAGTTCGAAGACACTCACTTGCAGGAGCTGCATTCTTTTCAACAAGAGGAGAATGATGCAGGGACTTCCGAAGGTCATAACTTTTGACTCGGATGTGGGTTTTCTACAAAATTTTATAGGTGGATGCGTTATGAGGTGACCAGTGGTTTCCCAACCTGCCTTAGTGCGTTGGACCCTATCTTGGCACTTTTCGGGGGATTGAAACTTTCATCTTAGCCCTCAAAATGGCAATTTAGTGTTTTTTTCTAGATTTTTAAAAAGTTGCTTTTGTAATAACTCAAAACTCATGTTTCAAATTTAGAATATTAGTTGGCCTTTTGTCCTACCTTAGTTTTAGGAAGCTTTTGGGAAAAAAAAATTGGATTCTCAAGATATGATTGTAAAATTACCTAAAATGGCAAAATCTAATAATTGGTGAAATCTGCCAAAAAAGGTAATTTTTTGTTTTTTTTTTGTTTTTTTGATATAAGAGAGTTTTCTCTCATTGTAGCAGTAGAGTTGATGAATAGAAGTTTTTTTATGTTTCAACTTCAAAATATTTGTCTCTCATATGTTTAATGGCACAATTCTATTGAGTGTATGTTGTGTGCCGCATCAAAACTGAGACAAAAATTAGAACCAAAGGAACCTGATTTTGCTTGTTTGATTGGGCTGAAGATTCGATGCTAGGTTCAACTACTGCAGCCACAAACTAGTCTCTCCCATCTCCTCTCCCCCCAAAAGGTTAATCTGCTGAAGATTATTATGAGAGAGAAATCCCCCCCAATATCTTATAGAAGATTCCTCCCATTAAAGGCAATAAATTCTTCCTAAATCCCTTTCTTATAATTTGCTATTTTTTATCATTTACTACCAAACTAGACAATATTATTTTTATTTTTATCTTATTTAATTCCTTTACAACTAGACAAGAATCATTTTTATTCTTATTTATTTAGTATTTACTATATATGAGTTTTATGACAACTCATAAATATTATCTATTTTTATTGCCACTGAACACAACATTTAATTATATTAATTAATTTATTTATCTTTAGCTAGCATTTACATTTATTATTATTTTTTTATTATTTATTTCCATAAACTCAAATTCTCATAAAGACATTTATATATATTTATTTATTTAACAAAAATGCTTTTATAACTAATAATATTATTTTAATGCAACAATTAACCAAAGCAGCAATCAAACAATGCCAAATAAATAACCCAAATGCCAAACAATACCTGACACTATGCACGATAGGAAAGAAAGACCACCACAACAATGACTGACTATCATGCCCATACTAAGAACACTGACTGGATGCAAAACTAGATACTCATCCTCTTTAAGGATGATGGCTAAGCTAGGGGACCATATATTATCTCCGTTCAACAATTTCCATTTGGTTTAAGGCATGCTCAGACCTGTCAATTCAGGTGGAGTTGATGCCTGATACCTGCAACCTGCAACAACCAAAAAATGGTCAAACATATAGATGTAGATATAATCTTACAATCAAATACACCGTGAAAGAAAATTGCAGCGTAGCAGGGTACTCATGCATGAGTAATGCGACACTGTTCCTCTCACAAACATAAATCAAACAAGTAACCACATCATGCATAATAATCAATAGCTGATCAACCAGATAAGAAACATCATCAGATAATCGTGTGATGCACATAATAAGATTGATCCACATAATCAATTAAGTCCATAAAGTTGTCATAACATATGCATAACTCAAATAAATATCAGTGTTGCAATAAAGATTATCAATAAAACATACTAACTACCATATGAAATGACATGAGGATAATCAGGAATGTCACCAACATGAATGTAGCATCTACCAACATCATATAATATACAACATCAACTATCTAACATACCCTAAATATTCATATTATTTTACCTTCACCTTCATGTTCCTTAGCCAAACTACCTGCACATCCAAAGTGAGAATGGAGGGGCACTACACATTCACTTGCTTTCACAAGTATTTCATCCAATTTCACCCATATCCAAAAAAATCTTATGGTTCAAACTAGATCCCAAACCAACAAAAACAAAGAAATGGATACTCAAACCATAGTGTTCACTCCTCTTCTTCTAGCAATGAAGAGGAAGAAATCTCACATGAAGAAATTGTTAGTGCTATGCAAGATCCTAAATTCCAAAGAATGATGGATAAGGTCATAACCATGGACCCCCAAAAATACTTCCTAATGCTAGCACAACAAGGAGCTAAATTACTGGCTGATTTTGATATCTCACAATTGAGAACAACAAGCTCATCTAATGACACCGATGCTCCTAGACATGACAAGGCTAAAGATATGTCAAACCCTTTGGACACATTAATGCAACAAATCCAAGTCTTGCAACAACAACTTGTGGACATTCAAATCAAAACTTCCACAAAGCACTACTCACTAGAGGATATCTCACCATATCCTTTTGACAAAAGTTTGGTCATGATACCTTTTCCCTCAAGATTTGAGGTTCCAAAATTTGATAAATATAGAGGAAAAGGTGACCTACGTGACCATATAAGAGAATCTAGTGCTACTTGCTTAGAAGTCACTCACAATGAAACATACCTTATGTGACTATTTCCATGCAGCCTAGGAGGACAAGCAATGGAATGGTTCTCTTGATTACCTCCTGGCATCTGAAACTTTAATGAACTAGTGGATAAAGTTGTGACCCATTTCTCCTACAAAATTGAACATGAAATTTCAATGTTGGATCTTTGTAACAATAAACAAAAAGATGGAGAATCCTTCTCCTCTTTTCTGCAAAGATGGAGACAACTTGCTAGCAATTGTCCATACCATATCCCAAAGAAACAAATGATTAAGATGTTTGTCCACAACCTAAACACTAACTTGAGCTATCAAATACAAATACAATTTCCTACTTCCTTTAGTAAGGTCATTGAAATGGGATTACTCATTGAGAAAGACTTGATACCTAAGGGACAAATCAAACTCTACAAAGACACCCTTAGTTCAAGTAATAACATGGACAAATTGAGGTTTTGGACCAAAAACAAAAACATTGTAAATGATGGTGTTGTTGATGCTAAAAATGTGGTACCAAAACAACCAATCTTTAATCTATCAAATCCACAAAATAACACACCATCAAACAAACCTCACAACAATGAACCACGATCCATAAACTTTCCTCCTCGTCAAAAGTTTACACCACTAGGGGAATCACTCAAATTTACCCTAAGGAAGATAATGTCAAGCAACCTCATAACACTTCCAATGGTGTGAGATTATGAACCTAAATTTAAACCTTCTTGGTTGAAAGACTCAGACTTTTGCAAAAATCATAGAAGCAAGGGTCACAAAACCAATGACTACCAATGACTAAAGAATACCATCCAAGATTTGATTGATCAAAAAGTAATATCAATTGATGGAGACACATCTAATGATGACCATTTGGCATTCAAGAATCCACTCCTAAACTATGAGAAGGGAGGATATTCTAATGAAAACAATAATGGTGCAAAAAAAGTAAATTACACGAATGTATTGTACAAGTACATCATTAACCATATTTCAGAAAGTGACTCACACATAAACGTGATCACCATAAATAATAAGCCTGATTGTAATGTAACCACTCATCGTGGAAATATTAGTCTCCAAGGGGCTCCATCCAAACCATCCTCCACATCTAACCAATATAACATCCTTCACCAACTCCATAAAACACCTACACATATATCCATTTTGGAGCTTTTGCGTCTATCTCCATCTCACAAAGCCATCCTAGAAAAGGATCTATTGGAAACTATTGTGCCAACCAATCTAGCCCAAGAGAAATTTCAGGTCATGGTGGGTCATCTAACTACACCTCATTTATTATCTTTCATAGAAAAAGATGATATATCTATCACCCAATTGCACAATGCATCCCTGCATATTGAATCCTTCATCCATAAACATAAAATAAAACGGGTCCTAATAGATGGAGGGGTAGGCTTAAATATTCGCACATTAAAACTAATCCTTGCATTGGGGTTTTTAGAGAAAGCCGTTAATCCTAAGAAGAAAATTACAATCAAGGCATATGATGAAGAAGAAAGAACATCAAAAGGAACTACGGTATTGCCCATAAGAGTTGGACCAATGGAGAAAGATGTAGTTTGCCAAGTGCTAGACATGGAACTAGCATGCAATATTCTTCTTGGCCGACCTTGGATACATGCAATGAAGGTCGTGCCATCCACTTACCATCAGTGTATCAAGTTTCATCATAATGGCCAAGAAATCACTATCCAAGGTGATCCTAATCCATTCCAATATTGCAATTCCATTTAATCCAAGCCCAAAGTTGTAATCCCCACCAACCATTCAACTTCCTCCTTTCTATCTTGTGTTGACCCAGCCTCATTACCTTCTACATCCAAGACATCCAAACGCAAAGTCAAGCTCAAAGACAAGGGTGTAGGAGAGTATACCATCGAGCAAACCTTCTTCCTAGCATAGCTACCCATATCTCCCAAGTCCTATGGAAAACCATCCATGAACAAACAAAAGTCATTGGAGACTCCTAAAGGTTCTTTTGTCTAATGGGGAAACCTATCAAATGAAAGTGATGAGAAGGATATTCTACAATGGCTAGATAAATATGAAGATAATGAATCCAAACCACAAGACCATCAACCCCAATTGCAAACTGAACAATATGGCCAAGGGTTCTCTATCTTACAAAGAATGGGATATGATGACCATAGTCCCATAGTATTAAGAAAAGAAGGTATCATCGAACCTATCCAACCTTTATCTTTAACATCCCAAGATACTACAGGGCTAGGGTACAAAGGCAAAGAAAATATCAAAGGTAAAGAAAAGCATAAAGGAAAAGGAAGAGAAACAGCTACTACTAACCTAGTAGAGCAGATTCACCGATTACAAGAAGGGAGTGAGACTGACTCAAATGAATATGAATGGGATAGTGTTTCTGAACTATCTTGTGAAGACAAGGGTGTTGATGTGGTTCAACAATATAGAACAACCCATACAACTCATGAGGAACAAAGCTCTAGGTCTAGACCTCTAGAGTTCGAGCTGCAAAATATTGAAAGTGAGTTTCATGAGGAAGGTATGATGTCACACTTGACAGATCAACTTGATGAGAGTACCATCATAGATTTTGTAAATACTTCTACTAACCTAGACAACTCCTTCATCTTGACCATCACTAGCCTCAAATCAGACCAACTCGATGACCCATTACCATTAGTGCATCTCGAGCTTATAGATTGGGATTTACAAGAAGAACTGCCTGAGCTAGATACTTTCCAAAATGGTAGTGCTATCATAGATTACCTAGAACTAAGGGACCATTTACCTGCAGGGGATCATAAATCTAGCTTCTCTATAGAACTCAATGACAAGGCTTATTTTGGAGAGTGTGCCAAACCTTTCGGTCATAAAAATGTAAAAATAAAAGATAGATCTAATGGTGAAAACTGCTCTACGATAGTGTTAGATCATGAAAAAAGTAAAAAAAATAAAAGACGAACCCAATGGTGAAAACCTCTTTGAGGTGCCAAAGGATGAAAGGCTTGACACTCTCCCCAATCTCACACATCAAGAGAGGTCTTTAATTTTGATAGAACTAGCAGAACCTGTTAGCATTGGCATAGAAGACAAACCAAGGATAATCCATATGGTAGAATCTTTATCTGAACATGAAAAGCTAGAATTCATCAACTTCTTCAAGAAGAGGCAAATTAACTTTACCTAGTCATACGTGGATATGCCTGGACTAGATACAAATCTCATAATGCATCATTTGTCATTAGCTTCAAGAGCTAAACTAGTCAAACAAAAACTAAGGAAGATGCATCTGCATATGACACTACTAGTAAAAGAAGAATTGAAGAAGATACTAAATGTTGGATTTATCAGACCAATTGACTATCTGCAATGGATTTCAAATATTGTTCCTATCTCAAAACTGGATTGAAGGATCAAAATTTACAATGACTTCAGAGATTTGAATAAAGCGTGTCCAAAGGATGACTTTCCTTTGCCCAACATTGACATCATTGTAGATCTAATAGCAGGGCACACCATGTTGTCACTAATAGACAGAAAATCTAGAAGATGAAAACAAGACCACATTCACATGTCTGTGGGGTACCTATTGTTGGTGCATCATGCCATTTGGACTGAAAAATGCAGGGGCAACATATCAAAGAGCCATGACTACAATCTTTCATGACATGATGCACACCATCATGGAAGATTATGTAGATGATATTCTATCCAAGTCACTCACAAGAGAAGGACACCTACAGGTCTTTGATAAAATCTTTCAGAGATTAGGGAATTCAACATACGCTTAAATCCAAAGAAGTGTGTTTTTGGAGTCACGTCCGACAAACTTCTAGGATATATAGTGTCAGCTAATGGAATTGAGGTAGACCCAGCCAAAGTAAAAGTAATCATGGATATGCCACCACCCAAGAATCTTAGTCAGCTAAGGTCATTACAGGGCAAGCTACAATCCATCTGGTGGTTTATCTCTCAACTGGCCAAATATATGTCATCCGTTCACACATCTCTTGCACAAGAACATTCCTTTCAAATGGGATGACTCATGTGAACAAGCCTTTCAACACCTCAAAGAGTATCTAATGAATTCACTGATCTTGATGCTGCTAATCTAGGGTAAACCATTTCTACTTTATATTTCCACCACGCCAACGTCTCTAGGAGCTTTATTGGCACAACAAAACTATGAAGGAAAGGAGCAAGCTATTTACTACATCAGCCAGAAATTGGTAGGCTATGAGCTTCAATACACACCCATAGAATGAGCATGTCTTATAGTGGTTTTTGCATCATAGAAGCTAAGGCACTATATGCTCACTTATTCCATCAAATTGGTAGCCAAGATAGATCCATTGAAGTACTTACTCAACAAGGCTACTCTAACAGGCAGGTTATCCAAGTGGGTGATGATACTCAGTGAGTCTGACATCAAGTATGTAGAGATACAATCTATAAAAGGTCAAGTGATTGCATATCAGTTGGCAGATGCACCATTAACAGATGAGAATCCATTAACCTTCAAGTTTCCAGATGAATCTATCATTAACATCACAACCCAAGCATGGAAACTCTATTTTGATGGATTGTACACTCAGCATGGGTCTGGATCATGTATCTTGTTGGTCACACCTCATGGAGACACAATTCCAAAGTCATACAGACTGCTCTTTCCATGTAGCAATAATGTGGCAGAATACAAAGCACTGGTCATTGGCATAAAAATGATAGTAGAATGGAAAGTCAGAGAACTTCATGTGTATGAAGATCCATAATATGTCATCAACCAAGTGAATGATGACTATCAAACCAAGGATGAGAAGTTAATACTGTACAAGCATATGGTAGAAGACTTCAAAGAATACTTTGTTGTGATTTCTTTTGAGCAGATACCTAGACTAGAGAACAAAGCAACAGATGCCATGGCAACCATTGCATCCCTCCTTGATATACTTGAAAACTAATCATGCTACAAATTCTTGGTGGAGCCAGTATCCCATCCTACCTATGACATCCTTGATACCGGTATCATATGCCATATTTTAGGATCTAATTCTCCTTTGTACGGAAAAGTATATACCTATCTAGAAGAGAACACCCTACCACCTAATCTATCTAATAACCAAAAAAGAACCTTCATCTACCAAACCCCCTGTTATACCATAATAACTAATACCCTGTATCGACGAGGACTAGATGGTACTCTCCTTAGGTGTCTTGACAGTGAGGAATATCAAACCACCCTAAGCGAAGTTCATGAAGGTATATGCGGAACCCACTCTAGTGGTCCTACTTTGGCTAAGAAACTCATGCGTATGGGATACTATTGGACAACTATGGAAAGGGACTCCTCTCATTTTGTGAAAAGGTGCAAGAAATGCCAAATTCATGGGAACGTAATACATGCACCAACACAAGAGTTGTAGCCTTTAACGACTCCTTGGCCTTTTTGTCAATGGGGACTTGACTTAGTGGGCAAGATACACCCCCCATCATCTAATGGCCATAAATTCATAATCACCGCCACTGAGTACTTTATGAAGTGGATTAAAGTTGTATCCCTAGCCAATGTCACAAGCAAACAAATCACCTCATTCATCCTAAATTACATCATTTACCGCTATGGCATTCCCCTATCCATTATCATTGATAATGGAAGACCCTTTAAAAATCAGGATGTCAAAGAGCTTTGTGACAAATTCCACATCCAATACCGCTTTTCCACCCTATATTACTCCCAAGGAAACTGTCAGGCGGAGGCATCTAATAAAACCATCTTGAAAATCCTAAAGAAGACTGTTAATGATGCTAACAGTGATTGACATATCCAACTGAATCCCGCTCTATGGGCCTACCATACAAGTATCTGCACTCCCATTGGTGTAACTCCATATTCACTAGTCTATAGCTCTGAGGTCATCTTGCCCATTAAAGTTGAGTTACCATCCTTGCGAGTATCGTTAAAAGGGCTAATACCTAAAGAAGAATATTAGGTTTCCAGACTTTAGGAGTTAGAATTGCTGGAGGAAAGAAGACAACACACCTTTAACCATCTAAAAGCCTATCAGCAAAGAATGTCACAAAGTTACAACCACAAAGTCAAACCCTGAGTCTTTCAAGTTGGTGACCTAGTCCTCAAGGAAAACCCCAGGAATCAACAAGATAGGGAGAAGAAAGGCAAGTTTGAACCCAACTGGCTTGGCCCATTTGTAATCATTGCTACCTATGGATTAGGAGCTTATCAATTAGCCACATCAGAAGGTGAATTGTTTGATGATCCCATTAATAGCATGCATCTTTGCAATTTCTACACCTAAATCCCAATGCAAGGGACTTAAAAAAAACAAAAAAAAATCATGCAAATAAAAGAAAGTGGTGAAAACCTAGAAATAGGCACTATTTGTGATAAACTGCTTCCTCCATATTTTAGGATTTTAGTCCTCATCCATCTTTTCTTACCACATCCATCAAATCACATAAGGATACCTATCATGGCTTGTTGTTCACTCGCCCTTATCGCCTTGTCAAATTAGGCTATCCATCTAATCCTTCATCCATCTTGTCATCTATTGTGACCCTATCATTAGTATCATTGTCAAACTATGTCACCTTTGAGCTATCATGTAGGCAAGGCTATCATTGATGAGCCCTTGAGGCTTCCCATCCCTTACATACCTTATCACCTATCCTTTTATGTATCCATTTCCACCTACTTCCCACCCCCTAGGTCTTAGGTCCACAAAGTCCACATCCCCAAACTACATTGCCTCTATGTTGTCACGTAGGCAAGGCCATCATCGATGAGCCCCTAAGCTACTAGGTCAGTCCCTTAGGGCCCATTCCATCGAGTCTACCATCCATTCAATACACATGTTTCATCCATAATAAATTGATCCTTTACTTGACTAGGGGCAAAATCCTCAACCTAGTTGGGAATTGGATTCTTGAATGCCACAAAATCTTAGAGGATAACAAACCGGATCGCGATATTATCTCTAGATAGCATGCATCACTACAAACAAAACCTTTTCAACAAAAGCTGGACACAAGACAATAACCTATATCAGACAACAATGAGCTAAACTATCAAGATGATTATATCAGTTTTCAGTGCAAGAAAACATATCTAAGGCAAGAAGATTTGATGCTTGTTATAAGGTTTAAGTCTTAGGTCTTAATTTTTATTAATATGTTTCCTATGCTACTCGATTATTTTCAAAACTAGAGGAGCTATGATGGGGGCATGATTATTTTCATTTGTTTGTTGTTTGTGGATCAATCTTTAGTAATGTGATGACTTGTCTAACGACATGATCAGCAAAAGATCATTGAGGACATTATGACTCTAAGAATGAAAAAGTGTAATCCTTGTCTATTGATACATGCAAGAAATATTTAGGTCATCTAGGTTCAATTTCGACTAGATGCTTGTATTAACTTGCTAAATCAAAATCCATGTAAGAGATACTCAGGTCATCATGGTTTAATTATACCTAGATGCTTGTATTTTCCTACAACATTTTAAAAGATCAATGATGAAAAATTACTTCAAATACTTGCAAACAAGATGACAAAGTCTCATTTATACATATTAGGTTTGCATTTCATCTCATTTATAAGCATTCCATAAATACCATTTATCCAAGTGTCATAAGATCCAAATTCATGTTTTTCAGTTATCCATATTATCCATTTATCCAAATTATTCTTCTAAGTTCTTCATCATATCCAAATCTTTTGCCTAAATTCTTCTAAGTGTTGTTTCATTTATGATGGAGTATACTTGGCATTAACAAAAATACATCATTATCATTTTGCATATTTTAAAAGTGTATCTATCATAAATTCATTACCATTTAAAATACATTAGTTGTATTAAACATTTAGATCATGATAGTGATATCATGTATCCACATAGGTCTCATGCATAACAACGTATCATACTACCCTCATCAAACGTGTACCAGGGCCAAACTAGGGCACGTATCATACTTAGAAAATTTTTATTCTTTGAAACAACGTGATAAAACACATTGTCTCAAAGAGGGACAAAATGTATACACCTAAAAATGGCTCGAGATGAATTGAATAAATATTTTAACATTTATTTTATTCCTATTCTTCTATCAATAAATAAATATCCTAATTTATTTATCTGATTCACATTCATCTTAATCTTCCAAAAAATTAAATAAAAATCAATTTATTTAATTAAGTCATTTAAATTCCTCTAAATCACCCTTAATTGAATAATCCCAAATTATTTAATTAATCCTCATTCCAAAGTCTTTATTCTAAAATTCCACATCATCTCATCCACCTCACTTTACACCTCACCATGTTTCACACATAATTGAATATTTTTAATATTTAATTATATAATTATCCTCACACACATGTCCTATTTATCCTCTAACTATCCCTATTTCTTCTCCACATGTGTCCTATTATTTCCCAATCATCTCCATGGTCAAAGACACTTGTCTTTTAAAATCCTACTTTATCTCTCACATTCTAACAACCAAGAGTCCTTCCACAATCTTCTCAAAATCTTCCACTTTTAACTCACAGGACTTTGTGAGTATTGTGACATGTGGCTTATGGTTCCACATTTTCCTCTACCTTGTAAACGTAGTAGGAACATCTCCCATGTTTATCTACCTCATCCCAACCAACTTCATCTCCACCATACACATCACATGATTTGTTCTCCATCGTGGATCTTATGACACTTAGAATTGGTTCATCCTTAGCCTATAGAAGCAAGGTTCTCACACTCATTTTCATACCACTCAAGCTTTAGCAAACTTATGCTATAGAAATTCTACCATAGCTATCAAACGTGCCTTTGGCTCCCCTCATTTGTATCATAATCTCATCTAGCTACATATCAATATCATCATCCATGGCTTCATATCATAATCTCCATCACTCATCTTAGTGTTGCATTGTAGAATTTCTCACATTGCATAATCCTCCACAAAGCAATTCTCTCTTTGTCATCTTAAAACGACAAGGAAGTTTACTTTTGAGAGCTCAATCATAATCTACAAAGATTATTGAAGAGATAGGCAACAATGGAAGACACGAGGTAAATCGGTTCGTCAAGGTATAACTTTGGTTTATTGCATTTATCTTATTTTCATTAGAGTAATTGAATATTTAAGTAGATTCTATTGTAGTTCAAATTTTCAATCACATCCATAATTCCTTCACTTTCGTTTTTCATCCATCCATTATCCTTTATATAGTTTTGGTACAAATCCTTATCGATTTCACCTTTACCAACTAGCCTCCACCATATGTGACACATTATCACCATCATTACAAAGATAGACATCCCCTTCCACCTTACCCATCCAAATAACATAATTGAACTTGACCATATTGAAAGGAATTATACAAAATACATATCCATTATAGGATTAGATTCCTTTCTAGGTTTATTACTAGATTGCCCCACATAAATATCTTTATTTATTGGGATATTATGAGTAACATAAATTTTCTTGAGTAAATGTGGGTCTCCCACTACAAAACCATTGAACTTAATATCTTGCTTTATTTTTGACAAAAAATTCCTTAATTTATCACCAAATATAATAAAATTTTTATCAAAAGCATCCAACACATTTCCCAATATATTATTTTGTGAAGGTAGGATTCCTTTCCTTTATTGGTAACACTTTTTCTCTATGATGTAATATAAGCACTTATTCCCATTTTTAAGTCATCCATATCTTTCAATGCCTTGTAGAGTAACTGTGCTAAGGTTTCCGTCTATGTGAGTTTGGACTAGGATGAAAACACAAAATAGTGTGTCCCACTTTTCAACCTTATTGGACCATAAAATTAACATTTTACAACATTTAACACATTTTTTCAATTATATCAAATATTTAATGTCAAGGATTTAAACATGATGTAAGTGTTGGAAAGATCGTTGCTATTGCACCAAAATATCAACCTGCTAATGACTAATACAACCGCTAGAGTTAATGAATGCACAGAAGGCAATTAAGCCTTTGTTACAAACCCAAGCGCTACATTGCATAGCACAAGGAGACCAAGGGAGCACACCTTACAACAATCCCCCCAATGCAAGTGAGGGATTCAAACCTGTCACCCAAGCTCTGATACCACTTGTTGGAAAGAAGGTTGCCATTGCACCAAAATATCGACCTGTTAATACCTGATACAACCGCTAGAGTTAATGAATCCATGAGAGGTGGGTAAGCCTTTGTCACGAACCCAAGCGTTGCGCTATACAACAAAAGGAGACCAAGGGCACACACCTTGCAATAGTAAGCTAGTTATTTGTGTCATTTACATTGCATATTCAATCTATATATATTTTTTAAATTCTATATTTCTTTGCAAGTTTTCATTTAAATTTTTTTTCTATTATTTGATATTGAGTGACATTTTACCATAATGCATAAATTTTACTAGAAAAAAACATCTTTTCAATATTTCTTGGAATTAGATCAATAACTTCAATATCTAGTGTGCATATATTTTTTTGTAATTTTTTATTGAATATTTTATTAATTTTTTAATTGGCATTAATAGAAATCTAGACCTACATTTCACCATAAAACTTTTCTCTTTTCCTATTTATCAATATTATTTTTTTTGTTGAGAGAAAGTCATTAATGTAGCCTATAGTATAGTTTTGTGATTTTTTAAAACTTAGGTTGTTATTTTTCCTAGTCTCATTAATAGAGATATTTTTTTAATGGACTTATCTCATTTTTAAATAAATAAAAAAGTATACTATTAGAAAATACATATTATATCTAATATTTTATAAAACTAATTCTAATTACTAACTACATATAAAATCTTATCTACCAATGATTTCATTTGACCTTAATGCACATGACACAAAGTTGTTTTTTTGAAGAATAAAATTACAACCTATGGATAGGAAAGGAAAAGGATGCCATGAGGTTGCCACATAAGTAGGTTCAATAAAACTAACTTCGATCAAACCCACATTATATCAAAACTACTTCAATAATATCCATGCTCCAACTCTATAAAACACATGTGCCCTGTATTTCTATTACACAAAAATTGTAAAGTGTGTTCTAAAACCAAAGCAATGGGAAGAAAAAGGAATAGATGAAATACGACTCGATGATCATAACCCATAGAAAAAGAAATTAAATTTAATATATATATATATATATAAAGAAGTGTGATATTAAAGTGGAAAAGGTATGTTTAACTTTATTTTTATAGTAAAACAAATATAGTAGGTATGTTAATTTCATGATATATATATATATATATATATATATAGTTGATAACTGAGAGGGGGGGTGAATTAGTTATCTTAATTATTTCTACTTTTTGAACTTTCTTAACAATTAATATAGCATCAATTCAATTAAACAAACATAACCAAGAAATGGAAATACACGTGACAATATTTTTGACATGGAAACCCTATTAAGGGAGAAAACCATGGGGTGATTGACCCAAGATTGTATTCTCTGTTAGAAGAATAGAAATACAAAATGACACTTGCCAATTAGGGCTCACTGCCCGAGCACACTGCTCATAAGAGGCTCACTGCCTACAAGAGACTCACTGTCTACAAGTTGTAAGAAGAATAATAAGATCCTTGAACTGATGAGAAGCATCCACATATGTTGAGGTTCAGTTCTGGTTAGGCTTAATACACTGATCTGCTGCACTTCATCCTTCCTCTCTTCGGTGCTATTAACCTGTCACATATCGGACCTGTCTTTCTGCTTTCACACTGTTCTTCTACTTATCTTTGCACACCACAACACACAACATATATCTTCATACCGAAATCAATCTGGTGTATATATATATATATATATATATATATATATATATATATATATATATATATATATATATATATATATATATATATGCACCAAGGATTTCATCCACTTTCTAGTCAGCATCCAGAATAGTCAATATTTATCCAAACTCTGATATGTCGGTTGAATACTTACTTATCAAGTAATGCGGATCAAAGGGATGATTATAGAAATCATCAATCATGTCGGTCAATCATGAATGATACCTTAAGAATCTTGATCACCATCAACATCTCATCTGGAATAATGTCTAATGCTCTGCTGGTCAGTTCTTCCTCTGTCTGCACTGCCAAACAGGACTCCAATACTTGAATCCTCATATCTCTTCACTCTTTCATCACCGGAGGCTCAATTCCTAGATTCTATCCATCAAGGTACTCCTCTTGACTTTCCCAAGTTCACACTTTCCAAAGATACTTCCTCTAAGAGATCCGAACCTGACTATCAGACCTTGCCACAACACTCTTCAATATGACTTCCGATATAGGCACACTATGTCTTGTGGATGTGTGGGATGAACTTTGTTGCCATCAATGACAACAATCATGAAGCTCCAATGTGTCTCTTGCCAACAATCTCCCCCTTTGGCATTGATGGTAACACTTAGTGAAAAATGACTAAGTGTTATACTATACTCCCCCTTGGTTGATGCTCTCTTCTAATGTACACTTTTCCGGAGCTCCCCCTTAGCTGGATTCTACATTTTTCACTTTTTGTCACTCCCCCTTTGACATAAATGGCAAAGGGTAGGGTCTGCACACCAAATTCCAAAAAATTGAACTATACTTAGCCGTATAAGTATATAAATAGGTTATACTTACATATACTATAGTATGTCTGCAAAAGTTGTCTTCAATTGTACAACTTCTGTCGCCTAACTCTGCTTCATCCTGTCCAAAATTGAGATGTGACCACTCAACAAGAATGCAAAAGCTTCTGCCCTCTTGAGATCTGTTGGATCACTGGTCTGGGCTGTGGTCTAAGCATCAGTTAGAGCCTAATGCATGGCCTCTAACATAGGGATAATGATTCTTCTAAGTTCATTCAACCTACTTATTCTATTTTTCTTCTCCTTCTCAAGCTTCTTCATTTCATTTATGACTGCAATAGTCTGACACTCTTGATTTACTATGGAGGAGGATAGAGGATCAAAACTTTGAGATAAACTTAATAGTTTATCCTCTTGCTCTTTTACCTTCTTCTCAATGTTCTTGGTCACTTTAGGCTAGGATAAATAAAATTTATAAATATCACCGCCATCTTTGAGAGCATTTTCTAAGCTCTTTAACCCAATATTCATAACTCTCCTATCATTGGTTATTAACCCTTGTACTTCTGATAATCTTTTTACCAAAAACTCTTTTCAGACCTTATCTTCTGCTAACTTCTCTAATGAATCAAAGTGTGTGCTCACACTATTTACTAGAGTTTTAAGATTACCAGATGAGGAGGCTGAGGGATCCTTCTAAAAAGATGGCATGATCTTTTCCAGTACACTGGATGCAATGTCTATGATCTTGCAATCCTCCATGTGAGACTTTAGGAGTTTTTCTTTTTCTTTTGCCGAAGTAAAGGATGCTAGATTTATGGTTTGAACCGGGGAGAGGGAGTCAAAATTGAGTGGTCCTTGAAGAAGTTTCAGTTCATCAAATTCCATCATTTCCTTGGTTAAGAATTCTTCTACTACTTCTGATGTGTCTCTTGCCGGTGACAGGGTTTTGTCCCCTTCTATAGCCTTACCACTATCATCTGTGGCCTTTGCTATTGGCATTTTCTCTTCTTCTACAGCCTTATGACTGACATCTTCTTTTTGCTTCTCTTCTTCTTCTTGACTGATTACTCTTTCATCTCCTTTAGATCCAGAATCTGCAGGGGAAACCGGAGGAGAGATGTTTGCTTGTTCATGGATCTCCTCTTCTGGAGCAGTGAATTCTAAGTCCTTATCCTTTTCCTTTACCTCTTCTACTACCATCTCATTAGATTCTTCTTTGTTATCCATTCCTGAGGGATCATTACCTAAATCCTCTATAACAGGAATATTGAATCTTTTACAGGCATTCCGTAGGATTTCTTCTGTTTCTTTTGCCACTTTATCAGTTTCTCCAAGCATGAGCTGATTCATTCTAGCCTTACTCTGGAACTCATCCTTGCAATCTTTGAAGATCATATCCATTTGTTTTGGAGTAATAGAAGGATAGAGCTGAATAGCTATCTATTCTCTAATCTCTAAGTCCTTAGCCTTGGCATTTTCTTTTCTCATTTCAAGTTCCTTTTCTAAACTTTTAGGAATTAGAGAAATTATTTTAATAAAAGCTTTATTGTATATGTTCAAGTACTTAACTATGGCTTCCTCCAAGATTTTTCTATCTGCATCATTATATGCATCATAAAATTCTGTTATTGGTTGTAGGTTCCCATCCATAGTAACTGCTTTGACTACATCATCTAAGGACAGAGTGGGCCTTTCAACAAACTCTTCTATCTCTGCTTTCTTGTCTTCACCAGATACTTTCTTCTTCTTCTTCATCTTCTTTACCTCCTCATCTGACTCAGTCTCTTCATCATCCTTCTGACTGATGTAAGACCTTATGGCCTTTGTCTTAGTTCTTTTCTCTGCTTTACTGGATGATTTTGCTTCCAATTTTGATGCCTTTGAGCTTTTAGCAGTTGTAGGAGCAGAGGTCTTAGAGGATCTGGTCCGAGAGGGGACTTCCACTGAAGCACCTTCTTTCTCTGCTTTTTCTTTTTCTTTCTCTACCCTTTCTATCTTTTCTCTATTTGTATCAAGTGCCTCCTTGGATATCCCAAATTTCTTAGTGACTTCTTCAACTTCCCTTCTTACTTTCCTCTTTGTCTCCAGTTGTCTAAGTTCTACATGAATCTTTACACTCAACTCTTCAAAGGTTCCAAACCTTTCTGCCTTGGGGTCCTTGGGTTGACTAAACAAGTGTTGAACATGTAGATCTACAATTTTCTCATCTACGTCATACCCCATTGGCATGATCCAGACTATCCTTGGCTCCATAGCCTCCATTAGGCACTGATCAGTTTTTACCATAAAGCAAACTATATCCTTATACTTTTCAACTAGAGATTTGGGAATTCTCTCTCTTTCTTGCATCCTACTCTAAAAATTCTTGAAATAACCCCATAGAGCTATATTTCTAGCCTTAGCATTCCCAAGCCCATGCAAGTAGTCTCTAATTTGAATGGCAACAGGTCTGTCATTCTGCCATACCCAACCACTGGATCTGGGTAACTCATTCATAAAGTAGAAAAACAAACACAATATTAGTCCACCATACTTAAAGGAGTTCTTGTCCTTCTTGATCTTCTGTAAGTTTTCCATTAGTTGGCTTAGGAGTTCACAAAGATCATAATCTACATTCTTTCTCAACATTTCATATGTAGTATACACAGCAGTTCTGAGTACTAAATTCTCCCTGCTGGAGTGATATATCTTATAGCCAATTATCATAGATGCAAACCTGATATCCAGATCAGAGATATCTTCTATGGTCATTGCTCTCTTATCAAATTTTGATCTAGTAGCCTCACTCATAGTTTGGTTTTTGATAGATTTGAGAACTGGTATCCCACCGGAAGAGTGCGAACCGGTTACTACCCTAATTGCATCCTTAGTGATCTTAAATGGTTTATCCAACCATAAGAAGTTATCATGCACTCTGCTCAACACATACCAGACCCATTCATCTTCTTCAAAATAGGGGAAATGAATGCACTGACCAAAATGCTTATCCTGGATGGCTTGGTACTGTGGTTTGAGTTCAAAAGCATCATCTATTAACTGATTGTAATAAATATTTGCCAGCTTGGATTCCCCAAAATCTTCAATGTTCACATGAATGTAAACCCTAACATCTTCTATATACAAAATACCATGCGAAATGTTGGAAAATGCACCTGAGGGATCCACTTCTAGAGATTTGTATGGATGCTTCTTAAATTTAGGGTGTGGCCGATCAGAAATCTTCACCACATTCAGAGTAGCCATCTTTCAAAGATTTTTAGAGAGATATTCAAGAATGGAAAATACCTTTTACGCTTCTAGGTTTCATGGAGAGAGCCGGATTGATTGTTGGATGAATCATCTTCTGCAGGTGATCTTTGATGGGCTTGAGGGAATTTGTTGCAGAGCTCCTTTTCACTTCTTCTTGAATGTAGAATGAACAAGTGTTTAATAAGAAAACCCTTATATTACTCTGTAAACCCTAATACCAAGTTGCAATAAATGCTCAAATTAAGTCATTCCGGTTTGCCTTGTTTTCCTTATTCAGATGACTTGATGAACCGGATCAATCTTGTTCTAAACATCTTACGGATCTTCCATATCTTAACCACAATTTATTTAGATGTTTCTCTTATGAACCCTTTAATCCGCAACTCTCCTTGTGCCAGTTCCAGCACCAATTAACTGGCTGGGGGAAAAAGTTTTTCCTTGTGTCTCGCCTTGAGCTAGAGCTCACTTTTTAATTTCCAGAAGGAATATTAGCACCAGATTCTAGTGCGGATCCATCTCCTATATTTTCTATACTTCTCTTCACCTAAATCTTGTTCATCTCACTTTGAACTTCATCCGCATTCACTTTTCTTTTTTCCTTGTCTTGATTCTGATTATGATGTACCGGACCTCTTTTGTCCTGATTCTTGCTTCTACAGAATTTGGCAATATGACTGGATCTATTGCAATTGTGGCAAACAACATTTCTTTGCATATTTGATTGATGTCCTTTTGATCTACATTGATTAGCCATATGACCCATTCTATTACATTTGGGGCAGTATCCATTGAAGGATGGATATCTTTGAGCATTAGGTTGCCTTACCAGAGGTCTTCTAGGCATGTTCCTTGGATTTTCTGATCCAAAATTCTTCTAACCAGATCCAGAGCTTTCACCTTTCTCATATCCCAAGCCACGCTTGTCATCTACCCTCTTTTGGCTTTCAAGAAGAACTTCAAGTTGAGTAGAACTTATCTTGAATTTTTCTTTGTATTCATTTGCTATTTGAAGATCCTTTTTAAGAGTGTTAATTTGATCCTCAAGTTTTTCTTCATTAGCTCTAGCATCTTCAAGATCAAATTCTAGATGCTTGATTATTCTATCCATTTTGTGGTAGTCTTCTGACTTCTCCTTGAGAGATTGTCTTAGATCATCTTCAGTTTTTCTTTTCTCTTCAATTTCCTGGGTGAATTTCATAACTCCTGATTCCATTTCATGTCTTACTATAATGACCTCTTTTGATAACTTTTCACATAACTTGGTTTTCTCCTTCAGATCTTCATTTGAACCATTGTCTTCACTTTGACTTGCCAATTGCTAAAGTAGATCTTTTCTCTTTTTCATAGAGATACTCAGCTTCTCTTTTAGTTCATTTATGAAATCATCAGCCTATTTGAGTCTTTCCTTCAATTCACTGACTTCAAAGTTTGATTGCTCAATATCATCTAGGGCAGACTGAAGTTGCTCCCTCATACCATACACATCCATTTTAGTTCCCAGATCTTCCTCAAGCTGTTAGGTTCCTTTTGGAGGAACTTGGCTTTGATACCAATTGTTGATAACTGAGAGGGGGGGTGAATCAGTTATCTTAATTATTTCTACTTTCTGTACTTTCTTAACAATTAATGTAGCATCAATTCAATTAAGCAAACATAACCAGGAAATGAAAATACACATGACACAATATTTTTGATGTGGAAACCCTATTAAGAAAGAAAACCACGGGGTGATTAACCCAAGATTGTATTCTCTATTAGAAGAATAGAAATACAAAACGGCACTTGCCAATTAGGGCTCACTGCCCGAGCACACTGTTCACAAGAGGCTCACTGCCTACAAGAGACTCACTGTCTACAAGTTGTAAGAAGAATAATAAGATCCTTGAACTGATGAGAAGCATCCACATATGCTGAGGTTCAGTTCCAGTTAGGCTTAATACACTGATCTGTTGCACTTCATCCTTCCTCTATTTGGTACTGTTGACCTGTCACATACCGGACCTGTCTTTTTGCTTTCACACTGTTCTTCTGCTTTTCTTCACACACCACAACACACAACATATATCTTCATACCAAAATCAATCTGGCATATATATATCTGCACCAATGATTTCATCCACTTTCTAGTCGGCATCCAAAATAGTCAATATTTATCCAAACTCTAATCTGTCGGCTGAATGCTTACTTATCAAGTAATGCAAATCAAAGAGATGATTATAGAAGTCATCAATCATGTCGGTCAATCATGAATGATACCTTAAGAATCTTGATCACCATCAACATCTCATCTGCAATAATGTCTGATGCTCTGCTAGTCAGTTCTTCCTCTGTCTGCACTGCCAAATAGGACTCCAATACTTGAATCTTCATATCTCTTCACTCTTTCATCACCGGAGGCTCAATTCCTAGATTCTATCCATCAAGGTACTCCTCTTGACTTTCCCAAGTTCACACTTTCCAAAGATACTTCCTCTGAGAGATCCGGACCTGACTATTGGACCTTGCCACAACACTCTGTTCTTGCTTACCAGACCACAACACTCTTCAATCTGACTTTCAGTATAGGCACACTATGTCCTACGGATGTGTGGGATGAACTTTGTTGCCATCAATGACAACAATCATGAAGCTCTGATGTGTCTCTTGCCAACACACACACACACACACACACACACACACACACACACACACACACACATATATATATATATATATATATATATATATAAGTAACATGTGCTCATGGACATATATGGTATTGCTTCTTACTCTCCTCTTCTTAAGCTCCTGCTATAGTGCACTGAACATAAGATTCAACAAGATTACCCTCTCATATCCTAGGATGTGATGTCAGGATAGAGGTATATTTGTGGGATATAGAGGTTAGAGTGATAAGGAGACTATATAAATTTTTTCCTATAGTTATTTTTTTCTTCACATTCTTCTCTCTCTTCCAATTATAGACCTTTACCTTGGATATTTTTCATCTAGCCTCTTTCTTCTTCTAAGACCTATTAATTTTGGCTAAGTTAGATTCCCCATCCCAAGCCTTACACAAACTTGAGACCTTTTAGTACCATGTCTCTTAGTGACACTCTACTCTATTGGGTGGTTTGTCTTACAAACTAGAGATAGAGGTATATCGAAAGGTGAGAGTGATAAGTTTAAGTAATAAGGAACACTTCTGGTAGACACAAGGATAATAATTAATAGTATATAGTTTTAAAGGTTTCTAGAATATAAAGTTTGGGGTTTCTATGATTATTTGCTTAAGGTTTAAGAATTAGGCTAAGGGTTCAATATTTAAGGATTAGGGTTTAGATTTTAAGGTTAAGGGTTTAGAGTTCAAGGTTAGGGTTTAAGAGTTTAATTTTAAGGGTTTAGGGTTCACATTTGAGGTTTAAATTTTAATTTTTTGGATTTAATAGTTAATTCCTAACATTTGGATTTAGTGGCTTATGCTTAGTGCTCTTTGATTAGTATTTAGATTGAGTTGTCTATGTACAAGGTTTGATTGTAAGGTTCATTGGTCATGGTTCAAGGTTTAAGGCCTAAGGTTTAGATTTTAGGGTTTAGGGTTCACATTTGACTTTAAACTTTCTACATTAAGAGTACATACAAATAAATGTGACCAAAATAAAAGATTAAAAATTCAAGTTAAAAAAGCTATTCTACACCTAATGCAACCTCAATTTAAGTGAAGGAATCTATAAAACATAAATGAAATAACAAAAGAAATCTCACTAAACATGATCCCTACTGTGGTAAAGGTGGTTGTCTTGAATTTTAAAAAAAGAAAGTTGGTTGCTTTTACCAACGACATAATACTAAGTAGTCAAGGAACATATGAAAATGTCTTGGAAAGATGGAATTTATAGAATTCCAAATGGAGGGATCAATGGTGGAGATCGACTAAGAGATCAATGGTGAGGATTGATTTGGTGTAGTTGGGAGATGCATGGTGGAGGATTAAAGGTAATTTTGTAATTTCTTTTTGATTTTTGGGAGATGGTTATGAAATGGAAGGTGGAGAATAAAAGTAATTTTCTAATTCTTTTTATTCATTTTTGGGTGGTTGAGTTGAAAACAAAAGATTTAATAAATTAATATTTATTAAGTCATGTGAGTCAAAAAGAGTCCAAATTGAGTTGGTAAAAGTGCTAATGATGCATATTTCACCTCTACATTGTGCCCCCACCTTGCTTTGATTTGAACTACCATGAATCATTCATGTCAAAGAAAACAAGTATCCACCATGGATATAAATGATAATCAAGTGTACAAAGGATATGGATATGGATGGTGAGTCACATGTGATCCAAGTAATAATAGTTTTTTCTTCAAATTTACACACAAAATTCATCTAGTAGTATTTAATAGAAATATGAAATAATCATGAAAAACACCTAGTAATTGATGTCAACATCCAATGTGTAAGAAATAAAAAGAGGTATAGAATCATGTAAAAAACTACTATAATCTAAAAAAAGAGATAATGGTGTAGGATTACAAAGAAAATAATTGTAACTAGTAAAGGAAGAGATATAAGATTGTTGAGCATATCAATTTAACCATTCCACCAGTGATAAAATATGGTGTAGGACTTCCGACAAGCCATTATAACTATAACAAGTTCAGTGTATGATCATTGGTTAGATTGTTGTAACCAAGAGAATTTGGTGTATGACCTTTAGAGAACAACTATAACTATAGTCATAAAATAATGTTAGTGGTATAATATGCATCACTCCAATTGGTTGCATACAAAAGGAGACAAGGAATTATATAGGAGAACAAATATTATGTGAAAAGATGTAACATATAAATTCAATAATCATGTTATAGTGTCATAGATATCATTGTGTAACAAGAATCAAATAATGTATCAAGATATGATCATGTGAAAATAAGTGAATAAATGCGATCACATGCCCCCAATGCTTCCCCTAATGGTGAGAAAAATAAATAATCAATAGTGGCCAATGTGCTAGATGTGATCATGTAAGTATAGAAGCATGTAATATAAACATGCATGCATAAGTAGATGCCATGTAAGACATGCACAATCATGCAAGGTCTAATATACACATATTAGTGTATAGGTGAAAGTTGAAAGTTGTGTCCTCTTTATAAAGGAATTAGCTAACATTGATCTAACTTTTTTCTTGGATCACTTGAAAGTGACATACATTTTGAATTTTGAGATGATATAAACTAATGAACTATAGATTTTTTAGTGTAGTTTATGATTGTACTTTTTTAAAGTAAAAAATTATTTGGATGCAGTTTTTTATAAAATTTACACTATAATTTAATTTGACATAATCGAATCCTAATAAAACATCACAATTTGACACATTGTGAAAAATACCTCCTACTTGTCACTATAATTTATTGTTGATAAAGTGTTGAAAATGAGGTTTATGGGGCATCTACTTTTTTATAGTATGTTTCAAATAAAATTTCCTTACTTTTTTATATTGATAGTTTGAGACATTAGTGCATGAATTAGTTTTTTGTTCATTTTGATAAATATGTATTTTTTCATAAATCTTAAAAGTGTTATGTACTATAAACAAAACTATTTTGAGGGTCCTCCACATTTATTTTAACTATTTATCCAATATAGACAATGATTATATCATGTCAACATGGAATCTCAAGCTCTTGTGCATTATATTTTAATCGAACTTTAATATTTTTACTTAAGAAAATAATCAATGTTATATTTAGGTGTTTTTGATATTGATAAAAGTGGGTTTTTGAAAGGACTTGGACCCTTTTACAACAAAGTGGCCAAAATAAATGGTACAAATATCATGAGATATGGGACAAATAACACAACACAAAAATGGTAGCCATGCTACTACACAACAAAATAAAAACAACAAATACACAACACCCAAGGATCAAAAAAATACACTATGCTTGATCTTGTTCTAGCAAATCTAACTCCCTTGATCTAAGGGTGGGAGCTAGAAACAGATTTTGTGAGGCCTTTATTTCTTCTATAAAAAACCATCCAAGATAACCTTGAATCCAAATCCTTAGAATGGGGAGAGAGGATGGAATCCTCAATGGACGCCTCCACCATAGATAAATCACACAGAGAGGGATAACTTAGTCCACCTTATATTTGGGTGTTGATGTCATACTTTTACTGAAAAAAAAAAAAATATAAACAATAGTAAAAATATTAAAATATTATATTTTTGAAAAATACGATTTTAAATCTACAAAAGGGTACTTTAATATTTTTCAAAAAAATACTATTTACATGAGTATAAGTTACTAAGGAACATTAAGTTTTTTGAATAATATCAACTTTTTTTGTGAAATTGACACCAAAGTGATGCTACACATGCATCTAGTAGAATTCCTATGTAGAAAAGTTATGGTCTAGATTTATTTTATCTTGAATAAATCAAGCTAGAACACATTTCATCCCAACTTGAATTTTAGTTGGAAATTCTTAAATTTTGATGTACTAAAAATTTGGCCTAAAAGGCAACACAAATTTGAACTTTCAACTATACACAAGTGCAAGGAATATCCAAGTGAACATCATCAAAAGAGATAGGATGAATAACATAAATACGATGCCTCCCCTAAGTGGGGGAAACATAACAAGCATGACATAGACACACATGACATGTTAGAGACATACACATAGATAAGAGACAAAAAGAAAGACATCATAGAGAAGGTGAAATGACAATGATGTAATGAAAATGAAAAAAAGGCATAAAAGACATGAGAAAGGAGGAGTACGTAAAACATGGCTCAATAAAGAAATGCCAAAGACATAATACCATAAAAAAATAGGTTATGTTTTTGGTTAGCACTATGACAATGTTATTAATCACTCACTAATATTGCATCATCCAAAATCCATAGGGAAAACAAAAAAGAAAGAGAAAAGAAGACAAAATAAAAGGAAACTTACTGAAATCTAAAGTGGCAAGTCATGTAAAAGAAAAGAGCATCAACTAATGCATGCATTAATGTCATCATCATCTCACTTGGTAATCTCAATATCCTTGTACTTAATATCTAAATCCTTTTGTAGTAGAAGATATTCCTTACTATGTAATGTAGTTCTCTTGAAAAAATGCTAGAAAGAGGCACCATTTCTTATTTTCCTTTCCCTAACCATAGTTCATCTTTTCTTGAACACACATCTACTTGTAAATTATAATATTCTTTAGTGTTCATATCTTTCTTTGAAACCCATGTAATTTGATCAACCTTTGAAAAGTAGTAGATCTGTATCTATTATCCATAATACTTCTGTTTATTTCATATTTTCTTAGCACATATAAAATTTCTTTCTCATGAGAACTTTTTAGTAAAGGATATATTGAAACCCTTATGCTAATAAACTAGTTTGTACCACATGTGGTTTTGTATATTGTACCTTTTTGTCCTTGATCATAATATGATGGTGTTATGGAGTAAAAAGTAGACACATGGCTTTTTACCTCCTAGTTTAGCTCCTAGGTCCCCATGTTAACATTATACAAGATAAATACTCATCTTAATGCAAAATCCCCTGAAACCCATGACAAATGGGAACTAGGGGCCCATTTTATGCCTTACTCTGGACTAAAAAGGCACCTTGGGACTTGGGCACCCATGCCCAACTCCTCCCTAATTGGTCGGGGCAAAATTTAATATATGTTGGCATAGGACCTTTAAAAAGGTTTCCCTTTGTTGGCTCTTTTGATTTAATTCATGAATGTTAGTGGGAAAGCATATATAAGTGAGTGTTTGAATTCATTTTGATATAGGTTGATGATAGAAAACTTATGATCTTGGAGAAAAGATCATTCAAAGCAATCATTGTGTTGTTGTAGTTTTGGAATCATCATCAATCTCCTTATGAGTTGAAGGATCTTCATTCTTAGGACTAAGGTTGAACATCTTTGAGGTGACATCATTATTTTTTGAATCATTTCATCATTTGGTTTATCTTTAGCCTATGCCTTGCTAGGGCATGCTCTCTCTCTCTCTAACAACGGTGTTGGGAAGCTTGAATGCTATCCCAAGATTTGACTAAGGCAAATCCCTAAACACCACAACCCCCAAACCCCTTTTCTTCTTGTGTGTAGGTTACAGGTGTGAAGTTTGAAGAAGTAAAGGTACATGAAGGCTGTGTAAGGGAAAGGGTTTCAAGATCTATAAACAATTTGTAGAAATTCCTCTGCAGAAGACTTGGACACCCATCTCGGCATCCTCCTGCTCAAACAAACACTATATTCAGCATCAGGATACCTCCTGGGACATTTCTCCAGTTTTGATTTTCTAAAAATCTTGACTTTCTAGACTTGTACACCTGCCCCATGGTCCTCCAACTTTTTATCTTTCATGGAATAGGTCCTGATATCTCTCTAATCATCTTTGTACATTTGATTTTTGGGTTTCAGTCATCTTCTATATGTTACAAGCTGATTATCTTATAATTAGGGTTTTACTCATACTTATCCTAGGTAGGGTTTGATAAAAGGCTTGGTTGAATCATATCTTTCCATAGCAATCTTGAGTACAAAATCAGTAGCTAATTCCTCTTTCATCTTGTAGTGACTTGGATTGGTTTTGCCCTTGAATGTTATTGTGGAAGAGGGTTTGATCTAGTGTATACAAACTAGCTTACATCATTCATATTTTCCATACATAACATTTTGGTGAACCCATAGCATAGATAATTTATATCTTTCTGAGTGTTGAAGTTAGGTCTTACATTAATTCATATCATACTTATCATTATTTATTGAAAAATCTTGCATAAATTTGAAAAAAGTGAAAAAAATAAGCATTCTAGGCTTGCATAAAGGCATAGTTTTGCATTATTTTCATTGCATATCATTGAAAACATTTAATTTTCTGATTTTTACATTAGATTTGATCCATATTACATAAATTAATCATTTCATGATATCACATCTTGCATTTGAAGATCTCATTTGCTAGGGTTTTGTTAAAAACTTGCATCTTTTCCTATAACCTAGTTATTTGCAAAGCTAGGGTTTGTAGTCAAAATCTTATTTCAGATTTTTCTGCTCTCATAAACATTCATTCAAATCTGATTTTTAATTGTATTGTCGCATCATTTGACAATCTTGCTTTGAAATGTTCAATGTTTGTATTTACACATTGTGTATTTCAACAAGCATAATTACCTTAATCTTATTGATCATACTATTGGTTAGTGCATTAAGTGTTATAGGACTTTTCATGAGTTGTATAACCCACTGCCATACTAGAAACATCTTTGTAATGAGAAGTTTTAGATTAATGGGTTCTAGTGCTTTCAATAGCGATGATATGCAAACATCAGAAAACCCATTGCACACCTACTTTACAAAGGGTGAATCAACATCTTTGTAAGATGTCATAAATACCACCATGATGGAGGAACAAAATTTTCATGATGTTGAGGATGTGATTGATGTAGTTTCACATGTGCCTAATGAACAAATTCAGAAACTTGACAAACAACTAGCTGATTTCCAACAAATTGTAGAACATGCACATCTAGCTCAAGAAGTGGTACCTATTGTTGAAGGTATAAGAGGATTGTTACAAGAAGGACAAGAAGGTGTTGACATGCTTCGTGGATTTGCCCACATAGTGGAACATAACATTATGCTAGCGGTTATCCATGTGAATATCATTGAAAATGTGTCATCAATGACAAATATAAACTCACAAGTATCAACACCCATACTGACTACTGGCATATCCACGTTTACATAATCAATTCTAACCACTAATCCACATGCTTGTAGTAATGCTACCACTACCATGGGAACATCCACTAGAAATAATTATAAAGATGTTACATTTAATTATCAAAACTCAACACCTCATGTCTCTATACCCATGCATACTTATTCTCAACCACCCATTACCTCCATTTATTACCGACCACCTTTTAATTTCATGACTTCAACATCAAATCCACCTCTCTCAAATCTGCAAACTACTTCACCCAATGATGCTTTCCTAAACCAACTTTATAGAGTATGTCATCCTTACAACAAAAAGTGACAAACTTGACTAATGTTTCCTCTCAACCTACTTTACCAACATATCATTCTCACAATCCTTTATCTTATTCAATTCTAAGAGCTCAAATGCCTGGCAAATTTGAGACTTCTCATTTTGAAAAGTACGGTGGTAAAGGTGATCTTAATACTCATGTGGCAACATTCACAACAATGTGTAGTGATTTATTCTTTAATGAGGAATTGTTAGCAAAACTCTTTCCTCAATCTCCCAAAGATACCGCTTTGGAGTGGTTTTGCTCTCTACCTCCTAACTCAATAAATTCCTTCTCATATCTAGTTGATCAATTCTTGCAACACTTCCAAGCAAACATTGGACCTTCTATCTCATTGATTGATTTGGTCCATTGTAAACAAGGTTTGAAGGAGAAATGAATAGAATTCATCAGTTGATGTCAAGCTCTCATTACGCAGATACAATATCTGATTAAAGATGATAATATTCAAAAAGTATTCAGTATGAATTTACAACCAAACATACGCAACAAGCTATTATTGATGAAGTATAGTTCTTTTCAACACTTATGCACAACTCTCTAAGATTACCAAATTTTAGCTAGTCAGTATGAGAATCATACCTCATCAACTCCTGTTGGTCAATCCATAGCTGGAGCATCTCAAAATTCATTCAAGAAGAATAATAGGAATTTCATTAAGATCAATAGGCAACATTTGAATAATTTTCAATCACAAGTGTCTGCTAGTCCAAAGCCTACTTAGACACTATTTCAATTCAAATAGGAACAAAGATAATTTACTCCATTATCAGATTCTCTCCATTTGATAATGACTCAAGTGGTGAACAAAAATCTTTTGAAGCTTCCTCCTGCTCATCTTTTCGACATTAGTAAGCCACAAGGATGCTTATTGTCACTATCACTACTCACCAGGACATGATATCGAAAGATGTATGTGTCTGAAACATGAAATTCAAGACCTCATCAACTCTAATGTGATACAAGTTGCTGGTGTGAATGAACATGTAAATAAGTCGGTAGCCCTGCCGAATCAAAACTTACAAATCTTCACTAATCCTTTTCCTAAGCATAGCGACAACAATATGGTGGAACAAAATATAATGGAGACTAAAGATGACTATCTTGACTATGATGACATAGTTGGTATGATAGAAGTGGATAAGGTAACAAGTGAAGACTTACCTCATCCACGAGGAAAAGGTATCTATGTTAAGGTTCCTCCTCCATTATCCTTTTATGGATCAGGAGATAACCAAAATGCACAAGATACACATATGGAACAACCTATATGTAATCACTTAAAACAAGAGAAAGTGGTGATGATGAGAAGCATCCCCTTCCATCATGAAAGGCTCATTCATGAAGAAACGTAGAATAAGAAAGCAAAAGAAAAGAAAAGAACAAGGCATGAATCATCGGTGGAAAAAGGTAATGGGTCCCCTCCCCGCAAGCAACAAAATCTTTCAAACATAAAAAGTCTAGAGAGACAAGCACTGTCTGGCCATCTTGGAAATAAACATCAATCAGGTATGAGTTCCTCACACATTTTCCCACACTTGATGGAGCACCTCTCTAAGATGCTTGAAAGTTTGGCATCCTCTTAAATTAGATATATAATTTATATATCATTGTGTTGTGTTGTGTTCCCCCGTGTTGTGTTAAATATTGTTTAGATCTCTTTGGATGACCCTTGATATTCTTGTAAGGTCAAGGATACAAAGAGATCACCTCTTTTGTGACCATTTTTCTATTTGTCTCTCTATTCTTGTATTGTCCTCTCTCTTATTGTAATTGTTGTATGTTGTGTCTTGGGGGCATAACATTGTGGAGGATATTTTGGGGGCATCTTCCCACATTGTAAACCCAAGTCACTTTGTCTCCTCTCTCATTTTTAGTGTTTCCATTCTTGAGTGGCTCTACTAGTTGGCGGATAATTAAAACAAATAAATACTAATAAGGATCGTGTGTCCCTACAACAAGAAAGAAAAAATGGACCTAGTCCATAAATGAGGATGGGGTTCATATATAATTACAGACACTTGACTAGTAGAATCACTTTGTGGTGTGATTCGTATTATGATATTTATTGTAACAAACCTTTGCAATACTCTAGATCTATCTCTATGCACTTTGGATTGTTTTGTATATCAACTTGTAGCTACACTCGGTTCTGAGATACCTGTAAGTATATCCTTGGTATATGATGTTATATGTTAAACATTCATGAATTGATTTGGTTATTATCTTAGAGTAATATTTTCTAACCAAAGCCTATGTTGTTAGCAAATGATAATGGTGTGTTTTTGGGAACATTTAGAGATCATGGCACATGTCACCTTTAGGATATGATCTTTGTGAAAGCTCTTGTTCCCTTGCATGTTTTCACTTTACCTTAAATGTGCTTGATACCGGCAAGTAGGATCAACCACTTTAAGGTTGGGGCATTTATGATGATAAATGCTTGGATATTTTAGATATTGATAAAGTGTATTTGCGTACACTTCCTTTTCACAATAAGACATCTTTGTGATGCAGGTGGGGTTGTGTACTTTGATTTGTTACGTATATCTTCATTCTCATAAGGACTTCACCTCTAAGGTGACATCATTCTTGATTGAATCATTTTATCATTTGGTTTATCTTTAGCCTCTACCCTACTAAGGCACACTCTCTCTCTAACAACGGTGTTGGGAAGCTTGAATGCTATCCTAAGATTTGACTAAGGCAAATCAATAAACACCACAACCCCTAAACCCCTTTTCTTCTTATGTACAAGTTACAAGTGTGAAGTCTGAAGAAGTGAAGGTACATGAAGGTTGTGTAAGGGAAAGGGTTTTAGGATCTAAAAGTAGTTTGTATAAATTCATCTATAGAAGACTTGGGCATCTGCCTCGACATCCTCCTACTCAAACAAACACTGAATCTAGCATCATGATACCCCCTACGACATTTCTCCACTTCTGAGTTTCCAAAGATACCAACTTTTTGGACTTGGGTGCCCACCCCGTAGTCCTCTGACTTTTCATCTTCTATGGAATAGGTCATGATATCTCTTTGATCATCTTTGTACATTTGATTTTTGGGTTTCAGTTGTCTTCTTTCTGTTACAAGTTAATTATCTTATAATTAGGGTTTTACTCATACATAACCTTGGGTTTGATAAAAGGTTTGATTAAATCATATCTTTCCATAGCACTCTTGAGCACAAAATTATTAATTGAGTCCTCTTTCATCTTGTAGTGAATTGGATCGGTTTTGTCCTTGAATGTTATTATGGAAGAGGGTTTGATCTAGTGTACACAAACTAGCTTACATCATTCATCTTTTCCATACATAATAGATGGTATGAAAATATTTTTTCTTTACCACTATAGTCTACTTATGTCTTTCAAATGCTTTTATTTTCTATTTATCTTCTTTCCACTATTCTTATATAATTTGCACATATTATACAAATCATCATTACACTCATATGATGGTCTCTTAGGTGTCTTAATAAATATATCTAAAGTGAAATTTATTGATTCTAATACTAGGACATATGGAGCTCTAGAAATAGTAATGAATTTACTCTTATGAACATATTTTATGCATTGATGTAACATAGAAGATACTTCTTGACATTGTTCAATCCAAGGACTACTAGGCAATAAATAAAAATTGATATGAAGTAGGAATGACATGACATAAAGTATATACTTTATTTCAAACCAATTTCCAAAAGTAAAATAATGCACTCCATAGTCTAAATCAAAACTCCATTAATCATCTTAAGAGAAAAACTTTGATGTGCATATTCTTGTCATTAAAACTGGCAAAAAACTCTTATATACAGGTATATTAAATTGATAAGTAGGATCAATAATAACAACCTTATTTGTTTGAAATCAATAGAAGATTTGACATATAAAGGATCATAATAATTTTTATATGGGATCTCATTAGGTGAAAATAAATAACTAGCATAGAATAAGATGTGCTAGCACCATGTTAACTCTAATGAAGCACATGCCCATGAACTAATTTTTAGAATTGTGTAAACAAATATTATTGAACTCATCAATATGGAAATGCATTTTTTTCTTAATGTTGTGCCTCAAATAAATACACATTAATAGATTGATTAAAAGGATTTGTGTAAATTTATAAATTTTATTTTGGGGGAGAAACTAAAATGATTGCCCCCATATTTAATGTACTTAACATGCATCATATTATTATCAAACATATCTTTAATCTTATGCAACAATGTAACACAATGTCGTGTTGAATGACCATTAACTCTATGATGGCCACAAAATGCTTTGTCATCAAAATATAGAGACACAAGATTTGAATTCAATACAAAGCCCAAATAGGAGGAAGAGTAATCATATTGGCACTAAGTGAACTTTTAAGCATGATAGGTACAAAATATCTTGAAGTATTTTAAACTTTCTTTTATTTGTAGGATTTAGAGTAATAACATTAGAATTTATAGCAACATGATTAGAATTTTGTCTCTTTTCTTGTTTTTCATTAGCTTTTCAAAACCTATTTTTTTGTTGAAACTTGGAAGGGTAAGATGATGTATAAGGAGCATGAGAAGATCCATGCTTTAGTGCATTAGCCTCAAGAAATTTAAATTCAATCTTCCTCACATTGGCACATAAATCCATGATAGAAAAATAACTATTGAGGTACACAATCTGTTGAACAGAAGGTGACAAGCCCTTAACAAATATTCTTCATAGCTCATTATCAGGAATTTGATAATATCTCTTAGTCGACAAGGATTGAAATTAAATAATATAGTCATGAATACATTCATTTGATTCTTATTTACAATCCACAAAGTATAAAATATTAACATTGTAGAAACTAATGTTGACATTAAAGTGATTCACAAAAGGATTTTCCAGATGGGAGAAGTGATGTATATATCTATGACAAGGTGAATATAACAATTAAATTGCATATTCATTCAAAGTCATTGCAAAAAGATTAGTCATAATCTTACCATCATAAACATAATCCAAAATTGTGGCATTAAATGATCTCAAGTGTGTCATAGGATCCCCTTTACCATTTTACATCTCAAACCAAGGGCCACAAATCTAGCTAGAAATGGATAACAAATAATCTTTAAAGTGAGTGTATTGTACTTGATTTCACTAGTAATGTCCTTTTTATTTCCAATGAACAATATTTTCTAGCACATGCTTTGTGATCTAACCTAGACTTCTACTATTAGATCTGTAATAGTGAAGTTCTAAAAGATTGGGAAATGAACTTGATTTTATTAGGGTTCATAATTATACATGTGATCCTAATCTAGAAAATCATGGCCTTGAACCTAATATGTGATCTTGAAGCTAATGTAAAACCTTGAATCTAGATATGTAGCCTTAAAGTGGGCACTTCTAATTTTTAGAATTTTGCTCATCTTCCTATTTCTAAAAATGGTGGGAATATGTGTTAGATTTTTCTATGGAAATAACAACTTAAAATCTAGAAAGCTAAAGGTAAACACAAAGAGAATATTAGAACTGAAATAAAATATTTATTCAAGATTACATCCAAATTACAAAATATAAGCTAGGTAGTGAGTTTATATAGATTAGTGAGAGGGTGGAGGTGGCAAAACTAGACAATAGAGAGAGGCCACCAAGAGGCCTAAAGATAGAAAGAGCATCTTCTCAAGATAGAAAATGCACCTCCCTTGTAGGATGGTGACACCTCAAACTACCCACTCACCTAATTAAACTCACTTTATTAACCTAAGCAAGCTTAATAATATGTGTAGGAAAAACCTTAGGTAAAGGGGAAAAACCTACAATAACATCCCCCCTTAAGCATAGCTTAGGTAGGTGAAAATATGGGCCTAACAAATGAAGCTTGATGAGATACACATGTACAAAGATTTATCCCCCAAAGAGAAGAAGCCCCCACAAATAGAGAGAGAACACCCCCAAAATAGAGAGACTAAGAGTGAAGGTCAAGATGACCCCCCTCAAAAAAGTGAGAAGGATAAAACCCTATGCAAGGAAGAATTCCCTCCCAAAAAAGAGATGAGAAGAGAGACCAATGAACCCCCCTCAAGTAGCCTCCTACACAAATGGTTGATGTTCAAAACAAAATGTGGAAGATGGTCCATGATCATCGAACAACATTCCTCTCTTTAGGAAGAAAAAAAAAACAAAGGTTTATGTAGAGTGTCTTACCATTCCTGAAAAGAATTTGAATGAAGAAGGATCAAGATAAATGATGTCTTTGATAACTACTCATGTCTCAATGCTGATGCTGAAAGATGTCACAACCAAATCAGGAGTCCAAGCCTAACTAATGAAAGTGACATTCCAGAACCAAGTGGAAATTGAAATAGTATAGGGTCCAAAGATGAAGATATCTCCTCTAAAGACAAGGATGCCTTGTCCAAATGCTACTCAAGGATCTCTAAGACAATGCCAAATTATGACAAATGTTGATATGATAGATTAGGTACCATAGAAGATTTAGGTATAGTAACCATGGATGGATGGTGCTCACCACAGGTAAGACAACTAAACCAGTGAGAATTTGGTACTTCTATAGATGGTGTCAACATGAATGATGATTGAGTTAGATATGTAGACTCATAAATATCTATATAAACTATCATTATAGAAGTAAATGTAGGCAAAGAAGGAATGGGAGGGTCTGAATGTGCCCTCATAACATTTAAAGAAGAATCAACTCCATATAAATTGTCATTAAATTGGAGATTAATGTCCTCAATATTGTCTCCCAAATCTAAAATGTTGGACTCTACAAACAAGCAAGAGATGTCAAGTAGAAGTGTGTCCCAAGGAACTATCTCTAGAAGATTGATGTAACCTATTGCACTAGATCACTAGAAGTAATGGAAGAAGCAACAATGGACTCAGATGGAGCAACATGTGATGAAGAAGGAGATGAGATCGCAATACATGTCACTTGACTACACTACTCATACTTGAATGATGTGTCCACACAAGATGCCTTAGTGTGAACATGTGAAATATCTTCTATTGTTGGATTAGAAGACTTTAGCAAACTGATGTCATTATCTATACAAAACTTTGTCTCAATTCATGAATATCCTTTATCATGCATTCATCTTCAATGTGATTTTTTTGACCATAGTAACCACATTTTACCTTCAATAGTTTTGGAGGATTTAGAAGAAAGTTAAAATGAAAAGAATTTTGAGTGAGAGACATGTTTACAAAACTAGTAAAAACAAATGATTATCACAAAAAGATACCCCCAAATCACTCAAACAAAGAACTCCCCAAGAAAATATGATTTGGCCCATCTTATATTTAGTGCGATTATAATTGCCAACAACAAGAAATGCCAAGTGGACTTGACTTCAATGCATTTACAAATCCTCAAAAATGAGTATATGTTGAAAGTACAATTTTGGAGAAATACCAAATGAAATGAACAACACCACTATGAAGTACATGAAAAATAATGCACTTTCAAGGAAATAATCACCTCAATTTGAGGTCATATGAGAAAGTTATGAAACTTTGAAGTTATCAATATGAAAACTTTGTAGTGTCACCTATGGCAATCTACAATTTTAGGAAAATCCATAAATCAAAATCAAAAACCATCTACAACAATGCATAGAGAACAAAAAATTAGCCCAAATATAAAAATATCCTTGGAAAAAGGAGGTCGTGAGCCCAAGATATTAGCTTGCAAAGGTTGTCTTCAAGATCCAACTTGCTAATGGAGAGGGGGTAAAATTTAAAAAATCACCTTCTGCCAAATTTAACAAAACTACTACCAAAATTAGTGGAACCACCAAGTTTAGAAGTCCTCTAGAAGAAAAGTGATTGTGGCTAAAATTGGTAGAGGGGCCAAATTTGGTGAGGGTTTGGTTATCGCCAATTATGGTGGATTTGCTAAAAGGGCCACCAAATGTTGTGGTGGCACCAAGGGAATGACACAAAAGCCAAGGTGAGCACTATTTTAAAGGTCAAAAGGTTGATTTGTAGATGAGGGATGGGAGTTGAAGCCACGCCCAACCCCTATTAAAAGGATTCACGACCCTATAATGGGGTCTGCACCCTAATACATGGTATGTGGCCTTTAAAGATGTGGGTCTCTAGGCCTTCACAAGCTCAATGTCACTACAGGGCTAACAGATCCTTGTACCTATTGATACCTTGGTACCACAATTTGTTTTTATAAAAAAATTTCAAAAGAAATTTTAACTATGATCTTGAATATAACTTTTTTAAAAATCAATTTTTTTCTTGTGATTTAATATTTGTTACAAATTAATATATATTTGCAACAAATTTAAATTGCAAGAAAAAAATGATTTTTTTAAAAAATTATCGAAAATCATGTCATACCCTATGCAAGTTCATATGACAGAGGAGGAGAAAAAATCTCTGATGGGCCTAGATAAAGTGCTTTGATTTTGGTGATTTGATAGTTGATCTTAGGGGTTTTGGGTCTTCTAAGTGTGATGGAAGGGTTATATTTGACCCAAAATGTGCTAAAAGATTAGGTACCTGCTATATCTAGCTTCAAACCCTCATAGATCTAGCCTCTGGTGTTTGATTTGGATGAAATAAAAGGAAAAATTAACTTTATTAGATGTTGTGAACTCAATGGTGAGCTTATATTTTCTCCAAGAATCACCTAAAGCTACTTGCAATACAAAGCCACAACCACCCCCCCCCCCCCCCAAAAAAAAAAAATGGTAGTTCTATCAAGTTTTTTTGATTCTCTAGTTCACCATTGGATGCAAGAGAAGAGCATAATCAACTTTCAAGAGAAACATTGATCTCTAATCTTAGATCTTTTGAATAACTAACCCTAGGCATTCACTTTCTTTAATACCATGTTATATTTTGCTATGGAAACAACAACCAAAAATCTAGAAAGCTAAAGGCAAGCATAAAGAGAAAATAAGAACTGTAACAAAATATACATCATCTAGATTACAAAATACAAGCTAGGTAGTGAGTTTATATAGACCAGTGAGAGGGTGGAGTTGGCAAAACCAACCAATAGGGGGAGGCCACCAAGAGGCCTAAAGGTAGCAAGATCATCTTCCCAAGATAGCAAATGCAATTTCCTATGTATATATCCTTATGACTATAGATATTGATACAATGCTTTAGCTAATGATTCAATGATATGCCCATGAGTCAATGGATGGATTCCTAAAAGGAACTTGGAATTATCCTTTTATATAACACACTAGTGAACAAATTTAAATATTTCATGCTTAATTAAAAGGGCATCAACTAGTTGAAGGCAAGTTGACTTGGGTCCATAATTAATTTTGAGCTCAGAGAAAAGGGTCAAGGTTGGATTTGCAATCTTCAACTAGGTTAAGGGTGATATCTATAGTGTTGACCTAGGACTAAAAGAAACATATTTAATGGTTAGGCCTAGACCACTAGGGATATTATGGACTCGTATTTTGATCAAGTATAGATGTTCAATGCCAACTCTCACAAATACATGTCATTTGAATAAGCCATAATATTACATTAGAAAAAAAAAGAATCAAAACATGTGCAAAACAAAAGTACTTTTCACATCTAGACACTATGGTAATTCTAGTAATTAGTTTATTCATGTACTTATTAATATTTTATCCATATCTATATTTTTGAAATATATACTTTTAACTCATTACTTGTTGATAATACATTTTTTTAAGTGGCAAAATTAATTATTTGCAGCTAGTTATAATTTGTGTGTGTTTTTAACTTTTAATATTAAAAATATTATAATTTCTTTTAATTTATTCTAAGATACATGTGATCATATTAAACACACCAATAGTCCATCTTCTTCACCTTGAAACCAATTAAGATTGAAAGATATTAATAGTACAATTTCAATTTAATTTAATTCAACTAACCTTTTTCTTCCAAAGAAAAGAAATGAACAAAATAAACTACAACATTTTTTTATAGAATGAATAGAATTGCCACACAAAACTAAGAGTGTAAAATTTTATTGAACCAAGGGAAATACAATGTGCACCAAGGAATATATTAATTTCTATTGAAGCAATAGAATTGCAACACTTGTCTAGGAATATTATAAAGTTTATGAAATTAGATGATAGATCCATTAGAATAATTATGTAGAATAGAAGCTTGTGGTTAAAGTAAATACAACCTAGAAAAAGATCTATGTTTTAGATTACTAACTCAAAATTACATTCTTCTTGGCACATTCTATGCCCTCCTCAAAAGCATGTTCTAGACTATACTTTTAGAGAAGCCCATATCCAACAATTTATTTGAAGAAAATGACACATATCTACTAACTGAGTCCTCCTCATGCATCCTATAATAAACAAGAAAGAAAATTGTTACAAACTAAAGACCTCGCCTAAACTAATATAACAATTAAGAATAAATTAAAAATTGTTTACTTACTTAAGTGAAGTCTTTAATTGTTTAGCAAGAAAATCTTTTAAAAACTTGATAGTTGTAGAACTAACAGAGAAAACATGACGGCCTTGTGCACTAGGATGCTCCATCAAAAATATGTGAGCATTGGATGCATCCTCGATATGAACTATTGGTATGGAGCCCAATGTGAATTGCACACATTTTAGTACTTCATAGTATATATCATTTACTGCCAAAAACACATCATATTAGAAATATAGAGAATCAAGAATCTTTTGTAATAATAATATGCTTATACATATACCTCCAATTAGGGCTGATATTGCTTGGACAGATGTTAATTCTTGCATAGCTGTAAACCAAGGCCCAATGACCAAAGATGGTAGCATTGTGACCAACTCAAGATTGTTTTCAGCACCATATTTAAGGGCCTCTTATTCTACTAATGTCTTGGCAATCATATACCAAGCCAAACTTGGTGGTTGAGATTTAAGGAAATTTAGAGGGCTCCAACTTGATTCATCAATGCATGAATGGGCTAACTCCCCCTTGTCATTCAATGGACAAAGGGTAGTGATAGATGAAGTGAAAACCACTCTCCTAACAGATTTAGATCTTTTTCATGCTTTCATCACATTAACTACTCCATTTACAGCACACACAATGAAATCTTCCTGTATTTCATCAATTTTATAACAACAGTTTATATTTGTAATAGAATAAAACCCATTCTATTTAAAGATGAAATAGTTTAATAGCTAAATAGTTATGGACAAGTTTACATATCATTTACCAGTGAGGTTTGAGCACCCATAGGACTGGCTACATGGAAAACTCCTTCACAACACTCCACTGCAGAATCAAAGCTACCCTCTGTCAATAGCTCAGCTTGGAAGAGCTTAAGCCTGTACTTTGCTCCTGTTAGATCTAACAAAGGCCCAGATTTTCTCTCATCTCCTGTAATTTTAAGCATATACATAATCTATTCAACTCTGGTCATATTATTATATTGTGGGAGGATTGTAAGTACCTAGATCTTTGAGAGTGGCATTAACTGTGTAACCCTTTTTCAGAGGATTTTTGACTAGCCACGATCCGATGTATCCCACTACTCCTGTCACACATACTCATTTTTGTTGAGCTACAGCTCATGTGGACCAACTAGGACTCAAACCTAGGACCTTCCATTTGCTACTGGAGTGCTCTACCAACTAAGCTACTGGCCCCTTGTGGCTAGCCCATCGTCGGTCTAGGTGTGGCTTACTTCCAACAGTTTTACAGTGTTGTTACCCTCATCCGCCATGCCGTGAATGGATGACTCGGCATAGGGTTGCTTAGGGCATAATTTTTCTTTGAACTAAATCTCTATAATTTATTGTAGATGATTGGATTGCACATAGTTGAACTCGACATAAAATATTCAAGTCCATTAACAAGAAGATAGTCCAAAGAAAGTATATCGTCAAGCGGTTGAATGATTTAAGAAATATTGTCAAGCTGTTTCAAATGACATTTTCTTTGAAGATAGTAATTTGAAGTGTTGGACTGATAAACTTCACCTAGATACTAGTGGATAAATTAAAAGAGGTTGACTATTTGTACATTAGATGCTTACTAGATGCTTAAAAAAATTATCAAGATGTCTAACCTTTCAACAATGAAATTGGAATGACTTTTTCAATTCTTAAATCCTATGGATTCAACTAGATAGATTCAAGTCAATCTTAAGAGATTAGTGACACCTTCATTTAAGTGTGCATATTTCCTTGATATTTCATGGTTGGTCAGTTTGTGCTCTTTATGATAATGATGACCATAATGATAGATGTTGTCAAGTGGGTTATTCATTAGAGATAGGTATCTTTGAAAGCTTCAAATTAATAACTGAGTTAAAATATGTAAGTTCTTTTTACTTCTTGAAGAAGAATGAAAGACTACTCTCTTTTAATTTTATGTTAATCTAAGGATAAATGAATGATTGCCACTAAAAATCTCCTAGACTAACAAAAAGAGTTGAGTCACACAAGACAAATAAATGCTAAATTGAAATGGAAAGGTTATGAAAAAAATCAACTCTTTTAATGTAGGGAGAGTGTTGGTGAGTTGTAATGTGTTTGATATTGCAATTATGAGTTTCTTAGGACATAATTTTTCTTCGAACTAGATCTCTATAATTTATGTTAAATGATTGGATATACTAGTTGTATTAAATTGCACATAGATATATTCAACCTAAAATATTGAAGTCCATTTACGAGAATATATTGTTAAGTAGTTGAATGATTTTTTTCGGAAGATAGTAATTTTAATTATTGGATGGTTGACCCTACAAATGTATTTCTTTAAGTTTGTCAAGATTTGAAGTTCAAACTCTAGACCTCCATTTTAGAAATCCAAAATTATATCGACTTGGCTATAAGCACATATGCAAACTAAATTAATTTTTTAATGCATTAATTTTGATCGAAGTTATATTATTGACAAGTTGAGTGTTTTCTTTCTTTTAAAAAAAAAAATTGTTTGTAAAGTTGAATAGTTCACATAGAGTTTATTAAGGATCACATCTCTAGGTGAATCTTGTAAAATGCATAGTCCTTAGTCCTTAGTTCTTAGCTAAAAGAGGTTGATGATTTGTACACTTGATGCATACAAGATGCTTTAAAAAATTATCAAGATATTTATCCCTTGGATTCAAGTCAATCTTAGGTGATTAGTGACACCTTCATTTAAGTGTACATGTTGTCCTAATTTTGTATGCTTAGTCTTTGATGTGTTCATATGGTTTATCCTCTCTATGATAATGATAACCATAATGATAGTTATTGTCAAGTGGGTTATGCATTAGACATAGGTATCTTTAAATGCTTCAAAATAACCAAGCTAAAATATGTAGCTTATTTTTTGTTGAAAAGAAGATCAAAAGACTACCATCTTTTAATTTTTTGTTAATGCAAGGATAAATGAATGATTGCCAATATTTTTTTTTATACTAAAAAAAAGAGTTGAGTCACATGCAAGACAAGTAAATGCTAAATTGAAATGGAAAGGTTATAGAAAGCTCAACTCTATTAATGTGGGAGGGTGTTGATGAGTTGTAATATATTTGATATTGTAATTACAGTTTGCTTTCTGATAATCAAATTTAGATCTCAAATGTTTCCTTCAAAATAGATATTTCATTTATCCCTATAAATTGTGGCTTAGCATTGTTGGTGTGATTTTGATTTCTATATCTATAATTATGTTCACAATTTGTGATCGTGTCCCTAATTGTCACTCACTTTTGAATTTTTGTGCCTTTATTGTAATACTTCAGCTAAAGTCAAGGTGGTATTACTAACACCTTTTGGGGCTTGCTAGGCTATTCAATTGAAATTTGTCACTTCCTTATGCCTAATACAATCCTTGTTCACAATGTGTAATGAAAAGAATTAAGATTATAAGTATTGGTATTTAAGAATTACTGTGTTAAATTGGTACTTATAATGTCAAAATTAGATTCCAATATAACTTTTTTTAGTTTTAAATTTGTTATTATTATTTTTCATTTTAAGTTGTGTGATACTAGATTCTAATATGACTAACATTAGCTTTTAACAAAGTAGATATTGGATTCCAATACCTCTATCACTAGTTTTTCAATGGATGTTATTGGATTCCAACAATATCATTATTGATTTATCATTTTATAAAATAATTATTAGTCCCTGCCTAAAGGGACTAATGTTTTCATATCGCTAAATATAATTAGTCTTTTCTTTCGAGACCGTGCCAAGGCTAGGAAAAAGACATTTTCCTAATGTTTGGTGCATTTCTATTTTTAAAATTCTATTTTCTCATTTTTTTGTTTTTTCTGATTCATCACTAATTTTATCCCTAAGGGTTTAGGGTTTTTTCTATTTGAAAAAATAGAGAATTTTTTCAAACCAATCATAGACGAGCAGGAGAAAAAGAAGGTATGAGTTTCTAATATTTTTAATCCTATGGACATGTCTTTAGAGGGTTTTTCTGGCTAGCAAGTATGGAGAGATGTGGTTGTTGTGCATGTTTTTCATTCTTCATGTTAGACGCATGTGCTGCATAGTGGTTCAGTGCCTTGTCTATGTTCTTCATCTCCTCCTCTTTCTAGCTCCTCAGCATTTTATAGGTTATAATGCAGGAGGTTGTGAGCGATTGGGATGTGGTATTTCTTGTTTGTTTCATAAGCAATGATATTTGAATGTGCTATCATATAAGATCATGTGATCAAAGTATTTTCCCACTGCTTTCTTTCAGAATACTCTCACCCATGGTATGATTCCAATAAATATGATACAGTCTTCTCCAATCCTCAAATTTGCAGTTCTTCTTGGTTTGGATGATAAGGTTATATGCAGATTAAGGGTCGAGAGGGATCTAAATTGCTCTAATAAACAAGTCATTTGATATTTTATTGTGTCTAGGAATCACTTTTATGGTTTGTAAACCATGAATTCAAGGGCAGATTCCAACTTGAGGGAACTCTTTCCCAACTGCCTTGTTGCGGTTCTTAATGGCCTACAAAACCCCAGCAATAGAAATGAGGATGAGGAAGTTGATGACCTAGGTTTGAAGTATCCCTTCTAAATCTGCCCTAATTTTTTAGTTTTGACCCCTTAGCATTTTGTCAAACAATTGTTGTGCAAACTAATGAATTTTGATTTCTTGACTGTTGTTCTGATTTTCTGAGTTTGTTATTTGATGTTTGTGTGGATATGAAATGGTTTTGATTGCAATATTCATATACCAAATGAAAATAAATATAACCAACAAATAAACATTGCAATACCACACCAAAATAAGCTCTATTTCTCATTAAACATAAGTCTGATTACAAAATCTTAGGTCTAATATAGACTTAATCAAACTGTAACAACACTATTAAACCCAATACATATGAAAGATTTGAATACCCAATATGGTAAACACATACCTGGAAGCCAACACTTAAATTATGGAACATTTAGTTGCTGTAACCCTAATTCCCAGCTAGGGTTTGACTAAAAATGACTCCCATTTTGAACAACTAGTTGGTAAAGGTATTGAAATGAGGATATATGCTGATAAGAAGACCCAATCTGTAATTATACCCTGATAACCCACTGTTACAATCACTCCAACCGCAATATCAATTTTTAATGAAGTCTAATGAAGCCCAAACAAAAACCTAGAGTAGATTTCCCTATTTTGTGAACTGGGTTGTCATCCAATTCACTATCCTCCAAGGGATTTCGTCCTCAGAAGATCTGCTTGCTGCTGAGACCCTCTTTCAGAGCTCAAACCTATAAATAGATTTTGTGAAAATAAGAATAGTATGCTAAAAAATGAGCCCAATACCTTGCTTTATAGCTCCATGACCTTTTTTCCATAAAAAATAATAAAATATTCCCTCTAAGAGGCCACGCCCACCTTGAGGATCTTTTCTTGTGAAAAAGGAAGTGCCACTTTTTAAAAACAACATTGAGCTACTAGGATGGGGGCACTTTTCACTATTCCTCTTCTAATTTTTTGTTACTATTCATTTTTCACTATTCTTCTTCTAATTTTTTGTTATTATTCACCTTTCACTATTCCATTAAAGAAAACCTTAATATTTTCAATTCAACCCCTGGATTCATCAACTGACACCAAAGTGAAGGGCTCGTAAGACTCCCAACAAAGCTCCACTACCCTTGGATAGGTCCCTTAACCACTCTGCTGACCTACGAGAACCCTGGTAATAGGCCAACCATTGCTCATCTATGTGTCGTCTAGGAAGGGGACATTATAGTCCTCCCTTACCAGAATTGCTTGTCCTCAAGCAATTACAAGCTGGATGCTTAAGTATTGTCTCACCCTCCTAGGTGGCGTCCTCTACGAGTAAGTCTCTCCACCATACCAAGTACTCTTTGATAACTCTACTCCTCAATCTCCTCTCCCTCATGTCAAGAATCATAGCAGGTATCAAAACTAATTGGCCCTCCTCATCCAATGGGGGCAAAACAGGTGAAGAGATAGCATGTTGTCCCAAAGCCTTCTTCAAATAGGATACATGAAAGACATTATGTATCTTACTCTCGGGAGGTAGCTCAAGCTTATATGTGACCTCAACAATCCTCCTCAATACTTTGTATGGGCCATAAAACTGAGGCTTGAGCTTCTCCGCCCACTCCTCTTGAGTGTACTATGTCTGTAGGGCTGTAGGCATAAGAAAACTAGATCTCCAACCGTAAAGGTCCTCGTGACTTGATGTTGATTTTGTGCATGTTGAATATTATCCTTAAGTGCCTTAAGGATATCCTAACTATCCTGTAACCAATCCTGAGCTCTAGATGCTCTACTATCACCTAACACCAAGTCCACAAAAGATAAGGTATCATAACCATACAACGATCGAAAGGGAGTCGTACCAATAGACATGTGATACGTTGTATTATAACAATACTCGCCCAAATACAACCATTGCACCCAAGCCTTCTGTTGTCCTGAAACGTAGTTACGCAAGTAACCCTCAACCCACTTATTAACTATCTCCATCTGTCCATCTGTCTGAGGGTGGTAGCTGGTGCTAGGTGTCAACTCTGTACCTACTAATTAGAATAGTTCCTTCCAAAAGATGCTCATAAACCTGCTATCTCGATCACTGACAATGGCCCTAGGGAACAGGAAGAACAATTAGTTCAACTCAAAAACCATACTCTCTCAAAAAGAAAGTGGACCAGTCTTTGTCACAATTCTGAAATCTACGAACCAGGATATGCCTCTATTGTCATCATCTGTACTCATATTATCGACATTTAATCTCCAAGTGTCGAAAGAAAGGTTCCAAACACACCAACACACCCAAACCACTGTAATCAATAAAGCATCATCTGGCGATATGCACACTATCCCCATAAAGTATCTGTAGTGCCTGTATGATATGTAATAGAAATCTCTCACCAAGTCACCATGAAACACCCATCCATGATAGTAGACCAATAAGAAGATGTGAAATTGAACCCTCATATGCATATAAACCAATCCATAAGGCCACCAAATGGTGATGTGATAACTCAGACCAGTGATAGGAATGATGTCAATGGTGTCATCATACCCATGTATAAGAAGGAAATTCACCTCATATGCAATGTCCATCAAGTAAACATGTCTCCACACACTCCCATGCAACTCAATAGCTATTGTAGACCATGCTAAATCAGAAAGTGAGATGGAAACCCAAATAGGACAGCCACTTACCAATGAAGATTATGCTACCATCATATCATAGGGAATAGGTGACAACTCTAAAGATGTATCGTAGATGCCTACATCACTAACTAAAGATAACTCATGAGTGGCCAATCCACTATAAATGTCATCAATAAAATCAACATCTCCATCAATAAAATGATCAACATCAACTCCAATTTCAGAATTAGAAGACCTTTGCTTATCATCTTCCATGGAGTGGTGAGTGTCATGAACTTGTTGAAGATAAAAGCTTGGCTTGTTGTGCTATCAACTTAGCTTTCCTTGCCTTGTCAAGCCATCCTTTAATCATTTCTTGGGACTATTTTATCTCAGTTTCTCCAAAGTGTCTAAAATCAGTCCTATAATGAGATGCATCATATAAAATACCATGACCCATGCATGCATCTAGTGTACCAATCAAAGTAGAATCAACATCACTTGTTTCCCAATGATTAGCAGCTGCAATATCATGAGAAAGTGAGGATACACCACTGTTGTTTAAAATTAGAAAATTAAGACTGAATCTTTCCCTTTTAACCATGCTTCTCAAGTCACCCATGTTAGAGCAAACAAACATACTCTTAGCTGTCCCATCCTTTATCTCATTCTTTAGTGCCTTAAGCACAATATGTTTACCCATGTGAGTAAACTCTAACACCATCTTGTTGAGGTCTTGGTCAAACCTTCCAAGAGATTTCAACCATTGAATACCTAACACCACTACATTCTTCTTAATGTTAATAACATCATCTATAAACTCAGAATTAGAGAAATCTTGCTTCTCATCATGTATGGAGTAGCGTATGTTACAAGTTTCTTTGGACTAATTTATGACTGTTGTTCTAAAGTAAACAAATTTAGTTCTCTTGGAAGAAGCAACATCCAAATAGCCATGCTTAACCAATGCATCAAGTAAGCTATCATTTGGAAACTCATTTTCACCAATTACTCCATGAATAGGGGTTGCAAGTTCATGTAAGTGAGAGAGTATAATGCTACTATCCCCAACCCGAGATTTAGGACTGATTGTACCTTTTCTTTCATTACCTTAGAAAAATTCAATGCAAGAGTACACTTGCATACACTTGGCAGCCCAATCTTGTAGCATATCAAATCTTGAAGCTATGCCATCCTTATACTCAATCAAAGTATCAACATTATAAGGGTGAGGCATCAACATACAAATTGATTCATGTTCTTTTCCCACTATTATTATAAATTTAGATTGTTGGCAAGTAGAAGTTCCCACTATAGACACCATCACCTCATGCTTATCTATCTTTTCATGAATGTCTACAATGCTACATTTCTTGTCACCACCATATAGCTTGGATTTATGCTCACGTGATATCAAAAGATTGCTGTTCCATTTTCTAATCCATACCATCACCTCCACAATTGATTTATTTTCCCTTACTAGTAAACTCCAAAGTGTAGTATGCAGGACAAACCAAACATTATCAAAATGCAATATCTTCTTAGTAAACAACCTCTTAGTCTCCCTAATCAGCTCTCTAAGACAAAATGCTTCATACGATCTTAACAATTGTCCTTCCATTGTAGATGATGCATGTCTGACCAAATTGAAATCAATAATGTTCCATTCCACACAAATGGATATAACATGTGTGGTTGATCCATCAAGTGTGACCAATATCATCATTGTTTTGAGCCTTCAAATAGCTCTCTAAAAGAGGAAAATCATAAACCTCCTGATGCAAAGTAGATGCCCAAACTGAATTTTCTAAATCATTCCTCCTTTCTTCTTCACACAACTCAACATGTTCTTCTTGTGGGTTTACCTCAAAAAGTTCTTCCCTTGTATACTCAACATCCACACACTCTTCTTTTGAAAGAAATAAGGATCTAATGTGTGATTCTCTTTGTCTTCTTGCATTATCTATCAGATTGTATCCTTGACTTCTTGTAAGTGTTGTCTTGCTTGGACAGCAAGCATCTTGGCCTTCTTAGCTCTTAGAGACCACCCATCACATAACCTTTGTGTCCTTTTAACATCTTCCATAGTATGGCAAACAAAATCAGGACCTTTGTAGCTTGAATCCACAAGATATATCTCATGTGTAACACTCTCAACTTGAGTACCAACATAGGAAGACTCACCAACACTATTACTTTCATGTGAAATGGATGCTATCTCATGATTAGAACTGTTGTTGCAAAAGTCAGAATAGGTGTCATACCTTGGTGTCATGTTTACAACATCTCTAATGGGCTGATCCATGACTGTAATCTCTTCCACTATGTGATCAACATGAAGACTCAATGGTGTACTATGTGTCTCCTCTTGATCCAAATCAACATGTCTATCGAAATCATCATATAAATTTTTGCATGCCTTATTGGAACTTGAAGACACCAAATCATTCTCATGCAGAGTTGTATCAACCATATGTGAAGATTTTCTATCCATTTCATGTGTAAACAAATCATAAGCTATAGCATGATATTTCTTCCTTACTTTCTTAGTTTTGTGATAGTTTGGGATGCATGTCCATATAGTCCTTGAAAGGAAAATTCTCCTTAACCTTTTGAGGAAGAGTGCTATACTCCTCAAATATGCTAAGCACTTCTGCTTCCTGGTCTGGTGGCATTGGACCTTTGATAGTAGAAGGAGATGATCCTTTAGAGAGTCCAAAGTTTGAAAGTGAATCATCTAAACTCTACAATTTATGTATGGTCTTGTGTTGTGTTTGTTCAAATTCTTTCCATGCCTATTTATTGCTAAACAACTTTGCCATGATGACCTTTTTTGTCCAAACTAAAAGCCAACTCCAAACTGACTTGTGCACAAGTGATTTCACACCAATTGAATGCAATCATTACCCAACAGGCTAGTAGGATTATGGCTCTAATACCACTAAAGTATCCCTTCTAAATCTGCCCTGATTTTTTCAATTTTGACCCCTTCGCATTTTGTCAAATAATTGTTGTGCAAACTAATGAATTCTGATTTCTTGACTGTTGTTTTGATTTTCTAAGTTTGTTATTTGATGTTTGTGTGGATATGAAATAGTTTTGATTGCAATAATCATATATCGAATGAAAAGAAATATAACCAACAAATAAACATTGCAATACCACACCAAAATAATCTTTATTTCTCACTAAACATAAGTCTGATTACAAAAGCTTAGGTCTGATATAGACTTAATCAAACTATAACAACACTATTAAACATAATACAACTACCCGGAAGCCAACGCTTAAATTATGGAACAATTAATTGCTAAAACCCTAATTCCCAGCTAGGATTTGATTGAAAATGACTTTGATTTTGAATGGCCAGCTGGTAAAGGCACTAAAATGGAGATATATACTGATAATAAGACTTGATCTGCAATTATACCTTGATAATCCACTGTTGCAATCACTCCAACTATAATATCAACTTGTAATGAAGTCTAATGAAGCCCAAACGGAAACCCAGAGTAGATTTCCCTATTTTGTGAACTGGGTTGTTGTCCAATTCACTATCCTCCAAGGGATTTCATCCTCAAAAGATCTGCTTGCTGCTAAAACCCCCTTCCAGAGCTCAAACCTACAATTAGGTTTTGTGCAAATGAGAATAGTATGCTTAAAAATGAGCCCAATACCTTGCTTTATAGCCTCCATGACCTTTTTTCCATAAAAAAAATAAAATATTCCCTCCCAGAGGCCATGCTGACCTTGAGGGTCTTTTCTAATGAAAAGGGAAGTGCCACTTTTTAAAAATAACATTGAGCTACTAGGATGGGGGTACTTGTCACTATTCCCCTTCTAATTTTCTATTACTATTCACTTTTCACTATTCCATTAAAGCAAACCTTAATATTTTCATTTCAACCCCTGGATTCATCAACTGACACCAAAGTGAAGGGCTCGTAAGACTCCCAGCAAAGCTCCACCACCCCTACATAGGTCCTCTAACCACTCTGCTGACCTACGGGAACCCTGGTAATAAGCCAACCACTGCTCATCTAAGTGTCATCTAGGAAGGGGACATTATAAGGTTCTAGTAGTAATATAAAGCTGGCAGTGGATGTGTCCCTCACCCTCACTACAAACCACATAGCTTGGAGTCACACACTAATATTCCATATGTAAGTTGGAAACTTCGATAAAGCTTGTTACTCATGCCTTTCAAACAAATCTCTCCATATTAGTGCCAATTAATTCCACTTGTGGGATTTGTGTACTTTGTTTCTTCTTTCTTTCTAAGATATTTCCAATGCTCAATGAACTCTTTTCACTATTTAGACAACAATATTAGGTGGTGTTAGCCACCATTCTTGAAAGCAGAAATATCATCTATTTTTCCTTTGTGAAATAAACTGCAGGAATTTGGGTGAATTCATTGCTTCTCACAAGTCTCAAAGATGGTGTCTGACATCATAAGAAACCTTTTGGTTTTTTATACACCTCTTCTATCTATGTGTTGGGAAAATATTATATCCTTAGCCCTGAGTTGGGTTCCAAAGTTTTACAATGCGTATGTTCATAATTTTTCCCTTCAGATCATTAGAAATGAATATGTTGGCTTTGACAATGTTTAAGAGTTTTATTTTTTCTTTTTTTATTATTATTCAATATGAATAAGGTTTTACTAATGTTGGAAGACTTTGAATTTAAGGGTTAATGAAAAGGAAGAGCCTAACTAATTGGAAGTAATAATTTTGATTTTAGTCAAAACAAAATTTATAAAATGTTTGAATATACATTTATACACATGTATATGTAGACGAGTCAATAAAGTAGTTGTTGTTTGAATTAAAATAATAATATTGAATTCATATAGCATATCCTTGATCACTTCTTAGTGCCTACATTGTAAAAATTACTAACATTGCCAGTCTTTCATCAATATCCATGTCAATCTTAACTTTTGTTGCCTGAATTACCATGAACTATCTCTACTCTAATGTGCAGTTGCTTTCTTCAATGGTTGTAACATATAACAGGGCTTTATTTAGAAAAAACTATGACAAAGTGCAGTTTTAACTTAAATGCATTGCAGCTAGTCATCAATTACTGGTTTTTATGTCGCAACAAAATAATTCTAGTTAGTTTTAAACTTATCATATTTTAAGATATAAAAATCTAGATTTCCATTTGAATTTGAAATTAATTTATTCTTGAATAGCAATATGTTAGATGTAGTTTATGAATTGGTAATGTTTATTTTGGTTCTTTCACATATTCTTGCTTTTATTCCATATGGAAAATATAAGGATTAGCAAGCCAATTTATAGAAATTGGCAGAACATAATACATAGAACAAAAAATTACATAGATTTGTGGTGAATACTACTCAAATTCTTTATAGACTAGGGTAGTTGTACTGATGTTCATTTGATTGGTCATCTGGTTAATAATTTACTCAAGTCCAATTAACCCATGAGAAAATAAAATGGGTTAATATTGATCTCGTACTACTATTTTTGGAAAGGGGACATGATAATGATGACGTTTCAAGTGGAGAGCTTGCTGATCAGCCATATCAGCTTGATAGTTTGTTCAAAAATATAGATGAAATGGATCCAAAAGTTGATCAAAATCAAGGAATTGAGTTCCCAGGTGACTTAGCTTAAAAAATCAGTCATGAAACACCAATAAATGATAACCAACTCAAGGAAAATGAAGCATCTACAACATTGTCCTAGGACTGCAGTCATGAAGAATCAACAAGAAAGGAGTTTTCCTCATCTTCACAAAGTACTTTTGATGACTCTTATGGAGGTGAGAAAATTTTACATAATGAAGGTATGCCCATTCATGGTTCACTTAAGATAGATATTTCACTTATGCAAAATGAATTGAACAAGAGATTGCAAGAGTTACGTGTTCCTATGTCATTACCAAATTTTACATTACAAGATGGATGTAGGATACATCTCAAAAATTGACATTGTGAGATAACTTGGACTACTTTCCTTGGAAAGATGGATTTGTATTTGAAACACATCATCACTATTGAGGAAGTATTCATTCCTGAAGTAGATCTTTGGATAGTCCAAGCAAACAAGTAAGAAGATGAGACACAAGAGGTTTTCCAATCACCTAATGAAGTGGATGAAGTGACTGACATACAAGAAAGTGTTGATAAACCTATTCCAAAATGTTAGTTAAATGATGAGAACATTCATGAGGTAACATCTAATCCATCACCATTTCATGACAATCCTACATCAAACATTGTAATGGATTCATTGTCTAGCAAAGAGTTTCAGTCTTATTTGGATCCACTCGATGAAGAATGTGCATTTATAGATGCATTCATAGATGCCTTCATGACATGTGGTAAAGATAAATCTTCTTCACATGAACTTATGAGTAATGACATCCTTTCTAGTTTGAATGTAAGTCATGATGAAAAGGCATGTTATATGTTTCTAGATCAGGTTGTAGATGGTTTCTCCTTTCCTCTAGGTGATGGGACAATGAATAGATCTTTTTCTATAAGTTAAAAAAATGACCCACAAAAAGATTTTTGGAAAGTTAAGGACCTCCTTCATGGCTAGGACAACTTAGAGGCTTAGTAAAATTAGTTATATTAGACACAAAATAGTCATGAAGATGAATTAAACAAGTTGGAATGTCCACCAAACTTTGGGACAGTAGATAGATCTTGCTGTGTAAGTCAAGAATTTGAGTTTGAAACTGAATATTTAGAGGAAAATGGGAAAACAATGTTCATATTAGTCACATATCCTCTGATAATTAGTCATATTAGACTTATATCACTCAAGAAGGTAAAATAGGAGGTGAGTTAAGTGCTGATGTATATGCATGTATTGATAAAAATGAGCCTAACTTTTTGTTGTAGCTAGAAACATAGGATGAGACTCAACTTGAGGAGGTACAAGAGGATCAAGAGGACCATCAAGAGGCTGTCCTAGACCTTAGATCACTTCAACATTACCAAAAAATTCAAATAAATGAGTATCTTTATTATTTTGGTATTGCTGATCCAGTGCTTTTGCATGAGTTGTCTAAGGAAGAGCTTTGTTCAAATTGTTGGGAATTAAGGTGTCTCAACCTTTGTAATTTTCTAGCATTTATTATTCGATTGTATATTTATTTAGTTGCCTATATATATTGTATTTAATATTGGTCATCCAGTTTTGTCATTTAGTGTGAGGTGGCATGTTGGCATGTCATCCCACTTGGAAGGTGATTTGGATGGTCAAGTCAACATTTGAAAATGTAGGCGCCCCATTTTGAGGTGGCATTATTGCCATGTGTTGGCATCTTGTGTGTTGTATAAGAGGTTATGACATATGATGGATTCTATGACATGTAAGAACCGGAAATAGAGATTCTATGAAAGGTGTGACAAGTGTCAAGAAGCATCGTTGCATGGAGAAAGTAGGAGCCCAAGTTTGACTATGACAAGTTGTAAGAGAATCATTTATTAATAGTCAGTTATGACAGATTCTCTTACATCTATAAGTATTGTCACATATGACAAATTTTATGACAGTGTAAGAGCATTTGTCATACCTATTTTGGGCAAATTTGGGGTGCCCAAGTATGAGGGTTGTAATAGGTGAAAGGGAATCTTTGACAAGTGTCTTTTGCATGTTTATGGCCTTAGAATTTGGGCCATATGGATTTGGATGAGATTCTTTTGGGGATTTCTCTAGAAGATACCTCCATCCTTGGTATTTCTCTATATATACAGATGCTTGGAGTTGGAGTTGTATGGTTCATTTACAGGTACTATTATGCTATCAGAATTACTCCAGTATTAAACATTTGTGTACTCTTGGAAGAACTTGCAGTGTGTTGTAATCATCCTTTGATTTGATAATACATTGTGTAGGTTTTGGGTTGTGGGGTTTTCACCCAAAAAGGTTTTCCCCACGCATATCTTGTGTTGTGAGCTTTGTATTTGTATTTGGATGTTGTTATTACCTTTTTGTTAATGTGCATCTTAATTTGTAACTGTAAAAGTTAAAATTTGCATAAATATTTCCTCATTAGATTAGTGTAGGAAGCGTCTCCATGTACCTTTCATGCTTTCAGTTGGTATCAAAGCCTGATCACCTTTGGTTCTAGTTGTTGGGTAGAGGGTTTTTTGAGCTGATCTTCATGTTGAATACAAATAATACTGAGAGGGGGGGTGAATCAGCATTCTAAAAACATTTTCATTCACACATTCATTAATCCATTTACCAAATTTAATAACATGAAAGCAAAGTAAACACAAGAAGAGTAGCCACAAATTCATAACACATAGACACCAGGATTTTACGTGAAAAACCCAAAAAGGGAGAAACCACGGTGAGTGTTATCTCATAATATATTATGATAGCATTACCAAATTACATGAAGGCTCACTGCCTTAGGGCTCACTGCCCAAGGACTCACTATCCAAATAAGTGCTCACTACAATAGGCTCACTACCAAAGAGAAGAGAATATAGAAAGAAGTGGCTCACTACCAAGAAAAAACTCCTACAGGTGCATCTATAAAATGATGTGGTGCAGTGCCAATTTGCTCAGTATACAGATTCAAATGACTTCATACTATCTGCCTTGCTTTTCTACTTTGCTTCACATATACTTCTGTCCTTCTTCCTTTACTGTCCTTTCACTAATTCCAGAACTTCCTCAGGTCACACAGTCATGGAATTCACATTCTATCTACACACACCTTCTTACCCAACACTAAAATCCATCAAGTATATATATCTGGAACAAGATTCATCACACAATCAGGTCGACAAGCCAAACATGAAACGTGTATTCAAGTGTTATACCTTGTTGGCTTGATCTTGTGCACAAACAAAAAATGCCGACCTAAACAAACATATAGTAGTCTTCATATAGGTTGGCACCAATCATTCAACTACTTAGATTTATTATTCAAATAATATATCTTTTCTGCATATAGATCTAACATGTTTGTCGGCTTGCCCTTTAATAACACACTTGACCAGTTCAACTGTCACATCAAAACTTCCAATGTGGACCATATGAGACTCTAAAAATCATAGAAAACATTCATTATGGATCTCTTTACATACCTTTAGAACTGCAGGACATAATAGTCCTTTATAGAAAAATGCGGATCTTGGAACTATTGCTCTGTCATAGTGAAATACTGTCAAACTAGAAGCTGATAAAGAGCAACTTGTAGAATGTGATCAAAGGAACTTCAGAAGCTATAACTCTAGATTTAGGTAGTCATGATATGTATCTTTATTTCCTTAGAACTGCAAGATAAAATATGCTACAACAGAGGAATGCGAACCCTTTTACTTAGGTATTGTGCATTGTTCCTGTCTTAACTCTATTCACCCAAACTGAGATATTTCACCATATGACTTTCGGAGGAAGTCAGAACTTGAACACTAGAACATGTGATCACTAGGTAGCTATGAACAACATACGTAAACTACATACAAATGTCTTTAACTATGGAGGCATACCATCACAAACACTGTCACTTACTTTGTACAATGTATACTACCCATACTTAGTCATTTATTCTTCCAAAGTAAAGTCTCTTTTCCATGCTAGTAGAAACCCTTTTCTTTATTTCCATCAATGACAACATTCAATCATTCATCATAGCAGTGTCTCTTGCCAATAATCTCCCCCTTTGGCATTGATGGCAACACTTAGTGAAAAATGCTTATCTGCTCCCACTTACCACATACACTATTTTTCTTCTCCCCCTTAGGTGTTTGCCCATTTTTCACTAGTTTTCTTCTCCCCCTTTGACATCAATAGCAAAAGTGTATGTGCATAAGTCAAAATTGTGTCAAAACTGCAAAAACTACAAAAACTTTCATACTTTACCACATATGTACAGGTGCAATCTTTAACTTAATTTGTTGGAGGTTGTAGGATGTCTTTGAAAATTATCTTGATTTGAGCTAGCTCTCTATCCCAACTCTTCTTTGCATTGTCCACAATTTCAATATGGCCATTTATGAGGAATACTAATTTCTCTACCTTTTGTATATCAGAGGATGTGTCAGTTAGTGTACCTACTTGCATGGCTTTTGCTACAAGATTTGACATTAAATCAAGCATAGAACTTATCAGTCCTCTCAACTGACACATTCTATTTTTATTTTGATCCCTCTTATTTAGTAGATCACTCAAGTTATTATGAATATTGATGACTTGTATCTCTTTGTTACTGACTGATTCAGCTGCCAGATCAAATGACTTAGATATATTTATCAATTGCAGCTCCAGATCCTTGATCTTTTCTTCTAACTCTCTTGTAGCTTCCGGCCATGATAAACAATATTTGTACAAGTAACAAGCTTCTTTGATAGCACTCTGTATATCTTTTATTCCATTATCTAATAGAGTTTTATCATTTACTAACATGTCTTCAACTCAGCTAATCTTTTCTCATCAAACTATTTCCTCACTTTTGTTTCTGCAAACTTTTCAAAAGATTCAAAATGCATACTTACAAAGTTTATGAGTCCCTTGAGTTGATTTGTTGAAGAAATCAAGGTATCCTTTTGATATGATGGCATCAACTTCTATAAAATTTTGGATGCTTCACCAATTAACTCAATATCCTGTATGTGTGACTTCGATATTTCTTCCTGTGCTTTTGCTTGCACAATTGATACCAATTTAAATTTCTGCAAAGGAGACATTGAATCCAAGTTTACTGGACCTTGCAAAAACTCAGGCTCATCCAACACTTGTTTTTCTTTTTCTAAAAATTCCTTGATAGACTCCACAATGTCTCTTGTTGTATTAGAGACTTCTTCTATATTTTTCTCTGGAGGATCTAGACCTATAGCCTCATTTCCATTAACATTATGCTCTGGTGTAGGGCTCTTCTCACCTTGTTCTTCTTCTTGATTGTCAGCTTTGTTCTTCTCATCAGTTTGTTGATCCGGAGGAAGATTTGTCTTAGTTTGATCCTTATTAGTTGTATATAGTCCATTAGTAGTAGGGGCCTGACCTTCTTTCTCCTTTAACTCTTCATCATTTTTATCTAACCCTTGATCCATGTTCACCTCAGAAGTAGATGTATCATCTCTAGTATTTGTTTCTTCTCTATCAAATATAGTTGGAAAATGATATTGCTTTAACACTCTCAAAGTGATTTCCTTAGTCTCCTTCACTACTTTCTCAATGTCATCTACCATCAGAGTGTTCATTGTCCTCTTGGTTCTGAATTTCTTATGAAGTGCTTGGGAGATTTTTGTCTTTTCTTTTGGGGTGATTTCAAGACATAGTTTTATTAATGTATGCTCTCTAAACTCAATGTCCTTAGCCATAGTAACTTCTTTCCTTGTATAAATTATACTTACCAAGATTTTTGGGAGATCAGAAACTATTTCAGTGAGAGTTTTATTGTATATATTCAAGTATTGGATGACAATAGCCTCAATGATCTTTTTACTTGCATCGTCGAAGTCATCATATAGTTGGGCAATAGATTTTAGATTGCCATCAACTGTGATAGCCTTCAATACTTCCTCTAGACTCAGTATAGTCTTGTCTTCCATAGGTGCTTCAGTCTCAACCTTCTCTCTTCATATATCCTTACCAAAGGTCTTCCTTTTTGTAGCACTAGAGGGTTTGTCTTGCTGAGAACTGAAGGGTGGTGCACTTTGTGCCTTCGTCTTCTTTACCTCTTCACCAGTCTCAGTTTTCTCATCATCACCTTTACCAACACTGACATATAGTCTCTGAATTTTGGTCTTCTTCCTCTTGCTTGTTTGTGCTTCTGTAGTTGTTGTGGAAGGAATAGTGGGGGATTTAGATTTTGTTCCAGAGGAACTTGCACCTCTTGTTCTTCTTTTTGGTATAGCAGGTGCCTCTTGTTGCATCTCTTGAACTTGCAGAGCTTTATTAGCTTCCTTTTCTTTCTCCTTCTCATTTTCTTTAGCTTCTCTTTTTTCTTGTGCCTTTTCTCTTGTCTCTCTAATTTGTTCTTTGGTAAAGGCCTTTTTTGGGGTATAATCTTCTTCTATCTTCTAGGCCTTCTTTTAAATTTATGGTTTCCTTACTTCAACATGATTTTTTGTTGATAGCTCTTCAAATGTCCCAAATCTTTCTTCTTTAGGGTCCCTTAGTTTACTTAGAATATGTTAGGAATAATTATCCATTATTTTTCCATCAACTTCATATCCCATTGGTAGAATCTAGGCAGTTCTAGGCTCCACAACTTCCATCATACACTGATCCTTATTTACAATAAAGCATATATCATCTTTGTACTTTTCCACAATGGTTTTAGGGATCCTTTCCCTAGATTGCATTACCTTTTGAAAGTGTTTGAAATAGCCCCATAGGGCTAAGTTTTGAGCAACAATATTTCCTATGTTGCTCAAATGATTTTTAATCTGTACTACAACAGGTTTGTCTCTAATCCAAACTACATTCTTCATGCCTGGCAACTCTTGCATAAAGTAGAAGAACAAACACATAATTAACATACTGAACTTGAAGGGATATTTGTTTTCTTTTGTCCTTTTTAGGTTCTCCATTAAGTGTTGTCAGAGTAGTTCACATAGGTCATACTTTGCATTTTCCTTGACCATTTGATAGGCAGTATATATGGCAGTACTGGAGACAGAGTTCTCCTGGTTTGCAAAGTAAACTTTATAACCGATTACCATAGATGCAAACCTAACTGCATGATCTTCAATATCACAGATTATCAATGCCCTTTTATCAAATTTTGCTATAGTAGATTTCATCACTATATCATTTTTCATAGCCTTTAATATAGGCACTATACTAGTAGAGTTTAGTCCAGTGACCTCCCTTATAGCATCTTTGGTGATCTTGAATGTAGCATTAAGCCATATAAACTCATCATGAATTTGGCTTAAGACATACTGGACCCATTCATCTTCTACAAAAACTAGAAAATCTATATACTGAATGAGTTTCTTCTCCTCCAATGCCTTGTATTCTTGTTTCAGGTCAAAAGTATCACCACTTAGATGTTTTAGATATAGGTCTGTGATTTGACTACCTCCGTGTTCCTCTAGGGAAACATGAATATAAGCCCTAACATCTTCCGCATGCATCACACTGAACGAAATCTCTAAAAATGCACCATTTGGATTGACCTCTATTGATTTGAATGGATGCTCTTAAATTTTGGTTGGGCTCTCTTAGATATATCAATCACTTATGGTGTTTCTATTTTAGTAAATACTTAAACAAATTCACAATAGGGTTTCAATCAAAAAATACCTCTTTTGCCAAATTAGGGTTTTACTTGATCTTGCCTTGAATTGCCTTGGAAATCACTGAAGTTTCTTGGAGTTTCTCTTTAGTTTGCCTTATACACTTGAGAGCTTGAGTGCAAAATGAATTGTCTGTCGACTAAACTTCTTTTTAATCCTTTATTTGTCTTCACCTAATTGCCATAAATGCTATCTTTCAAAAAGATGTCAAGCCCTTCTCTGTTAATCATAGTCAATCTGGATTGCTCCACACTATTCCACATTTGATCCTTTTCTTCCAGAAATACTTTCAAAAGATCTATCATATGAAGCTTTTCATCATAACTTCATGTCATATCCCAGCACTGATTATCTGGATAGGGGATTTGGATTTTCAATATAGCTCCACCTGAGCCAGAGCTCCTAATTTACTTCTTGGAGAAAGTATCTGCACCAGAGGCTAGTTTGGATCCATCCCTAACCTCATTAACATCTTTCTTAATCTAGACCTTGCTCATTTCCTTCTTGATTTCCACTGGATCAATCTTGTTCTTGTCTTTATCTTCTTTCTACTCTATTTTCCTCTTTTCTACAGAATAGTCTCTTTTCTCATTCTTGTATCTATAGAATCTTGCAACATGTCTAAACTTATTACAATTGTAGCATACCACATTCCTCTATCCTTGATTCCTTCTGTTGATTGGATTCATTCTTGTTCTGCATTGGTTAGACATATGCCCAAATCTATTGCATGCCAAGCACTTTCTATTAAAAGACTAAGTATTTCTTGTATTGTTAAAACCATTCCTTACAAGGCTTCTGCATTCATTTGATTTGTGACCAATTTTCTTGCAATTGAAACATTGACCAGAGAATAATGGAGTATTCTAATTCATTCTACTCTGACATTGAGTAGCCTTATGACCAAACTTATTATAGTTAAAATAATGGCCATTGAAAGATGGGTACCTTTGAGCATTTGGCTACATGACTGGAGGTCTTTTGGGTCTTCTTCTCTGATTCCAAAATTGGTTTCTTTTATTTTTCCTCATCTCCAGGTTTTCTTGACCTGATTTTGAGATTTCTCCCCTTTCAAATCCTAAATCTTTCTTGTCATTTGAACTCTTTTGACTTTTAATCAGCTCCTCAAGCTTAGTATAGCTTACTTTGAATTTTTCTTTATAACTATTAGCTACCTCCAGATCAAATTTTAGAAGTAAAACATCTTTGGCCAATTTATCACATTCCTCAGATTTATCCTTTACAACTTGATTCAGATGCCTTTCAATCTCTTCTTTCTTATAAACTTCCAATGTTAAACTATTTAGGATTTTATGTGCTTCATCCAATTGATCACTTAGCTCCTTGCTTTTCTCTTTAAACTTATTGACTTGTTCCCTTAGCTTTAGGATGCATTCATCAGCTTCTTGAACATTAACCTTCAGATCCCTGATTTCTGCTTCAGATTTTTCAAGATCAGTAAGAGTTGCTTCTAGTTCAACATTGCTCTCATATGAGAAATTTACAAATCTCTTTGTTACCATGAGTAAACTATCCCAGATCTTCCTCAGGTCATTAAGCCTCTTCCAAGGAACCTTTCTTTAATACCAATTGTTTAATATAAAGAATACTAAGAGGGGGGTGAATCAGTATTCTAAAAACCTTTTCATTCACACATTCATTAATTCATTTTCCGAATTCAATAACATGAAAACAACGTAAACACAAAAAGAGAAGCCACAAATTCATAACACATAGACACCAGGATTTTACGTGGAAAACCCAAAAAGGGAAAAACCATGATGAGTGTTAGCTCACAATTTATTATGATAGCAATACCAAATTACATGAAGGCTCACTACCTTAGGGCTCACAGCCCAAGGACTCACTTTCCAAAGAAGTTCTCACTCCAATAGGCTTGCTGCCAAAGAGAAGAGAATATAGAAAGAAGTGGCTCACTGCCAAGAAAAGGCTACTATAGGTGCATCTACAAAATGTTGTGGTGTAGTGCCAATTTGCTTAGTATATAGATTCAAATGACTTCATACTATCTACCCTGCTTTTCTACTTTACTTCACATATACTTTTGTCCTTCTGCCCTTACTATCCTTTCACTAATTGTAGAACTTCCTTAGGTAACACAATCATGGAATTCACATTCTATCTACACACACCTTCTTACCCAACACTAAAATCCATTAAGTATATATATCTGCAATAAGATTCATCTCACAATTAGGTCGGCAAGCCAGACATGAAATGTGTATACAAGTGTTATACCTTGTCAGCTTGATCTTGTGCACAAACAACAAATGCAGACCTGAAAAAAATACAATAGTCTTCATATAGGTCAGAACCAATCATTCAACCACTTAGATTGATTATTCAAACAATATATCTTCTCCGCATATAGATCTAACATGTCTGTCAGCTTGTCCCTTAAGAACACACTTGACTAGTTTAACTGTCACATCAAAACTTGCAATGTGGACCATATGAGACTCTGAAAAACATAGACAACATTCATTATGGACCTCTTAACATACCTTCAGAATTGTAGGATATAATAGTCCTTTATAGCAAAATGCGGATCTTGGAACTATTGTTCTGTCATAGTGAAAAATTATCAAACTGGAAGCCAATAAAGAGCAACTTGTAGAATATGATCAAAGGAACTTCAGAAGCTATAACTTTGGATTTAGGTAGTCATGATATGTATTGTTATTGCCTTAAAACTGCAAGACAAACTATGCCACAACGGAGGAATGCAAACCCTTTTACTTAGGTACTGTGCACTATTCCTATCTTAACTCTATTCACCTAGACTTAGATATTTCACCATATGACTTCTTGATGTAGAGGTGTCAGGTCTCCAAAGGTAATTTAACAAGATCAAAAGATTTGAAACAATAATGGCTTCAACCAATAAGGCTCACTAGTCTTCTTCTTGCCCTAAACTCCACCAAAGGGCTCAAATTAGGGTTCCACTTCTTAGATAAAATCTTAGACCTTCTAGGGTCTCAACATACCCCAATCAACAAGATTCAACAAGTTTCATAAACCAATTTGATTGATTCTTGATAACTCCTCTTGACTAGGCCTAATCCTAGTAGCCTTGTTCAGCGACTAAACTATACTTTCCTCCAAACTTTCCCAAAGCACTTCCAAACCTAATGACTGATATAGATACCCTTTATTGATTTCTATAACATACATCAAACTCATATACTATTGTTTTGGACCGAATCTGACTATCCTAACACCCTATTGTCTTCCTACAAGGCCTAATCTGCCCACTTTACAAAGGAACCCTATTAAATACTTGTCCCACTCACTCCAAACCTTGAAACAGTCTTAGGACAGGATTCAAAAGAAAGGATTTTCTAGGTTTTAGACAATGATTTGCTCATTCAAGTGTTTAAACACCAAACCCCCATTTCTAGGACATAAAACCTAGGGCTTGCTAGATCTCCCACTTCTAATCACTTCCAGACCTCATTCAAAGGTCTAACACCATGTCCTTGATCATATTAAATCACATCAAACATAAAAACATCACCTTGTTAAGGTAGATCTCTTGCTGCTATAACTGAGCCACCATTTCAATGCTTTTTCCACATGCAAACTTGACCTCCAACGGTGATCGCCTTCTTCTTTGCACTCCTCCTGCCTTGTCAGGGTTAGAAAACTTATTATACATTTTATTAAGGACCTATTCCATGAGAATCAGGATCCTACATCCATGGAAAGGTCTAAAAATGGATTGTAGCCTCTCAAAATCCCTGTCTTAATAGCTAAAAGGTAGTTTTTAGAAAAATAGATAGAACTTACTCAAAAATCAATGAAAATCTTCCAAACTTGGCTCAAATGAAGCTTAACTCAATTATCTATCATACCATGTGATTTTTAGGTAATTAAAAGTCTATACAGGGCCGGGGTATGGTCTGCAACGGTGAAAAATGCAGAAAAAACAAGTTTTAGCAGAAAAAATAAAGTTTATTGATGTTCTTTCTTCACCAAATTCATGCTACCACCTTGTGCCTTCATGTGTAGGCTTATTACATCAATTAAAAACTATTTTTCAACTGATCCAACCATATTTTGGAGGATATAACCATTAGATTCCTCTAGAATGGACAAAAAGTGTAGTTTGCATACACAACATTATGACACTTTTAACAATATTTAATCACTTGACCCTTGAATTACTTTAAGACATAAAAATGGTCCTTTCTAGACCCTATTACATCAATTATGGTCTATAATTACCTTATTAAACCAAAACAAAACAACTTGAAGATCAAACAAGTCATAGATATCTTGGTGCTCCTGCACCATACTCCCCAACATGATAAAAACTCTTGTCCCAAGAGTCATGTGATCTGCTCCAAGCATTCTGCAATCTTCGTGAAGAGTCCCTTTGATTTTTGATAGGGAACATGAACTCTCGAAGGGTTATCCTCCTCCTTCTGCAACTTGCATGGCTATTACCAAAAGTGTTATTATCATAAAACATATATTGGTGTCCTTGCCTAGGACCCTGTTGTTGTGATGCTTCTGCCTTCTCCATCTTAAGTTTCTGATTTGTTTTTCCCTATTGTTTGCCTTCCTTTCCTGCCTCCCTATAGGGCAATCCATGTCTCCAACCTTGATGCAATGTAAGTTCCAAACCTGTTGTTCTTGATAACTGTCATAAACCTTCGTCTGCTGCAACTGTTCCTGTTGTTTCCAATCATCCTTAACCTGCACATTCAACTACAATTTCTCTCCAAAACAGACAATAGCATGTTCCTTCTTGTCTTCATAAGGTAAAGGTATTAGTTTAAATTGTTTACTATCTTTGTGCATGAAATATTTATTAGCATAACCATCATGAATTGTCCTTCTTAAATGTTGCCATGGTCTACCCAAAATTATATGCCCACATGTCATTGAAATGACATCACACAAAACATAATCTTGATATGGACCAATTGAAAAATCAACATATGCCCTCTGACTAACCCTTACTTTTTTCTCTTGACTTACGCAAGTGGCATTCTAAGGACTAGGAGGATCAAATGTCTTCAATCCCAATTTATGCACCATATCCCAGGAGACTAGATTATCATGTGAACCTGAATCTATAATCAACTTGCACATTTTTCCATGGCTTAAACAATTAGTTTTAAAAATGGATACCTGTGGTGATTGTTGCACTTTGCCTTTTTCCACCATGAGCAATTCTCCATCTATTTCTGGATAGGCTGCTACTGGCTCTTGGTCTTCTCTCTTCTCCTCTTCTTGTGCCAAGTGAACTCTTCTCTCCTTGCTCTTATCAACATCATCTCTCTTAGGACATTTGAAAGATGTGTGTCCCACTTGATTGCAATGATAACATCTGCCTGTGAATACTCCTCTACCTAATCCAAACCTACCTCCACCTTTATATCCACCTCTTTGATCTGTAGAAAACTCTTTGCCCTTCTCATTGCTGCTCTGTCCTTCATTAATAGGTCTGCCCCTACCTCTATATCATCTACCACTACCTCCTTGTCTTTCTTTCTTCCTCTTCACCCTCTTCAGCCCTTATGGCCAACTAAAAGCATTCTCCAAGTGATTTTGGTATGGTCAAACCAATCTCATCTTGCAAGTTATACCTAAGCCCATTAAGGTATCTTGCCACTTTCTCTTCTTCATCTTCTAATCCTCCTCTAATACTAAGCTTATGAAATTGCTCACTATAGGACATAACATCCATGTCCTTCTGCTTCAAGTTCTACCTCATCCTCTTTGTTTGAATAGAGTAATTAGATGGAAGAAACTGATCCTTCATCCTACCCCAAGAAGTGATTCGTGTTCCACCTCTAGCCACTCTTTCTGTTTGCACACTACTCCACCATGTAAGTGCTATCCCTCTCAACTTTGTTTTTGCAAATTTAATCTTCTTCTCATCACTCATCTCCTCATACTCAAAAAACATTTCAAGGGCATCTATCCACCCTAATAGCTCTTCACTATCCATCTTCCCTTGATAGATAGGTAACTCTATGTTTGCCTTTGTTCCACTTCCTTGGAATGCCTTAATCAATCTCACAAATCTCCTTTCTCTAGCATCCAACTCATCATCAGGAGTGTTCTCATCTTCCTTCTCATGTCCTCCATCATCTCCTTATTGATCATCTTGTTCATCCCCTCTAGGATTCTTTTCCAATGCTTCCAACCTTGCCAAGATTGATGCATTCTCCCTTCTTACTTCTATTAACTCTCTTTCCCTTGCAGCATCCTATTCTCTTCTATCCCTCAACTCTTTTTCTCTAGCCTCTAAGGCTTCCCTCAATTCATTATTCTCCCTAGCCATCTAATTCTTAGGACACACCTTTACAACTCTTACCAACTCTTAACTTTTTCACAAGATCCTACTACTCCTTCAAGGACCTACTTGCTACTCTGATACCACTATGATGTAGAGGTGTCAGGTCTCCAAAGGTAATTTAACAAGATCAAAAGATTTGAAACAATAATGGCTTCAACCAATAAGACTCACTAGTCTTCTTCTTGCCCTAAACTCCACCAAAGGGCTCAAATTAGAGTTCCACTTCTTAGATGAAATCTTACACCTTCTAGGGTCTCAACATACCCCAATCAACAAGATTCAATAGGTTTCACAAACCAATTTGATTGATTATTGATAACTCCTCTTGGCTAGGCCTAATCCTAGTAGCCCTATTCAGTGACTAAACTATACTTTCCTCCAAACTTTCCCAAAGAACTTCCAAACCTAATGACTGATCTGGATACCCTTTATTGAGTTCTATAACATACCTCAAACTCATATACTATTGTTTTGGACTGAATCTGACTGTCCTGACACCTCGATGTCTTCCTACGAGGCCTAATCCGCCCACTTTACAAAGGAACCCTATTAAATACTTGTCCCACTCACTTGAAACATTGAAATAGTCTTAGGAAAGGATTCAAAACAAAGGATTTTCTAGGTTTTAGACAATGATTTGCTCATTCAAGTGTTTAAACACCAAACCCCCATTTCTAGGACACAAAACCTAGGGCTTGCTAGATCTCCCACTTCCAATCACTTCCAGACCTCATTCAAAGGTCTAAAACCATTTCCTTGATCATATTAAACCACATCAAACATAAAAACATCACCTTGTTACGGTAGATCTCCTGCTGCTATAACTGAGCCACCATTTCAATGCTCTTTCCACATGCAAACTTGACCTCCAACGGTGATCACCTTCTTCTTTGCACTCCTCCTGCCTTTTCAGGGTTAGAAAACCTATTATACATGTTATTAAGGACCTATTCCATGAGAATCAGGATCCTACATCCATGGAAAGGTCCAAAAATGCATTGTAGCCTCTCAAAATCCCTGTTTTAACAGCTAATAGGTAGTTTTCAGAAAAATAGATAGAACTTACTCAAAAATCAATGAAAATCTTCCAAACTTGGCTCAAATAAAGTTTAACTCAATGCTGTATCATACCATGTGAGTTTCAAGTCATTAAAAGTCTGTACAGGGCCGTGGTATGGTCTGCAATAGTGAAAAATGCAGAAAAAACAAGTTTTAGCAGAAAAAACAAAGTTTATTGATGTTCTTTCTTCACCAAATTCATGCTACCACCTTGTGCCTTTGTGTGTAGGATTATTACATCAATTAAAAACTATTTTTCAACTGAACCAACCATATTTTGGAGGATATAACCGTTAGATTCCTCTAGAATGGACAAAAAGTGTAGTTTGCATACACAACATTATGACACTTTTAACAATATTTAATCACTTGACCCTTGAATGACTTTAAGACATAAAAATGGTCCTTTCTAGACCCTATTACATCAATTATGGTCTATAATGACCTTATTAAACCAAAACAAAACAACTTGAAGATCAAACAAGTCATAGATATCTTGGTGCTCCTGCACCACTTCCAGAGGAAGTCAGGACTTGAACACTAGAACATGTGATCACTAGGCAGATATAAACAACATACCTGAATTGCATACAAATGCCTTTAACTATAGAGGCATAGCTAAACTGCATACAAATGTCTTTAACTGTTGAGGCATACCCTTTGCCTTGTTACCATCAATGATAACATTCAGTCACTCATCATAGCAATATCTCTTGCCAGCACTTCATTTGAACAAAAGCTTGTGGAGAGGATTTTGAAATATTTGTTGCAGGAAAGAGATGTCGAGCACATCTGGGAGGTTTGATATAGAGAAATTTAATGGAGGCAACTTTGAGTTGTGGAAACTCAAGATGGAGGACTTATTGGTGGATAGAGATCTGTGGCTCACAGTATCTAGAACCATGCCATCAGGCATGAAATATGAAGATTGGGATTTGATGGATCTGAAGGATAAGGGTTTGATAAGACTCTGTTTGGCTAATTTAGTACTCTTGAATATCCATGAAGAGAAGACTGCAAAAGATCTTTGGAAGAAACTTGGAGATATTTATTAGGCTAAATCCTTGGTGAAAAAGTTATTCCCAAGAAAGAAATTGTATTCCCTAAGGATGGACGATGGAGGATCTGTCACTGATCATATGAATACATTCAATATGCTTGTTTCCTAGTTGACCTCTATTGGTGTGAAGATGGAGGAGGAGGAATGATATATGACATTACTGTGGTCCTTACTAGATTCATGGGACCACCTTATTATGGCCATTGAGAGTACCACTACCACCTTCAAGATGGATGAAGTGGTTTCCTCATTGTTTTATGAAGAGATGCAGAGCAAGCTTTGTGAATCGACTAAGGAGGCTCTTGCAGCTCATGGTAGATCTAAAGAGAAGGGAAAGAAAAAGGATAAGAATAAGGAAGAAAAAAGAAGATCCAAATCTCGTGGGAGTTCCAAGTCTCGCAGAAAGTCCAAGGCTTTGTGTTGGAATTGCGGCAAACCTAGTCACTTCCGCAAGGAGTGCAAGGAGGAGAGGAAGAAAAAGAAGAACTATGATTTAGATTCTAATAAATCATCTCAAAATGATGGTGAAGCATTTGTGACTACCTTGGCAATGCATGCATCGGAAGACATGTGGCTTATTAACTCTGGTGCATCTTTTCACATGACCTCTCATCGGGGTTGGTTTTTGAAGTATGCATAATATGACGGTGGGAAGGTGTACTTGGGTGATGACTCTCACTTAAAAATTCTTGGCCATAGAAGAGTCTTGATTTGATTCTTTGATGGATGAGTGAAGTGGATTAGTGGTGTTCTACATATCCCTGGTTTGACATGAAACCTATTATCTATAAGTAAATTGAATGATATGGATGTGTAGGTTATTTTCTCAAATGGATGATGCAAGATGACTAGAGGAGCTATGGTGCTAGCTAAGGGTGTTTGGATTGGCACTCTGTTTCAACTTGATGCATGCACGGTTCAGTGCAATAGTGCCTTTGTTTCGAAGAAGAGAACTTTAGAGTCTTCATCCTCACCATTGGAACTAGCAGTGAAGAGGACTGTTACATCTACTTTTGATGGTCATGCTTTTTGGGTAGCTAATGGTGTTCATTCTATAGAGATGAAACTTCTAGATGAGAAGACAATGTTATGGCATCAAAGGCTTGGTCACATTGGTGAAAAGGGTTTGATGACCCTAAAAAATAAAAACCTTGTTGAGGGTATGAACGACTGTAAACTTGAGTTTGATTTTTGCAAACATTGCATATATGGTAAACAAAACCATGTTTAGTTTTATTCTAATTCTCACAAATCTTCTGAGGTGTTGGACTTGATTCATTTTGATGTGTTTGATCCAGTTAATGTTCCTTTGATTTCAAAATCTATTTACTTTGTTTCATTCATTGATGATTATAGTAGGATATGGGTGTATTTCTATATAAGCAAATCTGAAGTCATTAGTAGATTCAAAGAGTTCAAAGCTCTTGTAGAGAATTAGAAGGATAGAAAGATTAAGTGTTTGAGGATTGACAATAGTGGTGAGTTTTGTTCAACAGAATTCGATAAGTTCTATAAAGAACATGGGATTGAGAGGCACAAGGCAACTCCATATACCCCTTAGTAGAATGGAGTTACAGAGAGGATGAATACAACATTGATGGAGAGGGCTAGGAGCGTACTAAGTGGAGTTGGCCTTGAACAAAAGTTCTATGTTAAAGCTTGCTACCACTTGTTACCTGGTTAACATGTCTCCTACATCGGTGCTCATTGATAAGACACCTATGGAGGTATGGTTTGGTAAAAAGTGTTCATTGAGATACATTTGAGTATCTGGTTATGAGGAATATGCACATGTGCCTAAGGAGAAGAGGTCTAAGTTGGAGAACAAGGCAGTGAAGTGTATCTTCATTGGTTATGGCATCAGTGTGAAAGGGTACAAGCTTTGGGATCAAGTGATTGAGAGAGTCCTATATAGTAGAAGTGTGATCTTTAGAGAGATCAATCCTTCTTATATTACTCTACAACCAGAGAAAGAAGAGAAGAAGAGGAAGTGGTTCAACTTCCTTCCACCCCTAAAATGTTGAACCGAAGACATTTATTGGACCTGCTGATGAGGAGAGCTCTAGTAGCTCTAAATGTTCAAAAGAAGAAGAAGAACCTCAACCTCAACTTTTGAGGAGGTACACACAGATAAGGCAACAAATTGATAGGTTTGGTTATCCATTTCATGATTCTAGTTGTATTTTTTCTTTGACTTCTAACACTGATGAGCCTAGGACCGTAAGGGAGGCTATGGGTTTGAGTGATGCAGATTCCTGGAAAGAGGCCATGGAAGAAGAGATGACTTTCTTGAAGAAAAACTATACTTGGGATCTGGTACCCTTGTTTGATGGACGTAAACCTATTAGAAGCAAATGGGTGTTCAAAAAGAAGTTTGGTTCAGATGGCAGTGTTGAGAAGTTTAAGGCAAGGTTGGTTGCAAAGGGTTATTCCTAGGTTGAGGGAATAGATTATGGTTATATTTTCTCTCCCATTACAAAGATGACATCTATCAGATTCCTGTTATCACTTTCTACAATGAATACAATTTAGAAGTTGAATAGATGGATGTAAAGACAACTTTCCTTCATGGTGACTTGGAGGAAGAAATCTATGTGTCACATCTAGAGTTCTACGTGGTAAAAGGTAAAGAAAATTTGGTTTGCAAGTTGAAGAAGTCTTTGTATGGTTTAAAACAATCTCCTACAATGTGGTACTAGAAACTTGATGCTTTTGTGTTGAATTTGGGACTTCTGAGATCAAAATCAGATGTGTTTACTTTAAGATGGATAATGATCGCATTCTAATTATTGCATTATATGTTGATGATATGTTGTTAATTGGGAATGGTAATAATTTGATTTCTGATTTGAAGTCTCAGTTGTCAGCATAGTTTGAAATGAAAGATTTAGGGGCAGCTAGGTATATTCTGGGGATGGAAATGAGAAGAGACAGAACAAACAAAAAACTTTGTTTAGGCTAGAGTAAGTATGTGAATTATGTGTTGGAGAAATTCAGCATGGCATCTTGTAGACCATTGACTATTATTGTTATGATGGGGACAAAGTTATCTATGCAAATTATCCAAAGTCTCCTTCTAAGATGGAGGATATGAGCAGAGTTCCATATGCTAGTACATTTGGTAGTTTGATGTATGCTATGGTCTGTATAAGAAAAAACATTGTCCAAGTAGTGGGAGTACTTAGTCAGTTTATGGCTGATCCAGAATGGGTACATTGGGATGCGGTGAAGACAATGTTTAGATATTTGTAGGGTACTTCTGAGTATTCCCTATGTTTTCATGCTTATCCTGCAGGACCTCAGTTTAATATAAAAAAAAATTGGATTTACAAATGGAAATGATCAAACAATGAAATGTATAACCTAAACCCAAATCATTCAATACCTCAAAGATGCAAGATGAATTGTTTGATTGATTTGATATGCTAGTTGCTCACAATTCGGCAGCATAACATTAGCATAGAGATTATTGATGGAAGATAATAGATGAAAAGACGATGATAATAGATGCAAAGGCTCTAATGTGATTTCAATAGCATAAAGATACTCCAACTCAATGCCTCTTACAAATAGCTTATGAGGGGGTTGATTTATAGGAAAAGCTTGGTTCAAATGGATGGTTGAGATTAAAAAGCTAAATGATTGATGTGGACGGCTAGGATTGATTAGTTATTCCCACTCTTCAAGGGAGTTTTAGTCATGTGACAAGTGTACAAAGGAGGATAGGGCTCATATGTGACTATGTACACAAATACTAAAATTAGGTCCCATTAGTTGTCATGTGAAAGATTTTGAATGAAAGTTGTACTACCACACATGAATCAATTGAGAAATGGACAAGTGTCAAAATGTGGTGAGAGGTGAGCACTTAATTCAAATAAAATATTTAAATTAGTTGGGATATGTGAGGGAAATTAATTAAATAAATAAATTTTATTTAATTAATTGGGAAGATGATTAGGATAGGACTGGGATATGAATGGGAAATTAATAAAATTTATTTAATTAATTGGAAAGTGGGATTATGAATGTGAAATTAATTAAATAAATAAAATTTATTTAATTAATTGGCTAAATGGTTAGGATGGGATTAAGAGGGGATTTTAATTAATTAAATAAATTTTATTTAATTAATTAGCTAATGGATTAGTGGGATTAAGAGTGGGATTTTAGGACAAAATGCTACATGATGTCTTAATGATGTTTTTAACTAAGTATTGCAAGACATGGACAAATTTGGGTGTCTACATTTTTCCCCTCTTTGAGATGATGTTCGAGATGATAAGATTTATATCGAGTAACATCATTTCAAAGAAGCTAAGGTATGGATAATTGATAGGGATGATGATGGAATGATGCCCCCTTGAGAGGATAGGTGGGTTGGACAAACACGAGTAGGCTCTTGAAATGAAATGGATTTGTCAAGGAAGAAAGATAAGGGAATGGATAGAAGAAATGATGATGCGTTATGATGTAATGAAAGTGAGAAACCATGATGTTTGATATAGCGCTAGACATTATGCACCAAGGTATAAGGACCAGGGTGACGATGTGTCTTGTGCCCTATCGTAATACAACCTTGTCTAACGTATGAGGAAGAGAACTTAGAGCATTGAAGTCTTAATGCACAAAAGGTATGATGTGACTTTAGATGCAAAGGTTAATGCAAAAATCTATTCCAACATACACAAGATATGAATATTAGCTGGAATAATTTTGATGTGATACAAATACAAGATAAAATGATAACACACACAAGCAAGCAAGCAAGCATGCACAAATGATACAAAAACAAACAAGGTATTGCCCTTGTCAAGCTGCAAACCAATGATTAATTGTTTGATGATGATAGATAGATAGTGTTGTCATTGCGGGGAAATCTATATCCTAGATCAACACAAGGTTGTTTTCTGAGTTGGTTGGCTGATTGGCTGATTGATTTGGCTTACAACAAGGCTAGGATCAAGAGCATGGATTGCGTTTGGATAACTTGGGAAGATTGATTAACTTGGTTGGTATAGCTTAATGATGACTTGCATTTGGATCATTACTTAGAATGATTTGAAGATGATGAAATGATGGATGAAGATTGATGAAGGATTGATGAAAATGAATTGGTGTAAATTGAATTGATATTAATGGATGATTTGATTGAAGGAAATGGATGGATTGAATGATAGATTAATTGGAAGAAGTTGTTTATTAATGATGTAGAAGATAGATAATAGAAAAAATGATAAGAGGAGAAAGAGGAAAATTGCCTGTGCCTGAATCTAGGCACTTCCTTCCTACTCTAGACTGCCTACATACCATGTATCCATGGGATCAAGGCACTTAACGATGGAAATGAGATGTAGTTCTAATGTTTTATTGATGAGATGATGAAAATGGATTGATTGGGATTGATAAAATGTTGATGATGTGATGATATGTGGTGAATTGAGCTACTTTTGATTTGTTTTTGAGTGATTGGATTTATTTTGATGGTTGGCTTGATGTGCTTTAGTTTTGATGTTTGCTATTGTTGGGTTGATTGTTTTGATGATTGGATTGTTTTGAATGATGATAGTGATGGTGTGATGATTAGAGTGTCCACTCAATCTAAGCATAAGCAAGTGTTCTCAGTGTGCTCAAAGGATGTAAAATAAACAAGGTATTGCGCTTGTCAAGTCATAAACCAATGATTGATTGTTTGATTGATGATTATAGTGTTGTCATTGCGGGGAACACTATATCCCTAGATCAACACAAGGATGTGGGAATGCTATATCCCATTCATGATGATTGATTTGGTTCATGACAAGATTAGGATCAAAACCTATTGATTTGATTGGATAATGTTCCTTGATTGATTAGCTTGCTTGATATGAATTAGTGTGACTTAGATTTAAAATCATTGCTTAGATTGATTTGATTGATATGATTGGAAGAAGTGATTGATTGAAATGGATGAATGAATGTTATTGATAGGAAAAATTGAGGATGATGATGATGATTTGATTTTGATTGAATGTTGATGGAGTGGATTGTTTTGGATGATATGATTGGTTTTATTTCTTGGATTTTTCAATGGATATTTGATTTTTTGGATTTTTTGACATATTTTAATTTTTTTGTGTTTTTTTGGGATATTTTGATTTTTTTGTGTTTTTGAATGTTTTGGAAAATGCCAATGGATTTACAATTTGGGTAGCCTTTGTGCTAAATACCAATGACAAGGGAGAAAACCAAGTCTAGGTGCAAAGATGTAGGAGGATGGATAAAAGGATGGGCAATTATAAATGGGATGGAAGGCTCATGATAGATGGATGGGATGGAAGACTCATGATAGATGGATAGAAACAAGGATAGGCTATGGAATGGAAAGCTCGTGATAAATGGATGGGGATAAGCTATAAGACGGAAATCTCATGATAAGGGTATGCCATAGTGGATGGATCATAAGGGAGCTAGGATGTAATCTTCAAAGGCTATGTTGCATAGGAAGAACTTGCCCCATTCTAGGTGGTAATGCTTAGGATTCTTTACATGACAAAGTTCATGACAATGGGATGATAATATTGGATTTTACATGATGCTTAGGATGATAGGAGGACATGATGCATTGGTTGAATGGGATGGATGAATGGTCAATGGATAGGACTTGGTTTGGAAAGAAGGTATGTCAAGAAATATCCAAACATGTTTCAACATTTTGCCTCTATGTCTTCATCAAGATCAAAAAGGATGAAGGATGTATAAATGGGTTCAGTAGTATAGGCATGTTTATGTAATGGCTAAGGATGGTAGAATAGGATGTAGCAAGATAGGACATGGTAGGATGGAAAATGATAGTGTGGTATGGATGAGACAATGTGCCCCCAAGTGTAATTGGCATAGAAGATCAACCTACACATGATGCCTATTTTCTAGGTTTTCATCATGGTACTTATCCAAGGCACTTGTTTACCAGGTTTTCACCATTGGATGAAAGGATTTCTCTTGACTATTTTTTTTCTTTCTTTCTCTTTTTTTTTGATTTTTTTAGATGGGATGACAATTACACATGGTGCCTGTTTGCTAGGTTTCCACCATGGTAATGAATAGAAGGGACTCAAGTGTCTAGTGATATGAAAGGTGATAGTTCCACTAGAGATGAATGTCATTGCATAGACCATGTCATGTGTGCTTATGATGAAAGGAAATGGTTTGCATGAAAGGGAGATTAAGTAGGTAGATAGTGGATTAGGATGAAAGGTTCATGCAAGGATAGATGGATGGGGATAGTGGATTATGATGTGGAATGGGTAGGCTAGTGCCTTATGCTATGGATTTATGTAAGACTTATGCAAAAGAATGGACCATAGGAAGGTGATGGGGAAGATATGTAGGGTAATGGATGAAGGTTGGGGAGATGGAGGTATGTGGGAATGTTTTGGAATGGAAGAGAATCATGACCAATAGTTGCACACACCGTGATAAACATTGAAGCTTTTGATGGGATGGTGGTGTAGGAAGAAATGGAGATGTTTGCTTAGGGGATGGGTGATATAATGATTTAGGTACCCACATAGACTTAATATTTTTATGATTTTTTCTTTGCTTGTGGGATTTTTGAAATATTTGAAACTTTTGAATGGAAGCGGATTTGTGGATGGAAGTAGGCTTTTGGATGGATATAGATGGTTGGGATTCTTGAGATGTGGATGCGGATGCCTCATTTGACTTTCTACCTATTTGCTTAGGAACCCAAACCATTTTGGTTTTGGGCTTTGCTTTTGGAGGTATGGTCTTGGATAGCTTTGTGAATGTACTTTTCTTAGAAGATGGATGATTTAGAGACTTTTCACATTGATGTCCTAAGGCATGAGGGTCCTTAGGAGTTTTAGTTGGATTTTTGGCTTTATAGATAAAGGCATCCAAATGTTTATTTTGGAATCCCATGGGTTTGGTTGAAGCGGGGTTGGTGGAATGAGTGAAAGCTTCATGTTTAGGCAATGTGTGAATTTGTTGGTCATGATTAGGAATGTAAGGGTACTTATGGATAAGTGGATAATTAGGTATTGGTAACAATGGAGGCAAAGTGGATGGAGGGATATTAGGAGTTGGAAGGAGTGGAGGTAAAGTGGATAATGGGATGTTAGGAGTTGGAAGTAATGGAGGTAAAGTGGATGGTGGGAGGTGTATGGTCACGTGCTTTTGACATTTGTAGGTTGATGGAGGGGGAATGGCTACATATGTTTTGGGTATATGATGTGGTTTTTGATGGAAAGTGGTGGACTTAGGAGGTATGGAGGAATTACCAACATCTTTAGAGGGTTTACCTTGGGGTGTGTATCCAAGGCCATATGAGCATGGAGGAACTTTGACATGGTTTAGCTCCAAGATACCTTGTTCATAAAGGCCTAGGCCTTTACCTTGGTAGTTCATGTTTTGGAGGATACTATGGACAATGGGACTAGGTGTGGTTTGAACACTAGACTTGAGTTCATTGTTGGATGGAGAAGGTGAAGTGGATAGAGGTTGTTTTTGTCCTAAGGAAGAACATTCATGGACAAAGGTGGTAAGACCACTAGGACATGATAGTGGATTTGAAGTGGAATCGATGGTGGATGTGGAAGGAGGATCATTAGGATCTTGGTTAGCATTGTGTTCATTAAGATCCAAGTTATTTGTTTGATATTTTATGCTTACTTGGGGGAAAAGTGTCTCATCATGACAAGTGGATGTTTTCTCATTATGGATAGGGATAGATGAAAGATGACTAGGAGCAATTTGGATATCTTTCTCATGGATGGATATAAGATTATGGATAGGATCAAGGTGCTCATGGATAGCTTCTTCATAGGTATCATCTTGCTCATAAAGAAGGTAAATGTTATAGCTGGGTTGCATGAAAGTGTTTTGATCTTGAGTTGGACTAAGGCTTAATTTTTCCACATGCTTAGGATTAAACCTTTGACATACCTCTTGGGTTGCTTGAATGGAAGTGGAAGGCTCTTGGATAGGCTCTTGGTCAACAACATGAGAACATGATAACTCTTGAATAGGCTTGATAGCTTGTAGGTCACATGATGGGCTTGAAGGGCTAAGAGTGTTAATTGAGGGCTCTTGGATAGGCTCAAGGATAGGTGGACCACATGATGGGATTATAGGATTGGACATGACCTTTGGAAGTTCTTTGGTAGGCTCATGAATGGGTGTTTGACATGGAGGTAGTTTATTCCTAGCTAGTAGCCAATGGATCACATCTTTCGCAAGGGTATGAGTGGATGAGCAATAATAGTGCATGATGTTGTAGGCTTAGGAATAGGATTAGGTTGGGGGCTAATTGGATTGGGTGGATTAGGATTTGGATTGGATGAATGGATAATCTTACCACAATTTATGAGGTTTGTGATCAATCTCTTAAGTTTGACACAATTGGTTGTTGTATGGCCCTTATACCTATGGTATGCACAATAATGGTTTTCATTATACTAAGGGGGTTTAAAGACCGGTTCAAAAGGTTCTATCAGTGGCAGATCAATCAAATTTGCTTGAACCAATTGTTGTACAGTTATGTCCAAGGGATCTTGTGGTGGAAGATTGGTAGAACATGGGGATGAAGGTGATGAAGGTTGGTGGACCAATGGACTAGGGGTAGGATCATATGGTGGTCTTATGATAGGGATAGTAGGCACATGTGTTGGCATGTGATTGGATGATGAAGGCCACTCATAGGATGCATTGGCTAGATTGGTATCTCCCTTGTCAAAGGTAATTAAGTCTTTTTGTATTAGGCCCACATGGTTTATCTACAAAGGGCCACTTGGAGTTACATATGCTTCTTGTTGCAAAGGTGGATTTGGGTTCACTTGTGCTCATTAGGGAGGCCATTGATAGTCTTGGTAGCTAGGTGTAATGGTAGGATATGTAGACAAAAGATCTCGAGGTGGACTCAAAGATGCAGGCATTTGATCTTGTTGGCAAGGTTGACTTGTGCTCACTTGATTTATATAGAAAAGGCCATTTGGACTTGAATGTTGTTCTTGTGAAATCACTTGATTGCCTTGTGGAAGGGCTTGGTAGTGCATTGGAATGTCAGCATGAGGGATTGAATAAGCTTGAGGTAGATATTCATAGGTTGATTTGGCATTGACTTGGTGGATAGGTGGATTAAGTTGATAGGAAGTGGATGGATATGACATGTGGCTATGAGGTGGATTAGGTTGATAGTGAATGGCTAAGGATTGTTGTGCTTGTCGAGCTTGACTAGTGGCTAAAAGGTGTTGGACTTGGGCTATGAAGTGTTGCAGTTGAGGTGATTGGCTTGTGTGTGGTTGAGCTCTTTGGATGAAGAATTGTAATGTTTCAATGGTGTCTTGGTTTAGGGGTTGTGATCCTTGATAAATATTTTGGAGGAATCTTTGGAATTTGATTTCTAGGTCCTCTGGTGTAAACATGTTGTCACCCAAGTGTTTGTCTTAAGTCCTTTTAGCAAGTGCTCGTTTAGGGATTTATGATGATGTGGCAGAAGTGATTTGGCTAGGATAGGGATGTGACTAGGATAAGTTTAGGATGGTTTGAATGACTTGGATATGAAGGGTTGGATGATGACTAGGCTATGTTTGGGATGAAAGTGACTGGATTTGAATGTTATTAGAAGAATGTTTAGGATGACTTGTCTTTATGTGTTTGGGTGTTTAGAGTTTGATGTGGCAATATTCGAACAAATGATTATGCATATACACACATGAATCACTCACACAAGACACATAAGTAAGTTGTTAGTTTGGAAGAATGTGATGATGGTTAAGCAAGCATGTGAAAACATTTCAACAAGTCCTAGTCAAGGCAAGACCACTATCACAAGGAGGTTCTATTGAAAATTTAGGGGACTGGCACCCCACAAGCATCTAGCAAGCCACTTAAGACTTTAACTAACCCTACTAGGAGTTTTAATATACACAAAGGTAAACCTCCTTTTGAGTTAGCACTGTATGGTGAGCGCTAATACCAGTTAGACTTGGCTTTCACCTTATCCTCTAATTTTTATAGCGGATCAGATGAAAGTACCGCTTGAGGTCATTCCCTTGGGGTGAGTACCTCTTTTCCCACCAAGGCAGGCCTCTCTAAGGTTTAACAAAAGCAACACAAGTAAATGTTTTTAATCTCCAAGCTCATGTTAGGATGCGAGGAGAGAGCATACACATTCATTTTGTCACACTTGCATGGGGTTCATTAACCTTAGAAATTCAATGTGTGGAAGACAATGTAAGCACTTGTTTGTTTTAAAGCCCAAATTAAAATGTGATGGAAGACAGTGATTCGTTTTAGCCCAATTTCAATGGTGTGATTGCAAACAAGTTGTTTGTTTTATGCCCAAAGTCCAAATGTGTGATCAAACAAGATTAAGAGATGAAAGATAAAATAAGCGCACCTAATTATATCACTTTCCAAATTGTTGTAGATGCTTATCCTAATGTTGTTCCAGCCCCGTTGATTCACCTTCAAGCCACCAAATCAAAAAAGAAACAAGTAAACTTGCAAAGAAGATGATTATATGAAAAAGATGAAATTTGATAATGAAAATGATCTGATGTAGAAAAATGGATTGCATAAACAAAAAGTTCAGAAGATTCTAAGAAATTTGAAAAGAAATTTTGTTGAAATCTGATTGATTTTGCTCAAGATATGCTCAATTAAAGTTTTAAAAAATAAGTTTGACTTTGACTGATAAAAAAAGGTAAAATGATATAGTCACCTAATGAAACCTCCTCCACTACATAGTTCATCCTCTCAGCTTTCCAACAAGTCTTTGTTTGTGTGATTTGGCCTTCGTATGTGAAAGTTATGATAGAAACACCAAAATGCACAATGACAACAACCAAAAGTGAGTTACAGTTACCAGATGCGACCAACTATTGATTATAAACGATCAGAATTTGTCTATAGGTGATTCGTTATAGCTTAGATACAACCCGGATAAGACTAGATGCGAGCGGCTGTAGCTTAAAAATGACACGTAAAAGCCAAAAGTGAATGATTAGAGCTCAAAAGTGACCACAATTTATGAAAAGTAGGTATAAACAGAAAAGCCCTAATTTGTAGGAAGCGACTCAGAGATCTAAAAGTGATTATGTCAGCTTAAAAGGGACGCGAAAAATGGCAGAGGTGATCACTGCTTGCTTAGAAGCGATGCAGAAATGGATGGAAGTGATAGGTAATAGCTCATATGTGACTAAGAAAAGGCCAAAAGAGATGGATAATAGCCCAAAAGTGATCTAGAAAGTTTCAGGTGACATAATGCAAATGTTAACCAGAAGTGACCAAGTTTACCAGAGGTGATAGGTTTCCGTTCAAAAGCGATGCAAATTTTGCCCAAAGTGATATACTATTGTTCAAAAGCGATCAGTTTTTTATTAAAAGCGAGCTGGTTTACCGAAGGCGACTGGTTTTTTATCAAAAGCGAGCTGAATTACTAGAGGTGAATTTCTATATACCGATTGTTGTTTTCTTCGCCAAACGCTCTATTTTTCATGAAATCTAGGCAAATTTATACTCAAAATTTATGGAAATGGCCCCCTGGACACAATGGTGAAGTTATATGTGAGATAAGAGATCATATACATTCATTGTTATCTAAATTTTGATAAACTAGGGTTAGAGAAAGGCAAATTTCTGCTACAAAATCTTGCAAAAATGAAAGATTGATACTCCAAGAGATCTAAACTTCACAAAAACAACTCAAACAAGGAGATTAATCAAGGACATTAGTCCCACCAGGCATGCCAAAATGTATATCAAAAAAATTTGGATTTGCAAATGGAAATTATCAAACAATGAAATGCATAACCTAAACCCAAGTCATTCAATACCTCAAAAATGCAAGATGAATTGTTTGATTTATTTGATATGTTGGTTGCTCACAATTCGGTAGCATAACATTAGCATAGAGATGATTAATAGAAGATATTAGATGAAAAGATGATGATGATAGATGCAAAGGCTCTAATGTGATTTCAACAGCATAAAGATACTCCAACTCAATGCCTCTTACAAATAGCTTATCAAGGGGTTGATTTATAGGAAAGGCTTGGTTCAAATGGATGGTTGAGATTAAAAAGATAAATGATTGATGTGGATGGCTAGGATTGATTAGGTATTCTCACTCTTCAAGGGAGTTGTAGTCATGTGACAAGTGTACAAAGGAGGATAGGGCTCATATGTGACTGTGTACACAAATACTAAAATTAGGTCCCATTAGTTGTACATGTGAAAGATCTTAAATGAAAGTTGTACTACCACACATGATTCAATTGAGAAATGGACAAGTGTCAAAATGTGGTGAGAGGTGAAGACTTAATTCAAATAAAATATTTGAATTAGTTGGGATATGTGAGGGAAATTAATGGGAAATTAATAAAATTTATTTAATTAATTGGAAAGTGGGATTATGAATGTGAAATTAATTAAATAAATAAAATTTATTTAATTAATTAGCTAATGGATTAGTGGGATTAAGAGTGGGATTTTAGGACAAAATGCTACATGATGTCTTAATAATGTTTTAAACTAGGTGTTGCAAGACATGGACAAATTTGGGTGTCTACACTCAGCATTCACTTTATATTTGAGGATTTGTGGATTTAGATTGGGCATGTGACATTGACAATAGGAGATCCACCAGTGCTTATGTTCAGTGGTGCTATTAGTTGGATGAGTAACCAGCAACCCATGGTCGCTTTGTCCACTACTGAAGTAGAGTACATGGCAGCAACTCATGCTTGGAAAGAAGCCATTTGGCTTAAGATATTGTGTTTTGATGTTGGGTTTGATGTAGGGAAGATTACCATTTGTTGTGACAGCTAGAGTGCCATATGTTTGGTGAAGAATCCTACTTTCCATGTAAGGAGAAATCATATTGATGTCTAATACCATTTTATTCATGACATGGTAGAGGATGGGAAGGGGAATTTGGAGAAAGTTGACACTTTGACGAATGTTGTAGATTCCTTAACAAAACCTGTGAGAACAAAGAAGTTTAGATGGTATTCAGAGTCTATAGGCCTCTTGGTCCCTAGCAGTTAAATCCTGTCATTCTATTGGCTCTTGCAAGGTGTTCAAAAAGTGGGAGAATTTTGGGAATTAAGGTGTTCAACCTTTACAATTTCCTAGTATTTATTATTTGATTGTATATTTATTTAATTGGCTATTGTATTTAATATTGGACATCCAGTTTTATCATTTAGTGTGAGGTGGCATGTTGATATGTATCCCACTTGGAAGGTGATGTGGATGGTCAAGTCAACATTTGAAAATGTAGGCATCCCATTTTGAGGTGGCATTATTTCCATGTGTTGACATCTTGTGGGTTGTGTAAGAGGTTATGACATGACAGATTCTATGACATGTAAGAGCTGGAAATAGAGATTCTATGATAGGTGTGACAAGTGTCAAGAAGCATCTTTGCATGGAGAAAGTAGGCACCCAAGTTTGACTATGACAAGTTGTAAGAGAATCATTTATTAATAGTTAGTTATGATAGATTATCTTACAGTTGTAAGTTTTGTCATAAATGACAAATTTTATAATGGTGTAAGATCATTTGTCATACCTATTTTGGGCAAATTTGGGGCACCCAAGTATGGGGGTTGTAAGGGATGAAAGGGAATCTTTGATAAGTGTCTTTTGCATGTTTTATGGCCTTTGAATTTGGGCCATGTGGATTTGGATGAAATTCTTTTGTGGCTTGCTCTAGAAGTTACCTCCATCCTTGGTATTTCTCTCTATATATAGGTGCTTGGAGTTGGAGTTGTATGGTTCATTTGCAGGTACCATCATGATGTCAAAATTACTCTAGTATTTGACATTTGTGTACTCCTAGAAGAACTTGCATTCCAAGTGTGTTGTAATCATCCTTTGATTTGATAATACATTGTGCAGGTTTTGGAGTGTGGAGTTTTCCACTTAAAAGGGTTTTCCCCACATATATCTTATGTTGTGAGCTTTGTATTTGCATTTAGATTTTATTACCTTTCTGTTAATGTGTATTTTAATCTGTAACTATAAAAGTTAAAATTTACATAAATCTTTCCTCATTAGATCAGTGTAGGAAGCATTTCCATGTACCTTGCTTCCTTTCACAAATATCATGTGTTGATGGTTCTAACCCTATTTATAATGATCTCCAACTAGATTCACACATCTTTGATGATGATATACAGGGGTTTGATGAATACAATAACTTATCTCATGAGGTAAAATACTTTCAAACTATATAAATCAACAGGCAAGATGGCTTGCTACCTTCTTAATTGGATGAGACCAACAAGGTGCTTGATCTAGTGTCTAAATTGAGTGAAGAAATGTAAAATCGTGGGTATTCCATATGTTGGCAAGAGACACTATATGGATTCATGAGTGTTGTCATTGATGGCAACAAAGCCCATCCCACACATCTATAGCACATAGTTTGTCTATACTGAAAGTCAGATTGAAGAGTGTTTTGGTCCGGTGAGCAAGAACAGAGCATGCAACAAGCTCTGACAATCAGGTCCGGATCTCTTAGATGGTGTAACTTAGAAATTTATGGACTTGGACAAGTCAAGAGGAGTACCATGACTACTACATTCTAGAGATTGAGCCTCCGGTGATGAATGAGTGAAAAGATATGAGCATCTAACTGTTGGGTTCCTGACAGGTAGAGTAGACTGAGGAAGAACTGACTGACAGAGCATCAGACTTTAATCCGGATGAGAAATTGATGGTGATCAATCTATTTGAGGGATCATACATGGTTGGACGACATGATTGATGACTTCTATGTCTATGTCTTTGATATGTATCACATATTAAGCATGGATTCAGCCGACAGATCAGTGTCTTGAAAATATCCTAAGTATTCCGGTTGCTGACTAGAAAGATGTTGAAATCCTTGATGTGGATATATATACTAGATGGATTTTGGTATGAAGGTGTGTGTGTTGATATAGTGTGCGAGGAAAGGCAGAGAGAAGTGTGGAAGTAGCAATACAAGTCCGGTATGTGACAGAACAACAACACTAGAACAGAGGAAGAATGAAGTGCATTAAATCAGTCTATTAAGCCTAACTAAAACTGAACCTCAGCATTAGTAGATGCTTCTCATCAATTCAAGCACTTGGTTACCTTCTATAAACTTCGTAGATAGTGAGTCTCTTGTAGGCAGTGTGCCTCTTGTGAGTAGTGTGCTTGGGCAGTGAGCCCTAATTGGCAAGTGCCATTTTGTACTTCTTATTCTTTTAACAGAGAATACAATCTTGGGTTAGTCACCCCATGGTTTTTCCCTTAACAGGGTTTTCCATATTAAAATCCTTGTGTGTATGTGTGTTGATTTCATTTCTGTTCTCATAATTATATATGCTTATGTGTTTTGATGCTGCACAAATTATAAAAGGAAAAATAAAGTAAAATTATTAGAGATAATTGATTTACCCCCTCTCAATTATCTACCTTGTTTTCAACAATTGGTATCAGAGCTAAGTTCCTCTAAACAGAGCCTAACATCTTGAGGAAGATCTAGGAATCTCAATGGATATACATGGTATGAAGGAACAACTTCAGGCAGCTCTAGATGATCTTGAGAAATCTCACTCTGAAGTCAATAACTTGAGAGAAAGACTCAAACAAGCTTATGATTTCATAAATGAGCTAAAAGAAAAATTGAGTATCTCTGTGAAAAAGAGAAAGGAACTACTTCAAGAATTAGCAAGTCAAAGTGAAGCCAATGATACTAATGAAGATTTGAATGAGAAAAACAAGATATGTGAGAAGCTATCAAAAGAGGTCATTATGGTAAGACATGAAATGGAATCAAGGGTTATGAGATTCACCCAAGAAATTGAAGAGAAAAGAAAAATTGAAGATAATCTAAAACAATCTCTCAAGGAGAAGTCAGAGGACTACCACAAAATGGATAGAATAATCAGGCATCTGGAATTTGATCTTGAAAAAGCTAGAGATAATGAAGAACAACTTGAGAATTAGATAGACACTCTTAAACAAGATCTTAAAACAACAAATGAATACAAAGAGAAATTCAAGATAATCTTAGCTCAACTTGAAGTTCTTCTTGAAAGCTAGAAGAGGGTAGATGACAAGCATGGCTTGGGATATGAGAAAGGTGAAAGCTCCGAATCTGATCAGAAGAACTCTGGATTAGGAAATCTAAGGAACAGGCCTAGAAGACCTCTGATAAGGAAACCAAATACTCAAAGATATCCATCCTTCAATGGATACTACTATAGTTGCAACAACTTTGGTCATAAAACAACTCAGTGCAGAAGAAGAATGAATTAGGTTAATTCATCTTTCTCCAGACGACGTTTCAACTACAAAAGGTATGGTCACAAATCTCATGAATGTAGAAATATGCAAATAAACAATTCATTCAATGGTAGATGCTTTGCATGCAATAGAATGGGACATATGGATAATTAATGTAGATCAAGAGGATATCAGTCAAATATAAAGAAATGTTGTTTGCTACAATTGCAATAGATCCTGTCATATTGCCAAATTCTACAGAAGTAAGAATCAGGATAAAAAGGGTCCAGTGCATCATAATCAAAATCAAGATAAAGGAAAAGGCAAAGTGAATGCGGATGAAGTTCAAAGGGAGATGAACAAGATTTGGGTGAAGAAGAGTATAGAAAATGTTGGGGATGGATCCGCACCAAAATCTGGTGCTAATATTCCTTCCAGAAACTAAACAGATGAGCTTTGGCTCAGGGGGAGTCACAAAGGAAAATAAATTCCCCCAGCTAGTTAATTGGTGCCTAAATTTGGCAAATCAAATGTTGCAGATTAAAGGGCTCTTAGTGAAATATCTAAATAATGCTTGGTAAAAATCTGAAAGATCCGCATGGAGTTTTGAAGAGGTTAATCATCCAAGATTGATCTGGTTTGACAGCCATCTAGTAAAAGCAAGATTTTCACAGTTAGATCTGGTATGATTCAAAATTGAAATATATTGATCTGTAGATAAATTATATGATTGGAGGAAAGGAGATACATTGTCAATTATCACTAAAAATAATTCTAAGTGTATCTCAGTGATTCAGAAAGATCTCTCTCAGAACAAGGCAACCAGAACAACTTAAGTTGTGCATTTATTGCAATAGGAAATTAGGGTTTGAGAAAAGATAAAAGGGTTCTTTTATTCATCATTTGCACATTTGCATTCAAGAAGAAGAAAGGAAGAGCTCTGCATCAAGATTGTTACAACCTTCTCAAAGATCAACCGCAGAATCTGATTCAACCAACGATCTTTTCCAGCTCATATTGTGAACCTTAGAAGCATAAAAAGGTATTTCCATTTCTGAATATCTCTCTCTAAATATTTTGCAAAGATGGCTACTCCAATGGTTGTTAAGATCACTGATAAGCTGTACACAAAGTTCAAGAAACACCCCTACAAATCCCCAGAAGTTGATCCCTTAGGCACCTTTTCTAGCATTCCACATGGGGTTCTGCACGTAGAAGATGTTAGGGTGTACATCCACGCCAATATTGAGGAATTTGGAGAATCCAAGTTGATGGATATCTATCATAAACAATTAATAGATGAAACTTTTGAACTCAAACCTCAATACAAGGCCCTCTGGGATAAGCATTTTGGACATTGCATCCACTTCCCCTGTTTTGTAGAAGATGAATGGGTCTGGTATGTTCTTAGCAGAATACATGACAAATTCATTTGGTTGATGAAGCCCTTCAAGATAAAAAAAGATTCCATTAGGGCAGTAACTGGATTGCACTCATCTGGTGCGTTGCCTGCACTCAAATCTGTCAAGAATCAGATAGTAAGTGAGGCTACCGAATCTAAGTTTGACAAAAGAGCCATGACAATAGAAGATATCATAGAACCGGATATCAAATTTGCCTCTATGATAATAGGTTATAAAATCTATCACTCCAGTAAGGATAATTTTGTGTCTGAAACTGTAATTTATACAGCATATCAGATGCTAAGGGAAAATGCTTATTATGACCTATGTGATCTTCTTCTGAACCAACTATTAGAAAACTTGCAAAAGATCAAGAAGGATAAGAAGAACTCATTCAAGTATGGTGGCTTAATACTATGTTTATTATTTTACTATATGAATGAGCTACCTAGATCAAGTGGTTGGGTATGGCAAAATGATAGACCAATTGCCATACAAATCAGAGACTACATGTATGGGCTTGGTGATGCCAAGGCTCAAAGCATGGCACTCTAGGGATATTTTAAGAACTTCCAAGGTATGATGGAAGCCAGAGAAAGAATTCCTCAAACAATAGTTGAAAAGTATAAGGATACAGTATGCTTCATGGTAGACATTGATCAATGCCTAATGGAGGTAGTTGAGCCCATAATAGTTTGGATAATGCCAATGGGCTATGAAGTAGATGAGAAAATTCTAGAGCTACATGTCTAACACCTGTTGAGTCAGTCTAAGGACCCTGAGGCAGAAAGATTTGGAACTTTTGAAGAATTAAGTGTAAAGATACATGTTGAACTAAGACAATTGGAAACAAAAAGGAAAGTCAGAAGGGAAGTAGAGTAAATTGCCAAAAGATATGGCATATCAAAAGGGGTAGTTGATGCAAATAGAGAGAAAATAGAAAAGTTTGAGAAAGAGAGACAAGAAGCAGAAAAAGAAAGTGTTTTGGTACAAGCCTTCTCCCGGACTAGATCCTCCAAGAGCTCTGCACCTGCCACCTCTAAGAGCTCAAGATCCTCAAAACTGGAAGCCAAGACATTCGGAAAGGGAGAAAAGAGAATGAAAACAAAGGCCACAAGGTTCTACATAAGCCAAAAGGATGATGAAGAAATAGAGTCTGATGAGGAAGTTAAGAAAATGAAAAAGAAGAAGAAAACTTTCGGGGAATCCTCTACTAGCAAAAACAAGGAAGAAGAGGCAGAAGAATTTGTTGAAAGGCCCACTCTTTCTATTGATGATATCATCAAGGCAGTCATTGTGGATGGGAACCTGCAACCAGTCACATAATTTTATGATGATTACAGTGATACTGACAAAAGAATTTTGGAGGAAGCTACAGTCAAGTACTTAAACATTTATAATAAAGCATTCATTGAAATCATTTCTCTAATTCCCAAAAGTCTAGAGAAGGTACTTGAACTCAGAAAAGAGAATGCCAAGGAAAAGGACTTAGAGATCTAGGAATAGATTGCAATTCAGCTCTATCCTTCCATTACTCCAAAACAAATGACCATGATCTTTAAGGACTTCAAGGATGAGTTCTGAAGTAAAGCAAGAATGAACAAACTTGTGCTTGGAGAGACTGATCAAGTGGCAAAAGAAATAGAAGACATCCTCTGGAATGCCTTCAAGAAATTCAATCTTCCTATCATAGAAGAAATAGATGAAGAACCTTCTACCATGGATGTCGAAGGATTAAGTGCATCAAAAGAAGAATCTACTGAGAAAAATGTAGAAGAGTCAAAAGAGATGGATGAGGAGAAGACTAAGGACTTGGATTCCTCTGTTCTGGAAGAAGAAATTCATGAAGAAGTTAATATCTCTCCTCCAGATGCCACTGCAGACTTAGGAACTGAAGGAGAAGGAAGAAAAGAGGATAAATTGAGTCAAGAAGAGGAGGTAAAGGGAAGAGAAGAAGAACAAATAGAAAAGATCTCTAATGATAGTTCTAAGGCTGCAAAAGGAAAGAAGACTCAGTCTCCAGCAAGAGACACTGCAGAAGCAGTGAAGAACTTCTTGACCAAAGAAATGATGGAGATAGATGAATCAGAACTATTCCAAGTACCACTAAATTTTGATTCCCTCTCTTCGGTTCAGACAATGAAGATAGCATCTTTTGCCTAAGCTAAGCAAAAGAAAAGCTTCTAAAATCTCACATGGAAGACTGTGACCTGATAGAGATTACATCCAGGATGCTGGAGAAGATCATGCCATCCTTCCAAAAGGATCTTTTAGCCTCTCCTTCCAGTAACTTGAAATCTCTAGTTAATTCTGTTAGCATCCATTTTGATTCTTTGGAGAAATTGGCAGAAGAGAAAGTCTGGAAAGAGTTTTTGGGAAAGAGATTCTCTGAAGTACAGGGACTCATAGTTAATGATAGGAGGACCTTAGATATTGGGATAAAGAGCCTAGAAAATGCTCTTAAAGATGGTGGAGAAATGTATAAATTTTGGCTATCCTGGTCTAAAGTGACAGAGGATTTTGAAAAGAAGGTGAAAGAACAAGAAGGTAAATTGGTGCAGGGCACCAAGGAGCACCTTGGTTCCTAAAGTCACTTTGTTTGCATTTTTTTTGAAAGTTGTGGTTTTGATTGTAATAAGGCTTTAGCCATGAGTATATGGTCCTTTTTGTGTGGTCAAGATGATTGAGGTGACCATATAAACCTCAATCATGCTTAGTCCACTTGGATCCTTGTTATGCCACTTAGACCTAGAAGGTCTAAGGATTGGTTTTTGAGTTTTTTTTAATTGTTTGTGTGTTTTAGCATGTTTTGGGAGTATGGAGGATGTTTTGATTCCATTGGACAAGAAAAACAAATTGCCATCCTTTGGAAAATGAAAAAACTCCATAGTGTTAAGTGTTGTCAATGGTGTCAATGACACATTGACTAGTTGCAACTTCATTTTGGTTACTAAAACTATTTGGAGAAGTTGTAAACTAACTTGGATAGGTTGATATGGAGGACATCTTGCTCCAGTATGGAGGAGAAAGTTTTTGTACAGAATTTGGGCACAAAAATCAAGAAAACTGACTATTTTTCACTATTTTTCTTGCTATGTACGGCCTATACGGATTTTCCAAGGGTGAAAATATACTTTTTCTGAAAGTTCTTGGAGTCAGGGTTCTAATGCAACTAGTTTGAGGTCCTAAAGTGGTCGGGATCAAAAGTTATAGATTTTTCTTTCAAAACAGGTCTAGAAACCCTATTTTCTAGGGCAGCCATAGAAATCCAGCCCTAGAATGCATTCCCACTGTTGAAAATTTGCAAAAACTGGTGAAATGTACGCTAGGGGTATGTACTATAAGATTTCAAAAGATTTTGTTTGAAAATGCAGTCTTCTATTTTTAATTTGATGCCCTAGGTCAAGTATTACCATGTATTTGGCCTGTTTTATGCTATTTGCTGTTGTAGGTGACAAAATCCAAACAAGGTGAATGAAAGGATGGTGGTTTTGTGTTGTAGGGACTTGGTAGAGACATTCTAAATTCCTGCCCCTAACCTTTGAACCCTTTGCTTTGTAACCCAGGCCTAAAGTGATCAATTAGGCCTAGAGACCTAGTGGGGGTTTTGAACTGCTGGAGTAGAGTTGGGATTGGAGATTTGGAGATTTGTTAGAGTCCCCTGAAGGGTGTTCAATTCCATCATTTGTTTTCCTAGTCTTTTGGGATTTTGTCATTTGGTGTGAAGAAAACTAGTAGAAGAGGGCTAGTAGCCTCACTAGGCCTAGTCAAGGTTAGAGGGTTGTGTGAAGTTGGGAACCAAACCAACTATCAAAAAGGTGTTTGCAAACCTGCCTTGAGGTGTGAAAGAAGCCTTGGAGGCTAGACAATAGCCTAGACCACAAATCCATAATTTGCACTTGGTGAGTGACTTAGCTTGGTTGAAGGCTAGGTGAGTGGGTGAGTGGGTAGTAAACCATTGTGTTGTTGCTTCCCTTGTGCCACTCTGCATTAGGTGGTATCAGAGCCATCAAAGAGATGGGAGATAGAGAAGAAGAGGAGGAAGTCCCTTCAAGAGTGACTAATGCCGAGTTGGCAAAGATAGTGAGAGAGCAAGCAGCCAAGAACAAAAGGATGGAGGCTGAGATAGAAAAGTTGAAGAAAGACAAAGACAAGAAGAAGAAACCAGAGGTCATCTTAGATTCAGATGAAGAGGATCAAGATGAGGAAGAAGAAGTACCAATGGAAGAACCACAAGCAGGCATGTCAGAGAGACAATTCCTAGATGCACTTGGAAAGTTGAGTAGGAAGGACACTAAGGCAGACTTACCTATGTTTCCTGGGAAGATGAATCTAGAGGAGTGCCTTGATTGGATTGAGGCAATGGAGAACTATTTTGAATGTGAAGAAGTGGCAGAAAATCAAAAAGTGAAGATTGCCAAATCAAGAATGAAAGGGCCAGCCTTGAGTTGGTGGAATTTTATTCAAAATGAGAGGATAGAAGATGATAGGAATCCTATCTCTACATGGAGGAAGATGGTACTTGAAATCAAGAAGCAATTTGTCCTTGAGGATTATGAATTCAACTTGAACAAGAAGTTGCACAACTTGAGACAGAAGGACATGGACGTGAGCACCTACACAAAGGAGTTTCACAAGATGACATTGAAAGCCAAGATGCCTGAGAATGAAAAACAGAAGCTTGCAAGGTATCTTAATGGCCTCAAGTTCTCCATTCAAGATGAATTAACTCTCTTTAACCCAGAGACAGTCCATAAGTGCTTTCAAATCACACTGAGGATTGAGGATAAGCAGAGAAGAAAAGGGGATTTTGGCAGCAGCAACAAAGGCAGAGGAAATCAAAACTTTAGGGGCAGGGGCAGATTTCAAAACAGAGATAATTTCTCTAGACTCCAAGGTGGCGGATCATAAGAAGGTAGCCAAGGGCAGGCTGATAAAAATAGTGCTGATAAGGGTCAGTTTAGGGGCAGAGGTCCCAATGTGTTTACTGGAAGGTGTTTCTTTTGCAATCAGATTGGACATCAGTCCTTTAGGTGCCCGGAAAAGATTGGAAACACTGCTGCAAATCAGAAAGAAAGAAGAGTACAACTCCTTCAAGAAGAGGATTGTCAAAGCACCACAAGTTACCAAACAACCTCTTCCAAGTTTGTAGCACCTGAGAGTGGAGAATGCATCATGTTTAATAGATCCCTCATCGTGCCAGCCACCAAGGAGCAGCCCCAAAGAAATAACTTGTTTAGAACCACTTGCAAGGTGAAAGGAAAAGTTTGCAAGGTAATAGTAGATTCAGGTTCTTCTAAAAATTTGGCTTCTAATGAAATGGTGACTAAGTTAGGATTGGAAAGAATGCCTCATCCTAACCCCTATAGAGTATTTTGGCTAACCAAGGAACAACAAATTGTAGTAAAAGAGCAATGTTGGGTTGAATTCAAGATAGGTGAATATCATGATAATGTTCTTTGTGAGATAGTGGATATGGATGCATGCCACCTTCTTCTTGGAAGGCCTTGGAAACATGACACAAGTGCCCAACATGATGGTAAGAACAATGTAATTCATTTGTCCAAGAATGGTGAAAAGTTTACAATGACTCCTTTGATTGATGATTGCAAAGAGAAAGTCATTTCTAGTTCAGTTATGTTGGTAGGTGAAAAAGAGTTTTTGGCTAACCTCAAGGAAGAGAAAGTGCCATGTTTTGTAGTAGTCATCAAGCCCAAGGATGTGAATCCCAAGAAGGTCAAAGTGCAGCAACCTCTTAGGAGGATTGGACCAAAGGAAGTGGAAGAATTATTGGAAAGGTTCCATGATGTGATAGCCGATGAGGGTAAGGATGCACTTCCACCAAAGAGAGAGATTAGTCATTGCATTGATCTCATCCTAGGATCCACCCTACCAAACCAAGCAGCCTACAAGTTGACCCCAGAGAAAAATGCTGAAGTGGCAAGACAAATCCAAGACTTATTGGATAGAGGACTTATCAGGAGGAGTATTAGCCCATGTGTAGTACCTGCAGTACTTGCACCCAAGAAGGAAGGAACATGGAGACTATGCACTGATTCCAGGGCCATCAACAAGATTAGTATCAGGTATAGATTTCCAATGCCTAGAATAGAAGATTTAATGGATTGCTTGGGTAGGGCTAAGTATTTTACCAAGATAGATCTAAAAAGTGGTTATCACCAAATCAGGATAAGGGAGGGGGATGAGTGGAAAACTACCTTCAAAACCAATGAAGGACTATTTGAATGGGTTGTCATGCCTTTTGGCTTGTCAAATGCACCAACCACCTTCATGAGATTGATGAATGAAGTGCTAAAACCTTTCCTTAACAAGTTTATTGTTGTATATTTGGATGATATACTAATTTTTAGTGACAGCAAGGAAGACCACATAAGGCATATCCATCAAGTGCTCAGGAGGCTTCAAGAGGAGAAGTTGAGAATCAATCTTGACAAATGTGTCTTCCTACAAGAAGAGTTGATATTTTTGGGGTTTGTCATCTCCAAGGGCAGCCTAAAAATGGATCCAAGTAAGGTTGCAACCATTCTTAATTGGCCAACACCTACAACAGCCTCGGAGGTAAGGAGCTTCCATGGTTTATGCATCTTTTATAGAAAGTTCATTAGAGGGTTTAGTGGCATTTGTGCTCCACTTGTTGACACCATAAAAGGGGGCAAGAAATGTGTGTTTATATGGACAAATGAGGCCACTCAAGCCTTTGAACTGTTAAAGAAATTTTTTTTAGAAAAACCAGTCCTAGTGCTACCTAATTTTCACAAGGTCTTTGTGGTAGAGTGTGATGCAAGTAAGAGGGTTGTTGGAGGAGTCCTAAGTCAAGATGGGAGGCTTGTAGCATTCTTTAGTGAGAAGTTAAATGAGGCCAAAAAAAACTACTCTACCTATGATCTAGAGTTATATGCCATGGTTCAGTCATTAAGGAAATGGAGACACTACTTATTACCAAAGGAATTTATAGTTTTTACTGACAACCATGCATTAAGCTTCTTGAACAAGCAGCAAAAGTTGAATCACAGACATGTCAAGTGGATGGAGTACATCCAAGCATACACCTTCTCTATAAAACATAAGAAAGGAGTGGCCAATAAGGTAGCTGATGCCTTAAGTAGGAGAAATCTTATTGTGCAGACCATACAGATGGAAAGTACAGGTATTCAAGCCATCAAAGATTAGTATGCAACAGATGAAGACTTCAAAGAACCATACCTCTCTTGCAAGGCCATGACAGGAAGGTATAATAATGATTTTTCTAATTTTTTGTTGCAAGATGGATATCTTTTCAAGGGTAGCATGTTGTGTATCCCAAGAGGATCTATTAGAGAGAATATAATAAAGGAAAAGCATTGTGGTAGCATGTTAGGTCACTTTGGTATTGATAAGACCCTAGAATTGGTTAGGAGGTACTATTTTTGGCCAAAATTGCCAACCGACGTAAGGAAGTTTGTTGAAACTTGTCAAATTTTCCAAAGAACAAAGGGGCATACATCAAATGCAGGTTTATACACTCCTCTACCTATTCCTTCAAAGCCTTGGGATTCCATAAGTATGGACTTTGTACTTGGTTTGCCTAGGACAAAGAATGGACATGACAGCATTTTTGTGGTTGTAGATAGGTTCTCAAAAATGGCTCACTTCATCCCATGTAAAACCACACATGATGCCTCACACATAGTAGGTCTTTTCTTCAAAGAAATAGTCAGGTTACATGGTTTACCTTTGTCCATAATCTCAGATAGAGACCCCAAGTTCATAGGACACTTCTGGAGGACACTGTGGAAGAGACTAGGTACAAACTTGTCATTATCATCTGCCTATCACCCTCAGTCTGATGGACAAATAGAGGTGATTAATAGGTCACTTGGCAACCTCCTAAGATGCCTAACAAAGGAGCAGGGTGCTAGTTGGGATTCAATTTTGGCTTAGGCAGAGTTCTCATACAATGACACTGTCAATAGAAGCACCGGCCTGTCTCCTTTCCAAATTGTTTATGGCACTCACCCAAGGGGTTTTTTGGAACTTAGGGAGGTTAAAGGACTAGAAAATAGTAGTGCCTTGGCTGAAGACTTCGTTCAAGTCATGAAAGGTATCCATGAACAAGTCCAACAGAAACTGCTGTCCACTTCTCAGAAATATAAACAATTTGCTGACAGAAAAAGAAGGGATTTGCAGTTCAAGGAAGGTGATTTAGTAATGGTTCATCTGAAGAAGGAGAGGCTCCCTATAGGTAAACACACTAAGCTACTCATGAAGAAGATTGGGCCTTGTGAAGTACTCAAGAAATGTGGAGAAAATGCCTACAAAATCAGACTTCCAGATGGCATTACTTTGTCTCCAATTTTTAATGTTTCAGACCTTTATCCCTATAAAGGATATGATCCTCAGACTATTGTTGAAGAAGATCAAACTGATCACACACTCCAGGAACTCATTCCTTCATCTCCCAATCAGATTGAGTGCATTTTGGACAAGAGGATTGCAAAACAAACTAGAAGGCACGCCTATCATGACTATTTGGTGAAGTGGCTAAACAAACTTCAGGAGGATGCCACTTGGATGAGCAGGGTAGACACTGAGAAGGCAGGTTTCACATTTGACAGCATTCCAACTCAAGAGACTTGAGTTCTCTTTGATAGTGGGTGTATGGTGCAGGGCACCTAGGAGCACCTTGGTTCCTAAAGTCACTTTGTTTGCATTTTTTTTGAAAGTTGTAGTTTTGATTGTAATAAGGCTTTAGTCATGAGTATATGGTCCTTTTTGTGTGGTCAAGATGATTGAGGTGACCATATAAACCTCAATCATGCTTAGTCCACTTGGATCCTTGTTATGCCACTTAGGCCTAGAAGGTCTAAGGACTGGTTTTTGAGTTTTTTTTTATTGTTTGTGTGTTTTAGCATGTTTTGGGAGTATGGAGGATGTTTTGATTCCATTGGACAAGAAAAACAAATTGCCATCCTTTGGAAAATGAAAAAACTCCATAGTGTCAAGTGTTGTCAATGGTGTCAATGACACATTGACCGGTTGCAACTTCATTTTGGTTACTAAAACTATTTGGAGAAGTTGTAAACTAACTTGGATAGGTTGATATGGAGGACATCTTTCTCCAGTACGGAGGAGAAAGTTTTTGTATGGAATTTGGGCACAAAAATCAAGAAAAATGACTATTTTTCTTGCTGTGTATGGCCTGTATGGATTTTCCAGGGGTGAAAATGTACTTTTTCTGAAAGTTCTTGAAGTCAAGGTTCCAATGCAACTAGTTTGAGGTCCTGAAGTGGTCGATATCAAAAGTTATAGATTTTTCTTTCAAAACATATCTAGAAACCCTATTTTCTAGGGCAGCCATAGAAATCCGGCCCTAGAATGCATTCCCATTGTTGAAAATTCACAAAAACTAGTGAAATGGAGGCTAGGGGTATGTACTATAAGATTCCAAAAGCTTTTTGTTTGAAAATGCAGTCTTCTATTTTTAATTTGATGCCCTAGGTCAAGTATTACCATGTATTTGGCCTGTTTTATGCTATTTGCTGTTGTAGGTGACAAAATCTAGACAAGGTGATTGAAAGGATGGTGGTTTTGTGTTGTAGGGACATGGTAGAGACATTCTAAATTCCTGCCCCTGACCTCTAAACCCAATTTGAACCCTTTGCTTTGTAACCCAGGCCTAAAGTGATCAATTAGGCCTAGAGACCTAGTGGGGGTTTTGAACTGCTGGAGTAGAGTTGGGATTGGAGATTTGGAGGTTTGTTAGGGTCCCCTAAAGGGTGTTCAATTCCATCATTTGTTTTCCTAGTCCTTTGGGATTTTGTCATTTGGTGTGAAGAAAACTAGTAGAAGAGGGCTAGTAGCCTCACTAGGCCTAGTCAAGGTTAGAGGGTTGTGTGAAGTTGGGAACCAAACCAACTATCAAAAAGGTGTTTGCAGACCTGCCTTGAGGTGTGAAAGAAGCCTTGGAGGCTAGACAATAGCCTAGACCACAAATCCATAATTTGCACTTGGTGAGTGACTTAGCTTGGTTGAAGGCTAGGTGAGTGGGTGAGTGGGTAGTAAACCATTGTGTTGTTGCTTCCCTTGTGCCACTCTGCATCATAAATTGTCAAGTTTATCTCAGAATTTTGATCCCCTCACCACATCCATAATGAATCAAGAGCACTAGGCTATTGCTATTATAAATGCAACAAAGAGGCTTGAAAAGGAGAGGAAGAATATAATAAGCAGGATGAGTGAACTTAGATGGATAATTATCCCTAATTTAGAGGCCATGCATGAAGCCTTAACTAATGCTCAGACCACAGCCTAGACCAGTGATTCGATAGACTTAAGAAGGGCAGAAGCTTTTCATTTTTGTTGAGTGGTCACATCTCAATTTTGGATAGGATGAAGCAGAGTTAAGCAACAGAATTTGTACAATTGAAGACCACCTTTGTAGATATACTTAAGTTTATGTAAGTATCAAATGTATATATACTTATGCGGCTATGTATAGGTTGATTTTTGCAAATTTTGGTGTGTGGATTCCATCCTTTGCCATTGATGTCAAAGGGGGAGTGAAGAGTAGAGAAAAATGTGGAATCTAGCTAATGGGGAGCTCTGATAAAATAGTGCATAAGATAGAGCATCCGCCAAGGGGGAGTTTGCTGCGACACTTAGTCATTTTTCACTAAGTGTTGCCATCAATGCCAAAGGGGGAGATTGTTGGCAAGAGACACTATATGGATTCATGAGTGTTGTCATTGATGGAAACAAAGTCCATCCCACACATCCGCAGCACATAGTTTGTCTATACCGGAAGATAGATTAAAGAGTGTTTTGGTCCGATGAGCAAGAACAGAGCATGCAGCAAGGTCCGACAATCAGGTCTGGATCTCTTAGATGGTGTAACTCAAAAAGTTGTAGACTTGGACAAGTCAAGAGGAGTACCATGACTACTACATTCTAGAGATTGAGCCTTCGGTGATGAATGAGTGAAAAGATATGAGCATCTAAGTGTTGGGTTCCTAACGGGCAGAGTAGACTGAGGAAGAACTGACCGACAGAGCATCAAACGTTAATCCGGATGAGAAATTGATGGTGATCAAGCTATTTGAGGGATCATACATGGTTGGCCAACATGATTGATGACTTTTATGTCTATGTCTTTGATACGCATCACATATTAAGTATGGATTCAGCTGACAGATCAGTGTCTTGAAAATATCCTGAGTATTCCAGTTGCTGACTAGAAAGATGTTGAAATCCTTGATGCAGATATATATACCAGATGGATTTTGGTATGAAGGTGTGTGTGTGTTGATATAGTGTGTGAGGAAAGGCAAAGAGAAGTGTGGAAGTAGCAATACAAGTCCAGTATGTGACAAAACAACAGCACTAGAACAGAGGAAGAATGAAGTGCATTAAATCAATATATTGAACCTAACCAGAACTGAACCTCAACATTAGCAGATGTTTCTCATTAGTTCAAGCACTTGGTTACCTTCTATAAACTTTGTAGATAGTGAGTCTCTTGTAGGCAGTGTGCCTCTTATGAGCAGTGTGCTCGAGCAGTGAGCCCTAATTGGCAAGTGCCATTTTGTACATCTTATTCTTTTAACAGAGAATACAATCTTGGGTTAGTCACCCCGTGGTTTTTCCCTTAACAAGGTTTTCCATGTTAAAATCCTTGTGTTATGTGTGTTGATTTCATTTCTTCTCTCATGATTATATATGCTCATGTGTTTTGATGCTGCACAAATTATAAAAGGAAAAATAAAGTAAAATTATTAGAGATAACTGATTCATCCCCCCTCTTAGTTATCTACCTTGTTTCCAACACCATAAACATCAAATCTTGCATCACTTGATTCATGTAGATTTTATCCATTTGAAATTGCACATCTAGAAGTTAAAACCTTTCATTACTTCTACATTCTTCACACCTTGTCAACAATTTTCTTTTTGTCACTTTCCATCTTTGTCAATTTAACCTTCTAGTGTTGTAAGTTGGGAAATACACTCTCCCTAGGATCCTTTCATCCATTTCAACACTTTAGAGGCCTCAACTGGGTCTCCCAAGACATCCCCCATATCCATTTTGTCACCCTTTTCTTCCTTTCCCAGTCACCCCCTATTATTTCCTAATCTCCCTAGGTGACTCATGATCCCTAGGGGTGACCACCCCTGGTGAAATGGGTGATCCTCTCTCCTTTTGACTTCTAGATAGATTTTGGGCTCTAGTGCAATCCTTAACCTCTTTTGCTCATTTCTAGCCCCTAGAATTGCCTATAGGACCCTAATTTTGTGGGTCACCCCATACCACTTCCCAGTCTCCCTGGGTGACCCATGATCTCACCTAGGGGTGACCATGATCCCTAGGAAAAACCACAGATGTCAAAAGAGGCACCACCATCATGTTTTGAATGTGAATCCTCTTCAGTTTGAGCCCAAATTAGCTCCATTTTGACTCTAGTTTGCATGCTAGTTCAACCCTAATTGAGCCTAGCTTATTCTTAACTCATTATTCTATTCCAATCAACCATAATTAGCTCCATTTGATCTATTCATATCTCTCCTTCCTCTCATGCCGACTCCCATTCCTCCATGAGTGATAAACAATCAATTGAGTTCACTCCCTAATCAACCCTATTAACTCTTCAATCAAATTGAGTTAACTTCCCAATCAAAACCACCTCTTGTGATCTCTCCAAAACTTTAAATACCCCCCTCCCTCAAGCAATAAGGGAGGCAAATTCATTATTGCAGCCATTCATTAGCTTTATTTTTTCTCTCCAATTAGCATTCCCATGCTCTTCATAGGATGTAGGTGCCTTTTGCTTTTAGTATTGTTGCCAAATCCTTAAAAGGCTTCATTTAGCATTGCTAAGGTCATTAATTTCCAAGCCTAAATGCTTCATATCTTTCATCGCCAATTCCTAATTTCTTTCAAAAGCCAATTCCCAATTTCAATAAATTGCCCATCGATCCCTATTGCTAAGAGGGGTTCCTCACTTCTGTAGAGGAGAGGAAAGGTTGCCACACAAATGATTTTTGAGGATACACCAGGCTCATGTGCCAAAGGATACAAGTTCTTTATGCTTTCATAGCAATCAAATCATGATTTTCTCTTGGAAAAAGTAATCTTGTTGTTACAATTTCTTTGATAGGATTCATTTCAAGTTGAGTAGATTAGCATTGTTAAATTAGTTTATTGCAATTCATAGATTAATTTCATTCCAAGTACTCTCAAATTCATAGTTTATATCTAAAATCATTTCAGAGAAACACAAAAATAGAGTTTAAATTGCATTAGGTAATTTCATATTGAAGTGCATTCATATTTAAATTTGTAGATAGTAAGTTCATTTTGTTATTCAATTCCAATAAAAGAATCAAAAAGTGCTTTGCATACATACTAGTTGCATCCATACTAAAAACACAAAAAATACAAAAACATTAGAAAAGGTCAAAACAAAACAAGTACACAAATCCCTTGATTTTGTCACGAGGTCAACTGAATAAAAAACTCCTTGATATCATCACAAGGTTAGAAAATCAAGTAGAGTCATAGAAGGCCTTAGACCACATCTATAAGTCAAGACTCAGCAAAAGTGAACTTTCAGCCAAATCTAGTCAATTGTCTCTTATCCAAGCATATGAATGTGCTTTGGAATTAGAGGTGTGTGGGTTAGGGCTGTCCTTGAGGAGATAGAAGAAATACACCCTAGACCACAACTAGTACAACAAACATTAGAAGGGAAAGAACACACTCTCATGGTCATACAACAGATAGATTCATACGCCAAACCCCATGAACATGATAAATACTTAGAATACCTAAGAATCATCAACGCACATAATCAACATCCATCTAGGCATTGCAATTTAATGAATCCAAATAGGATATTGATAACTAGTGACCCTAAGGTCATATTATTATTTCAACTACAATGGTCAAAGAATGAGAATAACACATAGCAAACCACAGTATGCCCCATGACCGGTCGACCACTCTTAGCGACATTCTTCTCCCCAAGAGAATAGAACCACCCTGAGTCTCACTTCCACTTGCTTGGCTTCTTCCATGAGAGCAATAGTGACTTGGATGTTTCCCAATGCAATGAGAGGGTTCATGTGATGTATCAAAGTTGACTCATCTGCATTTGTGCCTAAGTCACATTTTGAGGAGTACATATTTTGGTGAAACCTACGTGAACAAACAAAAACTTCTGATCAACCATCGTACCACTTTCACATTCACTTCCATTCATTTTGATCATGCTCATCTTATCTTTTTCTTACATCATTCATTCCATTTATTTTGTGGTGTATAAGGCACCCCCGAATATGACAAAACCAGAATTCAACTTAGGGAATATTCCCTCCAAAGAACTTGGTGGAACCCCCCATGCAACTTTCTTTCTCTATGGCCTTAAACCCTAAAAGTTGGCCTAGTTTGTGTTTGAGAAGCTTAAATCCTAAGCCTTTGAGCCTTTTTTCTAATTTTATGTTGACTTGTGATAGGGGGTCACCCCAGGCTTAAGTTACAACTTAATGTCCTTAGCTTCATTCATAACCGACCCCTTGAGCCTAGTCACCAGTTTTCCCCTATTTATGTTGATATTTTCTAAAGTCTGAGCACATGCTCTTTAGAGACATATGGATGGCTATTGTAGTATCATAGGATTTAGATTTGTAAGATTTGTTAGGATTGTGCTGATGCGGTGACTATTGATTTTGAGTTGGCGGGCCCAAGGTCTTGCCTGCTGATTCATCTATTATGTACTTGATCCTTAGTGGATTACGGTAGCACTTTGTAAAGAGATTCCATGGAATATTCCTTGCATTGTTCCAATAATGTGCCAACTAGAGGGTGGGAACTAGTTTTATCTTAAAGGAGTTAAAGTGAATGCCTAGCACGGGAGCACAAAGGTAGTAGTGCAAGTCCCTACAGGCTCGTGTTGCTGCAATAAGATGACATGTGGTAAGATTGTAGCTTTTCGACTAAAAGAAATTCTTTTTTGGCATTTCCTGATTGGTTGTTGACTCTTCAATGATTCAAGTGGACTCTTTTGCATTCTTAGCTACTCATCTTGTTCTGATGTGTCCTAAATCTATCGTCCAAGTTCAAATCTTGGATTTCATTCGAGCATGCTGGCATGAACATCAAAGTAGCTATGGCACGACATGTTCTACTTGAATTCTTACAATCATTAGTTGTGAACTAGAGGTGCTGCTCAAGTATGCAAGAAGATGATTTGACAATTAACACATTTCTCTAGTAATTCCTGATACTCAGTTGGATCTTGGTACATGAACCAGGCCTTTGTTGTTGGTGTGAGAGGCATTTGTAGTCAGGTGACATTAATATGTGCCTCTATTTCATGCTTTTAAGATTGTGATTGGATTATTGAATATTTCCAGCTATGAATTCAGGTGTGTTGAGTCTGTGAACACCTGGAATGGAATTAAGAAGGTTGTTGGAAAATGGAAATTGCTCAGGTGAAGGTTCTCCATTCATTTTTGCTATAAATGGAAGTGTTCCTATGAATTGTTCACATCAAGTGCTATCATGAGTACTGTGCATAATACTTCCTTGCAGCTTCTATCTTTTATTTCCTAAAGGAGTATGTCCCTATTCTCCTGGTTGTAGCTCTGTTCATTCCAAATTAAGGAAAGAGTAAGTGTTGGCCATTGGAGTGGGAGGTATTGGAAAAAATAGGAGAATTTAGCTACAACTATATTTCTAGTTTCCCAGAACCATACCTCAATAATGTCACTCTGGTGGGAAACTGGTCAGATTATCTAAATTCTCCAACTGCATGAAGTTGTTCCTCGGGGTTGGACCAATTGGGTAGGATTGCAGAAACCTTGACAAGAACTGGGATACAAGAGTGCGAGAGGAGAGATACCAGTTTTCTCTTGCATCATCCTTCTTTTTAATGATTTTCATTAAGAATAATAGCAGAGGGACAGCATCATGTTTTGATTCTAGGGACCATAGTGTAGAAGTGAGACTCTATTCATAGAGTCAAAGAAGTCCTTGCCCCAACAAGGATGATATCTTCTAGTTTGACTGTTGGGAGTTGCCTTAATGATTCTAGAGTTTATATCTCTAGTGAATGAGGATTGAAAGGTAGGGAGTTGTGTTGCCTTCCTAGTAGCCTACGATTTGAGCTTGAATATGAAACAAAGAGTGGGCATTTGGTCATAACCACCTGAGAGGACTTTTATCCAGTTAGAACATTCTAGAACATTGCTGTAAATCTTTGCAAAGGAATTGGCTAAAGTAAAGTCTACCAATCAGAGAAAGGATGTAATTTCCTAAGTCACAAATATTAAATGAAATGTAACTTAAAAATGTGTATTAAGGAAATCTTGGCTGACATAGTTTGCCTATATATAGGGTTCCAAAAGTTGTAGTAAAGGGAGGGAGATACACAAAAGGAGAGATTCCTGAAAAGGAATTACGTGTTAGGAAAGGGATTCTTGTTTGAGATTTGGATATAAGATATCTACATTCTTGGGGAGTAGTTTATGTAGCAGAGTAAGTGTATTATCGAGATTCCAAAAGCAAAATCATGCTTGCATATGAATAAATTCTTGTACGAAAATATTTTCAATTCAGATTGAGTAATATGAAAAATACTACATGTGTGTGTTTCCTGCAATTGTCTCCTTGAATGTATGCATTACTTTTGTGAATGAAGGAATCAAGGGTTTTGGATTTCACCTTTGCACATTTGTTGTATTGAATGTTTTTATTTACTGCTTATGTTCAAGGAATGGATTAAATATGCTTTGAGTAAGACATATGAAGTGGTGTACTAGATTAGGGATTATTGAAGTAGAGTTGTAGGAAATACTTTTCCTTGGGTTTATCACTATAAGGCAGTGATACAAGCATACCCTCTGAATTTACAACTAGCATCATCAAAGACATCTTATGAATGTTTTAGGTTTGATATGAAGAATAGAGATGGGCTCAAATTTGATGGTGATAGTCATCTAGAGGGTTGTGAAATGTTCTATTTTTTAGATCAAGATCACAAATATTTAAGGATTCTTAGTGACAATTTGATTGATCAAAGGTAATATAAGCATGAAAAGGATATGTTTTATTTGTGCTTATCATTTGCTAACATTATTTATTTAGTGCAGGTTGATGTGATTAGTAATATGATATGATTTTTTATTGGCAGTAGTAGGTACAATACTTCCTAATTGAGCACAGGGTTGTTTTTTGAAAACAAGCTATTTGATAGAGGCAAGCATTAATTTCTTGTTTCTAGTGGCCAGGGCCACCAGGTTGGAGCTGATATTTGAGTCACCTTTCAATCAATCTTTGGCTCCTAATTAAGGAAGTTACTCAATAATCTAGTAGATGTGGTCTGGTCTACACCCCGGAGACATCTGGAATCTCATCATACCTATAAGATCCATGTGTCCCCAACTAGAGCCGCTGGTGTAACCCCCCATGCAACTTTCTTACTTTGTGGTCTCAAACCATAAAAGTTGGCCTAGTTTGTGTCTGAGAATCTTAAACCCTAATCCTTTGAGCCTTTTTTATAATTTTATGTTGACTTGCAATAGGCGGTCACCCCAGGCTTAAGTTACGACTTAATGTCCTTAGCTTCATTCATAACTGGCCCCTTGAGCCTAGTCACCAGTTTTCCCCTGTTTATGTTGATATTTTCTAAAGTCTAAGAACATGCTCTCTATAGATAGATGGATGGATGTCATGATATTGTGGGTTTTAGATTTTTTAGATTTGTTAGGATTGTGCTGATGTGATGACTATTGATTTTGAGTTAGCAAGCCCAAGGTCTTTCTTATTGATTTAGTGGCTATGTACGTGTTCCTTTGTGGATCATGGTAGCATGTTATGAAGAGATGTAGTGGAATATTCCTTGCGTTGTTGCAATAATGTGCCAACTAGAGGGTGGGACCCAGTTTTATCTTAAAGGAGTTAAAGTAAGCACCTAGCATGCAAGCGTAGAGGTAGTAGTGTGGGTCCCTACTAGGCTCGCGTTACTATGATAAGTTGACATGTGGTAAGATTGTGGCTTTTCAACTAAAAGGATTCTTTGTTGGAATTTCCTAATTGGTTGTTGACTCTTCAATGATTCAAGTGAACTCTTTTGCATTCTTATCTACTCATCTTGTTCTAATGTGTCTTGAATCTATCATCCAAGTTCAAATCCTAGATTTCATTCGAGTATGCTGGCATGAACATCAAAGTAGCTATGGCATGACAGGTTGGTTCTACTTGAATTCTTGAAATCATTAGCTATGAACTAGAGGTGTTTCTTGAGTATTCAAGAAGATGATTTGACAATTGACATATTTCTCTAGTAATTCCTGATACTCAGTTGGATCTTGGTACATGAACCAAGTCTTTGTTGTCCATGTGAGAGGCATTTGTAGTTAGGTGACATTAATATGTGCCTATGTTTCATGCTTTGAAGATTGTGATTGGATTATTGAAGATTTCTAGGTATGAATTCAAGTGTGTTGAGTCTGTGAACACCTGGAATAAAATTAAGAAGGTTGCTAGAAAATGGAAATTGCTCGAGTGAAGGTCCTCTGTTCATTTTTTATATAAATGGAAGTGTTCCTATGAATTTTTCACATCAAGTGCTATCATGAGTACTATACAAAATACTTCCTTGCAGTTTCTATCTTTTGTTTCCCAAAGGAGTATATGCTTGTTCTCCTAGTTGCAACTCTGCTCATTTTGAATTAAGGAAAGAGCAAGTGTTGGCCATTGGAATGGGAGGTACTGGAAAAAGTAGGAGAAGTTGGCTACAATAGTCTTGCCAGTTTCCTAGAACCATAGCTCAATAATGTCATTATGGTGGGGAACTATTCAGATTATCCAAATGCTCAAACTATATGAAGTTGTTCCTTCGGAGTGGACCAACTGGGTAGGATTGTAGTAACCTCGACAAGAACTAGGATCCACAAGTGGTAGAGGAGAGATACCAATTTTCTCTTGCATCATCCTTCTTTTTGATGATTTTCATCAAGAACAACAGTAGAGGGAGGGCATCATGTTTTATGCTAGGAACCATAGTGTAGAAGTGGGACTTTGTTCACAGAGTCAAAGAAGTCCTTGCCCTAGCAAGGATGATATCTTTTGGTTTGACTATTGAGAGTTACCTCAATGATTCTAGAGTTTATATCTCTAGTGAAGGAGGATTGAAAGGTGGGGAGTTGTGTTTCCTTTGCAGCAACCTAGATCTGATCTTGAATATGAAACAAAGAGAGGACATCTGGTCATAACCACCCAAGAGGACTTTCAGGTAGTTAGAACATTCTGGAACATTGTTGTAAATCTTTGCAAAGGAATTGGCTAAAATAAAGTCCACCAATCAAAGCAAGGATGTAATTTCCCAAGTCACAAATATTAAATGAAATGTAACTTAAAAAGTTGTATTAAGGAAATCCTAGCTGACATAGTTTGCCTATATATAGGGTTCCAAACTTTGTAGTAAAGGGAGGGAGATACACAAAAGGATAGATGCTTGAAAAGGAATTGGGTGTTAGGAAAGTGATTATTGGTCAGGATTTGGATACAAGATATCTGCATTCTTGTGGAGTAGTTTCTATAGTAGAGTAAGTACATTGTCAAGATTGCAGAAGCAGAATCATGGTTGCATATGAATAAATTCTTGTATGACAATATTTTCAATTAAGATTGAGTAATATGAACAACACTACATGTGTGTGTTTCCTGCAATTGTCTCCTTAACTAAAGGAATCAAGGGTTTTGATATCACATATGCACATTTGTTGTATTCAATGTTTTATTTATTGCTTATGTTCAAGGAATGGATTAAATATGCTTTGAGTAGTACATATGAAGTGGTGTACTACATTAGGTATTATTGAAGTAGAGTTGTAGAAATACTTTTCCTTGGGTTTATCACTATAAGGCAGTGATACAAGCATACCCTCTAAATTTGAAGTTTAATGTTAAAAAAGAACATTTTCATTGATGTATTTTGACTCTGTTACCCCTAACAAGGCACTGATCTGAGAACCTATTTGCCCAAAGGTCCAAAAAGAATAGAAAATATGAAGATAAATCAATTGAAATTTCTCAATTTGCTTTATTGTAGTTTGAGTAGGTTTTAATGCATGTTCTTTGCTAGTCTAGGGTTAATCTTACAAATCGTGGTACAAATATATGAGAACATATCTACCTAGTTGTAAATGAAATATACATTTGATGCTATTGTTATAAGGGACACCCCCTAGATTTGGTAGAGCCTAAAGTGCAAGGGTCATAGGTGAAAACAATCTCCCACTTTGTTGGCCAAATATCTCATTGAATCTGATCATAAGAATTAGCAACCTTTAGGATTTGATGTGTGTAGATTTGGGAACCAACAAAACCTGAGACACCATCTTTTGATAGGTATGTGCCACCTACTAATGCAATGGCACTAATAACCAACTATTACGAATATGAAGACTTAGATTATGAAAATGATAGAAGAGAACCTCATCATTCTCTTACATTCAACAACTTTGTGTGGGAATATGGGATAGTATGCCAACTAGCATACTCTAGAGCACCTAATGTAGTAGCAAGGTTAGAAATTCACCTAGTGGAACAAGTTTCGACAATTAACATGACTAAACCTCTAGATGATGAAGTAAGATGCTTAGAGAGACACTTACAAGATGCTAAAGAAGCCAAAGAAATATTGCATGTTACTCTTTGAGAAGAACAAAGTGAAAATTACCTAAGAGAGCAAATAGGTTGATTGAATCATGAAAATCTATGAAATGAAGAAACATAAAGAACATGAGGTGCTACACCTCCTGATCTTATAGCTACACTAGTCCAAAGGATTAGGACACTAGAAGTGGAGCAACCCATTCAAGTTAAGCAGATAAAAACACATTATAACAATAGAATGGAACAAGACCAGGGGCATCACAAAACCCCTATATTTGAACTTCTACTCATGGAATAGGAGTAATTCCCAAATGGAAATTATACAACATAAAACATTCAAACCATTCAACCAAATCAAGTCACTGTGCCTAGATACCAAAATCCCCCAATGGGCTTAATGGTCTCGACCCCACAATCTCAAAGCACATTCTTGGGAACATACCTAGAATATTTAAAATAGCATCTTGACCATGTCATACGAAAATGTTACTACCAAGACCTTTCCCTGATTTGCTAAATTTTAAAGGTGAGGGAGACCCAAAGTCACATCAAGGCCTATACAATCGTAGTTAGGGAACTCCTTGTGTGGGATGGAGTCATTGCTAGAATATTTCCAAAAATGCTAGAAGGGATCATCTTAGATTGGTATTATTGACTACCGAAGGCATCAATTCATTCCTTTCATCAATTCATAGGATAGTTTGTCATGGAATTTGACATGAACAAACTCATTAACATGGGAATTCATGAATTCCTCACCATGAAATAAGAAATGAATGAATCAGTTGCACACATTGTTACATGATGGAGACAAGTTCTCTACTCATCAACAAGTGCCTTGAACATGGATCACAGAGAATTATGCGACCTCTTCTTACACACCCTCAATAGGGATACTTGTGAGGAAGTACCAAAATTACCTTACAAATCTTATGAGGAAGCACTAGAAAGTGCCTTGTGAATTGATCAAGTTACCATTGATAGTGGATGAAAGACCTATGACACAAACAAAAAGTTAATACCCCCAAAAGGTTCTAGAAAAGATCTCATGAAAAATCCAAAAGGGAGTCAAAATACAACAAACAAATAAGTCAATACCTTCAAAAGCTCATTAAATAATGAGAAGTCTCAACAAAAATTCCAAAATGGGTATCAAGGATCAAGTCACTTTCCCTATAACCCTAACACATACTATCTATTTCACAAAACAAAGGGTCATGACATGAAAACTTGCTATGGGTACAACAAAGCTATCATGAAACTCTCCAATGAACAACAAAAAAAGTTTGTGACCTTCTTGCATTCTCAACGAAGAAATGAAGAATCCCCAAACAACAAAAATATTCTAGACCAAAATACTATGAATCACGTTGATTTAAATCAAAATCAAGAAGTTTTTGTCATCTAAGAAGTGGAACAATTAGATCAGACTAAGATCATTTTCACACAAGTAGTGGGATTGCTTAAAACCTTGCCAACCCATCGTAAGACATTTCTAGATGTGTTGGAAGTAGGATGTCCAGCTCAAGAAAAATATGCTACTTTCACCTTTGATTCTAAAAAAATCCCACAAGACATCGAGATGAGGGATTCACCTCCTTACATACAAATACAAGTCGACAAAGTCATCATCAAAGAAGTGGTCATAGATGAATGGGAAACAATCAATCTTTTACTATTTTCCCTACTTCAAAGACTAGGCTATGATAAAACAAGCATTAAGACAAGTATCACAACTCTAAGGGTTTATAATAGTCAAAACATCCAAACAATGGGAAAGATAAATATTCACTCACTCTAGGGACCAAAACCCTTCAAACAGAGTTCTGTGTGATCGACAGTGAAACTAGCTACAATATGATTCTTCAAAGATGTTGGATTTACAAAATGAAAGCCATTGCTTCTATGCTATTTGAAGAAATCCACTTCCATGACATGGGTGAAGCTCACATTATCAAAGTAGACTCTGATCCTTTTAGTATCTATAAAGTAGAACAAGAGGAAAAGGAAAAGAATAAGAAAACAAACGTAGGGGTAAAAATTATGGGAGAAGGGGAAACCTCCAAATATGTGTAAATGTCCTTGCTGTTTCATAGAAAGGCCTAAATCTAGCGAAATAATTTCCTTTCGATCCCCATTCCATGAAATCATATGCACCATCTAGCCTAGCTTCCATCCCTTGCAATAAACTGAATGATCAAGAAGCTAGGAATATCTTCCTTGGTATGGTGGAAATCATCAAATAAGAACAAGAAGTTGGAGAAAAACTAGAAAAGTGAAAATCAACCTACAAATTTGGAGAAACATCTAACCTTTAAAATACTGAAGATCTATGGACCCTTCATTTTGATAGAGCAAGTTACAAAATAGGAGTGAGGGAAAGAATAATCCTCACCTCCCCAATAGGAAAAGTTCTTCCCTTTTCTTTGAGGCTAGAATTTTTCTACATGAACAACATCACTGAATACAAAGCTCTATCTTGAGGAGTCATGCTCACTATGAAGATTGGAGTTAGAAATGTTTCTGTCTTTAGAAATTCCTAGTTAATAATCAATCAAATGGCATAAAATTATGAAACAAAGTTAGAATGATTGCATCCCTACAAAATACAATTTGAAAACTAATCCAATTCTTCTATGTATTCACCATAAGAGCTATACCGAGAGAAGAAAATCAAGTAGCAGATTCAATGTCTATCTCTGCCACAATGTTCACACCTCATAGTCAACTAAAAAATTCCAAGTTCATCATATAAATATGAGGTGGTCCACTATTGGAAAGTGAAGATTTACAAGGTATTCTAAACTACATTGAAGGTAAAATGGAAATAACAACAATGGATTGCGTAGAAAATGATGATACCAACTTAGAATACCTACATGCCTATGACGACCTCCTGAGGGTATATCATGAAAAAGGGTACATGTTCCTTCCCCATCCGGATGACTATTTTGGGAATGAACAGGAAATTTTACAAGTGGACAAAAACTCATAACTGCCACCAGCCCTACAAAAGTTTAAAGTACACCTTTCATTAACTGGCGACACTATTGACCTCAACATAGGAACTCTTGAAAAACCAAGTATACATGTTGAAGCTGGGGGAAGATTTAGATGATGAAGAGTTAGAAGAAGACATTTAATTTCTCATTAAATTCTCTAATGTCTTTGCTTGGACATATACAAACATGCCTAGGTTAGATCTGAAAGTCATAGTGCATAACCTAGTAATAAAATCAAATGCAAAACCAATCAAACAAAAGCTAAGGCCCATAAAACCTTAAGTTGCAAAAATGGTAAAAGAAGAATTGAAAAAGTTATTAAACATTGGGTTCATTAAACATGTGGATTATTTAGATTGGGTGTCAAATATTGTTATAGTTTTTAAGAATAATGGGAAAATTCCAATATGCCTCTATTTTAGAGACATTAATCAAGCTTGCCCTAAAGATGAATTTCCTTTGTCATTCATAGATGAAATTGTGGATTCAACTGTAGGGTATGAAATGCTTTCTATCATGGATGGGTTTTCATGATACAATCAAATTAAAATTTCATAAATCAATCAAAACAAAATGGCATTCACAACTCCTTGGGGAACTTTCTTTTATGTGGTCATGCCATTTGGTCTAAAAAATGCAGGGGCCACTTATCAAAGAGCCATGACCCACATATTCCATGATTTCATTCATAAAATGGTGGAAATTTATGTAGATGATTTTCTAGCCAAATCTAAACAATGATCAACACATGTCAAAGACCTCCGCAAGATTTTTAGTCGACTACATGAATACATAGTGAGGTTAAACCAAAAAAAGTGCATCTTTGGGGTAACAATAGGAAAATTGTTGGGTTTCATAGTTTCTAGAAGAAGAATTGGTGTAGGCCCTGTTAAGGTGAAAGTAGTATTAAATGCCACCCCATCGACAAGTGAAACCATGGTAATAACCTTCCTAGCACAGTTAGGTGCAATACGATAACTCATATTGGACATGACTTTCAAAATCCATCCCATTAACCAACTATTGAAGAAACAAGCCAAGATAACTTAGATTGTGGATTGTCAAAATTCCTTTGAACAAGTAAAAACATTCCTCCTAATGTTGCCAATGCTTATGCCACCAAGACATGATAGACCTTTCATGCTCTACTTCAATGCTATAAAAATCTCAATAGCTTGTATGCTAGCTTAAGAGGATGATGACGGAAGAGAAAGGGATATTTACTTCATTAGTTGAATCTTATTGGAATATGAGAAAAACTATACTGAAGATGAAAAAGAATGTTTGTCCATAGTATTTTCCACAAGGAGATTGTACCATTACATGTTGAATCAAGAAAAAGAGTCATCATATGGTCAGAACAACTAAGTTCTTTCTTAAATCAACCTATGTTGTCTACAAGATCAGGGTGGTTCTTAACATTACTAAGTGAATTCAAGTTAACATATGTCAATCAGAAATCCATCAGAGGACAAATAATAGATGACTGGTTGGAAAATAGTCTAGTCCCTCAAGAGGAGCCAACAAATGAATACTTCCTAGATGAAGAGATCTATGCAATCGACCTTGAAAAATACGCTTCCTCATACTGGTGCAGAGGCATTGTTAACTATTTAGAAAACAAGACTTACCTTGAAAACATGATTCCTTTGGGAAAAAGATGATTATGTGTCCTAGTAGAAAGATATGTTTTGATTGGTGATGTTCTATATTGGAGATCCTTAGATGGCATCTTATTCCATTGTGTAGACATGGAAGAAGCACACAAGATTTTGGAAGAATGCCACAGTGGGATTTGTGGAGGATATTTCAATGGTCATGCCACCACAAGGAAAATACATCAGTTAGGATACTTTTGGCCTTGCCTAGAAGGAGATGTTATTAAGTTTGTAAAAAGATGTCCAAATTGTCAAATCTATGCACATTTTCATCATACGCCAATAAGGGACTTACAACCCATAGTCACTCAGCCCTTTTCCACATGGGGATTAGACCTAGTGGGGAAAATCTCTCCACCTTCAACTGATGAACATTTGTATATCATCACCACGATGGAATACTTCACCAAATGGGTGGAAGAAATATCCTTAATGACTCTTTCAAGAGCAAGGATCGCTAAATTCATTTTGAATCAAATCATATGTAGGTTTAGAATCTCTCAATTGATAGTTATAGATAATTCCTCATTGTTTAATAATCCACAAGTTTGCGAGTTATCTGAGAGATTCGATATCAATCATAACTCAGCATCAGTGTAATAACCTCAAGGGAATGGGCAAGCTGAAGCAACCAATAAAATATTAAAAGCAATCTTGATCAAGATCGTGAAAGATTCCAAAAGAAATTGGCACTTGCAATTATACCCCACTATTTGGGCCTATAGGACTAGCATATGTTCACCTATTGGGAAAACACCATATGCCCTCACTTTTGGGTCAGAAGTAGTCTTACCTTTAGAGGTTGAATTATCAAGTTTAAGGGTACTTTTGCAAGGGTTATTAGATAATGAAGAGTATCATGCAGTTAGATTGACAGAACTAGAAATGATAGATGAGAGATGGTTGAGAGCTATACAGAGATATGATTCCTATCTTACATGAATCAAGAAATAGTACAATAAGAAAGTGGTTCCCAGACCTTTCCAAGTTGGAGATCTGGTACTTAGGATTGATAATCTAATTAATAAAAGAAATATAGAAGGACATAAATTTAGGCCGAATTGGATAGGGCCCTACATGGGCAATGAAGATATTAGAAATGGTGCATATCTCTTGTGCACTATGGAAGGTGAAGAGTTTTGTGAGATGGTTAATGCCTTCCACCTCAAGAAATATTATGTCTGAAAAATCATAAAAACCATAATACCAAAAAATCCAAAAAAAATTAGATAATTCAAAAAAGACCATAAAAATTATAAAATAATAAAAACCAAAAATTTTGCATTCTGCATTCAGTTCCACCATGCATTTTTGTGAGTGATGTGCTCTTGTTTGATTTTTGTCTTAGTAAGGAGTCTAAGGTTGCTTAGGTATAAGTTGACCCTTTAAGCCTTTGAGATCCCTTATATTCATGCTTACCACTTATCATTCACCTATTTATATTTTCCAATGTTTCTAATTAAAGCCTAGCTCTTAGCTTCACACTGATCCCAATCTTAATGAACCATGCTATTAAGTCTAAGAAATTCAGTATTCTAACCTACAGTACTTAATAGAAGCTTGAAAGTAGACCTTCCCCATTCCTCCTTAGTAGAAGGGAAGTTTGACTAGATAGTCATAATTTTTGGTGGTGCTCAACCCCTTATCTTTCCTATCAAAAAATCCAAGGAGGTTCATAACTATGTAGGAAGCAATCTAAAATATGAGTGAATAAAAAATAAGAGATCAAAAAATAAGAGTGTGAGAGAACAAGAAAGAGAGATCATAGGAAATAAAACACCAAAGCAAGTGAATATCAAGACATCAAAAGAAAAAATATCAAAAAATGAGAGATTCAAGTGAGGTATTGCAAAATATAAAAAATAAAAAATACAAAAAAAGAGTGAAAAAGAGAAGATTGCTGATATTTGTACTCTCAAGTGGAGATAAATCTAAGCTCAAAGCTATGAGGGTGGAATTATTTCAAAGAAAATAAAAAATAAAGGTGCAAAGAACACACATGCATTAGTTGAGAAAATCCAAGAGTCTAACTGTCTTTAGGGTCATCTTCTATTCTAGAGTTTTTCCTTTAGTCCAAGTCTATCTTGTTGGCCATCTTTGATCTAAGTCTAGAAGGTATTAATAAAATTTATTTCTTGTCTAAGTTGAAAGCTTGTCAAATTGTTTTGTCTAGATAAGGATTAGTGTTTATTCTTTTGCAAATATAAAAACTAGAGCATTTCATCTCCTCCCCGCTCCCACTTGAATCCCTAATTCTATATAGAATATCAATGAGTCTCTTTATACCAAGTTAAATCACAATCCCCTAAGTAAAAAATCCTACTTAGGAGCTATCACATTGTTTGTTCCATATACATACATGCAAAAAATAAAAAATCAATCACAAATATATAGATATAGGAAATAGGAATTGTGTTGCATCCTACATCCATTCAAACTTGCACATTTATACATAAAGCATAGAAAAAGATCAAAAACATAGAATAAGTCATTCCTTTTTTCATCAATGTCAACTTGTAGAGATCAAGGAATAAAAAGTTCTTAACTATCCATGTGTATAAGAGGTAGGCAAGGATGACAATTGTGATCATAAGAACAATTACATTGTTATCAACGAAAGTTCAAGTACAATTCACTACACAAAGAAAGAAATAGAGCTAGGGACAAATTCTCTAAGAGATATGTGTCTCCCCATGCAAGGGGGAAAAATAGAAATATAAGACTTTATAGAACCTTAGGAATGAGTCTAACCAATTAAGCCTTCAAGGATCTAGATCGTAGGTCTCCTATGACTACTAGTAGCATCAGAACCTCTATGAGTCCTATGGGAATGAGAAGGGAACCTGCTAGGAATGAGTGAAGGACAAGTTGTATCTATCTGTGAGGATTGCCTATGAACTCCAAGGTTAACCATCTCTCAAATAATAACATTCTCAGCATCAAGTGCAGTGATCTAAGCTCACAAAGAAATGATCTCCTAACCCACATGATAAGAAGGAGAAATAATGTCAGTGTGATGACCAATTCAAGAAGGAAGACAAGAATTAACAAGAAGAGTCTCCCATGCATGACCAATGATAGGGACTAGAAGATCTAAAGAAGAGTCATGAAAGAGCTCCCTCCATCCCTTGGTAGTGCCTAAGAAGAAGTAAGGAGGAAAAGTATAAATCAACAATTAAGTTCATGAAAGGAATGGAGTAAGAAATAAGAGGAATAAAGGAAATGATTCTTTTGAGGGTCGCCCTCTTTCCATGAGGGATCATCTAATGTAGGACCATGTGTGGGAGTTATAGCTACCTCCACATCAGAAGGAATATCTCTATCTTCCCCCACATAGGAATCATCATATTCCTCTCCCTTAGGATCATAATCCTCATTTGAGGCATCCTCAAAATCGTCAATGACCATGAATCCTTGAGTAAGGGGAGGCCTCACATGTCTCTATCTTGGACCACCAAAAAAAGGCCTTGTAATTGGAACTCCATGAGTTAAAGGGGTCCAAGGGGATGCTATGTGCTAAACATCCACCATCTCTTGAGTAGATCTATAACAAGTTTGGACTCGGGGCAAGTCCTCTAGATAATCCTTGCCAAACTACTATAGAACTTGATCGATATGATGAAACTCAACAAACCCATTCCTATCTCACAACTGAGGTACGCCTCTACAGTAATCACAAATTTGACCATCATGTGGCCATTAACCCTCCATATCAGGATAAGGGTCACAAGAAAAATCTACATCAGTAAATGTAGCTACAACACATGTGGTGGCATCAAAGACAATCATGTGGCCCAAACACATAGCTCTTGATAGTCTGGGATTTATAAGAAAATGCCTCTCTAGTATGGTACAATGTTCTCATAAATCCATGACATGATCAAAGAAGGATCACTAAAGGCAAGATCTCCTCGCCTCAAGATGCAATACAAGTCCCAATAGACCATGGCAAGGATGTTGATCCCCCATGCAAAACTTGTACCATGCTCAAGCCTTTACATGATTGGTGCCCAACACCATCTGAGTCTCAATGATCCCTTACCCCCAGATAGCCTAAAAGCAATTAGACCAATGAGAACTTTTCATAGAGGATAAATGTCAAGGTTGGGAAGCGAAATGAGATGAACCTCCAATCTGTCTCTTAGGTGAGTAACCCCCATAATAGCAAACCAAGACTATCGCTTTCGCTCAGACTCAATCTTTGGAAGTCAAAGGTGTTCTCCCCTTATAGGAACACCAGATATATAGTACACATAATATAGAGTGATGGAACACATTCAAGACACCTATGGAAACCTAAAAGTGTTTTTGTCTATGTCCTAGTATGTCAAAATGTTACAATAGATCCACAATGGAGGATGAACAATCGAGATTCAAGGCACTAGATCCAAACCCATCCTCCTAAGAATAGAATTATACCTAGAAGATAAATCCCCAAAGGCTTTTTCAAACCAACCTTGGTCATGTACCACATTCCATCGAATGCATCATCCTGTCATGCACAAAGAATGTTGAAGTTAGATTCCTGAAAACTTAGAAAATTTCACAAAAAAGTGTAAAACATGTAAAAATTTCACAAAATAACATATATTGTTAGAAAATTACAATAAATGGAAGAGGTTAGCAGAAATAAATAGTTAAAATCAAGTGTTATAAGATCATCAAACTATAAAATATTCCACTTGATAAAATTCTAGGTGGGTCACCCCTTTCACTAGGTCAAATCTCCCCGGGCAACCCATGATCTCCCCTAGGGGTGACCCATGATCCCCATGGGTGACCAACCCTGTCAAAATGGATGACCCTACCCCATGCCTCAAGAAGGTAAAATCACCCTAGAAATTTCTAGAAACAACCAAATTTTGATGATCAAAAAGTTGTAAAGGCTAAAACTAGAAAACTAAGATAATGTGACAAGAAAAATAGAAAATGACAGATTCACTTGACCAAAATCAACAAGGAAAAAACTAGGGTTATAAGAAGGGTTTTTTATTGATTTACATACCTGATACTTTGCTGAAGGAAAGTTAGTTGTCATCCTCTTGATCTCCTCATTGCAGGCTTTCCGTCAACTGCTTCTATGCGTAATTTCGTCACCGTTCAACCTCATTTCTTCTATTTCTCCCTCTTTCCTCTTCTCTTAGTTTTATTTCATTTAGATGCATTTAGGAGTAACTTGGCATTTTTAGTGCTCTTTTGCCCTTGTTTTGTGTGCTTTCATTCTTGCAAGTCCCCATGGTGAAGCAAGGCGACTCAAGTATACTTATGACTTACATATCAATGGTACGTTCCCTTGTTTCAATTTCAGTACTCATTTTAAAATTTTCAAAATGTCAAACTAATGCTTATTATTTCAATTAAAATTGTGAGAAATTGACAATAGGTAAGGCCTAGTTTGGTAATAGTACCTACCCTTCATGTAGACTACCATCTTAGGGGGGAAATATGTAAGCATTAAAAAAGTGCATGGTCCTACATGGTAATCTAATGATGAGTTGTAATCCTAAACACACACATGTAATCATGTAATTATGCCCTCTTGGTGACATATACATTGAGTTTCTTCACCTTATTTGTGTTTCCCCAGTCCCCTAGCTAACCCTCCTAGGTCCTACTTCTACATTCTTCACACTTTGTCAACAATTTAATTTTGTCACTTTCTAGATTTATTGATTTAAACTTCTACTGTCTAAGTTGGGAAATACACTTTCCCTAGGATCCTTTCATCCATTTCAACACTTTAGAGACCTCAAATGGATCTCCCAAGTCATCCCCCATCATCAATTTTGTCACCCTTTTCTTCCTTTCCTAGTTGCCCCCTATTATTTCTTGATCTCCCTGGGTGACTCATGTCCCTAGGGGTGACCACCCATAGCGAAAGAGGTGATCCTCTCTCTTGAATTCTAGTTAGCTTCTAGGCTCTAGTGCAATCTTTAACCCCTTCTACTCGTTTCTTGCCTCCAAAATCACCCGTAGGACCCTAATTTTGTGGGTCGCCCCTACCACTTCATGGTCTCTCCAATGACCCATGAACTTCCTTAGGGGTGGCCCATGATCCCCAAGGGTGACTACACCTATCAAAAGGGGTGACCCAATCATGTTTTGAGCATGAATTCCTCTTTAGTTCAAACCCAAATTAGCTCCATTTTAACTCCAATTTGCATGCTAGTTTGACCCTAATTGAGCCTAGCCTATTCTTAACTCATTCTTCTATTCCAATCAACCATAATTAGCTCCCATTGATATATTCTTATCTCACCTTCCTCTCATGCTAACTCTCATTCCTCCATGAGTGATAAGTAATCAATTGAGTTCACTCCCTAAACAATCCTATTAAATCTTCAATCAAATTGAGTTAAATTCTCAATTAATCCCACCTCTTGTGAGTTCTCCAACACTATAAATACCCCCTCCCACAACCAATAAGGGATGAAAATTCATTATTGGAACCATTCATTAGCTTTATTTTTTCTCTCCACTTAGCATTTCCATGCTCTTCACAAGACGTCGGTACCTTTTTCTTTTAGTTTTATTTCCAAAGCCTTCAAAGGCTTCATTTAGCATTGTTATGCTCATGAGTTTCCAAGCCCAAGTGCTTCATCTCTTTCATATCCAATTCCTAATTTCAATCAATTTCCCATTGATCCTAGTTGCCAAGAGGAGTTCCCCGCTGCTATAGAGGAGACGAAAGGTTGCCATGCAAAGGATTTCTAAGGATATGCTAGGCTCATGTACCAAAGGATACAGGTTCTTTATGCTTTCATAGTAATTAAATCACAATTTGCTCTTGGAAAAAGTAATCTTGTTGTTGCAATTTCCTTGATAGGATTCATTTCAAGTTGAGTAGATTAGCATTATTAAATTAGTTTATTGCAATTCATAAATTAATTTCATTCCAAGTAGTTTCAAATTCAGAGTTTAGATCTAAAATCATTTTAGATAAACACAAAAACATAGTTTAAATTGCATTAGGTAATTTCAGATTAAATTGCATTCATATTTCAATTTGTCGATAATTAGTTCATTTTGTTATTCAATTCCAAAAAATAATCAAAAAGTGGCTTGCATACATACTAGTTGCATCCATAGTACCAAATACACAAAAAATACAAAAACATTACAAAAGATCAAAACAAAACAAGTACACAAATCCCTTGATTTTTTCACAAGGTCAACTCAATAAAAAACTCCTTGATATCATCATGAGGTTAGAAAATCAAGTAGAGTCATAGAAGGCCTTAGATCACATCACTAAGTCAAGACTCGACAAAAGTTAACTCTTGGTCAACTCTAGTCAACTCTCTCTTATCCAAACATCAAATGTGCTCTGGAATTAGAGGTGAGTGGGCTAGGGCTATCATTGAGGAGCTAGAAGAAATACACCCTCAACCACAACTATTAAAAAAAATGTTAGAGGGGAAAGAACACACTCTTAGTGTCATACAACACATAGTGTTCATATGCCAAACCACACTAGAACATGATAACTACTTAGAATGCTTGAGAATCATAAAAAAATATAATCGATAGAATTCAAGGAATCCAAATAGGAGATTGATAACTAGTGACCCTTTGGGTCATATTATTATTTCAACTACAATGTTCATAGAATGAGAATGAAATATAGCAAACCATAATAGGCCCTAGGACCAGCCAATCGCTCTCCTTGACATTTTGCTCCCAAGAGAATAGAACCACCCTCGGGTCTCACCTCCACTCGATTGGCTTCTACCACGAGAGTGAGAGTGACTTAGAAGTCGCCCAAGGCAAGGAGAGGGTTAGTTTGATGTATCGAAGCTAACTCATCCACATTTGTGCCTGAGTCACATTTTGAGGAGTATAGTACCCATATAATTGATCATCATATATAATGTAAAATCTTATATACATAGTGTCATGAAAATGTCATATAGTGTATATAATGTTATATAGACATGTACAAACAAAGCCATATATGCATAGAACAAAATGTCCCAACATCAAAAGTCTTATGGAATGCTATCAAATAGTCAATGACCCTTGCTTAGCCATGAAGATGGAGAAGTAGTCGATGACTCATGCTCTCTCATCCACCGACTAAACCTCCTCTCATATATTTTTTGAACCTCCACCTATTAATACAATTAAACAATATCCACAATATAGAAAACATGAAATATACAACATGACATAAGAAATCAAACTTACTCCATACTAATAATCCATCTCAATCATTTTTTGCCTCCCTTCATCTATAGATGGGTGGGTTGGAGTTGTGATCTTCTATGAGAATACTGAAGAAGCAAATTAGAGTAAAGATGAATATCATTTATATACATTAAATGACATGAGATAAAACAAGAGGCATATAATGATATTTACATGTTACTATCTCATACCCCTATCAAAGGCATTGCAGATAAAATAGTTACAACAAAATGCCCATCTCCATTGTGTTACAAATATCAAGAGGATTCTGAATTACTATCATCAACTGATAATAGAAAAAAATTATTTTACGAAAATCTACATAACATTATTTAAATGCATAATAATTAAAATAGTAAAATTTATCTCAGTGAAACTGGATCTATGACCCGCCCCACCAAATCTTGATGTTGGAGGTCCAATATCCACCTTTTCATCATCAAATTATCATTAAATATGATTACCATTGATATATGACAAAAAATTTACATGTACTATATTTACTATTTTGTTACAAATTGCATACATGTCAACTTGACGTTGCCTCATAAATTTGCATTGGACAGTTGACAGATGTAGGATGAGTACTTTGATCCTATAACTTCATAATGCATACAATTACCTACATTAACTTTGACTTATAATATGTATATAGTTAATTAGAGATTTCAAATACAAATATCATAAATTGTATAACCTTATAAAAATTTACCTATATGTCAATATCAAAGGTCCTATCTAGCAACTCATCTATTATTAGAATATTATCCAATATGGACATGTCATGCCCCTACTCTTGTCCCTATGTGGCATAGTCCTAAAAGTGTGCAACATCGTCTCCAATGTCTATCTCGAGAGCATCCTCAGACCCATAATCACATAAAGCTCCAAATGAATAGAAAATATGTGGAGACTGACGATGCTTACTAGTCTCACCCTCACCAATCAGTTAAAGATGGCTCCCATGCTGTAGTAATGACTGAGTGAGAGAACTAATAGAATGTAGCATCTCCACCTCAATGCTCTCCTTCAAAGTAGAAGGGAGTGAGATATGCTGAAAGGATGGCCTCGCTAAGGGTATAGTTGGATGGTCTTGGGCACGATGTGACTCCTCCCTATCCTGTGCAGATCCATCACCTCTAACTTAGAAATTGTGCATGTCAAAATAGTTTAGAATGTCAATGAGGATAAACTCACAATAGAGTTTCCTCAAAAATACTATGAGAACTCATTATTGTTACATGATAGATCATCAAAAACCCTCCACCACATATCCCAAAGGTTTTTATATATTCTGTCATGTACACACCAATGAATGAGAAATCTTTTACAACTCCCGTGCGATGGCTCATTACTTCTAGGATCAACAAATAGGGGACATAATTCAGATTTCCAATTTTTATTAGCTTTCACCTATTTGTATGATAATTTATTCGCATACTATTGCCAAAAACTCTTCCTATAATCATCTTGTTTGTTGATTTGGCTTGTCACAGAATCGATGTGAGAAACAATCGACTCTAGGGATGTAGTAAGGGATCTCCGGTTTAGATTTAGAAAAAATGGAAACCTTACCTTGTTCATCTTGTTGACTCTGTGGAGCTTGTGCATGACGTCTTCAAGTGTGGGAATGGTGTGGTGGCATAGTGTTAGAGTGGTTTCACCTCCAATTTCTTCAAAACATGCCCGCACAATAACCCTGGTCATGTTTTGAAGCTCTCAATGAATTTGTGAGTGAAAATGAGGGTGTTGTAGTCTATGTTTTTATTATATTTAGGAGCTCATAACATGCTCATGTTTTAGGCTCAGTAATTACTAAGCCTAAATGCAAGCATGTTATAACACACTCGTGTTTTAGGCTCAGTAATTACCGAGCCTAAACGCAAGCGCGTTATAATGCGCTTGTGTTATATTTTGATTGGACCAAAAAGTGGATTGGTTTAGCCACTTTTTGGTCCCCCATCTTTCTGAACACATCCACTTATTGATAATAATTTTTTTAAGTGACAATTAATTATTTGTAGCTAGTTATAATTTGTGTGTTTTTTAACTTTTAATATTGAAAATATTATATTATAATTTATTCTAAGATACATGTTATCATATTAAACACATCGATAGTCTGTCTTCAACTTGAAACCAATTATGATTGAAAGATATTAATAGTACAATTTAAATTTAATTGAATTTAACCAACTTTTTTCTTCCAGAGAAAAGAAATGAACAGAATAAACTACAACATTTTTTAAGAGACATCAGATTTCCACAGTCCATGATGATTGTAATTACATATTTCAAGAATTAACTGTGTGTGAGTTTTTTACCTCAATGTTTCGGATCATACTCTATGATCCATCATCAGAAGAATAGCAAGAGAAGAGAAGTAGAAAGGTAATTTGTAGACTGAGACTCTAAATAGGATGGAGGTGCGCGGAAACCCAAAGAACAATCAAGAATAAAGAAAACAAACAACAAAGCACATTAAGACAAAACCCAACACAATTAAAACAAAAAAGGAGATAAATAAACCTACAAAATAATAGAGGAAAAGTATAATAATATGCTAAATAAATATAGTTGTTTATATCTAACCATTACATGGAGGAAAAGACTAGAGGAGGCAAAATGAAATAACATGAGAAAGCATGAAGTTTAGTATATATATAATAAAACGAGGCAAATAGATAAGAGTATATGTGTGAAAGAATATATATACATATCTATATACAAGACAAATAAAAACTCGACAACGAATAAATGCTAGCAATAGAATATAAATATATGTGTGTGCAATTGTATAAAAATACGAACCAAGCAAAAATTAGAAGAAAATTAAGAGGACGACAAGCCAAATAAATGAAGAAGAATAAAATTATAACGAACAGACAACAACAAGAAACCAAGAAAAGGGTCGAATGTTTGTAATAGCTTGTTACAAACAAACAAAAACCAACAACCAAAAAATAAGTAAAAATAAATAAGAAAAGACCAAGAAGAATTATAACAAAGTGAAATAAATTAGAAAATGAATGAAAGATGGATAAAAGAAAGTAAAAGGAATGAACAAACGGGAGAAAGGGACAGACAACCAACGAGCAAAACAAGAACACGAGGGAGAGCACAAGACGAGACACACTCAAAGACAAAGAACAGGGATCAAAAACAAGAAGGAAGAGGGAAAGGAGGAAAAAAGAAGTGTAGGAAGAGTCATGTAAAAACACCAAAAGGAGAGCACTTCTATATATATATAGAGAAGAGAGAGAGAGAGAGAGAGAGAGAGAGAGAGAGAGAGAGAGAGAGAGAGAGGGGGGTCAAACAACTGAACAACACCTACCAAGGACAACCAAAAGAAAGGAGAAAGAGGACACGACATGAAAGTATGAACACCCAGCTAGGAGGACCCAAAGCAAGGAAGAACAAAGAGCAAAAGGAGCTAAGGGGTTGGGAACACAAGCAACAACCTGATCAAGGGAGAAGGGGGGTGATCCAAAGTGATAGACTCCAAATGAAGGTAGAGAAGGGGGAAGGAGAGGGGTCAACAGGCAAGGTGAGGGGGGGGGGGAGGGGGGGAAGGAAGACAAGAAGGAAGGCATGAAAGAGAGGACTAAAAAGGATGGGGAGGAGGCAGAACACCAGGTAATGTATGGTGTGGGATGGAAAGAGGGGAGGGGGGAAAGAGCGGGTCTAGAGGCAAAGAGACCCAAGGGGAAGAAGAGAGAGAACTCAAGTAGGAGGATGAGAGTTGTGTCGAATGTGGGCAAGCAAGGGGTTCCATGAGAAGCTTAAGCTCCAACCATCATCATGATTGAGATTGGAAGGGTGGTTACTAATCTCAATGGCCTCTTTGAGTTTTCTCTTGAAAAAGTTGTCTTCACTAACTAGGATTTGAGTGTCTTCAAGGCAAATGTGGTGTTTGGTTAGTGAAGAGTGCTCAGCAAGGGTAGATTTCTGGGTATGCAGAAATCCGCCCTTGCTGAGCACTCTTCACTAACCAAACACCACCCCAGAAATCTGCCCTTGCTGAGCACTCTTCACTAACCAAACACCACATCTACCTTGAAGACACTCAAATCCTAGTTAGTGAAGACAACTTTTTCAAGAGAAAACTCAAAGAGGCCATTGAGATTAGTAACCACCCTTCCAATCTCAATCGCAACGATGGTTGGAGCTTAAGCTTCTCGTGGAACCCCTTGCTTGCCCACATTCGACGCAGCTCTCGTCCTCCTACTTGATTTCTCTCTCTTCTTCCCCTTGGGTTTCTTTGCCTCTAGACCTGCTCTTGCCCCCCTCCCCTCTTTCCGTCCCACACTGTGCCTTACCTGGCGTTCCACCTCCTCCCTGTCCTTTTTAATCCTCTCTTTCATGCCTTCCTTCTTGTCTTCCTTCCCCCCCCCGCCGCCCCCCGTACCTAGCCCGTTGACCCCTCTCCTTCCCCCTTCTCTGCCTTCATTTGGATTCTATCACTTTGGATCACCCCCCTTCTCCCTTGATCAGGTTGTTGCTTGTGTTCCCAACCCCTTAGCTTCTTCTGCTCTTTGTTCTTCCTTGCTTTGGGTCCTCCTAGCTGGGTGTTCATACTTTCGTGTCGTGTCCTCTTTCTCCTTTCTTTTGGTTGTCCTTGGTTGGTGTTGTTCAGTTGTTTGACCTCTCTCTCTCTCTCTCTCTCTCTCATATATATATAGAAGTGCTCTCCTTTTGGTGTTTTTACATGACTCTTCCTACACTTCTTTTTTCCTCTTTCCCTCTTCCTTCTTGTTTTTGATCCCTGTTCTTTGTCTTTGAGTGTGTCTCGTCTTGTGCTCTCCCTTGTGTTCTTGTTTTGCTCGTTGGTTGTCTGTCCCTTTCTCCAGTTTGTTCATTCCTTTTACTTTCTTTTATCCATCTTTCATTCATTTTCTAATTTATTTCACTTTGTTATAATTCTTCTTGGTCTTTTCTTATTTATTTTTACTTATTTTTTGGTTGTTGGTTTTTGTTTGTTTGTAACAAGCTATTACAAACATTTGACCCTTTTCTTGGTTTCTTGTTGTTGTCTGTTCGTTATAATTTTATTCTTCTTCATTTATTTGGCTTGTCGTCCTCTTAATTTTCTTCTAATTTTTGCTTGGTTCTTATTTTTATACAATTGCACACACATATATTTATATTCTATTGCTAGCATTTATTCACTGTCGGGTTTTTATTTGTCTCATATATAGATATGTATATATACTCTTTCACACATATACTCTTATATGTTTGCCTCGTTTTATTATATATATACTAAACTTCGTGCTTTCTCATGTTATTTCATTTTGCCTCCTCTAGTTTTTTCCTCCATGTAATGGTTAGATATAAACAACTATATTTATTTAGCATATTATTATACTTTTCCTCTATTATTTTGTAGTTTTATTTATCTCCTTTTTTGTTTTAATTGTGTTGGGTTTTGTCTTAATGTGCTTTGTTGTTTGTTTTCTTTATTCTTGATTTTTCTTTGGGTTTCCGTGCACCTCCATCCTATTTAGAGTCTCAGTCTGCAAATTACCTTTCTACTTCTCTTCTCTTGCTATTCTCTTGATGATGGATCATAGAGTATGATCCGAAACGTTGAGGTAAAAAACTCACACAGTTAATTCCTAAAATATGTAATTACAATACAACATTTTTTGTATAGAACCAATAGAATTTCCACACAAAACTAAGAGTATAGAATTTTATTGAACCAAGGGAAATACAATGTGCACCAAGGAACATATTAATTTCTATTAAATCGATAGAATTGCAACACTTATCTAGGAATATTATAAAGTTTGTGAAATTAGATAATAGATCCATTAGAATAATTATATAGGATAGAAGCTTGTGGTTAAAGTAAATCCAACCTAGAAAAAGATCTATGTTTTAGATTACTAACTCAAAATCCCATTCTTCTTGGCACATTCTATGCCCTCCTCAAAAGCCTGTTCTAAACTATACTTGTAAGAGAAGCCCATATCCAACAATTTCTTTGAAGAAAATGGCACATATCTACTAACTGAGTCCTCCTCCTCATACATCCTAAAATAAACAAGAAAGAAAATTGTCACAAACTAAAGACCTCCTCTAAACTAATATAACAATTAAGAATAAATTAAAAATTGTTTACTTACTTAAGTGAAGTCTTTAATTGTTTAGCAAGAAACTCTTTGAAAGACTTGATAGTTGCAGAACTAACAGAGCAAACATGACGGCCTTGTGCACTAGGATGCTCCATCAAAAATATGTGGGCATTGGATGCATCCTCAATATGAACTATTGGTATGGAGCCCAATGTGAATTGCATATATTTTAGTACTTCATAGTATATATCATTTACTGCCAAAAACACATCATATTAAAAATATAGAGAATTAAGAATCTTTTGTAATAATAATATGTTTATATATATACCTCCAATAAGGGCTGATATTACTTGGACAGATGTTAATTCATGTGTAGCTGTAAATCAAGGCCCAATGACCAAAGATGGTCGCACTGTGACCACCTCAAGATTGTTTTCAGCACCATATTCAAGGGCCTCCTGTTCTGCTAATGTCTTGGCAATCATATACCAAGCCAAACCCGCTGGTTGAGATTTAAGGAAATTTAGAGGACTCCAACATGATTCATCAATGCATGGATGGGCTAAATCCCCCTTGTCATTCAGTGAACAAACAGTAGTGACAGATGAAGTGAAAACCACTCTCCTAACTGATTTAGCTCTTGTGCGTGCTTTCATCACATTAACTACTCCATTTACAGCAGGCACGGTGTAATCTTCCTGTAATTAATCAATCTTATAACAACAGTTTATATTTGTAATACAAAAAAAACCATTCTTTTTAAACATTAAAAACTTTAAAATAAAGATCTACAAAATAGCTTACTTACCAGTGAGTTTTTAGGACCCATAGGACCGGCTACATGAAAAACACCTTCACAACCCTCCACTGCAGAATCGAAGCTGCCCTCTGTCAATAGATCAGCTTGGAAGAGCTTAAGCCTATCCTCTGCCCCTGCCAGATCTAACAAAGGCCCAGATTTTCTCTCGTCTCCTGCAGTTTTAAGCATATACACAGTCTATTCAACTCTGGTTGTATTATTATATTGTGGGTGAGGATTGAAAGTACCTGGATCTCTGAGAGTGGCGTTAACTGTGTAACCCTTTTGCAGAAGATTTTTGACTAGCCATGATCCGATGTATCCCGCTGCTCCCGTCACACACACCCGTTTTACAGTTTTGTTATCCGCCATGCTGCTTAGGACAATTTTTCTTCGAACCAGATCTCTGTAATTTATGGTAGATGATTGGAGATACCAGCTGGATTGAATTGAGCATAGATAAACTCGACCTAAAACCTTGAAGTCATAAAACAAGAAGACAGTCCAAAGAGAATATATCGTTAAGCCGTTGAATGACTTTTTCGAAGATACTCGTCTTAATTTTAAATTTGATGGTCGACTATTATGTGCTATTTCATCATGTGAAATGTAAAGAATGGCATACATAAACTCGGCACAGGGCTGCTGAGGAGATACTTTTTCTTCGAGCTAGAAAAATTAGCTTCAAATTAAAGTCGTGGTAGCATGTATTTTGGATCGACGATCACATTGTATTTGATTCTTATTAGGGAATTGAAAATTGAAATTGCATTGATGTAGATTAGATTGCATAAGTAGCGTGTTATTATAGTAATTGTGCACTCTACTTAAATATTATCGATTTCAATGGTCAAACAACCAATAGTAATTTTACACCTCATTCACAACAAAAGGTCGTAAATATTTGTCCTATTTTTATTGGCCAAAATTGACCTTTGACTGTTGAAGTGGATGATATTTAAGAACAGTGTGTCATTAATTGTAGGCAACTTGAATTATTTTTAGTCATTTTTTCAAAAAGTAGTGAAGCGAGCTTAGATAATATCACACTGTTATATTGTGTTGGTCTTTCAAAAATGACATCGAATAGGAAACTTCCTTGTGTTGGTCTTTCAAATGGTGATGGTCAAGATGTTGTAGTTAGAGAGTAAGAAGAAGGTGATGGCTAGGTAGATGTAGACAAGGACTAGGAAGATGCTAACAAGTGGAATGATTTATTGGATGAGGAGGAGGAAGAACAACTTATTGGTCTTTGGATGGAAGCTAGCCAAAAATTCTTCGATTCTTCTTTGGTTTGGCATGATCTTGTTGAGAAGGTGTGCTCTAAAATCTTAGGTGTCAATGCTTTTTGGGCCATTCTTGCTAAGAAAGGTCTTAGAGCCTCAAGAATGGTGCATGAGAGGGGTTGAGGCTTGGGTTTCTTCTCCCCCTATATGCCTAAGAGTATTGCAAGTTGTCCATCTACTGTTGGCTCTCCCACAAACTCTAGTTATAGGTTGGAAGCTATGTTGGGCGTGCAATAGATGGATGGGCTTAAGGATGGGTTTCCTTTCTCCCTTGTGTGGAAATGAAGATGTATTTTGGCTAGGATAGAGGTGGCAATTCTGATGCTCTATGTTTGATTGTAGGGGAGGCTACATTGTAGGGTTCTAGCAACTATGGTGCTCAGAGTATGGAAGCTGAGTTGAATGGTCAAGGCATTTGTCATGTGGCATCTCTAGTAGAAGTTGGAGGTACCATTACTGGATGACCTTTGAGAAAATCCTAAGTTGATGTTGTTAAAGGTAATTGCTACTCAGTTCTTAACTTTGGTTCTAGATGGGGATGGAAAGGGTATTATACTTAGAGTTCCTAATTCAATTGTTCAAAGGTAGTATTCTAGATTAGAGAACTCTCTTATTGGAAAGTTTAGTAGTTAGACCAAACTGAAAGGAAGCAAGGCACACAGAACACACTTCCTACGCCAATCTAATAAGGCAAATAGTATAAAAATTCCTTTTAATCCTTACAATTACAGCAATGTTAAACACATAACATAAAGATTACAATAGCAATACAACACATAAAGAAAGTGACACAAGATATATCGTGGGGAAAACCTTTTCAGGTTAAAAACCCCACACTCTAAAACCTGTGCAATGTATTATCAAAACAATGGCGTGTTTACAATACACTTGCAATACAAGTTCTTCCAAGAGTCTTGAAATGTCGTTTCTGGAGTGATTCTAGTAGCATAACAGTACCTGTACAAACACTATGTAACTACAACTCCAAAACAATGCATTATGTAGAGTTACAAGGCATAAACAGGAAACTTCTAGAGATGGGCATCCATCTTGGCCATATGGCCATTTTCTCGCATCAAAGGACACTTGTCCAAACTGCAAATACCTCTCTTACATCTACCATACATGGTAGATTTGATTTCCAAAGAATGGAGCGCTCCAGGCTAAAAATAGTTATGACAGATGCTCTTACGCATCTTACAGATGTCATAAAATCTGCCCAACACAACAACCTTAAATGTTTTAAGAGAATCTGTCATACAAGGATAAATATAGTATATTCCTCTTACAACATGTCATAGCCCAACTTGGGCGCCTAAAGATGCCTTCTCAACATGCAAAGATACTTTACGACACTTGTCTTCACTTGTCCCGAGAATCTCTATACTTGGCTCTTACGCATCATAGATTATGTCATACACAATAACACCTCTATCTTACCATAAGATGCTGACACATGTCATATTAGTGCCACATCAAATGGGATGTCCAAATCCACATGTGTTTGACTTGACCACTCAAAGCATATTACAAGTAGGATGACATGTCACAATGCCACCTCAAACTAAATGCCAAAACTGAATGTGCAAGTAAAACAAATTAAACAAATAAGTAAATACTTAATTAATAAATCAATGCTAGGAATTGCAAGGTTGAGACACCTTAATTCCCAACATTCTCCCTCTTGTCAAACACCTTACAAGAGCCAATAGAGAGACAATATTTAACTGCTAGGGGCCAAGAGGCCCATAGACTCCAAACACCATCTAAACTTATAAGTGCCCACAAGTTTAGTCAATGCATCTACAACATTCTTCAAAGTGTCAACCTTTTCTAACATCACCTTCCCATCTTCTACCATATCTCAAACAAAATGAAACTAAACATCAATGTGCTTTGTTCTAGGATGGAAAGTAGGATTCTTTGCTAAGCATATCGCACTCTGACTGTCACAATGGATAGTAATCTGTCCTACATCAAAACCAACATTTGAACACAACCTCTTAAGCCAAATAGCTTCCTTACAAGCATGAGTTGCTGCCATGTACTCTGCTTCTATCATGGACAAAGCGACCACAAGTTGTCGCTTACTCATCCAACTAATAGCACCACCAAACATGGTAAACACATAAGCACGGATGGATCTCCTGCTATCAATGTCACCTACCCAATCAGGATCCACAAATCCATGAATACTCACAGAATGTAGAGGTCTAGTAGGATAACCATGATAACATAAGGAATACTTGGAAGTACCCCTCATATATTTGAACACTCTCTTCACTACATCCCAATGTACCCATCCAGGATTAGCCATAAACTGACTAAGGACTCCCACTTCTTGGGCAATGTCTAGTCTTGTACAGACCATAGCATACATCAAGATGCCAACTGCACTAGCATAAGGTACTCCACTCATATCATATGTCTCAGAAGGAGACTTTGTACAATCATCAACAGATAACTGTGTCCCCATCATAACATGAATAGTCAATGGTCTACAATCCACCATACTGAATCTCTCCAACACAGTGTTAACATACTTACTTTGGCCTAACAAAAGTTTTATGTTTGCTATGTCTCTTTTGATCTTCATTCCAAGAATGTACCTGGCTGTTCCTAAGGTTTTCATTTCAAACTGTGTTGACAATTGAGACTTCAAATCAGAAATCATATTCTTACCATTCCCAATCAACAACATATCATCAACATACAGTGCAATAATGAGAATATGATCATTGTCAAACTTGTAATATACACACAATGATCTGATTTCAATCTCAGAAATCCAATAGACAACACAAAGGCATCAAACTTCAAGTACCACATCCGAGGAGATTGTTTCAATCCATACAAAAACTTCTTTAACTTGAAAACTAAATTTTCTTTACCTTTCACTGTGTAGTGCTCTGACTGTGACATGTTGATTTCTTCCTCCAAGTCACCATGAAGGAAAGTTGTCTTCACATCCATTTGATCCACTTCCAAATCATAAGCTACTGCAAGAGATAATAGGAACCATATAGATGTTAGCTTTGCAACGGGAAAGAAAATGTCACCATAATCACTTCCCTCCACTTGTGAACACCCCTTCGCAACCAATCTGGCCTTATACTTCTCAACACTGCCATCTGCACCAAATTTCTTCTTGAACACCCATTTGCATCCAACAGGTTTATATCCATCAGGCAAAGGCACCAAGTCCCAAGTTTTATTCTTTTCCAAAGAAGCCATCTCATCTTCCATGGCCTCCTTCCAGGCATCTGCATCTTTCATGTCCATAGCCTCTATCATAGTTTTAGGCTCATCAGCGTTAGTAAGCAAAGCAAAAGCACAACTAGAATCAAGCAATGTATAACCAAACCTCTCAGGTTGCTTCCTGTTTCATGTGGACCTCCTCAAAGGCTGAGGTGGAGGTTCTACTTCTTCTTCTAAACTTTTAGAGCTGCTAGAGATCTCCTCATCATCAGGTCCAACAGGGTCTTTCGGTTCAGTCTTCTTAGGGGTAGTAGGAAAATGAACCACATCCTCTTTCTTTTCTTTTTATTCTCGATATAAAACAACAGGAGAATGTGTTACCTCTCTAAAGATAACACTTCTGCTATACAAGAGTTTTTCATCCACAGGATCTCAAAGCTTGTACCCTTTCACACCAACACCATAGCCAATGAAGATACACTTAACTGCCTTGTTCTACAATTTTGACCTCTTCTCCTTAGGCACATGAGCATATGCCTCACAACCAAAAACATGAAGATGTCTCAATGAAGGCTTCTTACTAGACCACACCTCTATGGGTGTCTTATCAACAAGTGCTAAAGTAGGAGACCTGTTAACCAGGTAGCAAGCAATGGCTACAGCTTCAGCCCAAAACTTTTGTTCAAGGCTAGCACCACTAAGCATACTCCTAGCTCTCTCCATCAACGTTCTGTTCATTCTCTCTATGACTCCATTTTGTTACAGGGTGTATGGAGTTGGCTTATGTCTTTCAAACCCATGTTCTTTATAGAACTTGTCAAACTCTGTAGAAGAAAACTCACCACCATTATCAATTCTCAAACACTTAATCTTTTTACTAGTCTGATTCTCTACAAAAGATTTAAACTCTTTGAACCGACTAAAGACTTCATATTTTCTTTTGAGAAAATAAATCCATGTCCTCCTACTGTTATCATCAATGAATGATACAAAATATAATGATTTGGAAATCGAAGGAACATTCACAAGACCAAACACATCAGAATGAATAAGATCCAACACACTAGAAGACTTATGAGAACTCGAGTAAAACTGAACACAATTTTTTTTTCATATACACAATGTTCACAAAAGTTGAACTCAAGATTACAATAATTTAACCCCTCGACGAGGTTTTTATTATTCAGGGCTCTAAGACCCTTCTCACCAATGTGACCGTCTCTTATGCCACAACATTGTCTTTTCAGCAGGAAGTTTCATTTCCAAAGCATGAGCACCCTTAGGTAACCATATAGCACTACCATCGGAAGTAGAAGCAACACATTTCTTTATTGTTGGTTTCAATGGTGAGGATAAACAATCTGAAAGTCTTTTCTTTGAAACAAAAGAACTATTGCACTGAGTATTGCATGCATCTAGCTGAAAATAGAGTACCTCTTCGAGTACCCTTAGCAAGCACCATAGCTCCTCTTGTCATCTTGCATCCTCCACCTAAGAAGACAACTTGCACACCTGCATCATTCAATTTACTTACAGAGAGTAGGTTTCGTGCTAAACCGGGGATGTGCATAACCCCATTGATCCCCTTCACTCATCCATTAGGGAATCAGATTAAGACTCTTCCACAACCAACTATTTTCAGGTGAGAGTCATCACCCAAGTACACCTTCCCACCATCATATTCTTCATACTTTATAAACCAACCTCAATGTGAGGTCATGTGGAAGGAAGCACTGGAGTCAATAAGACACACATCTTCTGATGCATAGGTGGCCAAGGCTACAACAAAAGCATCACCATCATCTTATGACTTGTTAGAATCAGAATTAGAGATGTTTTTCTTCTTTTCTTCTCCTCTTTACACTCCTTTCAGAAGTGCCTAGATTTACTACAATTCCAACAAAGTGCCTTGGACTTTCTGGGAGATTTGGATCTCCCACAGGATTTGGATTTGCCATTTTCAACTTTCTTTCTTTTTCCCTTTCTCTTTGGGTCTACCACCAAACGCAAGAGCCTCCTTTGCCGATTTGAAAGACTTTCTCTGCATCTCTTTAGATAACAACAAAGACACCACTTCATCCATCCTGAAGGTGGTTATAGTACTCCCAATGGCCATGACAAGGTGGTCCCATGAGTCTAGAAAAGAACAAAGCAAGGTCATGCAACGATCCTCCTCCTCCATCTTTACACCAATGGATGTCAACTGCGCAACTAGCATGTTAAAAGAATTTATGTGATCTGCAACTAATCCCCCATCATCCATCCTTAGAGAATATAGCTTCTTCTATAGGAATAATTTCTTTCCCATGGATTTAGCTTGATAAACATCACCAAGTTTCTTCCACATCTCCTTCGCAGTCTTCTCTTCATGAACATTCATCATAATGGAATCAGCTAAATAGAGTCTCACAAGACCCTTATCTTTTCAATCTTTGAGATCCCAATCAACTTGAGGCATTTACGTTGGTTTTATGTCAGATATTGCTTCCCATAGATCTCTGTCAACAAGCATGTTTTCTATTTTGAGTTTCCACAACTGGAAATTGCTGCCATTAAACGTTTCCAATTCTATTTTACTAGATGTGCCTGCCATCTTCTCGCTGCAACAAGATCACAAAATACTCTACACAGACTCCCACTCATTCGAAGATTAGCTCAAAAACCCCTACCCAACAATTAGGATCATAGGTGATCAAGCTCTGATACCAACTAAAAGGAAGAAAGGTACACAGAACACACTTCCTACACCAATCTAATGAGGGAAATAGTATGCAAATTCATTTTAATCCTTACAATTACAGAAATATTAAACACATAACATAAAGATTACAGCAGCAACACAACACATAAAGAAAGTAACAAAAGATATATCGTGGGGAAAACCTTTTCAGGTAAAAAACCCCACACTCTAAAACTTGCACAATATATTTTCAAAACAATCATGTGTTTACAATACACTTGCAATGCAAGTTCTTAAAAGAGTCTTCAAATGTCATTTCTGGAGTGATTTGGGCAGCATAACAGTACATGTACAAACACTATGTAACTACAACTCCAAAACAATACATTATATAGAGTTACAAGGCATAAACATGAAGCTTCTAGAGATAGACATCCATCTTGGCCACATGGCCACTTTCCTGCATCAAAGGACACTTGTCCAAGCTGCAAATACCTCTCTTACATCTGTCATACATGGCAGATTTGACTTCCCAAGAATGGAGCGCTCTAGGCTAAAAATAGCTATGACAGATGCTCTTAGGCATCTTACAGCTGTCATAAAATCTGCCCAACATAACAACCTTAAATGTTGTAAGCGAATTCGTCATATAAGGCTAAGTATAGTATGTTCCTCTTACCACATTTCATAGTCCAACTTGGGTGCCCAAAGATTCCTTCTCAACATGCAAAGATACTTTACAACACTTGTCTTCACTTGTCTCGAGAATCTCTATACTTGGCTCTTACGTGTCATAGATTATGTCATACACAATAACACCTCTGTCATACCACAAGATGCCGACACATGGCATATTAGTGCCATCTCAAATGGGATGCCCAAATCCACATGTGCTTGACTTGACCACTCAAAGCATATTACAAGTAGGATGACATGTCACAATGCCACCTCAAACTAAATGCCAAAATTGAATGAGCAAGTAAAATATAAATTGAGCAAATAACTAAATAAATAATTAATAAATCAATGCTAGGAATTGCAAGGTTGAGACGCCTTAATTCCCAACACAAACATTGATGTTTTAAGATGATGGGCTCAAAGAAAAAGGAAACTATGTACCCAAGTAGTTATCTTGGCTATAATGCATTGCTTGTTTTTGAACCATGAAGATTGTGTATGGACCCTCTTGGATGGTCCATGGTTTTGCAACAAATCTACCCATGTTGCTATTATTTTCCCAATCAAAAGGAGGAAGATAATTTCTTGGAGGAAAAAAGAAAAAAAATGGTTTGCATCATCCTCATTCAAATGAGGCCATGGTGAGTTGTGGCAATGAGGATTGCCCCTATTTGGATAAGATTATCTCTAGAGAAAATATTAATAATGTTCCTATTTCTAAGACCCTTGGCAAGATTCATTCAAATGTGAGGATTTTAGGTTATAGGAAGTGAGTAATTTTTTTTATACATAAGCCAGTATTTGTATTATATTATAAAAAGTCTAAAAATACATAAGACGGCCTCATAGGCTGACTGAAAGATATGCAGAACTTAGACTGAAATGCCCTATTGACATATAACCCAAACCCTTGACAAGAGACCATGTAGGGCCTAACACAGAAGCATCTAAAAACATAAAAAAGCCACGCAAGGCTTGACCAAAACCCCTATTTCATACTAAAATGCACTAAGACTATTACATTGCATTGTACCAGTATGTAGTATTTTCAATATCATTGCAAAAAGGAGGGAGAAAGTCTGCCATGACATTACATAAAACCCAGATTAGTAGCTAGGGTTCAAAAATCATTCACCCATTCGAAACCATCCTCGAACGGCTCCATCTGCAACTCATTTTTAAGGAAGCTTGTTCCAACCTCCACCATCTCTCTATGATCTATAAGAGCCATACCTTTCAAGTCAAGCAAAAAGGGGTAATACCTGACAACCTCATCTGTGTTTTGTAACAAGTGGAAGTCTACTGGCCTTGGGATGCCAATTCCTAAAGAGGCTTCTCTGATAATCTCCTTCAAACCAACTATAAGCTTCTCCTTGAAAATGTTTCTGATTAGCTGCTTTGCTACATCTTTGGGAGGACCATCATCCAAAACTGTTGCAAGGAAGTGAGAAGAAATGGTGGTGTTCGTCCTATAAAACTCACCACCTTCCACAAACCTCTGACCAAGAACCATTTTAATTGCAGCTAAGGTAATGTTATCACTGAGCCATAGCACTCGCTTCAACCTATGATCTGTGATTGCCCCTTTGAATGCCAGTTGCCTCACTGAGCTTTCCAATTGGATCGGGGTATCCATACCCAAGCACACCATTCCCTCAATTTTAATTTGAGCCACAAATATTGTTCTAGTCGCCATTGAAAGATGAGAGAAAGGGGAGACAACAGAGAAATCAAGGTGAGGGTTTGGTAAAAAGAAGAAAACAAAAGCATATAATGCCTGCTCCTTCTCGGCCCTTCGCTTAACAAAGATTATGGAAACCTGAACGATGGTAAAGTTACCTTCTCATAATTAATCTGATATCATAGGGTGGCAAAAGCAAATAACCTGACATCCTTGCAATGATTTGAAAGTCTAATGAAAGCCAAGTCCCATCACCTATTGCAGAAGCTAGGAAAACTTGCCACTGTTTCCTACCGAAGCCAACATGTCTAGCCACTACCACCAAGCCCTGGACCTTCCACAAGGGGTTGTGTGGAAGGTCTCCCACCCTTCTGCCCACAGGCTCAATCAAGTTTGACTTAGAGGCCTTACAGGATCCAAAATCTCTTTGACGTTCCTACCATCTGCACCCAAATTAGAAAGGGCATCCGCTTCTGTATTAACTTCCCTATAAATATGCTTTATCAAAACCATGTCAAAGTTATCAAGGAGGGAAATTGCCTACTCTAAAAATGCATTCATTCTCCATTTGATCATCCTCTTGGTCCTAAGATCGTTAATAATTAGCAGGGAATCCCCTTCTACCTCCATCTTTTTAATATTGAGCTCTTGACACAATCTGAGGCCCAAGATTACTGCTTGCATTTCTACCATGTTGTTCATTCCTATCTGAAGGTTTTCTGCCAATCTTCCAATTGTCCAACCATTCCAATCTCAGACTATGCACCTGGCACCTGACACTCCTAGGTTTCCTCTTGTTGCCCCATCGAAGTTCAGCTTAAACCAACCTACTTCTGGAGGAGTCCATTGCATTGATCTCCTTTCAACTCTTGAAGATTCCTGATTGGTTAGATCTATAGGTGGAAGAAGAAGGCCTTTCCAATTCTTTCTCATCTTAGCATCTCAAGTATTAAATTTCTTCTTTCCAAACCCCCCTTGTGACAGCCTTGCATTCACAACTTCAACAATGTTTACCTCTAACTTATTAATAAATGTGTAAAAATGGACTTCTTTGTCCTGAAAAATTCTTCTGTTTCTTTCTTTCCAGAGGGGTAAGTGCACAAAGATGAGGGACCAAAATGGGGTCTTCAGTTACCCCTTTTTTTTTTGAAATCAGAAAACATTGATGTTGGATGAGAAATTGAAGATAGCTACACTCAAAATTTGAAAATGGAATGAAAACAAGGGTTGTGGTGCTTCAAATCTAGTTTCTAAACTACTAATTTTTTCCAAAAATGGTTGAGATTAAGGGGTTCAAAAAGGGGGAGCACATAAATTGGTCTTGTTTTTCTCAAAAAAACATAACACAGCGTTTGGTGTGCTCCCCCTAAAATGTTAATTTTTTTTAGTATTTCAATAATCGCTCCAGTGAGAAATTAGGTAACACCATGTAGTTTATCCCTAATTTTTCTAATAATTTTTTAATTAATAATTGATTTTTAGTAATTTTTAAAGTGGTCATCTCCTAAAAAATAGAAATTTGAGTGTGCCCCCCCCCCCTAAAATGTTTGAAAACTAATCGAAAATCATTTTTTTTTGAATTCGTGTAGAATGGAGTCTAGTTTCTAAAAATATAACTTATTTCAATTTTTTATGAACAATTAAAAAGTCAAAAATACTAGACACTGGTTTTTGACAAAAACTAGACACACTAACAAAAGAAATTCCAGATGAAACACTAAACATACTCAAAATGTGAAAAAAATTATATGGTTAGATAGATAACAAGGAGCTTAAGATTATGGTGGTATTTTTTTTGAGTTTTTCATTGAAAAAAGTGCCATCCTGATGGGGAGCACACTCCAGATTATCTCTAGATTTTACTAAAAATTGATAAAAACATGTCAAACAAAGCTAAGTATAATGCAAGTGCATTATAACGCGCTCGCGTTATGATGAGCATAACTGGCAATACACATGACAATTGCATTTTCTTGAAAGTTTCTAAAGCCTTTTCAACAAATCCATTTTTTGCATATCTTGCAATCATTGCATTCCATTATAGAACATCTCTTTGAGGTGTTACATCATACTATTGACATGCCTTGTCTATGCTTCCACACATTACATACATGTCTACAAGGGCAGCTGCACTTCCTATCGTCTCTCTCACTCTCTACTTCTCTCCCTTCTCTACGTCCTACCCTTTCTCTGAGTCTCTACTTCCCTCCCCTCTCTACCTCCTACCTTCTCTCTCACTCTCTTCTTCCCTCCCCTATCTACCTTCTACCCTCTCTCTCTCTCTCTACTTCCCTCCCCTATCTACCTCATACCCTCTTTTTGAGTCTTTACTTCCTTTGCCTCTCTACCTCCTACCTTCTCTCTCACTCTCTTCTCCCCCCTCCGTTTCTACATCTTACCCTCTCTCTCACTTTCTACTTCCCTCCCTTGTCTACCTCCTACCCTCTCTCTCAGTCTCTGCTTCCCTCCCCTATCTACCTACTACCCTTTCTCTCTTCTTCCTTCCCCTGTCTACCTCCTACGGTCCTCTCCCACTCTCTACTTCCCTCATGTCTCTACCTCCTATCCTCTCTCTCACTCTCTACTTCCATCCCCTCTCTACCTCTCCTCGTCATTCTTCCCATCCAATGAAATTTCATAAATTATCTTGTTTCCATTTCATCATCCCAATTTATATCCTCATCCCTCTTTGCATGTCCTAGTTTTCTTGTTTCCATATTCTTTGTCAACATGTGAGAGGAGAGGGAGGAAGAGGGAGAGAGGATGGAGATGGATGGGAGAGAGAGGGGAGAGATAGGGTGATAAGGGGGGAGAGAAAGAGAGTCCTAACTTTCTTGTTTTGGAGAGAGAGAGAAGGTTGGTGCGGATAATGAGTTTAGGGTTGCTTAAGTTTAGGGTTTAGTGGAATGATTAATGGTTTAGGGGTTTAGGGTTGCTTGGGTTTATGGTTTAGGGGTTAGATTTTAGGGGTATTATTTAGGGTTTAGGGGTTTTGGGAGAGAGAGAGGTTGAGGGTTGCTTAGGTTTAGGGGCATATTTAGGGTTTATGAGTTTAGGGTTGCTCAGACCTTTAGGGGTTATTATTTAGGGTTTATGAGTTTCTATGGTTGCTCAAATTTAAGGTTTAGGGGTTAGTGTTAAAGGGGAATTATTTTATAATTTCCCTCCAATCCTCTTAATACTAACACATTAGTCCACCCATCTCCTAATCCATCAATCCCTATCATCCATCCACCATATAACTCACTATCTAATCCACCATCAAACATTCTAAGCTCTAATCCATCAACCCATGAATGCTTGAAAAATTTTCTCCTTGAAGAGTCTTTTACAAAATCTAAAAATAAAAGAAAAGATATGGAGCCATCCAAATCCACTGATTCAATTTCATCCCCCTCTAACACTCCCAATCCTAATCCATCCGAGCCTCCTATATCCATTCACTCAATCATAATCGTAACTGCACAACATCTTCCATCATTATCCATCAACTATATGCATATCCTAGTCCATCAATCCATGAATCCATGAAGGATGTGACCCAAGGACTATTAGCAAGGAATCTAATAACATCATGTACTCAAATTCCTATCCTTGAGGCCAACAAAGAACCTCCTAATAACATGTATACCACTCCAACACCATCATCCACTCCTATGTCTATCCATTTCATTGAAGAGTCTCCTACCATAAGTCCAAGTCAAACCCCATCATGTAGCCATGTTGTCAAACATTTAAAGATTATTGATCCTTGATCCATGAACCCATCACATCCATCTAAGAAACCCAATAGCTATACATTAATCTAGCATAGTCCAAAGAATGTGCAAACACAAACCACCCATCCTAATCTAAATCCAAACATCCCATCTAATTCTATCTCGGTTCCCTTACCATCTCATGGTCAACCCCTCTATACATCGATCCCATCATTAATCCTCCAACATCTCCTAGTGAACCCCCATCACCACCTCTTACTCCCCAATCCAATGAATATCAATGCATCCCCACTTATCCTATACATATCTAATATCACGCTATACATGCTTATCCTTCTTGTGATCAAGATATTATCTATGATCTTGAGATCTTATCCATGAGAAAGTAAGTTCCCGCATCACTCCTATCCATCATCCCATTAGCCCTATCCATCATCCCATGCTAGTTCTATTCATTATCCATCAATATCCCATGATGAGACACTTGGTCCCCAAGAAAACATAGATAATCAAACAAATATCTTCCAGGTTTTATGGTTTAGGGGTTAGGGGTTTAAGGTTTCTCATTTTTAGGGTTCAGGGGTTAGGGGTTAGGGTTTAGGGGCATTATTTATGGTTTAGGGTTTAGGGTTTAGGGGTTAGGGGTTAAGGTTTAGAGATTTAGGTTTATGGTTTAGGTAGAGAGGTGAATAGGGAGATATAGAGGAGACTGAGCTTGGGAGATATATCTTTGTCTCCTCTATCCCTCTCTCTAACTATACCTACCTCTCTATCTCTGTCTCCCTCTCTCTCTATCTTGCTAGATCTCTTTCGATCCCCTCTCTCTAACTCTACTTTTCTATCTCTCCCTCCCTCACTATTTGAGGTTTACATGAGTTTAGGGTTGCTCAAGTAAATAGGATTTAGGGTTTAGGTTAAGGGTTTAGGGGAATTATTTAGGCTTTAGGGGTTTAGGGATGCTTGAGTTTAGGGTTTAGGGTTTAGAGAGAGATAGAGTGAGGGGACCAACAGAGATTGGGAGAGATGGGGAGATAGAGGTTTAGGGTTGTTTCTAGGTTTTATGGTTTAGGGGTTAGGGGTTTAGGGGTTAGGGTTTAGGTGCATTAGTTATGGTTTAGAGGTTTATGGTTTATGGGTTAGGGGTTAAGGTTTAGAGGTTTAGGTTTATGGTTTAGGTAGAAAGGTGAATAGGGATATATAGAGGAGACTGAGCCTGGGAGAGATATCTATGTCTCCTCTATCCCTCTCTCTAACTATACCTACCTCTCTATCTCTCTCCCCCTGTCTCTGTATCTTGCTAGATCTCTTTCAATCCCGTCTCTCTAACTATACCTTTCTATCTCTCCCTCCCTCACTATTTGAGGTTTACATGAGTTTAGGGTTGCTCAAGTAAATAGGGTTTAGGGTTTAGGGTAAGGGTTTAGGGGAATTATTTAGGCTTTAGGGGTTTAGGGATGCTTGAGTTTAGGGTTTAGGGGTTAGGGTTTTAGGGTTGCTTGAGTTTAGGGGTTAAGGTTTAGGGTTTAGAGAGAGATAGAGCGAGGGGACCAATAGAGATTGGGAGAAATAGGGAGATAGAGGTTTAGGGTTGCTTCTAGGTTTTATGGTTTAGGGGTTTAGGGTTTCTTGATTTTATGGTTTAAGGGTTAGGGGTTAGGGTTTAGGGGCATTATTTAGGGTTTAGGGTTTATGGTTTAGAGGTTTAGGTTTATGGTTTAGGTAGTGGGGAGAATAGGGATCCCTATCTCTATCTCTTTGGACATATGGATCCCTATCTCTTAATCTATCCCTCACTACCTCTCTCTCCTCTCTATCTCTCTCCCCATCCCTCTAGCTCTTGAAATCTCTCTCCCTATGTCTCTATACATCTCTTGATCTCTTTCCCTATCGAGCTATCTATCCTCATAGCCCCATCTCTTAATATACCCCTCTATACCTCTCTCTCTGTATTTCCCTATCTATCTCTCCCTTGCTAGATCTATCTCCCAATATCTCCCCTCTCTTTATATATGTATCTCTATCTTTCTCCCTCTATAGACCCCTTTCTCTATCTCAATCCCCATCTCTCCCTCTCCCCATCTCTATCTCCACTTATCCTCTCTATCTCCATGTCCCTCTCTATCTCTCCATGTCTCTCGATCCCTCTCTATATATAGTATAGAGAAACGAAGAGAGAGCAAGACTCTCCCATGTAGATACAAGGTTACATTTATCCCTCCTTGTTTTAAAAAGTTCTATTTCACAAACCACATGGATATTTGAGTCTAGGGATACTCTTGGACCGTCACTTGATTACCTATTTGATGCACTACATGCATAGTTACAATATATTTTATGTGAGAGCATGTCATCCTAGACCATGATTTTGGCACCAACATTTAGAAGTTTATGTTTTTTTGCGTGCATGAACCTTTATGTTTTCATGCTTCCCAGGATCGCGCTTGCTTTATAACATGAGCGCATTTTGGGAAGCATGGAAAATAGTAAAAAAGCATGTGGGATCCATGTTTTAGACCCCACATGATTGTTATTCTTTCTTTTCACGAATATATCGGACAAGAAAATGCTTTTCATGTTGTTTGACTAATTGAGAATCATTTTTATATCAATCCACCACCTTTTTTGTTTTTTCAATGTAGAAGAACTGATTTTGCATGTTTTTGGAGAAAATTTGATTATTTAAACTGAAAGTTTCATGTTTCATGTGTGATATTGTTTCAAAGCTAATTACCATTGATATATAGATTAAATTTGATGATATATGTTTGTTTTTTCCATAAATTTCACTAATCCTATTCTAGAATTATATAGAATTCATAATCAAACTTGCAAAAAAGAAGAATTTGAGGATTTTGAAGCCATCTTTTGGAGAATTAGTCAACTGCAATATCAAATTCTAAGGTATGTTCAATTTATGTCCATTTTAATTCACATATATATGTTCTTATGTTCTCTATGTATTTAAATGTCTTTATGTCTGTATGTTTTTTATGTTCTTTATGTTCTAAGATATATATGTGTCTAGGTGTATCAGTTAGTTTAGTCAAAGAGACTCCAAATTCCTCATGTTTCCACCTTGTTTCAGCCCTTCATGCCTTGATTTCGCCTATTTTCAGCTATACAAGAGAAAAACATTATCAAATACTTCATAAAATAATTTTAGTGAACAATTGTTTGTCATACTCATATTCATGATCAAGAAGCCAAAATTAATTTTGGAAGACTCTTAATTTTTGCCCTAGGATGATATAGAAGGATTTATTCCTTAATACATGCATAATTCAATTCATTTAATAGAACCTTGCAATGGATTGAATCTTAGACTATCCTATGCCCCCTATTATGACAATCCTCCTTGTCTCGATTGATCATTTAGACATTATTGTTAGGTGTCCTTTTGATAACTTCTCCATGCATGTTTCATATTATGAATTCTCTTGGAGAAGGTTGGAGGATGTGTAGACCTCTTTAGTGTCTTGGGCTAGGACATTCTTTATGCACCAATTCATAAATAAGTTGAACTTTTAGTCAATAGAAGACAAAATACATCCATTTGCAATCATGGATTAGTTAAGGACAACTAAGTGGTGAATTTGTTGCCATTGGCAACTTCACAAATACCCTATATGCTACCCTCCCTTGTACTAAAAACAACACTTTGCACTAGGCTTAACATCTCACCAAAGCATGAAATGATAGTTTTCTTACAAAAATGGAGGAAATGAGCACCACAACCTATTTGACAAATTGTTACAACTCACTTTGATACCACTCAATCCATAAAAAATATGATGGAGATTATGTATTATACTTCATCAACATAACAAAATTTTAGAGAAGAGAGTTATCTACAAATATATGGACATACAAGCATCATGACACAAGATGATACAAAGGGAGTTATAAGGAGATAAAACACTAAAAAGGAGGTTTTCATGAGTGTAGGATAGTCACAAGTCTATATAACAGTCCACTATCATAGTCATGGTCATCATGAAGTTGTTTTTAATTTACACATTACTTAAGATGTCTTTGATCTTTTGTCATGAGTATCCAAAAGGTTATCTTCAAGGGTTAATGTTCTTTTGACTATCACAAAGTTTTTGGACTGGTTTAAGACTATTAGGATAGTCAATTTATGTTGATTAATAGTCCCCTTCGATGGCATTCATTTTGTTATCCTTCAAAATCACCCCCATACAACTCATTTATGTAAAAAATTAACCATACAATTCATGATTTCCAAACTTGAAATAATGATTTAATACTTAGATAAGAGTCCAAACAATGGCCTTCAAGGGGTGAGACAGTCAAGAGAAGTCAAGGTGATGTTCTTAATCTAGGTTTCTAGGTGACTTAGGTCTAGACTACAATAAGGTATAAAGACTAGGTGTCTTAGGTCTACTAGGTGTGTTAGGTCTACTATGTCTATAATAGGTGTCTTAGGTGTCCTACATCTACTAGAATACATGTGTCTTAGGTCTTAGGTGAGGCCACATGAGCTTCCACCTTCACGTGGTTGGCCTTGTCAGTATAGAATATTTATATTTCTTGAAGCTAAGGGAAGCTCTTTTAGGTAATAGGAAAACTTTATCGACTTCAGTGTCCTCATGGTGCAGAGGCACCCAGGTTGTCATACCTCCAAGAGGGTCAAAAAGTGAAATATGAGTTTCAATCCTCCAATAGGTGCACAGGTCACAAACTAACTAAACAACAAGGTGACAATATGAGTTTCAATCCCCAAGCTTCAACTCTTCATTCTAGGACTTCTAAACATAGAGCAACATTTTGCATTCCATAACTCGTGGGGCCGAATGAACTGCGCTAACGCGTCAGGGTAGGTGGGAAAATGCCAAGGGAGGTCTCGTTTCATGTACCAAGTGCCCCAGTCGTTTGGGACAGCAGGCTGCCGACAAAGTCCCTTAAGATCCCTAAGATTCAAAAGCTACCAAACTTTGACAGAGTAGTTCTTGAAATTTGTGGTAGCTGGGAACATTTAATTTAGACCTACAGGTACATGTGGGGTCCATCCACAATAACCTCTCTCAGTTTTGGTCAACTCCAGTCCGTTTGACCGTGCCGAAATCAAATGCATTCTTGCAAAATGCTTCAGTTCCATGTAGTAAAAAGATGCTAGGAGTGACATTTTGCATTCCATAGCTCATGGGGTCAAATGGACTATGCCAACATGTCAGGGTGGGTGGGTAAATGTCAAGGGAGGTCTCGTTTCGTGTGCCAAGTGCCCCAATCATTTGGGGCAATAGGCTACTAGCAAAGTCCCTTAAGATCCCTAAGATGCAAAAACTGCCAAACTTTGACGAAGTAGTTCTTGAAATTTGTGGTAGTTGGGAATGTTTCATTTAGACCTATAGATGCACGTGGGGTCTATCTACAATAACCTCTCTCAGTTTTGGTCAACTCCAGTCTGTTTGACTATGCCGAAATCAAATACATTCTTGCAAAATGCTTCAGTTTCATGCAGTAGAAAGATGCTAGGAGTGGCATTTTGCATTCCATAGCTCATGGGGCCGAATGTACTACGCCAACACATTAGTGTGGGTGAGTAAATACCAAGGGAGGTCTCATTTCATGTGCCAAGTGCCCCAATCTTTTGTGGCAGTAGGCTATCGTCTAAGTCCCTTAAGATTCCTAAGATGAAAAAACTGCCAAACTTTGACAGAGCAGTTCTCAGAATTCATGGTAGCTGGGAATGTTTTGTTTTGACCTACAGCTACATGTGGGATCCATCTAAAATAACCTCTCTTGGTTTCATTCAAGTCCTGTCCATTTGACCGTGCTAAAATCAAACAGATTCTTGCAAAATGCTTCAATTTCATGTAGTGGAAAGGTTGCCAAGTGCCATATTTTTTGTTCTACTCATCGTAGGGCCTAACCGACTATGCGAACACATTGGGGTGGGCAAGTAAATGGTAGGGAAGGTCTCATTTTGTGTGTTAAGCATCCCAGTCATTTCGGGCTGTAAGCTACCGACACCTAGCACCTTTCGTGTTTATCGGTAGCTTGCAGCCTGAAATGACTGATACACTTGGTGCATGAAACAAGACCTCCCCTAGCATTTACTTGCCCACCTGGACATGTTTATGCAGTTGGTTCAACCCCACGATGAGCAGAACAAAAAATATGGCACATAGCAACCTTTCCACTGCATGGAATTGAATCATTTTACAAGAAAGTGTTTGATTTTGGCATGATCAAACGGACATGACTTGAACGAAACTGAGAGAAGTTATTTTAGATGGATCCCACATGCAACTGTAGGTCAAAATTAAATGTTCCCATCTGCCACGATTTTTGAGAACTACTCTGTCAAAGTTTGGCAATTTTTTCATCTTAGGGATCTTAAGGGACTTAACCGGTAGCCTACTGCCCCGAAAGATTGGGGCACTTGGCACACGAAATGAGACCTCCCCTGGCATTTACCCACCCACCCCGATGTGTTGGCATAGACCGTTTGGCCCCACGAGCTATGGAATGCAAAATGTCACTCCTAGCATCTTTCTACTACATGAAACTAAAGCATTTTGCAAGAATGCATTTGATTTCGGCATGGTCAAACAAACTAGAGTTGACCAAAATTGAGAGAGGTTATTGTGGCTAGACCCCACATACACCTATAGGTCCAAACGAAACATTCTTAGCTACCACGAATTTCAAGAACTGCTCCGTCAAAGTTTGGTAGTTTTTGCATCTTAGGGATCTTAGGGACTTAACCGGTAGCCTGCTGCCTTGAAAGATTGGGGCACTTGGCACATGAAATGAGACCTCCCCTGGCATTTACCTGCCCACCCTGATGTGTTAGCATAGACCGTTCGGCCCCACGAGCTATGGAATGCAAAATGTCACTCCTAGCATCTTTCTACTACATGAAACTAAAGCATTTTGCAAGAATGCATTTGATTTCGGCATGGTCAAACAAACTAGAGTTGACCAAAATTGAGAGAGGTTATTGTGGATGGACCCCACATACACCTATAGGTCCAAACGAAACATTCTTAGCTACCACAAATTTCAAGAACTACTTCGTCAAAGTTTGGTAGTTTTTGCATCTTAGGGATCTTAAGGGACTTTACTGGTAGCCTGCTGCTCCAAATGATTGGGGCACTTGGCACATCATTTACCCACCCACCCTGATGTGTTGGTGTAGTTCATTCAGCCCCATGAGCTATGGAATGCAAAATGTCACTCCTAGCACCTTTCTACTACATGGAGCTGAAGCATTTTGCAAGAATGCGTTAGATTCCGACATGGTCAAACATACAAGAGTTGAATGAAACTGAGAGAGGTTATTGTAGACAAACCCCACATGCACCTATAGATCAAAATGAAACATTCCCAACTACCATGAATTTGGAGAACTGCTCCATCAAAGTTTGGTAGCTTTTTCATCTTAGGGATCTTAAGGGACTTTGCCGGTAGCCTATTGCCCTGAATGATTGGGGCACTTGGCACATGAAACAAGATCTCCCCTGGTATTTACCCACCCACCCCGATGTGTTGGAGCATTCCGTTCGGCCCCACAAGCTAGGGAAATTTTAGAATCTTAGAAGCATGTCATTTTGTTGTACTACTAGGCCTAGGGTTAGTCAAATAAGGAAATCTTAGAAGCTTGTTGTTCCTAAGTTCTTGTGAAGCATCATTGCATTGTATTTGTTGTCGCAATCCTATGTAAGACCCTCCTAGTGTAGGTTATGGTGTTTGAGGTGTTAATGATAGTCCTTTATGAAGGAAATTGGGTTGGTTAGAGAACTTGTGGGGCAACAAGATTGTGATGAAAGGTGGAGATAAAATCTTCATGAATGGTCATTATGTGATGTGACAAGACCTTTGGAGTGGAGTTTATAAGTTTGGTAGTTGAATTTCTCATAGGTGCTTTGTAAAATAGGGCTAATTTGCCCTTAGGATAGCGATACCGTCAAGATTTGAAGGTAATGTTCCAAAACAAAGGTATGCACAAGTTTGATATGTTAACGTAGACCATACTAGGTATCTAAAATGCTCATTCTTTTGTGGGTTTGATAGGTATTCTGAAAGATATGCCTAATTTCCTTCAATTGGAGTGCTATAAGGCACAAGTTTTTTATGTTCTTTATGTCTTTATTTCTAATTTTAGGGTTGGTTTTTCCTTTTGGCACATGATTTTCTAATTTTTCCCTATTTATTTATCATGATTAACTTATTACCTTTCTGATTTTATTGCTACAGGTCATCTAGGAGGGCTAGTCTCAAGATTGGAGGAGAAAATATTAATAAACTTGAGGGGAATCTGTGTTGTTCTTCCTTTATATGAGGATCATGACTATGTAAATTCATGACTTCATTCTTTGAGGCTTATGTTTGATGATGGAGGGTTTTTTGGACCCTAATTTCATTAAGTGGTTTTAGGATAAGTCTCTAAGGCAAGTCATTAAGTCTTTTATGGTGTAACAAGGTTATCACACCTATACTTTGGAATATGCTACCCTTGAGACAATCCTTCCCAACCTTTTGATTGATATTATGCAGGATAGATCTCAAGGACAGTCATAGAGGTAGGGTGCAGTCATGTTTCTTATTTAGTTAATGTGGTCCTCAATCAATGTGAGAGAGTGGGCATATTCTCTTAATGATGTTGTTGAAACAGTATGATGAGGTAGTCATCAAAATACCATGAAGCAGAATGGTAATAAAATAGTCACAAGGTAAAACAATCATGCTTTGATGTTGCCATAGAGTCAGGCAAAGGGAGATCAATGTTCAAATATGATTATGAAGGGTTTTAAAAGCTAGTAGAGATCTGCCATACTTTAAGGATGGTATGCCAGTCCATAGAGTCATTAGAACTTAATTTTGTGTGAGTATCAAGACTATGGATAATCTATATGAAGGCTAGGGTTTGATTTCCTAGGACAATCCATCAAACCCTAAGCCTAAATATTTGTATTAAGATTGGTGAAATTAATCAAGAAGACTGCCCTAAATCCTTGAGAAAGATTGTCACACCCTGACCACACAACCCTAAATGGATGTTACTATTTATTGTGAGACTCCTTAATCTTACAGTTATTGTAGAAAGCAAGGTTGAAAGTTGTGTCAAGATGGGGAGATGTTGTTCAAGAGTGATTCAGAACAAGGTGTTAGGATGTTCAACTTTCAAGAAAACAAACCTGCAAGTCTCAAAACTCAATGATCAATGAAGGTCCTTCAGTGGCTCCCTTATGCCTACTAGCCCTCCAAAAGGGGTCTATTCAACATAATTTTCTAGAGGAAACCCAAACCCACAAAAGAATGACTTTTTAGTAGACCTTTTATGGAGTACTTTAACATGTCTTGAAACCAACGATGATCACTTTGGAAAGTATCCTCCTAAAAATGACTGTTCCACTGCTACAAAGGGGCAATTAGCCCTGTTTTCCAAAGCAAGTACCCTTTAAACTCCTTACCAACCCTTAATCTTCATTGACAATCCTTGGCCAACCTCCAAAACCTCTAAATCAACAAATTTTAGGGTTTGGGACATTCATTAAAGCTCTAACTTACAAAACCCTTGTTTTAGGCCTTTCTAGGCTTGGACCTATGAGGGTTTATTGAAAATTCATACTCCACACACCTTCTAACCTTCCCAATGCCTCAAACATGTTTTACTATGTCTACCTATGCTATACCAACCTTAACAAATCCCTTACTAATACCCTTTATGCAAACTCCCACTCTTAGCCATCACTTTTCAAGCCAAAAACTCAACTTTTCCCTATGGCACCACACAAAACCCCTCAACTCACCTCCCCTACTCACACAAACCATTCAAATATCTAACCTTGTCATGTTGGACCCATTCCACCTAGCTATAGGAAGTACATATGGAGGAATGGGCCATTAGTCCATCTTATGCAACCACAAACCCTCATAACAGAGTTTCAGACCTGCTGATAGAAAAGTGAGAGAAAAACCCTTGAATCACAATGAAATTCAGTCAAACAAAAACCAAAACAATGTTACTTCATGCCTCCAATGAATTTCATGAATTTTAGGTCAGTATGCTTCTATATGGACAAGTACAATGTCCTGTAACAATAGTTTGCAATGTAAAACTCACATAAATTACATAAAATAGGAAGTTTTTTTATTGATTCTTCATTCATACGAAGTCTCCAACCTCTTGCCTTAAGGTTACAAGTCTTTTTAAATGTTTTCCAATACTAACCAATGGTCACAACTACCATTTGAATGCCCATGACTGTTGGGCTTCCTGAATTTGCATTATTTTCACTTTTACAACTCCATATGACTAAACAACTTCTAATTACATAAACTCAATGACATTATAAATTCAATGACTCCTAATTACATACTAGATGGTCTATTATGACCTTATTGCACAACAAAAGACTCCAAACCCCTAAAACCTAACATTAGACCTTATTTACATGAATTTGCCTTGGTGCCCCTGCACTAAAGAGTAAGAAATTGATTACTTGTGAAGAAAGAAATATTCAACACTGTCATCTACATTTCAAGCACTATCCAAACCCACCCATTGAATGCTAGTAGTTACACTATGTGCAAAGCAACCCTCTTTAACCCATTATCTTGATACAGTTTTCTAATTACCTATCTCTAATTCATTGCAAGTTAAGGGAATAGTATTAGCCATCCACCTTGGGTTACCTTTTATGTCATTCCTACTTCAAGTGCAATCACATAAGATGGATGTTATGGGTGGCCATGGTTGTCATGAGATTGAGTATAGTGACTTGGATCTAGGAGGATGATTCAAGATCATTAATATCATAGTATTTTGAGAGGGGATCAAAGATATCATCATATATTTTATCTAGGTTCATAGGTTATGGAGAATCAGGAGATATTGTGGTGGAATAAACATACAATTTCATCAAAGGACTTCTGACACCTTACCAATATAGGACTGCTAAATAGGGGAAACATTGTAAAAACTTTTGTGCTTTGATTTACCATCAAAACCATGCATAGAATTATTCTAATAAACTTTCCAAAAGACTATCCTATGAGTTTTGGGGAGTATAGATATGTAATCAAGGTCCCTAAAGGACTGTCCCCATGTGTCTAGCTCACTAAACTTCATCACAAAACTATCTAGATGACCCCAACCTACTTGTGAGCAGCATTAATGACTATCTTAAATCATTTGGACTGGAGTATTATTGCAACAAAGGTTTTGAGTACTCCTTACACTTTCATCTAGTAATCACTGAGGGTATCAAGACCTAAGAAGTTCACAAAGCCATCCTATAAACAAATTACGAGAAGAGGAATAGTAATGAAGCTCTAAAAAGGTTACTTCAGGGGTTTTCATTGTAAGCAAGAGGTGAAAGTTTGTATGAAAACAAATCAACCATCCTCATCCCCACCAAAACAAATCAACCACCCTTCATTATGGAGTTATCTTGCATCAAAGCATAAAGGATATAGGAATTTTGTAAAATATCGTAGTTGTAAGTACCTTGCAAGACATATATGCAAAGTGTGGAAACATATACAATGAATATTCAAATTGTTTGACACGATGCCTCAAAGAAATGTTGTCTCATGGAATGCAGTGATTGCAAGATATGCATGAAATGGATTTGTTGAAAAGACTTTAGAAAATTTTGAGCAAGTAAAAGCAATTGGCACATGTAAAGACAAATTCCACAACCTTTGCCAACATCCTCCCTATCTGTACACCAATATAGAATGTTTGGAACATCGTATGGACAACCATCAAAGCATAAAGGATATAGGAAATTTGTCACATGATGTAATTGCAGCTACCCTTGTAGACATGTATGCAAAGTGTGGAAGCATAGACAAGGCACGTGAACTATTTGGCATGATGCCCCAAAGAAATGTCACCTCATGAAGGCACATGAACTATATGGAAAGTGTGGAGGCATAGGTCCAAGGCACATGAACTATTTGAAATGATGCCTTAAAGAAATGCACAGTCCCACAAAATTCAATAATTGCAAGATATGCACAAAATGGATCATTTGAAAATGATTTATAAACTTTCAAGCAAATGCAATTGGCACGTGTAAAACCAAATTCCTATAACGATAATTGATCATCATATTAAATATTTAATAAACGTTGTCATATACATAATGTCATGAACATAACATCTAGTTTATATACAAAGCCATATAGGCATAAATTCAAAAATATACATCAGTAGTTCATACAAAAGTATGTATACAAAGCCATCTAGGCATACAAAAAATGTCCCAAAAACTAGTTTCCTATGGACTTCTATGAAATAATCGGTGGCCCTTGCTTGACTGTGAAGATGTAGAGCCAATCACTAACACATCCTCTCTCTGTCATCGAGTAGACCTCTTTGACAAAAGTTGATCTAGATCCACCTATTAATACAATCAAACAATATATGCACATTAATATAGAAAATGTATGAAATGTATGAAATATGTAATCGATCACTTACTGCCACCTAATGACCACTCTCTATCATCTTTTCTCTCTCTACATCCATACTTGGACGGACTGGAGTTGTGACCTCCTATGAGAAGCATCAAGAAGCCAAATTGATTAAACATATAAATATCATTTATGTACATCAAATGACATGAGATAAAACAAGAAATACAAAATTATGACATTTTCATGTTATTGTCTCATACCTCGGTCAAAGGATTTGAAGGCATTATGGCTGCAACAGTGCCTATCTATGCTGACTCATGAACATCAGGAGTCTCCACTGTATTCAACATCTGAAAATCAAAGTTCAAGATTATTCAAACAAAATAAATACATAACATTATTTTAAAAATGCATAATGATTAGAAATGGTTAAATTTACCTCTGTAAAAGTGGTGGTCTTGCGTCCAGGGGACCAAGGAAACCATGGAGATGTTGGTGATTGTTCAAAATCATTAAATTGTAAGAAAATAATATTACCATTGACATATCTACAATAATTACTCAATTATGTGATAAATTACATACCTGTTGACTTGACCTCGTCTCATAACCCGCCAATGGATGGCTAACAGAGGCAGGATGAAGACTCTAACCCTAGAATTTCATTGCGTAGATAATTATATACATTATTTTTGACTTATAATATAGATAATCATATAAAATTAAATACAAATTTCAAATAACAATATACTAAATCAAGATGAAACCTGTAACAAATTACCTGAGAGTCAATACCAAATGTATGTTGTAAGAGATCGTCACTGAGAACAAGTTCATCCAATATGTCTTGCCCCTGTGTTGCAGCATCCTGTCCCTACATTGCAGCATCCTGCCGAGAGTCCTTTCGTGCTTCCTGCATCCCAAAATCACATAGGTTCCCACATGAACTGCACAAATGTGGGGATACATGACACCTACTACTCACACCCTCATCGGCCTGGGTAAGATCATCAGCATGCTGTGATAGAGTTTGGGTGAGAGTAGTCAATGAATGTAATGTCTCCACCTCAACATTCTCCTTCAAAGCCAAAGAGAGTGACCTACATTTTGGCCTCAATCGAGGTACAAGCACACAGTTTTCATCTCACCGAACCTCAGATCTATCTTGGGCAGAGGCACCACCTCTACCCTGAAACTCACGAATATCAAAATAATTTGAAATCTTGTTGAGGACGAACTCACAATAGAGTTTCCTCAAGAAATATTGTGGTACCTCATCATTGTTGCATGGGCACTCATCAAAGACCATGTACCATCTTTCCCAAAAGTTTTGGGATATTTCTTCATTCCTACACCAATGTATGGGAAACTGTTTGCAACTTTCTTCTAATCTTTGGTCAGTTTTGAGATTGATAAAGTGTGCACATAATTGAGATTTTGTAATTTTTTCATTCTTGACTTGTTCATATGATAACTTATCAGCATAATATTGCCGACACCTCTCCCTATTGTCTTGGAGTTTGGTGATTTGTTTTGTCATTGAATCTATGTGGGAAACAATCTCCTCTAGTGATTTTGCAAGTGCCCTCCTATGATTAGTGGTTCCACTTGGATTATTTAGGGTTTCAATAATAGTTTGAAGATGTTTCTTGTTTTCTTCTATTATCCCTAGGTAGTGTTCTTGATTATCCCTTACATTAAAAGGAGATGAAGGTGGGTTTTGAGGGTTTGGAGGGTTTTGGGGGTTGTTTTCACCCTCCTTAGCTAGATTTAGGTTTTCTCTTTCTCCAATAACTGTAAATGCAATATAAAAACAAATCAAACATTGTGAAATTCAAAAATTGTTCTCAAACTAACAAAATTAGTCAAACCCTACCTTCTTCCTATGTTGGAGCCTCCAAATTTGCATGACGATGTCTTTGGCAGTGAGGTGGCATTGTGAATTTGTTGTTTTCTCTATTGCACTTGATTCAATAGCCTTTTCTTGAACACAATCACATTTTTCCCTATCTTCTTTACTGCTATGAGGAGGAATGGTCATGGCTGAATGAGTAAAACAAGGTTTTTTTTTTTGCTTTTATGCAAAGCAAAATGCAAGTGCATTATAACACGCTCGCGTTTTGTTTTAATTTTGGAGATGGTGGCAAATTTTTGGTCCCCCATCTCCTTGCATTTACCTAGAGTTCCCATATGAGCAAGGAGGGACTGAAATCCTCCAAAAATTGACTCCTTGTAGAGGGAAGGCCAAGAAAGAAGAAAGTCTAAGAGTTTCATAGGCAAGGGTGAGGACCAATGAAGTTTAGCACATAACCACGACCAACACCTGGAAGAGAATTCACAATGGAGGAAGAGATGGTCTCCAGATTCTTCTTCTTGTTTACATAGCACACATCTGGAGGATCCTAAAAATCCTAGCTTCTTAAATTTGTCCCCTATGAGAAATCTACCTCTGGAAGAAGCCCAAGTGAAGATTCCTACTTTTGGGAGATAAAGTTTGTTCCAACATAAATTGATTAGAAGGCTTGCCTCTGCTTTTGGATTGTCTTTAAGAGCTCTATAACCTTCCCTTACACTGTACTACCTTGAAGGAGAGGTGTTCCACATTAGTTCATCTGATCCCATCCTTAAGCTTATCTTATGGCTCTTTAAGGCCTCTTCAAAAGCTGATGCCAATCTATCTTCCACACCAAGAACCCTGACATTTTTTCAAGATGCCAATGCACCCAAGCCGAGAGAGGTGAGATCAATGTAATATTTGACTTTATCTCCCCAATTTAGTTTTGTAACTAATCTGAGTTGTTCTAGATCGTCCCTCTCAGATAATTTGGGGTGCCCATTCCAAGAATCCTCCCAGAAAAGGGCCTTGCTTCCATCTCTAATTTCAAAAGTCAGATGATTAAGGATCATAAATCTATAATTACTTATAAAGTTCCAAATCCTTGAGCCTTTTGGTAGATGTCTCATAGTGAAAATGCTATTTTCATCTTCCTCTAAATATTTATCTTTTACTATCTTGACCCATTTAAGACCTTTCTTCAAATGGATGGGCCACACCAGTTTTGTTCCTAAAGCTAGGTTTTAAGATTCCAAATTCTTCAAACTAGTACCATCCACCTCTTTTTTCTCGTAGACCTAATTCCATTTTATTAGAGGAAACTTGTGTTGATCTAAATTTCCTTGCCAAAAGAAGGTTTTCAATTTTTGATTTAGATCTCTTAAGGCTACTTTTGAAAGAGGGAGGAAGGACATCATATAAGTCAGGATTGTAGAGATCATCACCTTGAGCATCGTTAGATGACCGGCCGAAGACATCCACTTGCTTTTCCAAGAAGCAAGCCTTTTTTTTACTCTTTTAATTAAAGCCTCCCAAAGGTTCCCTGGCCTTACACCCTTTGCAAGTGGCAATCCCAGGTATTTGCAGGGTAATTCCCCGTTTCTAAATCTCAAAATCTTAAGAATTCTATTTTCTTTTGTGCAATTGATGTTAAAAAAGAAAACTTTTGATTTTACAAGACTGACTTTCTGACTTGATGCCGAAGAATACTGGTCTAGAATTTGTTTGAAGCGTCTTGCTTCTCTATCTTTTGTCACCCCAAAAAGCATGGTATCATCAACGAATTGTTGATGTGTGACTTCTTGCACTGCCTGAGAAATCTAAATTCCTTGAATCTTCCCTTCTTGTTTAGCCATATGAAAAAAACTTCATAAGGCCTCTGCCATTATGATGAAGAGGAATGGAGACATTGGGTCTCCCTATCTGAGCCCTCTAGAAACACTGAAGAACCCTTTAAGGGAACCATTTATGAGGACTAAAAATTTAGGACTGGCCACCCATTCAAAAATCCAATTAAGCCAAGACTTTTAAAAGCCAAAGTCTTCTAGAACTTTAAATAAGAAACTCCAGTTTACTCTATTTTAGGCCTTCTTAATGTCCAACTTAATGAACATTGCCAGGTTTTTAGATTTCTGAATCAAGTGTATGGCTTCTTGAGAAATGATTACACCATCTAAAATTGACCTTCTAGGGAAGAATACAGTTTGATTTTCTACAATTATGTCAGGCAAAATGAATTTCAGTCTATTAGCTACTACTTTTGCTAAAATTTTATACAAGGTATTGTATAACGCAATGGGCTGGAATTCTTCCAAGGATTCAGGTTTCTCTTTTTTGGGAATGAGGGCTAAAAAGGTATTGTTGACCTCCTTTAAAACCATGCCTGAACTCCTAGAATCCTTGATTGCATATGTGATCTCCTTCCCCATGAAATCCCAACATTTTTGAAAGAATACTGCTAGGAACCCATTGGGTCCAGGAGCTTTATCCGGATGTAAACCAAATATAGCCTCTTTGATCTTTGTCTCTAAAAATTTTGTAGTCAACAGTTTGTTGTGCTCTTCCAAAACAAGTATAGGAATACTTCTTAGCATCTACTAATAGCTTCCCAAGTGTGAACCCTTCCCCTCAGTTAGCAAATTTTGAAAAAAGGAGACCACCTCTTTGTTGATGTCCTCGATCTTGTCGATGAGGGTCCCGTCTGCTAATCTGATTAAGGATATTCTATTGATTTCTCTTCTAACTCTTATAGAATTGTGAAAGAATTTTGTGTTCTTATCTCCTGCCCTAAGCCATACTTCCCTAGATTTTTTCTGCCAGTATATCTCTTCCTTGGAAATTAGATCAGCAAATTTGCCTAGTAGTTCCTTTTCTACTAGAAAATTGTTGCTATCCATACCTTCCTTAAAAACTTTTTCATTCAATGCTACAAGCTCCTCTTCAACTAACCTTTTTTCTTCAAAAATGTTCTTGAAGTTCTCCCTGTTCCACACTTTTAAGTTTTACTTGATGATTTTGAGTTTCGTGACAATGATGAAAAAATTAGACCCTTCAAGTTTAATTTCAGTCCACCACTTTTTGACCAACTCCACAAAATCAGGGTCCTTAAACCACATGTTTTCAAATTTGAAAGGGCTTCTAACTGGTCTCTTTTCCCCAATTATTTCTAGGTAGATAAGATAGTGATTAGACCCTGACAATGACATAATATTGCATTCCAAGATGAAGGGGAATTTTCTCAGGTCTCCTTTGAAGAGAAATTGATCTAATTTCTTAGCTATATTGCTAAAACCTAACCTTCTATTAGTCCACGTGAAAATCCCATTTCCCATAGGAATTTGAAATAATTGGTTTCTTTCAACAAAGTCTTCAAAGTCCACCTATGATTGGAGCTTCCTCCTCACATTCCCTTTTTTATCCTCTAATCTTAGGATTGCATTAAAGTCCACACCTAGAAGAAAAGAATCAAAAGCATGGTTGCTACAGATGATATCTATCTCTTTCCATATTTCCTTTTTCTCCAAGCAAGAATTGCGACCATAGATATTAATTAACAAAAAACAAAGATTTGAGGCTAAACTCCTTACCTTACTAGTGATCCATGATCTACTATTTGCCACTACCTCGACCAATACTATTTGGGGTCACCATAAGATGATGAGGCCTCCAGAGGCACCAATGGAGTTAACCCCTGCAAATTTCTACCTGCCTAATTTCCTACAAAATTTCTCCCTCTCCTCCTGACTCAGCTTCAACTCTTGAATTAGCCAAATATCTGATTGAAGTGACTCTAAATAATGTCTGAATAGGCTTCTTTTGTTAGGGGCATTTAGGACCCTAACATTCCAGGAAGAGATCTTCATTGTTTTATAGGAAGGGCCCCCCCCTTCCCTACTTTCAATAAGTCTACAATCTTTAGCTACCTACTAGCTTCTCCATCCAATTTAAGCTTCTCTTTGTTTGGAGTATGATCTCTTCCTTTTGTTTCGCCATAGTCTGGTTCTAATTTCACTAGATCCCTCTATCCTATCCCTAGATTCCCATTGAGTATGGGGCTTCCAATTGCATCCTCTTCTATGTGATTCAATAACCCAATTTGCAATTGGGAGGGACGATCAACCTTCAAATCTAGGTCCTGGTCTTCTTCCTCTGAACCTCCCATCCAATCCTCCCCAACAGCTCCTTCTTGTAACAAAATGGAGCCTTCATTCACTGCCTCTGCCAAAACTACCAATTCTTTCCCTACTTCAATTATAGAATTGAGATCTTCTTTCTGTACTTCTAGGTGAACCAGTTCTAAAGTGGCTGAGATTTTCTTATCCAGACTTTTGACTTATGCCCAAGAGGTCTTTACTGTGCCAGACTTCTCCACATTTGTGGTGGGGTCCTTCCTCTTTACCTCTTGATTGTCTTCTCTCTTCAAGGACTCCTTTAGTGGTTCTAGTCCCTCCTGATTTCCTTCAGTGTGGTTTGCCACCGATTTGTTGGGACATGTCAAAGCCCTGGATTCTTTATTGTTGTTGTTCTTAGGGTTTTTGTTTTCCTCTTTCTGATCTAGGTTTATTTCCCATTATCACCATCCCAAAACTTGCAATGGATTCCCTTTGGGCCTTGGTTCAAAAATTAGCTCGTGTTTCCAAGTCCCCCAATCGGTAAAGATTTTAATTTCCCTCCACCAAGATGCATTGGGCTTATTTTTCATGCATAGTTTGACATATGAGGTTTTCCCATCCTCCTCAGACCATTCTTCCACACAGATGAATTTCCCCAAAAAATTGCCCATTTCTTCTAAAATCTCGGGTTGCCAGAATTCCAAAGGTAGATTAGGCAATTTGTACCAATCTTGCAAATAATCCATCTAATGATTGCGAGGGCTAAACCCTATCTCCCAATTCTTTAGGTAAAACCCAAAGTCATCCAAGAGCCATATTCCTTCCAAGATTTCTGTCTTAATTTTGGTCGAAGGGAAAATAACCACTAAGAAGCCATTTGATAATGATTTTGTTGAAATAGGTCCAGACAACTGAGAGGAGGGGTGAATCAATTGTTGCTCTTATCTTTTTTTTCTATTGTTATTCCTTTTTCCAACATAAGATTAAATCAATGATATAAACATTCCAGCATTAGACAATAGCATATGAGCAGAAAACATGAATGACACATTTGACACCAAGATTTTGACGTGAAAACCTAGTTAAGGGAAAAACCACAGTGGGGGTTAACCTACAAAAATTAATACCTTGTTAAAAGTATTTACAAATGAGAATGCACATGCATTCAGGCTCACTGCCCTGAGCTCACTGCTCAAGTGGAGGTTCACTGCCTACATAAAAGTTTACAAGGGATTTACAGAGATTGAGAACTAGTAAGATACATCTGCCAATGCTAGAGATCAGTTCTGATTAATTGCAAATATTGATTTTGTACACTTCATCTTTATCCTGCTCTTCTCCTTATTCTGCCTTCATTCAAATATTAGATTTCTACTCCCTTTTAACTCTTTTTTCATCATCACAATTCATTCTTACACAATATCCACAATTATTGGCTATATATACTTATCTTGAAATTGCAATCACTTGCCAGTCGGCAACAACAAACAACACTTAGAACTTTTTAACAGCTCTACTCTATCGGCTAGATCCATACAAAATTATTGATATGCACCACAAACAACACATGTAGATCATCATACAAGTCAGCCACTAACATCTTATCTCATACACAATTCATCAAAACACTTCTATTGGGTCTGCACAAGGATTTACATAAGTCTGTTTGTTCTTCACTGAACTGTTTTTTCATAATAGGACACGATATTTAGATGCTTATAACTTCTAATCCCATTATCACCAAAGGATAAAAACTTAGATTTGGATTTTCCTGGTGTCCCTCTATACTCCTTCATATTTACAACACATAATGATTAACTGGAGAGATCCACTGACCAAAATACTAGACTCTGCTATATGCTCTATTTTAGGCTCCCAAACTTAGATAGATTATCATTTTGACTTCTGATAAGATCGGATACTATACTACGAATGTGTGGAACAATCTTAGTTGACACCAAAGACAACACCTATCAATTCTATGTAGTGTCTCTTGCCAACAATCTCCCCCTTTGGCATTGATGGCAACACTTAGTGAAAAATGACTAAGTGTCTTTGTACAACTCCCCCTTTGTCTGTGCAATCGTGCACTTCACTTATTCTGGTGCTCCCCCTTTGTTGAATACTTCATTTTTTCATTTCCCTTCACTCCCCCTTTGACATCAATGGCAAAGGGTGGGATCCGCAAATCAAAATTCTCCAAGATTTCTGTACACATTGCCGCATATGTATTAGCAACCATTAAGTTCCATTCACATAAACTTGAGGTTGTCTGTAAAACTAGCTTTTATTTGCACAACTTTGGAGGCCCAAGTACTCTTCATTCCATCCAAAATTGAAATGTGCCCATTTAACACAAATGAGTATGCTTCTGCCTTTGACAGATCTGATGGAACACTGGTCTGAACTACAGTCTGAGCTTCAGATAAGACATTATACATTGTCTCTAACTTAGGGGCAATTAATCCCCGGAGCTCACACATTCTTTTCATAATGTTGCTTTTCTCTTTGACAAGTTTCTTTATTTCCTTAGTCAAGTTAATTACTTGACATTCTTGACTTATGGGTGAAATTGTTAGGGGATCAAAATTTTGAGAGAGATTTGACAAATTTTGTTCTTGTTCCTTTATCTTGTTCTCAATATCCTTATTAACTTTGGGCCATCATAGAAAGAATTTGTATATCTCACTTCCATCATTTAGAGCATTCTGAATACTCTTTATGCCAATACCAAGTATTCTTTTATCATTTCCTATCAGGTTCTTTATTTCACAAAACTTCTTATCTAAGAATTCTTTTTGAACTTTTACCTTCAAAAACTTCTCAAAGGACTCAAAATGTGAATTTACTGAACTTACCAGATTCTTTAGATGTCTAGAGGGGGAATCATTTTGATTCTTTTGATAGGTTGGCATCAATTTCTCCAAAACTCCGGTTGTAAGTCCCAGTAGCTCATTCTCCTCCATGTGGAACTTTAACATCTTCTATCTAGCCTTTACTTGGGTGAATGATGCTATCTTCATCAGTTGAATTGGAGAGAGGGCATCTAGATTGGCTAGACCTTGGAGTAGTTCCGGTTCATCAAGTTCAATCACTTCTTTTCCAAGAAGACCTTTTACTACATCTACAGTGTCTCTTGCAGCCATTTCAGAATCAACCTTTTGATCTCCTGATTTCTCAGTCTCTTCTTTAGGTGCTTCAATGTTTGCACCATCTTCTTCTGTATTATCTTTCTTTTCTGTTTCTTCTTCTAACTCTGCTTTATCATTTTCTATGTTCTCTGTAGAGGATTTTTTTCTTGTTTGTTCATCACTTGCTATCTAATCAAGAGGGTTCTGTGAAATGAGTAACATTATCCTCTTTCCTTGTTGTATCAAATGGATTGGGAGTATCTTCTACATCAAATATTTTATCCAAAATTTCTATATTCTCTTGAATTTCTTTTTCTACTTCCGAAACAGAGGCTCCACCCAACTCAGATTACTACTCAATAATGTTCTCTTCTTCAACATTTGGCACTTCGTTTGTGACTATATAAAGATTAAACTTCTTTAATACTTTCAAAAGAATCTCTTGAGTTTCTTCAACTATTTCACTTGTTTCTCCAAGCGTGAGCTTGTTCATTCTCCTTTTGCTTTTAAAAACATCTTTGACTTCTTTAAGTACCATATCTATTTGTTCAGGAGAAATTTAGGGACACAGATTTATTAGTTCATGTTCTCTAATTTCCACATCCTTGCACTTGGCATTTTCTTTTCTCAATTCCAAGATGTTTTCTAGACTTTGTGGTAACTCAGAAGTTATCTCAATTAGTGCCTTGTTGTAGATGTTGAGATATCTAATCGTTGCTTCCTCCAACACTCTTTTATCCATATCATTGTATTCATCATAGAATTCAATCATGGGTTTTAGATTACCATCCACAGTGACTGATTTTATCACATCTTCTAGAGAGAGTGTGGGTTTCTCAACATATTCTTCATAATCTTTAGTCTTTTGCTTTTTTCTAGTCCTTTTGCTTCCATAGGACTTTTCTCTGGTTAACTTTGCAGCTTTTGTTCCAGTGACTTTTTGTTCCTTGATTTCAATGTCGGAGTTTGTATCAACTTCATCTTCTCTTATGCTTTCATGGGTCTGAGAAGCTTTTGTTTTCTTCCTTTTCTCACGCTTTTCGGATGATTCTTCTTCTAGTTTTGCATATTTGGAAGGAATAGAGTCAGTAGTAGAACTTCTAGTAGTTCTTGAAGTGGAAGAAGGTTCCACGAGATCGCTTGTTTGTCTCTTTTCTTATTTTTCTTTCTCATTCTTTTCTGTTCTTTCTATGAATTTCTTCACAACTTCCTTTGTTAGGCCAAGATTTCCAGCTAGCTGCTCAACTTCTTTTTTACTCTTCTATTAGTTTCAGGTTCTCTGAGATCAGTATGCAACTTTAAACTCAGCTCCTCATAAGTTCCAAATCTTTCAACCGTTGTGTCTTTGGGCCTGCTTAGTAGATGTTGAGCATACATATCCAAGATCCTTTCATCTACTTCATACCCCATGGGCATGATCCAAACTATTTTGGGTTCCACTGCTTCCATTAAACACTTGTCAGTATCAACCATGAAGCATACTTCATTTTTGTATTTGTCAACAATTGATTTGGGAATTCTTTCCCTTGAGTGCATCATATTCTAAATTTTTTTGAAGTATCCCCATATTGTCATCTTTTGAGCATTGAAATCACCAATGCTGCAAAGATGATTCTTGATTTGAATGGCAACCAGCTCATCCTTAGTCCAGTGTACACCTTTCACCCTAGGTACCTCATTCATATAGTAAAAGAATAGACATAAAATCAGTGTACCATACTTGAAGGTGTTCTTCTTATCTCTTTTGATCTTGTTCAGATTTTCAATCAATTGATTTTGCAATAGTTCACACAAGTCATAATCAACATTTTATTTTAGCATCTTGTATGCAACATAAATGGTTGTTCCAAAAATAGAATCTTCTTTGCTCGAGTGGTAAATCTTGTATCCAATCACCATGGAGGCGAATTTGACATCCAGCTCTATAATATCATTTATGGTCATTGCTCTTCTGTCGAACTTAGCTCTGGTCGCATCAGTTATTGTCTGGTTTTTCACAGCTTTTAGCATGGGCAATCCTTCAGTTGAGTTCAAACTAGTTACATTTCTGATAGCATCCCTAGTAATCTTGAATGGTTTTAACAACCACATGAATTCATCATGTATCCGACTTAAGACATATCGGACCCACTCATCCTCATCAAATGTTGGAAATGCCATAACCTAAAAAAAGTGTTTGTCCTATAGAGCCTTGTATTCAGGTTTAATTTATTTATTTTCATCCATGAGTTATTTTTCAAACAAATCTACATACCTTGAATCTCCAAACTCATCTATATTTGCATGAATGTAAACCCTAATGTCTTCTACATGTAGCACCTCATTCGGAACACTAGAGAAAGCTCCTAACGAATTGACTTGAATGGATTTGTGAGGATGTTTCTTGAATTTGGGTCGAGGCCTTTTGGTAATGTCAATAGCATGACGGGTAGCCATTTCAACAAATTTCATATTCAAAGATTTACAGAGAGGTACCTTTTTCTTTCACGAGTTAGGGTTGATCACTTGCCGATTGAATTCGTTCTCTACCTTAGTCTCTGGACTTTGTAGCTCAAGTACTCTTCTTCTTGTTTACTTCAAATGCAAGGTGATTCAAATGAGTGATCAAGTGACCTTTTAAAGCTCTGCATTACCTAATTTGCCTTTGCAATAAATGTGTTGCCCTAATTGTATCCGGTTACATTATTTAGACAGTCCTCATTTATCAATATCTTTTCTTCTAGAATCCTTCCATAGGTTCTAAACTAACTTAGAGTATTTCCCATTAATGTGCTAGATTCAAGCACCCACTTAGTGACCGGGGGAATTTGATGTTCTATGCAGCTCCCCCTAAGCTAGAGTTTTTCTAACTTAATTCTCGAAGGAATTGTCAACACCAGATTCTGGTACGGACTCATTATCATTGTTTACTATGTCTTTATTTATCCAAATCTTGTTCATTTCACTCTGTATCTCATCCACATCATTTTTCCTTTTGCCTTTGTCTTGTTCCTACTCATCCGGTTTTCTGTTTACCGGACCTTTTCTTCCATTGTCTTTTATTCTGCAGAATCTTGTAATATGACCAGATTTATTGTACTTATAGCATACAATATTTCCTTTCTTATAAACCTGATTTTCTCTTGATTTGCACTGATTAGCCATATGTCCAAACCCATTGCAAACAAAGCAGTAACCATTGAAAGAATTGCTAATTCTTCTAACAATGGGATTATTCATTTTCACACTTATGCATTCATTTGATCTATGACCATACCTATTACATTTGAAGCATTGACCAGAGAAGGATGGACCATTTTTATTTACTCTTCCTCTGCACTGAGTAGCTCTATGACCAAATTTGTTGCAGTTGAGACAATTTCCATTGAATGATGGATATCTTTGAGCATTTGGTTGTCTTACTGGAGGTTTTCTAGATCTGTTTCTTCCATTCCTAGGTTGAAATTTTCTCTATCTGGATTTGGAGCTTTCACCTTTCTCATGCTTATCAACATCCTTTTTTTGCCCTTCAATGAGTGCTTCAAGTTTAGCTGAGCTTATCTTGAATTTCTCCTTGTGCTCATTTGCAATTTCTAGGTCATGTCTGAGTGTGATAATCTATCTCTCAAGTTCTCTTTCATTATCTCTGCTTTCTTGTAGATTAGATTCTAGAAGGCTAGCTATCGCATCCAATTTGTAGCATTCTTCAGAACTCTTTTTTAGATTTTGATTTAACTCTTCTTCAGCTTTCTTCTTATCTTCAATTTCCTTGGTTAGTCTCATCACTCTAGTTTTCATCTCATGTTTTAGAATAGTAACTTCTTTGGTTAACTTTTCACATTCCTTTATCCTTTCATCCAGGGCCCTGCCTTCATAAGGTTTTCCTAGTTGAAGAGGTTACTCCTTTCCTTTTGCATTAGATTTGCTCAATTTTTCTTTTAAAACTTTAATGAAGTCTTCATCCTTTTTGAGGTTGTCTTGCAGCTCTTGAACTTCTGCCTTGGACTACTCAAGATCATCTAGGGAAAGATTACGTTGCCCTTGAAGGTCGTATTCATCCATTCTACTATCTTCCAAGATCTTCCTTAAGTTGTTAACCTTTTTCAAAGGAACTTAGCTCTAATACCAATTGTTGAAATAGGTCCAGACAACTGAGAGGGGGGGTGAATTAGTTGTTGCTCTTATCTTTCTTTTTCTACTGTTATTCCTTTTTCCAACTTAAGATTAAATCAATGATATAAACATTCTAGCATTAGGCAATAGCATATGAGCAAAAAACATGAATGACACATTTGATACCAAGATTTTGACATGAAAACCTAGTTAAGGGAAAAACCATGGTGGGGGTTAACCCACAAAAACTAATACCCTGTTAAAAGTATTTACAAACATGAGAATGCACATGCATTCAGGCTCACTACCCCAATTTCACTATTCAAGTGGAGGCTCACTGTCTACAGAAAAGTTTACAAGAGATTTACAGAGATTGAGAACTGGTAAGATGCATCTGCCAATGCTAGAGATCAGTTCTGGTTAATTGCAAATACTGACTTTGTACACTTCATCTTTATCCTACTCTTCTCCTTATTCTGCCTTCATTCAGATATTAGATTTATGCTCCCTTTTTACTCTTTTTTCATCATCACAATTCATTCTTACACAATATCCACAATCATCGGCTATATATACTTTTCTTGAAATTACAATCACTTGCCAGTTGGCAACAACAAACAACACTTAGAACTTTTTAAGAGCTCTGCTATGTCGGCTAGATCCATATAAACTTATTGATGCGTACCACAAATAACACATGTAGATCATCATACAAGTTGGACACTAACATCCTATCTCATACACAGTTCATCAAAACACTTCTATTGGGTCCACACAAGGATTTACATAAGTCTGCTTGTTCTTCACTGAACTGTTCTGTCATAATAGGACTCGGTATTTAGATGCTCATAACTTCTGATCCCATTATCACCAGAGGCTAAAAACTTGGATTTGGATTTTCCTCATGTCCCTCTATACTCCTTCAGATCCACAACACATAATGATTAACTGGAGAGATCCGCTGGCCAAAATACTAGACTTTGCTATATGCTCTGTTTCAGGCTCCTGGACTTAGATAGATTATCATTCTAACTTCTGGTAAGATCAGATACTGTACTGTGGATGTGTGGAAAAATCTTAGTTTCCATCAATGACAACACCTATCAATGTTATGTAGTGTCTCTTTCCAACATATTTCATTTTTAGATCCTGCCCCCAGTGATCCTGTCACCACTGCACTAAACTTTTTCCAATCTAGGTTTGTCTCGAACCATTTTCCAATCAAACCTAACTTTTCCATGCATTCTATTGAAGGGCCTAGTAGTTTAGAAGGCATTACCATTGAAATTTTGTTTCCTTGATTCCAGATATTTCTTTGCTCTGTAGGATTCTTCTTACCAAAACCACCCTTTCCCGAGGCCCTAGGGTTCCTCCATTAGTTCAAAGTTTGCCTCTTCTGAAAAGGATCTGGTCTTTGGAACCTCTAATTGAAATTATTTTGAGGATGAAAGTTTCTACCCCCGTTCCTTCATTTGCCATGATCATTAGCACAGCTTTGTCTTCTGTTTCTTCCATCTTCTACTTGATTTCACCATCCTTCTTTATGCGTTCTTTCTTGAAGGGTTTCTAGAGGAATTTTGCTTTCCACATCTTGAGCCCAAGAGGTTGATCCAAAACCTTCCTTCACTTCTGCGGGAATCCTTTTCCCCTGTTTGAATTGCTCCACTAGATTGCCTTGATTCTTCCCAATGCCTAGGCTTGAATTTTCACCCCTTTCGCTCCTTTGCATTTTTGCTGCAGAGTTATACATTATTAATAGGATAATCCTAACTCTAAATCTATCTTGCCTTATGCAAACAAGGAAAAAAGGAAGATAGAATTGAATGAGAGGTTTACTAGAAGCCCGTATACTCCTTTTCTTTAGGATCAACAATTAAATAAGGGAGATTAGCTAGGAAGGAATGTGGTTCCAATGATTTTATGGGTCGATATGTTCATAGTGTTCAGAGCTCTATGAAGCGCTATGACTTCAAGTTACCTTGAGCTAGTTGGTCTTTTTATTTTTATTAGGTGGTATGCCCTGTGTAAGATGGTTTTAGTCCCTTCTTGTGAGGTGTTCTTTTGTTGTGGGTGTTATTGTTGGTTTACAACCATAGGATTGTTTAGTTCCTTGTAGTTGTCTCTATGTTGTTTATTAGGCTTCAACAATGTATTTGATCTGGTCTTTGTAAAAAGGGTAGGGACCCTTTAAAAACCCAACTTTTACCCTTAATGAAAAACATCACATTGTTATAACACATGTGATCCATTAATCCTAGACAACTTGAATTATATATATTCATTTTTATTATCCTTAATAAAAAATATCACATTGTTATAATAAATGTGAGTCATTAATCCTAGAGAACTTGAATTATTACTATTCATTATTGCAAAAAAGTGATGAAATGACATTAGATAGTCAGTATAACATCGTCAAGTGTGTGAATCATTTTTTGCAAACATATAGTTATATGCATAATGACAACTCATTCAATCAATCAAGTCCCTTCATGAGGAGCAACATATTGTACTTTTGACAATATGCCTATAACATTTAATTTAATAAAGGCAAATTGAAATTAAATATATTATAACATAAAAAGATAAATTGGATTATAATTTATATAATTGCATAAAGTTGCTCAAATTCATGTCAAACATATTTTTCAGGATGATGTACATTTAATCCAAGCTCTAAGGAATGGTCATTCACCAAAGTGGCATAAATTTCCAAACTTGTAAGGTGAAGAATTCAAGCATGGTGACAATATAGTGATACTACAACATATTACTTTGAGAATTCATAGTACAACATAACATGGTTTGACTCTTAATCAAATGTGTGTCATGTGTTTGATACTATAGGGCCATCCCCTACATCAAATCTCAATGAATCATATATGTTACTTTTACCATATAGTTGTTTCATACAAGTACTATAAGAGTCAAATAGATTGCATCTTTTTGATTGGCCACATTAATTTTACCTTAACTTTTTTACATTTAAATTTTGAAGGAAAAATGGAAAAAATTGAAAGTGGACCAAAGTGGATTTTGACATAAATGATCATTTCTAAATATAATATAATTAATATTGAACATTATTTTAGAACAAAAAGGTGAATAAAAGTTATGAATGACAAAAAGTTATTGTGTCATGTATTTCTTCTTTTAAACCCATTCAAAGATCGGTCAAAAATTAGTTTCAAACTTATATAAATGTATACACAAAATACATATCAAATTAAATAAATTGATATATTTACAACCAAAGATAAACTAAATGTAAAGTAAAAAGATAAAAACTCAAGATATGCATTTTCATATTTAGAAGGAATTTAACTCAGTTCTCAGCTTGTCTTCTACTTGGGAGGGAGAGCATCACTTGAGTGCTTTACCTCCAACCACAGAGCGACAGTCCCCCACGCACCTTCCTTCTTGGAAGTGGCCCTAACCTTTACAAAGAGTATAGAAATAAGAAACTAACAGGTTTTGCCATCTGAGTTCTAGTGCTATGTCCTACATAACTCAATCAACCATACAACTCTAGACCCTTCTAGCTAAGTATGATCATTTTGATCGGTCATGCCATCTAGACATTGTGAAGAAACTAATGCATGCAAAGATGGATGCATTACTTTGGCCAAAGATTCAATATAAATAGATGTTCATAATGAACGTAGTCATGAGTTCACACACCTCTAACTTGACTTGGAAACTATCTCATCCTACAATGAATATATTTTAACTAAAACTAGTCATAGGGTAACTTGGCTAAGTTTCTCCCATAGTCCACCTGACTTGGAATTTAATCCTCAATTCTAGAATACAATACCAAGAATGAAGGGCTATGACTTTCGAGAAGCCTCTAGTTACAATCTTGCAATATTAGATCTATGACTTGCCGTCACAATACATTAATGATTCTTACATTTATAATCTTAGCTTTGAAGTCTAATATCAACTTAGCATATATCTTTTATCAAAAGATTATTTCTCCTCTTGGGTATTTATCTCGGTCTAAGGATTTTCAATTAATCCTTCTTGACTAATGATGTTGGTTTTAATTGACCACATACCCATACAGAGAATCTTAGGTTTACTAAGTATATTTGGGTTATTTTGTAGAGATTATCTTCTCTAATCCATCATACAAAATAATATTAAAAACTTTTGTTACTTGTAGATAAAAAAAATATCATATCCTACCATAGCAATAACCCAAGTAGTCTATTTGAGACTATAAAGCTCTAAACAACTTCCCTTTTTCATAAAATAAGAATATGGTTTTATGTTCTCTTATAGTATAACTATAGCTAAGTTACATAGCATGGCTACCGTGAACACAATTTGATATCAGTAATAGAAGAAAAGTTTAAAAGGAATGATGACATAGGTTTCGAGTTGTCAAGCTCTTCTTTTCACTGTCTTTGAATAAGGTAAAGTTATACATCTGCGTGCGCAATCTTGTAGACAGGAAACATACATGCACAATCAATATATAACACTAGGGTTATATTGTGGTGTAGCAATGTTAAATATACCATTCAGGTTTACTTATGAAATAAAAAGGAAACCTGTCATTCAATCTCTAATGATAGTTACAACTAAATAGCTCAAAAAAGGATTACATCTTCTAAACATTAATCATATATCTCAACCATGTACTCTAGTGTCTCAATAGATACAGTCTAATGAAGTTCCATAGTTTCTTTTAGTATACAAATGTGACACCCCTCGGTCGGCTTAACAATATAGTTTGGACTATTGTTTATACACAACAAAACACTGTGTGAACGTAACACCAGTTATGCTTAAGTCCATGGTTTATATCATTAACAATATAGCTAATATACACATGGTAGTTCATTCCTAGTAATGATAGGGTTTTATGCAATTATCAGCCATTGATTAGCACAGAAGTTGATAGTATATCAACCATTTCCATTCATAGAGTAGTATGGCATAATGATTATCCTTGGTACCATAATACAATCGTCATTCAACCAATGGATAAATAATAATGATATCAGCCTTATACTATTAGCTTACAGCTACAAGTATATACAATGATGTCAGCTCTAAACAACTATATTTCTGCTAACGACTCATACAAAAGTAATGATTCAAGTTATCAAAGTTTAGACATCATCTCATACAGAGATATCAACTTAAATATAACAAAGATGTCTGTAATAACCTAATAATATTGTATCTCAAATGGTTCAAGGGAAATATTTAGGATTTTTGAGTGTGAAAAGAACTTGTGTGTAGTCAATTGATATCCTTATCAAACTTGGTGCCTCTGCAACCAGCTCAAATCACCTTTCTTTCTAAGTTCAATTCTCCTCTCCCAAAATTACTTTCATTTATTTTCTCTCTAACTCCCTCAAGAAAGATCCCGTGGTTCGAATAGAGAGAACCCCGCCCACCTTTCTCTCCTAAAACATAGCCCACTATCCCACTCCACAGGCATCCAATAATAGATATGGTGCATGAGTTACCACTATTTGTGAGTGGTGATGTGCTCCTCCTAAATCTTTAAATTGGTTAACGAGTTGAGCTTCCACTACTTCGAGAGTGGTTTGCAAGGAAAATAAATAACTCTAACATGTATTATTTCTAAACCAACAATAATGAAAGGGTCTAGAGTTTAAATTATAATGACATAGATAAATATATATAAAAAGAAACATCATATTAGCAATTTATGCAATGCACACTCTCATTGCTATAACACTTGACATGGTAAAAGATTGGGGTTGAGGTCTCCTCCCCCTCTCTATCTCATTTAAACGTCAACAAAGAAAAACATATCATTCTATGATCCCCATCAGGAGTTCAAATAGTAATAAAATAGCTTAACTAATATCAACTATTTATTTCCAATGGCCGCATATTGACCTAACTTAGTTTTCCACAAAACTTAAGTTTAGTGAACCTTGTCGACAAATCGACAACTGTAGAGTCAAAACTCAATTTTTGACTAACTGAGTTGAACAAAACTTACCTCTACCAACTAGGTTTAGAATCTCATAACCTAGGTGGCAATAACCTATCCTTTCCAATATCTATCCACTTCTCTCAGATGATGCTCTCCCTCCCTTTCTCAAAGGTTGGTAATTTGTTCCTTGGTTACAACTCACAGTCACCAAATTGTGATCAGTGTATCATTAGTAAATCCTTAATCATCATAAATAGATAATCTCAATAACATATAATCACATTTTAAATTTTATGCATTTAATCATAACTCATGAAATCAATGATTTTTCCAAATATTTGTCTAAACATCAAATCATTCATCCATGCAAGTTTATCCACTAATTACATAAAAGTAAAAAGTAAAGTATAGTCAAAATTTGAGGTGTGACTTCTCACCTCCACTCAATTGGCTTCTAGCACTAGAGTGAGAGTGACTTGGAGGTCGCTTAAGGCTAGGAGAGGGGTAGTGTGCTATATTAAAGCTGACTCATCGATGTTTGTGCTTGAGTCATATTTTGAGGAGTATAATAACCATATAATTGATCATCGTATATAATGTAAAATCTTATATACATAATGTCATAAAAATTCCATATAGTGTATATATAATGTCATATAGACATGTACAAACAAATAAATATAGGCATGTACAATGAAATCATTGGTAAAATAGAAATGTATGATTACAAAGCCATATAGGCATACAAAAAAATGTCCTAACATCAAAAGTGTTATGGAGTGCTATCAAATAGTCAATGGCCCTTGCTTAGCCATGAAGATAGAGTAGTCTATGACTCATGCTCTCTCATCCACCAATTGGACCTTCTTTCATATATTGTTTGAACCTCCACCTATTAATCCAATTAAACAATAGCCACATTAATATATAAAACATGAAATATACAACTTGACATAAGTAATCAATCACTTACCACATACTAATAATCCATCTAAATCATTTGTTGCCTCTCTTCATCTTTAGATGGATGAGTAGGAGTTGAGACCTCCTTTGAGAATATTGAAGAAGAAAATTAGAGTAAAGATGAATATCATTTATGTAAATTAAATGATGTGAGATAAAACAAGAAATATATGACATTTAAATGTTACTATCTCATAACTCTATCAAATCATTGCAGAAAAAATAGCTACAAGGCCCACCTCCATTATGTCACAAATATCAGGAGGAGTCTAAATTATTATCATCAACTGATAATAGAAAAAAAATATTTTATGAAAATCTACATAACATTATTTAAATGCATAATAATTAAAAAAAGTAAAATTTACCTCAGTGAAACTGGATCTATAACCCACCCCACCAACTCCTGATGTTCGGGGTCCAACATCCACCTATTCATCATCAAATTTCCATTAAATAAGATTACCATTGATTATGACAAAAAGTTTACATGTACTATATTTACTATTTTGTTAGAAATTACATGTACTTGTCAACTCGATATCGCCTCATAAGTTTGCATTAGATGGTTGATAGATGTAGGACATGAGTACTTTGACCCTAGAATTTCATAATGCATACAATTACCTACATTAATTTTGAATTATAATAGATTAATATAGTTAATTAGAGATTTCAAATACAAATATCATACATTGCAGAACCTTATAAAAAATTACCTGTGTCAATACCAAAGGTCCTATCTAGCAACTCATCTGTTATTATAATATTATCCAATATGGGCGTGTCATGCCCGTACTCTTGTCCCTATGTGGCATAGTCCTAAAAGTGTGCAACATCCTCTCCAAAGTTTGTCTCGGGAGCATCCTCAGAGCCATAATCACATAAACCTCCACATGAATGGAAAATATGTGGAGACCGATGATGCCTACTAGTCTCACCCTCACTAGTCTATGAAATATGGCTCCCATGTTGTAGTAAAGATTGAGTGAGGGAACTAATAGAATGTAGCGTCTCCACCTACACACTCTCTTTGAAAGTAGAAGGGAGTGAGATATGCTAAAAGGATGGCCTCACTAAGGGTCTAGCTAGAAGGTCCTAGGCATGATGTGGCACCTCTTGATCCTGTACAGATCCATTGCCTCTACCTTAGAAATTTCACATTTCAAAATAGTTTAGAATGTCAATGAGGATAAACTCGAAACAAAATTTCCTCAAAAATACTGTGAGACCTCATTATTGTGACATGATGGATTGTCAAAAACCCTCCACACCTATCCCAAATGTTTTTAGATATTTCATTATGTACACACTAGTGAATGGGAAATGTTTTACAACTCTTGTGTAATGACTCATTACTTCTAGGATAAAAAAATAGGGCACATAGATCATATTTCAAATTTTAATTGCCTTTCACCTGTTTGTATGATAATTTATTTGCATACTATTTCCAAAAACTCTTGCTATAATCAGCCCATCTGTTGATTTGGCTTGTCATGGAATCGATGTGAAAAATAATCAACTCTAGGGATGTAGCTAGGGATCTTTGGTGAAGATTGGTTACATTTATATTTTTTAATGTTTTAATTAATCTTTCAAGTTGTCTTTTGTTCTCCTCAATTTGCCCTATAAATTTTTCCTGTGCCTTATGAGGATGTTGAGGAATTGACTAAGGAGTTTGAGGAGGGTTGTTTTGAGCCTCCTCTTCACCTCGAATCTCATCATCCCCTCTATTTGGTGGATTAGGGTTTGGGAGTGTTTCATGGGGTTCATTGACTGAAAATTCAAAATAAAAATTCAATCAAAACATTAAAAAATAAATGATTCATTTTCAAGTTTAGAAAAAATGAAAACCTTACCTTGTTTAGCTTGTTGACTCTTTGGAGCTCATGCATGACATCTTTGAGAGTGGGAATGGTGCGGTGGCATAGAGTTAGAGTGGCTTATCCTCCAATTTCTTCAAAACGCGCTCACGCAATAACCCTGGTCATGTTTTAGAGCTCCCAATGAATTTGTGAGTGAAAATGAGGGTGTTGTAGTCTATGTTGTTTTATATTTAGAAGCTCATAATACTCTCATGTTTTAGGTTCAACAATTATCGAGCCTAAATGCGAGCATGTTATAACGCACTCATGTTTTAGGCTCAGTAATTATCGAGCCTAAATGCAAGCACTTTATAATGCACTCATGTTATTTTTTGTTTGGACCAAAAAGTGGTTTGGTTTGGCTACTTTTTGCTCCCCCATCTTGTTCCATATGCCCACTTATTGATAATTTTTTTTCAATGACAAAATTAATTATTTGTAGCTAGTTATAATTTGTGTGTTTGTAACTTTTAATATTAAAAATGTTATATTTTAATTTATTCTAAGATACATGTGATCATATTAAACACATTGATAGTCCGTCTTCTTCAACTTGAAACCAATTATGATTAAAAGATATTAATAGTACAATTTAAATTTAATTGAATTCAACAAACTTTTTTCTTCCAAAGAAAAGAAATGAACAAAATAAAATACAACATTATTTTTATACAACCAATAGAATTTCTACACAAAACTAAGAGTATAGAATTTTATTGAACCAAGGGAAATACAATGTGCACCAAGGAATATATTAATTTCTATTAAGCCAATAGAATTGCAATACTCATCTAGGAATATTATAAAGTTTATGAAATTAGATGAAAAATCCATTAGAATAATGGTATAGAATATAAGATTATGGTTAAAGTAAATCCAACCTAGAAAAAGATCTAAGTTTTAGATTACTAACTCAAAATCTCATTCTTCTTGGCACATTCTATGCCCTCCTCAAAAGCCTGCTCTAGACTATACTTGTAAGAGAAGCCCATATCCAACAATTTCTTCGAAGAAAATGGCACATAACTACTAACTAAGTCCTCCTCATGCACGCTAAAATAAACAAGAAAGAAAATTGTGACAAAGTAAAGACCTCCTTTAAACTATTATACCAATTAAGAATCATTGAAAATTGTTTACTTACTTAAGTGAAGTCTTTAATTGTTTAGCAAGAAAATTTTTTAGAGACTTGATAGTTACAGAACCAACAAAGCAAACATGGTGGCCTTGTACACTAGGATGCTCCATCAAAAATATGTGGGCATTGGATGTATCCTCAATATGAATTATTGGTATGGAGCCCAATGTGAATTGCATAAATTTTAGTACTTGAAAGTATATATCATTTACTACCAAAAACACATCATATTAGAAATATAAATAATATCATATTATAAATATAGAGAACTGAAAATGTTTTGTAATAATAATAATTTGATTTATATATACCTCCAATTAGGGCTAATATTACTTGGATAGATGTTAATTCATGTGTGGTTGTAAACCAAGGCCCAATGATGAAAGATGGTAGCACTGTGACCACCTCAAGATTGTTTTCAACACCATATTTAAGGGCCTCCTGTTCTACTAATGTCTTGGCAGTCACATACCAAGCCAAAACAACTGCTTGAGATTTAAGGAAATTTAGAGGGCTCCAACATGATTCATCAATGCATGAATGGGATAACTCCCCTGTGTCATTCAGTGGACAAATAATAGTGATAGATGAAGTGAAAACCACTCTCCTAATAGATTTAGCTCTTGTACATGCTTTCATTACATTAACTACTCCATTTACAGTAGGCACAATGGAATCTTCTTGTATTTCATCAATTTTATTAAAACAATTTATATTTGTAGTAGAATAAAAACCATTCTATTTAAACATGAAATAATTTAACAATCAAATAGAAATTTAAAAAGAAAGATCTTCAAAATCCATTCCTTACTAGTAAGCTTTTAGGATACATAGGACCGGCTACATGGAAAGCTCCTTCACAACCCTCCACTGCAAAATCAAAGCTTCCCTGTGTCAATAGCTCTACTTGGAAGATCTTAAGCCTATCCTATGCCCCTGGAAGATCTAACAAAGGTCCATATTTTCTCTCGTTTCCTATAGTTTTAAGCATATACACAATCTATTCAACTCTGTCTTAGAAGTGGTATAGCGAGATACCACTTAAATGGAGGAAGAATAAAACAAACAGAGAGAGAGGGGACACAACAGAAATGCACAAACAAAGATTTCTATTTATCAACGAAAACTATTTTACATAAAAAACAAATACAACTCAGAGCTACAGCTCTATTTCCTTCTATCCTACAACTATTGCCCTCTCTGGAGCTAGCTAGACATTACACTTGTCCCTTTCTGTTTGGAGTTGCTCACTGCTCTTCCTTCTAACTGTCAGTTGTGCATGGTGGGAGCTGTCTGGAGCTCAACCCTCTACACTCTCTCACTATTGTATTCTTCCTATTTCTACTACAACAAACATTCCTTCTTCTTTGCACTACTGTGCTGTTGCTGCTCACAATATTCTCTTTTGTGTGATCTTCATTCTCATTCCTTCCTTTTGTCTTATCTTGTCTTCCAAAAATCTACCATTCAAAATTTGAACTCACCTAATTGTATTCAATGGAGACTGACCAACATTAACCATTATTTGACGAGCCAACTAGGTGCAGTAGGAGGGAGATCTACGGGGATCTCTGACGAGGTTGGTGGCATAAATTCCTGCACACTCCAGATTAAATAAATCTAACACTCCCCCTTAATCTGGAGCCACATACCTCTTTCATTATGCATTTCTGGAGTTGTCTGTAGTTGTCTGGAGCTGTCCAGAGCTTTCTTTCCAGAGCAAAAATCCAGAGCTGTCTACAATGCCCAAGCTGTCTCTCAAGCATTCAAAGCTCTCCTTTGGAAGTGCCTTAGTGAATATATCAGTGAGCTGCTTCTTAGACCTACAAAACTGTAGTTTGATCTCTCCATTCTCCACTAACTCCCTTATGAAATGATAGTGGATCTCAATATGTTTGCAATGTCCATGGAAGACTGGATTCTTCATCAAGGCTATAGAGGAAACATTGTCACAAAATATGGTTGTACCATCTTCTTGTTATTCTTTCAAATCTGCAAGGATTCTTCTTAACCAAATAGCCTGACATGCTACTGCATTTGCTGCTATGTATTCAGCCTCTGCTGTGGAGAGAGAAACTATGGGTTGCTTCTTTGATGCCCATGAAATGGGTCCTGAACCCATGTGGAACACATATCCAGATGTGATCTTTCTGTCATCTACACTTCTTGCCCAATCACTGTCAGTGTAACCAACTAGCTCAAACTCACTTGATGTGATGTACAATATGCCATAGCCTTGTGTGCCAGTGACATACCTCAGGATCCTCTTTCCTGCTTGCCAGTGTGTGTCCTTAGGTTTCTCCATGAACCTAGATATCAGGCTTACTGCGTACATTAAATCAGGCCTTGTAGCAGTCAAATACATCAGACTCCCAACCATACTCTTGTAGAGGGTTGGGTTCACTTCATTGATGTTGTCCTCCTTGCTCAGTTTTAGACCTGTAACTGTTGGTGTTGGTGCAGGCTTGTTGTTCTGCATCTTAAATCTTTTCAGAATTTGTTTGGCATAGTTAGTTTGCGAAATAAATATGCCAAGCTCAGTTTGTTGGACCTCAATTCCAAGAAAATATCTCAGCAAGCCTAGGTCAGTCATTTCAAACTCTTTCTTCATCACTTCTTTGAATCGGCAATGAAGAGATCACTATTCCTAGTAAAAATTGGATCATCTACATACAAAACAGCAATTAAAATCTCACCATTGGCTGCTTTGATGTAGAGCGTGGGATCGCTACCACTTTTTCTAAAGCTGTTACTTAGCAAATAGGAATCTATCCTACTGTACCATGCCCGAGGTGCTTGCTTAAGCCCATAGAGATATTTTCGGAGCTTGTATACCTTGTCTTCATGCCCTGGAACTTCATAGCCAAGTGGCTACTCCACATACACCTCCTCCTTCAATACTCCATTCAGGAAGGCTGACTTCATGTTCATTTGATATACCTTCCACTTGTGTTGGGATGTAATTGCTATGACTACCCGCACGGTCTCCAACCTTGCAACTGGTGCTTAGGTCTCATCATAGTCTCTTCCAGGCTGTTGTTTATATCCCTTAACAACCAGCCTTGCTTTATGTCTCTCTATCTTTCCCTTAGCAGTACTCTTGGTCTTATAGACCCACTTCACTCCAATCACTTGTTTACCCTTGGGTAAGGTTGTTAACTCCCATGTCTCATTCCTTTCTATTGCATCCAACTCTTCAATCCATGGCCTTACACCATTTTTCTTCTTTCACAGCCTCTTCAAAATCTGTTGGATCACTATGAGAGAACAAAGCAAAGTCCATATTTTCATCTAAATCATCATACCTGGTGTCTTCATAGATTTCCCTCATGCTCCTTATCTTTCTCAGAATTAGAGAAGCGAGCATAGGATCTCAACTACTTCTAGAGTTACTGTTGCTTGACTCCGAAGTGCTCCAGAGCTGACTATGTTGCTGTAGTCTTGAACTGGTTGAATCTGAACTATTCTGGGAATGGCTCCAGAGAGCTCTAGAGATGGATCCAGAGTGCTCCAGTGCTGAATTTGCTTCACTGTTGGAAGTTCTTGCTTCATTTCCACCTTCCTCATCATCTATGGGTATCATTGTTGAGATACCTGTGGTGGTGTCAACTGTGCCATCCCATGATTCATTTTCTATGAACTCAACATCCCTGCTAATTATGGCATTCTTTGTGATAGGGTTGTACAACCTATAGCCTTTTGATTCTTCGCTCTTCCCAATGAAGATGCACTTTTCTCCTTTGTCATCAAACTTTTGTCTTTTCTCCTTAGGCACAAACGCATATGCCACGCACCCAAAAATTCGTAAGTGCTCCACACTCCATTTGTCATTTGTCCACACTTCTTGTGGAATTATGTCCCGCACAGCCTTCATGGGACTTCTATTTAGTAGATATACTGCTATTGTGACTACCTCACCCCAATAATCATTTGACAGTCCCTTTGCCTTTAGCATGCTTGATGTCATCTCTGTGATGGTTCTATTCTTCCTCTCAACAACTCTATTTTGTTGTGGAGTATACTGTGTTGTGAACTATTTTTGAATGCCTTCATACTTGCAGAAATTTAGAAATTCTTTGGAGACATACTCTCCCCCTTTGTCCATTTTGAGGACCTTGATATTATGGCCGCTTTGCTTCTCAGCCAAGGCCTTAAACTCTTTGAACTTCTCAAATGCTTCAGATTTATTCTTCAAGAAATAAACCCAAGTCTTTTTTGTTGTAGTCATCAATGAAGGTCATCAAATATACATTCCCACCTAGAGTGGGAGTCTTCATGGGGCCACATAAATCAAAATGCACCAACTCCAATGGTGCTTTTGCCCTCCTAGAATGCCCTGATTGAAAGGGTTGCCTGTGCTTCTTTCCTAAAATGCAGGCTTCACATTTCTTATCAGGCTCAACAATTGTTAGAAGCCCTCTAACCATGCCTTTTTTTGATAGAAGACTTAAACCAGAAAAACTTAAGTGCCCATACCTTAAATGCCAAAGCTTTGATGGGTCTTGGATGAATGTCTTGAAGGCTGGCTACTGAGCCACTACTGTAGATGCCATCTAGTTGACTCCGAAGCTGTTCGAAGCCATCTAGAACTTGACAGGTGCAGCTCCAGAGAGTGCTGGAGACTGTAGCCTAAGGGGGGACATTCTATTTTTCATCATCGACACTACTGCAATGACCTTCGTGCTACCATCCCTATCATAGATGATGCACTCCCCTTTCTTCGTCAGGATTCTATAACCATTTTGGACCATCTATCTAATGCTCAATAGGTTATGTTTTATACCAAAGGTATAATAGACATCCTGGATCTGCAGTCTCTCACCTTGCTTGGATAGGACTGTGATGATGCCTCTCCTATGACATAAACCTTTTGACTATTCCCCATCATGATCTCAGATCTGACACTCTTGTCAATGGAGGCAAACAAATTTGCATTACCACTCATGTGGTTGCTACATCCGCTGTCCAAATACAATACTTCAGGGCTACTCTACTCAGCAAGGTTGCACACAATAAAGACCTTAGACTAATTTTCATTTTCATCCTTGTTCTCATTTACCACATTGGCATTTTGATTCCTTTGATCACGTTGTTTCTTCCTACACTCATTTGCAAAATGACCAAACTTATGACAGTAGTAATATTGCACATTTGACTTATCATACATCTGGTTGGAGCTACTGCTCTTCTTATTGTTTTGGAAGTCTTTTTGGGAGGTGTTGGCCTCCTCTTGACTATTAGAGCCTCCTCTTCCAGAGTTACTTCTACCTCTTCCCCTTTGACCTCTTCCTCTGCCATTTCTTCCTCTTCCTCTACCTCTCACATTTCCTTGTGCCTCGAATGCTTGCTCTAGGGAAGGAGAGGATCTATTTAGCCGCTGCTCATGGGTAAGAAGAGAACCCATCAACTCATCAAGTGCCATTTTTGAGAGATCTTTGATCTCTTCTATGGTAATAACTATAGGGTCAAATCTAGGGGGCAAACTTCTAAGGATTTTCTCTATAATCCTTTGCTCATCTATGGTTTCTCCATTTATCCTCAACAGATTAACCAAGGTGGAAAGCCTTGTGTGAAAATCTGAAATAGAATCACTATCCTTCATCTGTAGGGTCTCAAAATCAATCATATGTAGCTGGAGTTTCACTGATCTCACCTTGTCAGTTCCCTTGTAACTATTTTGCAATGTTTCCCATGTTTCTTTTGCATAGTTAGTTGCTGCTATTCTAGGGAAAATAGCCTCTGCCAAGGCTGCCTCAATCAAACTGAGGGCTTTTGCATCATTTCTTCTTATCTCCTTCGGTTGGTTCTTCTGGGTGTTTATTAAGACTGCAAAAGCATTTGGGTTAGTCACATCTATGAACCCACTGACCATAGGTTCCCACAAATCATTTGCAACCAAGATGGTCTTCATCTTCTTCATCCAAACATCATAGTTCTTTCCATCAAATACAGGTGGCTTCTGCCAACTCTTGTTGTCTCCTCTAGCCATTTTTTCAAAATCAAAGGGAGATTGTTACTACCCAGAAAATCTTAGGGCTTTTCCTCAATACCTAGAAAGCTAAAAATCTAGATCTACTAAACCTACCACTCTGATACCATGTTAGAAGTGGTATAGCTGAGATACCACTCAAATGGAGGAAGAATAAAACAAACAGAGAGAGAGAGAGGGGACACAACAAAAATGCACAAACAAAGATTTATATTTATCAACAAAAACTATTTTACATAAAAAACAAATACAACTCAGAGATACAACTCTGTTTCCTTCTATCCTACAGCTACTTCCCTCTCTAGAGATAGTTGGACATTACACTTGTCCCTTTCTATTTGGAGCTGCTCACTGCTCTTCCTTCTAAGTGTCTATTGTGCGTGGTGGGAGTTGTCTAGAGCTCGACCCTCTGCACTCTCTCACTGCTATATTCTTCATGTTGCTGCTGCAACAAACATTCCTTCTTCTCTACACTACTGTGCTACTGTTGCTCACAATATTCTCTTCATGTTTTTCATTCTCATTCCTTCCTTTTGTCTTATCTTATCTTCCAAAAATCTGCCCCTCAAAATTTGAACTCACCTAACTGTATTCAATGGAGACTGACCAGCATTAACCATTATCTAACGGGCTAGCTGGGTGCATTAACAATTTTGGTCAAGTGCGGCAGGAGGGAGATCTACGGGGATCTCTGACAAGGTCGGTGGCATAAATGCCCACACACTCTAGATTAAATAAATCCAACACTCTGGTTGTACTACTATATTATGGGTGAGGATTGTAAGTACCTGGATCTTTGAGGATGGTGTTCACTATGTAACCCTTTTGCAGAAGATTTTTTACCAGCCATGATCTGATGCATCCCACTACTCCCGTCACACACACTCATTTTATAGTCTTGTTATCTACCACGCCGTGAATGGATAACTCGGCATAGGACTGCTTAGGATATAATTTTTCTTTCTTGGAATTCTATGTAACTTATGGTCAATAGGAGATACCAATTATGTATAGAGATAAACTTGTCCCTCAGTATTAAATCCCGACCACATGTATTAAAATCTATTTATAATAAGTTGTTTGCTTAGAATGTGTGTTGAGTAGATATAAAGCTTTTGCAATAGAAATAGTTATTGGTGAACACAATAATGGGGTTGTGGAGTTAGAGATCTTAATTAGCTCCAAACTAAAGTCGTGGTGGCATGTTTTTTGGATTGATAGTGTGTTTGATTGCATTGCATTTGATTTTTACTAGGGATTTGATAATTGAAATTGCATTTAATGTAGAGGTTATTAGATTGCATAAGTAGCATGTTATTATAGTAATTGTGTGCCATTAATTGTAGACAATTTGAATTATTGCTAGTCAGTTTGGCATAAGCGTAGTTCAAAGCGAGCTTAGATAATATCACACTATTATATTGTGTTGGTCTTTAAAAATTGACATCAGGCGGGAAACTTTCTTGTGCTGGTCTTTCAAATGGTGATGGTCAAGATGTTGTAGTCAGAGAGTAATAATAAGGTGATGGCTAGGTGCATGTAGATGAGGAGGATGCTAACAAGTGGAATGGTCTGTTGGATGAGAAGGAGGAAGAACAACTTATTGATGTTTGGATGGAAGCCAACCAAAAATTCTTTGATTCTTATTTGGTTTGGCATGATCTTGTTGAGAAGGTGTGCTCTAAAATCTTAAGTGTCAATGCTTCTGGCCCCCATTCTTGCTAAGAAAGGTCTTAGAGCCTCAAGGATGGTGCATGAGAGGGGTTGATACTTGGATTTCTTCTCCCCCTATATGCCTAAGAGCAATGCAAGTTGTCCATCTACTATTGGCTCTCCTACAAACTCTAGTTATATGTTGTAGGCTATGATGGACATGCAACAATAGGATGAGATTAAGGATGGGTTTCCTTTTTCCCTTGTGTGGCAACAAAGATGTATTTTGTCTAGGATAGAGGTGGTAGTTTAGATGATCTATGTTTGATTGTAGGGGAGGCTACATTGTAGGGTTCTAGCAACTATGGTTCTTAGAGTATGGAAGCTGAGTTGAATGGTCAAGGTACCTGTCATGTGGCATTTCTAGAAGCTAGTGATACCATTAGTGGTTGACCTTTGAGAAAATCCTAAGTTGATGTTGTTAAAGGTAATTCCTACTCAGTCCTTAACTTTGGTTATAGATGGGGATGGAAAGGGTATTATTCTTAGGGTTCCTAATTCAATTATTCAAATGCAGTCTTCTAGATTAGAGAACTCTCTTATTGGAAAGTTTGGTAGTTGGAGCAAACATTTATGTTTTTCGATAATGCACTTAAAGAAAATGGAAACTATGTGACCTAGTACTTATCTCGGCTATAAAGCATGGCTTCTTTTTTAACCATAAAGATTGTGTATGGACCCTCTTGGATGGTCTATGGTTTCTTCATAAGTTAGTGCTCTTCCTTAAGAAGTGGAAACCAAGTTTCAATCCTTAGAAGGAGTGCATTAACAAGGTCCTCATATGGGTTAGGCTTTTACACTTGCCATTGTAATTTTGGGAGGTGGAGGTATTTATGGGTATTGCTAACTCTTTTGATTAGGTCATAGCTTTTTATGTGGCAACCAAATCTAGAAAACACCAATTATTTTTTAGATTTTGTGCAAATTTTGATGTGGATAAAGAGCTTCCTTCGTTGATCATATTTTCCTCTAAAATGGGAGAATGAGTGCAATATATTTTCTATGAGGATTCTTCAATTGTGTGCCTAAAGTACCATAGATCTACTGATGTTGCTATTGTTTGCCCAACCAAAAGGAGGAAGAAAGATTCTAGGAGGAAAAAAGAAAAAAAGGGTTTGTGTCATCCTCATTCAAATGAGCCCATGATGAGTTGTGGCAATGAGGATTGCCCTTATTTGGATAGGATTAGCTCTAGAAAAAATATTAATAATTTTCCTATTTCTAAGACCCTTGGCAAGATTCATTCAAATGCAATGATTTCAGAGGAGGGTTATAGGGAGTGGGTTATTGTTAATGAGGTAGCTCTTTGCATTAAATTCAACTTTTATCTATCTTGCCTTATGCAAACAAGGAAAAAGGGAAGATAGAATCAATGAGAGGTTTACTAGAAGCCCTATATATTCCTTTGCTTTAGGATCAACAATTAAATAAGGGAGAATAGCAAGGAAGGAATTTAGTTACAATGATTTTGTAGGTTGAGATGTTTGTAGTGTTTAGAGCTCTCTGAAGTGCTATGACTTTAATCTACCTTGAGCTAGCTGGTCTTTTGTTTTTATTAGGCGGTATGCCTTGTGTTAGATGGTTTTAGTCCCCTCTTGTGAGGTGTTGTTTTGTTGTGGGTGTTATTGTTGGTTTATAGCCATAGTATTGTTTAGTTCCTTGTAGTTGTCTCTATGTTGTTTGTTAGGATTCAACAATGTATTTGATTTGGTCTTTGTAAAAAGGGTGGGGACTCTTTAAAAACCCCACTTTTCGCCTTAATAAAAAATATCACATTGTTATAATAAATGTGAGCCATTAATCCTAGACAACTCGAATTATCACTATTCATTTTTTATTATCCTTAAATAAAAAGATATCACATTGTTATAATAAATGTGAGTCATTAATCCTAGACAACTTGAATTATTACTCTTCATTATTGCAAAAAAGTGATGAAATGATATCAGATAGTGAATATAACATCACCAAGTCTGTGAATCAATTTTTGTAAACATATAGTTATATGCATAATGACAACTTGTTCAATCAATCAAGTCCCTTCATGAGGAGAAACAAAATGTACTTTTGACAATCTTCTTGTAACATTTAATTTAATAAAGGAAAACTAAAATTAAATATATTATACCATAAAAATATAAGTTGGATTATACTTTACATAATTTCCTAAAGTGACTCGAATTCATGCCAAACATATTTTGTTGGATGATGTGCATGCAATCCAAGCTCTATGGAATGGTCATTCACTAAAGTGGCACAATTTTCCAAACTTGTAAGGTTAAGAATTCAAGCACAATGACAATATAGCGATATTACAACATATTACTTTGAGAATTCACAGTGCAATCTAGTATGGTTTGATTCTTAATCAAATGTGCGTCATATGTTTGATATTATAGGGCCATTCCTACATAAAATCTAAACAAATTGTATATGTTAATTTTACCATACAATTGTTCCATACGACTACTAAAAGATTCAAATAGATTGCATCTTTTCTAATTGGCCACATTAATTTGACCTTATTTTTTTTGCATTTATTCAAATTTGAAGGAAAAAATGGAAAAATTTGGAAGTGGACCAAAGTGGATTTTGACATAAATGTTCATTTCAAAATATAATATGATATTGAAGACTATTTTAGAGCAAAAATGTGAATAGTAATTATGAATGACCAAAATTTATTATGTCATGTATTTCTTCTATTAAACCCATTAAATAGACCGATCAAAAATTAGTTTCAAAATTATATAAATGCATATACAAAGAATAGATCAAGTTAAATACTGATATATTTACAATCAAAGAAAAAATGAATATAAAGTAAAAAGATAAAAATCCAAGATATGCACTTTCATATTAGAAGAAATTTAAATTAAATATTTATAATTTATGAAAGCTTTATCAAATTCAAAGATTATAGTTTTAATGTTTAATTGTTTAATTATTGTATTTGATTGGTTGGTATATTAGATTTATAGAAACCTAATGGATGTCATAGTACACTACATGCCAACAAGAACTAAGAAGATAATCCAAAGAGCATATATCATCAAGTGATTGAATGACTTGTTTTGGAAGATTGGCTTTTTATGAAGATGGTAATTTTAATTATTTAACTTGATAAACTTCACCTAGAAGTCAAAGGGTAAAAAAATCTATGCAAATGTATTTATTTTTGTTTGTCAAGATTGGAACTCTTGACCTCCATTTTAGATATTGAAAAATTATATTGTCAAGTGGCTATAAACACATGGAAATTAAATTGATTTTTTTGTTTTATTTCAATTGAAGTTAAAATTACAAACTTATTGATAGGTTAAGTTTTTTCTTTTGAATAGTTTATTCTTTAATTTTAATGGCTCACAAAAAGTTTATTAGGGATCAAGTCATGCTGAGTGTAAGTCCTGGCATGATAAAGGATGAAGATAGAATTATGCCATGGGAAAATTTGGTAAAATAGATACCCCTCATGTTGAATACACTAGGATACTAAGAGGGGGGTGAATCAATATCTAAACAAACTTCAAATCCTCCAGAGAAGATTAAAACTTAAGCATTACAACATCAACATAAAAATGAAAGATCAACATAATGTACATCAACACATAACACCAAATATATATGGAAAACCCAAGAAGGGAAAAACCACGATGAGGATTAACTCACAATATATGAATCTCAAAATAAGGATTAACTCACAATATATGAATCTCAAAATAACAACTTTGTTTTAGGGCTACAACCCAATGAAGCTACTACTCCCCAAAGACTTTGTTTTAGAGTCACTCCCCAGGAATCTACAACTCCCTACAAACTTTGTTTTAAGGCTATAACCCAAGGAAGCAACTACTCCCTAAACTGAGAACAAACTCAAAGATGATTACAGTATGATCATCCTTCTACTATCTAAAAGATGACATTAAAGCTCACACCTTTGATGATTGCAATTCTACTTCTTCTGATGATTGGATCAATTAGGCACACTCTTCACTTCCCTCCTGTCACAAAAATGTCTTCAAGATGAATTAGGATAGCCTCTAACACTTCTACTCTTTCTCCTTCAGACTCACGTCACAATGCATATGATATTTGTATTCTTCTCTTCACTCTTTCATGTTTTCATTTTTGTAATCATACCTCACCTAGATCAACTAGGTTTACAATATATACATGGCATTGCATTGATTTCATTTACAATTCGACCAATACAACAAGAATATCACATTTTACAAGTCGGTTAGAGATAACAACATGAAACATGCATAGGGCAACCCCTATCATGAACAACATGCTACTCTAGAGGGAACCACATACCTTGTGGATCCCAATACATTCTTAGTCCAATCCTAAACATCCTTCACGGTATCATTCCTCAAGGAATATCATCCACATGCTACACAAGTTTGAATTAGATCACCCTTAGGCAAGAACACATGAAGCTTATAGCAGAATGATCATTTCAACTTGGCGGTACTCATGATTGATTGAACATTGATTTCTCTTCTTCTAGATGAGTCAACAGGATCTATACAACATCTCCAAACATTCCTTGAACTCCGTATAGTAACAACATTGTCACGCATACCTTCAACATTCTTCAGTTAGCCAGTCAGAGGCATAGCCAAGAAATATCATCATTCCGGGCATCAACTAGTTCCGGAGAGAGAAGAAAAACACCTTGTAGAGAAAGTGGAGATAACACAATATCATCAAGACCATCTTACATCAGTTAATGTATCATTTCAAGCCACAACAAGTTGGTACACATCATCAACATATGTCCTGAGAATAGCTAGGCATCTAAAATTGTCTTTATCACAACTATTATTTGAAAACTAAACTTACGAACCTCCAAAAAACTTGAAACATGTATGGATGCACTTATATATTTCTATGAACATATCTTCAAAACCACATAGCCATATCTATCACTGTGGAGGAATGCAGAGCATTCCAAATAGTCTTCATCATCACTTGATTCTGCCAAAGCACAGATCAGAACTCTGTCTTTCATTACTTTCACTACGGAGGGACAAATGATATGAAACTTTGGTTTTATCACCTTTACATCAACTGAACTGAACTTCTAAACTGCATGACAATATCTTCAAATGTGGAGGAATGAAGAGCATTTTACCAGGCAGTCTTTCAGGTAATTCTCTGTAGCATAACCATTCACCAACTTCCAGAGGCCAAAACCTTCATATAACAACACATACATCCTTAGGAACAACAAGAAGGGTCATACAGCATGCCATAGGCCATCAACAATATCTTTTCATCCTTAACATATCTTAATGTATCATCATTCATCTTAGTGCTTCTAATTCCTATGTTAATATTTCATCATTCATATTTGTGTGTCTAATTCCCATCTTAATATTTCATCATTCATCTTACTGCTTCTAACTCCCATCTTAATATTTCATCATGAAATCATCTTTGCTGACCATAAACATGCTCAAAATAATTTGACTTAATATTGATCAGGCCATGACATCCAACCATGAACATTAGGAACATCATATACTCAAAACAACTTGACTTGATATTGATCAAGGCATGAAATCCAACTATGAACATCAGAAACATCACTATACCTCACTACATCTCTATTACTACACTAATATATCATCATTACAAATTGAGTGTTGATATCAATGAAAACACATATTGCCAACAATCCCCCCCTTTGTCATTGATGGCAACACACACTCCCCCTTAGATGTACATTTCTCTCTCTCCTTCTTTTACATCAAGGACAAAAGGGCAACTGCTTCTCCTCCTAAGTCTCTCTCTCTCTCTCTCTCTCTCTCTCTCTCTCTCTCTCTCTCTCTCTCTCTCTCTCTCTCTCTCTCTCTCTCTCTCTCCCTTCTTCAAGGCTCCCTCTGTCAGCAACCACAACTAACTACTCCCCTTGAGAGGTAGCCATCATCAGTCTAGGAAAAAGATATAGCATGAACTCCCACTGGATAGATTGACCAGTATGCATCTAGCAAGAATAAGTAGGAGCAATTATCCCTAACCTCTTTTGGAGATCTTAAAAAGTATCCTTTGCAAGAGCCTTTGTGAAGATATCTACAATTTTATCCTTTGTTGGAACATATTCCAACATTACTTCCTTATCTGCAACCTTCTCTTTCAAAAAATGATACCTGATTGCTATAAGTTTGGTTCTAGAATGCATCACTAGATTCTTGGAAATATTGATAGCACTTGTATTATCACACAAAATAGGAATAGGCTCATCATACAGTACTGTGATATCTTTCAGGCTTTGCTTCATCCACAACAGTTGTGTACAGTAGGATGTTGCTGTAATATACTTTGCCTTTGTAGTTGATAAGGACACTGAATCTTGCTTCTTGCTTTGCCATGAAACCAATATAATTCCTAAAAGGAAAGCACCACCACTTGTACTTCTTCTATCACCAACACAACCAACCCAATCAACATTAGTGTAGGCATTTAGATCAAAGTCATTACCTCTTAGATATTGTTATATGTGAAAAGGGAGAAGAGGGGATGAGTGGTATTAGAGTGTATCAAATCAAACTCTCCTTTCACAATAACATTCACGGACAAAACTGAGCCAAGTCATTACAAGATGGATGAGGACTCAGCTACATATTTTGTGCTTAGGAATGATATAGAAAGAATAGATTAGATTATGAGATTTACCAAACCATATGTCAAATAAGCCTCAAACCCTGATTATAATGAAATCAACTACAAATAGATAGAATGCTACAGAAGGTCAGATAGGAAAGTACTAAGGGAGGATTAGAAACATACCAAAAGTTGGATTCCTAATATTAAAAACCTAGAGGACACTGGGGTGGGTACCCAAGTCCAGAAGACAAAATTTCCCAAAACTTAGAATAGAGAAAATCATGAAGACAACCTCTTGATGCTAGATTTAGAACTTGTTTCATTGGAAAGATTATGGGTCCTGTGCCCTAGTCTACTAAGGAATAATATTCACTAAATTCCTTCAGATCCTGAAACCCCATCCATCAAATTGCTTCTCTATACCTGTACTTTTCAACTCCCGCACTTGTAAATCTGCACACATAAACAAAGGGGTTTGGAGGTTGTGGTGTTTAGGAGCATGCATCGGTCAAGCCCTAGAAGGAAATTCAAGTCTTCCAACACCTTTGTTAGATAGAGTGTGTGCCCAAGGAGGGAAGAGGCCAAATCCAATGATGAAATGAAATGATTGAAACATAAATTGATGTCACCTTGGAGGTGAAGCCCTCACGGAGATGAAGATCTTTCACACCATGAGGAGATGGATTGATGAAGCCAAATCTGCAACAAACAAACATAATAACAACATAGTTTTTCTCTGAAACAAAATGAAGGCCTTGAATTCTCTTTGATCAATATCACAAGTTCATGTTATCCAGCTTAACTTAAAATGAGGACATAAACCTATTTAAATATGCTTTCCTACTAACATTCGTAAATTAAATCAAGAAAGCTGACAAAGGGAAACCTTTTGAGAGGTCCCAAGCCAACATGCTTTAATTTCCATCCTGGCAAATCATAGTGGACTTGGTTGTGGGTGCCCAAGTCCCAAGGCCCTAATTTGGTCATGCTTAAGGATTAAAATGGGCCCCTTAGTCCCATTTGACATGGGTTTCAGGGGAATTTGCTCTAGGATGAGTATTTAACTTGCATAGTGTTAACACGAGGACCTAGGAGCTAAACTAGGAGGTAAAAAGGCATAGGGAAACTTTTTACTCCATAATATTTAGTCCCCACTATAATGTATGTATGGTCTTACAATTCTATACATGCATTAAAGTACGGTCAAAGCACATCAAACATGCCAAGCACATAGATCTAAGGCATACCCAAAGGTTGGAGGATTGTTTCTAGCCCCCAATCTTAGGTAAACACTAGAAAACACATGAAAGACATGTAAGACACAATGAAGATAGTAGGAAGCATGAAAAACACGAAGAATACAGTGGAAGCGTGCAATGCACAAAGAAGACATGAGAGAAGTCATGTAATCCACAAAGTATACATTGATTAAATCAACTAAAACATATCCTAAACTAGGGGGCAGAGGGAGCTCATCACTATACACCTTTAGAATACTAAAAACATGCAAAATAAAACCCAAAATGTGGAGGGAGATCATCACTACGTGCCTTTAGACCCCACCGGGGGGAAGACACGCCAAACAACAACCCAAATGTGGAGGGAGCTCATCGCTACATGCCTTTAGAACACACTCAAGGGAAGACACAACAAACACATAAGGAAGACACATGGAATACAAGAGCATTGAATAGCACCTCATCGACATGCTACACATCTTATACATAGAAAACACGAGCAATGGGAAGGAGCTTATTGCTAAGTCCCACCATCTAAAACACATTTCAAACACACCTAATGGTTGAGCTATGCTACCAAAATTGCCAAAGACATGCTTAAGGGTGAATGACTCAAGATCCAACCCTGCCTCATGATGAGGACTTTGTATAAAAGGATGTGCACTAGCTCAAGAGATACACCATCCTGCCTTTTGCAGAAGGGCTTGTATAAAATAATGCGCACTAGCTCAAGAGATATGCCATCCTGCCTCGCGATGAGGGATTTCTTTCTTAAAAAGTATGTGCACTAGCTCAAGAGATACAACATCTAACTTTATGATGAGGGCTTTCAAACATGCTTTGTCAATGTAAAAGTAATCAAATAGATACCATTATATATGCCCCCACCTTAAGTTGGTTGATCCCACTTACTGATATCAAGCACATTAAGATAGAGTGAAAACATGCAAGAGAACAAGAAATCTCGCAAAGTCCATCCCCCCAAAGGTGACATGTGCCATGATTGCCGAATGTTCCCACAAACACATCAAGATTTGTTGATAAGATAATGAACAAGATATAAGCTTTGGTTAGAAAGTCTAACTCTAAGATTATAACGAAATCAAATCATGAAATCTATGCATAAATCATAAATTAGATAACATCAAAGACCAAGTCTAGACTTGTAGGTTTGGAACTGATTATAGTTGTTGGGCTATACTATAGGTATCTCAGAGCTAAGTGTAACAACAAGGTGAGATACATAACCATTCAAAGTGCGTTGAAGCAGATTGAGTGTATTGCCAATATTTGTTACAAGAAATGTCATAATATGATACATCACACGGAGTGATTCTACTAGTCAAGCGTCAGATATATATCAACCCCATCTTCATATATGGACTAGGTCTATTTTTTCTTTTCTTATTGAAGGGACACATGGTCCTTATCAATATTTATTTGTTTTTGTTACCCTCCGACTAGGTAGAATCACTAAAGAATGTAAATAATAAAAATAAGAGAGGAGAAAAGAGTGACTTAGGAACACCATGTATGAGGATGCCCCAAAAAACATCCTCCACAATGCTATGCCCCCAAGGAACAACACACAATAATAAAATAGAGGAGGAAAGAGTAGAAGAATTTATAAACAAATAGAAGAATGGTCACAACAAAGGCTGTCTCCTAGCATCCTTGACCTTACAAGAGTATCAAGGGTCATCCAAGGAGACCTAAACAACACTTATCACAACATGGGGGAACACAAGACAACATATCAACATATATATTTAGGAAGAAGCCACCCTTGAGAGCATCTAGAATAGGTGCTACATCAAGTGTGGCTAAATAAGGGAGAAATACTTACCTGATTTAGTGGGATATTTCCTGGTAGACAATTCATGTCTAACAGCTCAGGATATATCGTATTTAGCTTTGATCTTGTTGATAGTGTATTAACATTAAGTTTAAGATGACAATTTAAGCTTTAGTGGGCTTCAAAGAATGGTATCCAATATCGACCATGTAGTTAATTCCAACAACTTGTAAAGGTAATTTGATTCCTTGTTGGTTTATGCCACAACCGTTGCCTATGTAGTTGCAATTTTTGTAAAGGATTTGAAATCCACGACCATAGAGAGACTACATATTTTTAGAAGAAGGAGGGTCCTCATAAGTCTCATATTTTGTAGTGTAAGAGTGTTGTCTTTGTTTTCTACCAAGGAGACTTTGGGTTTTTTAGGTGTTTCCAAAGATTGCTTGGATGATATCGATGCAAATTTTGATGTGTTAGGATTAGAGTTATTAAGTTTATATTCCTTCATGAAGGAGGGAGTAAAATCTAATGAACCCCAATCATCACCAAAAAGCACATTCGATGGTTTAGAGTCTTAAACAACATTATTTGTGGCAAGAGGTATTAATGAATCAACTTATAAGTTGTTTAGACTCTTATGATTGTTAACTTGTTTTTGCGTTTCAATATGTAAACAACTATCAGTTTATGATTGGCTTTGATGGTGTGAAGTTAATTTTTGTAAATAAATTTTATTGATCGATGAAGGGTAGATGAAACTGCCCCCATGGCATAGATCCATGGTCTACTGAGAATCATATTATATGAAAACAAACCAGGCATGACATGGAAAAGGGTAGATAATGTCACAGGTCCAACCTTTATAGGTAAAGTTGTGGTACCTAGGGATTGTCTACCAACATTATCAAAGCCATGGATGTTAAGCCTGTTTGGTTTAATGAACTTTTTATCAATGTTGCTTTTGTGTAGCAAATCAATGTCACAAACATTAAGAGCCGATCCATTGTCAATCATAACTTGCTTTACAAACATTTTATTTATAGTTTCAAAGATTATAAGAGGATCATTTTGATTTTGAACTTCAATTGACGATACTTCATGTTGTTGAAATAGAATATCCATTTTTGTCGCATGCACACAATCTAATAGAGTTGCTACATCATTTGAATTAATAGAAGGTGGTACAATCACCTTTTTAAAGTTTCTTGGAGCATTATATGGTATGTAGGCGATGTTTGTATTAAATCCCAAAGAGAGATCTTAGCCAAAGTAGTGTGAAGTTGTTCAACAAGATCATATTCTTGACCACTTTTATGAGTAAGGTGAGGTGGTTGAGGAGCATAGGTTGAGAAGATGGAAGAGAGACATGCACATGTGGTTATTGCTTATTTTGCTTGTTATTATGGGTGTTGTACATGTGAGTAATCATGTGATGATGTGGCACATTTTGAACACGTTGATTTATTTGATTGATTTGTCTTGTATAATTTAGAATGTAACGTAGGGGTTGAGGTGGTTTTGGATCACCTTGAACTGTAATCACCAGTTTTAAAAAAGAAGGTGCATTAGGTGCCCCTTGCACAATCATCTTAGGAATACACTTTTCTACTATCCCCTTAGCGGGTGGAAGAAATCTATTAAAGATAATTGAATTAACATTGTTGTGATTTTGATTAAGCTCAGCATTCATCCGTAAAGAATTTAATGTGAGAGACCTTTCTTCATCCACCAATGCTTCATCTTTTGAAGGGAGAGCATTAGAACAAAGGGAAGGTGAAGTGTTTTGTTAAAGGAATTGTTAATGGTTTGATCTTTAGTGATGTCCAAAGGATTTGAACATGCAACCAAAGAAGAGCTACCCAAGGTCTTCGCATCCTTAGAGATATCCAAGGTTCTTGAACATTCATCCAAAGGAGAAAGATCATAGGTCTTCACTTCCTTAGTGATGTCCAAGGTGTTTGAACATTCAACTAAAGGAGGAATATGATAACTTATGGAATCATCATCATCATCATATATTTTAGATATTAGTTCCAAGGCATTAATGGAAGAAGAACTTTCAAACTCATCTTTCTAATGAGTATTCATGGAGATGTATTTAGTTATATCTTCTAATATCAAAGGGTATGTATTCATGAGAGGAATGAAGTTTTCAAAATCAGATACATAATCAAGGATTTCAAATTAAGAGTATTTAAATATATCCTTATGATACATGGATTGTATATGAGTGAGAACATGAGGATTCATATTAAGCAATTTGTAGAAATTCTCAAATTTTTTGATATATGCATGTAAAGATACCAAAGAGCAATGAGATGAAGATGCCATAATAAAAATTTATATGCAATAAGATCTTTTCATTTTTCAAATACAACCAATATGAGAGACTTTTGTACACCACAACACTAGTTTGAGGAAACCAGGTTTTTGAAGCTTATTACCAAGAACAAAAACACACTATTATCCTTACAAATGGAGTGATTAAGATGTTAAAATTGTTGTACAAAAGGTAGTATAGACCACTTTTAAGATTTATTGCAAAGAAATGTTAGAGAGAGGTTAAATAACTTATGTTAAAATACACATTGTGTAATTACAAACATGTGAAATTTTCAAAGTAAAGTATGAAATGATGCAAAATTTTCAAATGAGAAATGAAAATATGTGTTAAATCATTGCTAGGTTTGAATTGAAAGATGTTTATGACAGCAACGAAATCTGAAATAAGATTTTGACTACAAACCCTAGCTTTTAGAATCCCTAGGTTATATGAAAAATGCAACTTTTTAAGCAAAATCCTAGCAAATGAATCTTTCAAAAGCAAGATTTAATATGAATCAATGATGAATTACTATAATAAGGATCATATCTGATGCAAATATCAGAAAATTGAGTCTTTTTATCACATGCAATACAAATTATGCAAAACTATGCCTTAATGCAAGCCTAAAATGCTTGGTTTTTCAAGTTTTTTCAAATGTATGTAAGATTTTCCAATGCAAGACTATAAATATGATATGAATGAATGCAAGGATTGATTAAAACACTCAGAAATATGCAAAATTCTTGTTGTTTTAGGTTCACCAAAATGTTATATGTTAAAAGGGAGAAGAGGGGATGAATGGTATCAGAGTGTATCAAATCAAACACTCCTTTCACAATAACATTCGAGGACAAAACTGAGCCAAGTCACTACAAGATGGATGAGGACCCAACCATAAATTCTATGCTTAGGAATGATATGGAAAGAATATATGAGATTAAGAGATTTACCAACCTAAGTCAAATAAACCTCAAACCCTAATTATAATGAAATCGGGTATAAATAGATAGAATGCTACAGAAGTCCAGACCTGAAAGTACTGAGGGAGGATTAGAAACATACCAGAAGTTGGATTCCTAAGATTGAAAGCTTGGAGGACACTGGGACAGGTTCCCTAGTCCAGAAGGCAGAATTCATGAAACTCAGAATAGAGAAAATGATGTAGACAACCTCCTAATGCTAGATCTAGAACCTATTTTTTGAAAAGACTACGGGCCCCACACCCTAGTCTTCTATGGAAGAATATTCACTAAATTCCTATGGATCTCAAAACCATATCCTTCAAACTACTTCTCTACACCTGTACTTTTTCAACTCCCACACCTGTAAATCTACACACACAAAGAAAGGGGTTTGGGGGTTGTGGTGTTTAGGAGCTTGCCTCGATCAAGCCCCGAAAGGGCATTCAAGTCTTCCAACACCTTTGTTAGATAGAGTGAATGCCCAAGGAGGGTAGAGGCCAAATCCAATGATGAAATGAAATGATTGAAACACAAATTGATGTCACCTTGGAGGTGAAGCAATCATGGAGATGAAGATCTTTCATACCATGAGAAGATGGATTGATGAAGCTAAATCTGCAACAAACAAACACAATAACAATACAATTCTACTCTGAAACATAATGAAGGCCTTGAATGCTCTTTGCTCAATATCACAAGTTTGTGTTATCCATCTTAACTTAAAATGAGGACATAAACCTATTTAAATATGGTTTCCTGCTAACATTCACAAATTAAAGAAAGAAAGTTGACAAAGGGAAACCTTTTGGGAGGGCCCAAGCTGACATAATTTAATTTCCATCCCAAAAAATCAAGGTGGACTTGGGCACCCAAGGCCCTAATTTGGTCATGTGTAAGGATTAAAATGGGTCCCTTAGTCCCATTTGACATGGGTTTTAGCAGAAATTGCTCAACTTATAAAGTGTTAACACTGGGACCTAGGAGCTAAACTAGGAGGTAAAAAGGCATAGGGGAACTTTTTACTCCATAATAGATACCATAACCCATAATCTAGAGTTCCCTTCAAGTATCTAAATATTCTTTTCACTACCTTCTCATGTGTTTGCTTGGGATTAGCTTGATATCTGGTAACCACACATACTGCATGCATAATATCAGGTCTAAAAGCAGTCAAGTACAATAATCCTACAATCATAGATCTATAGAAAGTTTGATCAACCTCAGGAGACTCATCATCTTTGCTCAAGTGACAACTAGTAACCATAGGAGTACTTATTAGTTTAGATTCCTCCATACCAAATTTCTTCAACCTCTCTTTGACATACTTAGCTTGAGAAATAAAGATACCAGCATCTAGCTGAGCAATTTGAAGTCTAAGGAAGAAAGACATCTCACCAATCATAGACATCTCAAACTCTTTTTGTATCTCCTTTGAAAACCTTTTACACATATCATCATCTCCTCCAAAGATGATGTCATCAACATATATTGCAAATATCAATATCATATCTCCTTCTTCCTTGATGTAAAGATTGATATCTGTAGTAGCTTTCTTGAATCCTTGTTGAAGTAAGTACTTATCCAACCTAGCATACCAAGCTCTAGGTTCTTGCTTGAGACCATACAAAGCTTTCTTGATCTGCACACCATGTTCAAATCTTCTGATATCTGAAAACCATTTGGTTTCCTAATGTAAACCTCTTCCTCTAGATCACCATTCAAAAAAGTTGTCTTGACATCCATTTGATAAACCTTGAAGTTCTTGTGAGTAGTAAGGGCAAGAAACATTCTAATTTCCTCCATCCTGGCTATTGGAGCAAAAGTCTCCTCAAAATCAATGCCTCCTGTAGACACCTAAAAATGTCTTCATCGTTAAATCAACTCCCAACATCCCTAAGCATACCAATTTCCCTTCTAATTAATTAATTAAATTTTTATTTAATTAATTATCCCTTCATCACCTAATTTTTCATCATTTTACCCCCTACAATTGGATTAATTTAATTAATTCAATAGTTCAACCTTACCCAATTAATTAAATAAATATGTAATATTTATTTGGTTAATTTCCCCCTTCTCACTAAACCCAATTAATTAGTTAAATCATGTTTAACTATTTAATTCAGCCTATTAATTAACCTATCCCTACCCTAAATGATTAAATACTCATTATTTAATTACCTACCCTAACCTACATCATCCTAGCCTTAAGATTAATTAAGTAAATCATTAATTAATTAATCTTGTCCACCCATTAATCTATTTGCTAATTTATTCCAGCCATATTAATTAGGCTAATCACCCTAACTAATTTGGTCAAACCCTCATTAACACTTCTCCCCACATCCCATGAATAAAAAATTGATTTCCATGCCAAATAAATCAATTTTTAATAAACATTTGTCATAATCTCCATTAAATACCTCTTACAACCCTTACACATGTCATAAATCATTAATATCCACTCTTCCCCAAATGAATTTTAAATTCATTTTACTCTTCCGCATGTGAATTTTTAATTCACAAATAATCCATCTCACCCAACCTCATTTATGGACCCCTCTTCCCAAGATGAATTAAAAATTCATCTTTATTCTCATCCCTTCATTTTTTAAGATTGAATTTAGGCCCTCCACATCATCTTCATCCTCCACCATTGATCTCTCAAATCAATCTCCACCCTTGGATCAAAATCTCTCCAAAAATCTTATAAATACACCATCTCTCAAGCCATTTTTCATCCACAATTTGAGTAGTGTTATTATGCTAAAATCTTGAGCTAGTCTAAGTGTGAGTTGCATTAGTTTGAGAGAATTTCACATCTCATTTGAGCATCTAGGGCATATCTAGGAGTATTGGGTGCAAGCTCCTCCACCCTTCTTAGATTAGGTCTTCACATTGAGGTATAAATCTTTGTTTTGAATGCATTTGATTTATGCTTTTACCTCGATTTGGATTCACTAATCACATTGGCATGCCTAGTAGGACCCACAAGGTCTCAATCTAACTTTTTGTTGTGATTTTTTGTTCTTAAAGCTATGTTTTGCATGTTATAGCACTAAAAGCCCTCTGTTTAGCACTATTTCTCCTTACACTAGTGCCATTTCATAGTTTTCTAGTGCCATTTCACCATTTTGTGGTGCCATCTCCGCTTTTGCTAGTGCAATTTTCCTATGACAAGGTATCCTACATTTTTTGCACTAACATTTGATTTCTCTTGGTTTTTTGTGTTTTTTAGGCTTTTGGGATGAAATTGCTCTCTGTTTTGACAGGAAAATTGTAAAGATAAGGGGAGGTTATGTCAATTTTTTTGAGAAAATTTTGTATTAAACAACCACTCTATCTTTGTTTTAAGGATAATAAAAAAAGTGCTAATAGCAAAGAACTAGTTTGTTTAGTTTGATAAAACAACTCACAAATAACTTAAAAAACTCACTAAACAAACTTATTTTGAGCAAGAAACTTTATTTTTTAAGAATGTTTCAATCTATGTCTTGTATTAGCGCTAAATAGACTCATATTAGCGCCATTTTGAAGTACTCAAACGCCTTTTGCAATTTTAGTGCTATTTTTAGTATTATTGATGCTATTTCATGTATGAGCGCCATTTTAATCTATATCAATGCTATTTGTAATGATTGTGGTGTCATCTGTAAAATTTGGTGCAATCTGAGATTATTGTAGTGCTATAGTTAGGTTTTTGTTTTGGGTTCTGGATATTTGCACCATTTCAAGTTTTATCAGCACTATTTTTCTCTGTTCTAGCGCTATTTTTTTGTACTAACATTGGGCTTTGTGCAAGGAATTTTCTTTGATCTGAAGGCTTTTTTATGTCTGTCCAAGACCATCAATTGCAAATTACTAACATATTTGCAGGGTTTTTAGATTAAAACAAACACTTTCTTTGGGTGCATTTAAAAAGAACCCTTGTATGTTGGTTTAGAAAACACTTCAATTAGTGCACTAAAATCAATCAATTGGTTTATCAAACAAACAACAAACAAACACTTCAATTGGTGCTTATAAAAAGAATCTTTGTGTGCCTTAGTGTAGAAAATATTTGATTTTGGTGCTCTAAAATTAACAAGTGCTTGCAAACAAACTTAGGAACATTTTGATTTGGGCTTAAAAAGAACATTAGTAAGTGTTTTCTGTGCTTGGTGCACTTGCACATTGTGTTTCCCAAAGGGTTTAGAATTGAAGTATCCTCTTCCCTCGCCTTGCAAAAGGATCTTAGGTGTAAGAGAAATGGTTCTAACACTCGTTCTTTTTCTAGGTCGTGGGCCTACTTTTGAGACACATCCGAAAGGAGAACTCACTAGCGACCCTAAGTGGTACTTTCATCTAGTCCACTATATGTAAATTAGGATAAGGCGAAATCCAAGTCTAAATTGGTATTAGTGTATACCATTCGATGCTAGCTTGAAAGGGAGTAGTACCTTGTCTATGTGAAACCCCTAGTAGAGCTAGTAAAAACCTTAAGTGGTTTATCAGATGCTCATATCGTGCCAATCCCCTAGATGTTCCCCCACTACGAACCTTTGTTTTAGTGGCCCAAATCCTTCTACTTGTTGGTGCAAAAGGTGGGACCTTTGAAGCCGCCCTGATTCTCATGGTTCTTAGTAGAGATAGCAGGGACAATCCTAAGGTTTGGTGGGGGTACAAGCCTTGGGAAACTTGGATCTTGGTATGTGTGAGAAGTGAGTGCCGTGGAGGGGAGTCAGTGCTACCAAGATCTTGAAGCTATCTGCTTTGAATAGGCATGGCCAGGGGATCCAACAAGTATTGTCCTATCCTTGTCTTAGGTTGTGCAAAGTGCTTATTAAAATCTTTACATATTTTCACAAACAAAATCTTTGGCTATTGTGTTTGAAGTGTTTCCAAAACTTGCCAAGAAACAACAACATTTGAGACCTCATTTCAATCCAAAATTTCCCAAGAAAGCATCCATTTTAATCCAAAATTTCCCAAGCATACCTCCATTTTGACCTTAGAGAATTAATCATTACCTTCATTGGACCCTTTATCATACCTTTAATCTATTCATTTCCATAACTTCTTATCCTCCTTGATTTTTACATAACTCTTTGGACCAAATAGCATCCTTCTACAAATCCATTCCCAAATCCATTTGCTTCCTCCATAAAAAACACATCCAAAATCTCTTGATCCAAAATCAATCAAAACCATCAACCAACATCCAAAAAAAAAATCAATCTTGAGCTAAAGTTGAATCTAGGTTTCATCTTTCACATCTTATTTTGCTTGATTGGTCATTAGTCTACCTTCAAGTAGAGTAATCATCCCTCTTTGTGTAAGGTCATAAGTCTACCCCAAACAAGGAGACAACATCCATTGTGCCACACCTAAAATCTAGATCTTACTTGAGCTCATTTGTTGACTTCCAAATCCCTTTTCAAAAATATCATCCAAATCTCTCATACCAAACATCTAATTCACCTAAGGTTTCATCCTCCAAATCAAAATCAAAATCTCTACCATAACATCATCCTCAAACAAATCCCATCTACCCTCCATCATTTTGGTCCAAATTTTTGTGAAAATCAATATCTTCCATTCTTACCATCCTTAGGTTGACACCTTTTTGATATTTATCTCTTAAAAAGTGAAAATCTATCCAAATCACACCATATTTCCTTTTCACCTTAAGATTTATGTTGTAGGGAGCACACTCTCTTGTACCTAAAGCTTATCACACTTCATTACTACATCCTCTTTAGGTCCAACAAATCAAACCAAATCCTCTAAGGTCTCCACCTTTCATCCACCTCAAAATCAAAAATCCATACACTTGCATGCCCATAACTAGATCTCAACACAAGAAGAATCAAGAGATGGAAAACTTTGGATACAACGGGGGCACAGGGATGCCTCAAACCAATGAGAACAATATACCAATTGGACAATAAGCATACAACATTCCCTTGATTTTCCAAATCCTATCATGTAGTCCTCATGAAAACCCCTTCCACTTCTTGCAACCACAACCACCACAACCACCCACCCAAAACACCCCCAACATCAATCAAATAGATCAAGATGTCCTAAGATTTACACAAGTTTCCGATAGCATGTATATGATTGACAAAGTCTTAAGGTCAGACCCAAATAGATATCTTGATTTCCTCCTCAAAGTTGGTGCCCAACCACCCATCAACACAACATCTTCCCAACCATCCTCGTCTAATATTACATCATCCCAACCATCCACCTCAAACACCAATCCGCCCACATATCAAACCTCAACCCCCGCTGTATCTACCACTCCCACAAGTTCTAATGTTGCCACATCCACCACACCCACAAATTCCAACATTACCACCTCTACAATTTCCATGAACATATCAACCACATCTAATGTCTCCAATCCTACCATCTCCCAACCTGTCATCACATCCACTACCATACCAAACATAAATCCTTCCATTCCCCAAATCACCTTGGGCATCCAAAGAAACCCCATGCACACAAGTGCATCCACAAGTGTGCCTCCACTTAACCCCCATACTGTAGCATACATGAGCCAATTCTTACAACCACCTCACAACAACGTCAACTCATCCAATGTCAATCCATCCAATGTCAACCCATCCCATCTCACGTATGTACAAAATCCCGTAGTATCATCAAAAAAACATAATGCCAATCCCCAATTGCCACCTCATGTCCTCCAACAAATCCACGCTTACCAACAATACCTTGCGCAACTTAACCAAAACACCATCTCACAAAATCAAAACATCATACCCTAAAACCAAAACCTCACTCACCAAAATCAAACAAACCAATATCAAACTCTACCCAACCTACAACATCTCATCAACCAACAAAGCTACATCCCACAAACACCACCAACCTCGGACCTAACAAGTGTGGTACAAACATTGATCCAAAAGGTAGACGATTTGCAAACTGGGGGCAAGCGTAAACATTATTCTTTCAAGGATATTTGTCCCTACCCATGTGATCAAACACTATACATGCCTCCTTTTCCCAAAAACTTTGAAACACCCAAATTTGACAAGTATAAGGGAAAGGGAGACCCTAGGGATCACCTTAGGGAGTTCTACTTTGCATGCCTCGAAGTCTCAAACAATGACACATATCTAATGAGACTTATTCCTAGGAGCCTCAACGGTCAAGCCGTTGAATTGTTTGCACATCTTCCCCTAGGCATTAGCTCTTTCCCTGAGCTCGCGAAGAAATTTGTCAACCACTTCTCCTACAATTTAGAACATGAAATGTCCATGATGGACCTTTGTAATACCAAACAAAAGAGTGGACAATCTTTCACTTCATTATTATAGAGGTGGAGAGGCTTAGCAAGCAAACTCCCTTGGTCAATTCCTGAGAAGCAATTAGTCACCATCTTCGTGACTAATCTAAACCAAGAAATGGGGTTCCATCTACAAATCCTTTGTGCGTCTACTTTCGAAGAAGTCATTGACAAGGGTACTACCATCAAAAGAGCCCTTATTGCCAAGGTTTTGATCAAACTATATGACAACAAGCCCTATAAAAACAACAATAATACCAAAAAAAACAAGGTCAGCATAAATGTCCCCAATACAAACAACAACAACACACAATCAAATGAGAAATCACGCTTTCAGGGAAAGAACAAAAACATTCTCAACAACGGCATCACCGATGTGAAGGCCATCCAACATGTACAAAACCAAGCACCCCCAAGTACATACACCCCCAATGTAAATATTCCAAAAGGTCAACCTAAGAAAAAAAAACCTCGGAGACAATTTACACCCCTAGGGGAACCAATCAAAGATATCCTTGATAGATGTCTAAAGAATGGTTTAATAACTCTCCCACCCATTAAGCCCCACCAAGAAAGTGAAATCAAAGCTGCATGGTACAATGAAAATGACTATTGTGACTACCACCACGTTGTGGGCCATAAGACATCCGATTGCATGAAATTAAAACATTGTATACAAGACCTCATAGATCAAAAGAAAGTCAATCTCGAGAAAACCACCCAACCATCGCCTAATGCCAATTTGGGAGCTTATAAGGATCTGCTACCTAATCACAACAAAGCCTCATCTTCTAATCAATCCTACAACATCACCCCACCTCCCGCATCTTATGATTTCATCATAGGTTAGATAGAACTATCATCCAACTATATCAACACAATCACCATTTGGTCCCAAGCACCCAATTGTGTTGTCACAACCCGTCGAGACTGTGTATCCATCCGCACAGCCCCTACCCCCAACCAAACACCTCCATCCACATCAAATTCTCAACCAAATCATCCATCCATTCTCCAATCATCAGCTAATAAGTACAACATCCTAGATCATCTAGGAAAGACCCTTGCACAGATCTCCATCCTCAAGCTCCTTCACACATCACCTCTCTATAAAGAAGTCCTCGACAAGGCTCTAATGGAAACCCAAGTTCTCACCAACCTGAATGTGGATCAATTCCAAGCCATGGTGGGCCCTATCGCCTCACCCCATCATCTCACTTTCTTCGAAAAGGACCTTCCTGCCTCTAACAACCTACATAACGACACCTTGCATATCGAAGTCTGCATCCATAAACATATCCTCAAAAGAGTCTTAATAGATGGTGGCTCTAGCCTAAACCTGTGCACTCTAAAATTATTAAAACATTTGGGATATTTGGATGTGGTTGTGGACACTAGTGAATGCATAACCATCAAGGGCTACGATGATACCGAAATATTGTCGGAGGGCACTATCAAACTCCCCATCCAAGTAGGGCAAAAGATAATGAAAACAAAATGTTAGGTTCTTGATCTTGACCTCTCCTACAACATTCTTCTTGGTCGACCATGGATCCATGCCATGCAAGCTATCCCTTCACATTCCACCAATTTCTAAAGTTCCCTCACAATGGCACAGAAGTAACCATCTATGCCAACCCTCACCCCTTCCAATACTACAGTTTCTTGGAAGGACATGACCACACTTTCTGCCCATACAACAAAGTTATCACAAAAACTACTTCTCGAAACAATCCCACAACATCCACCTCATACATCGACCCCACCAACATTGCTACCACATCATCTCAAGCATCTCCGCCACCCGAGGTCAAGATCAAGATAAGAGACAGGGGATGTGGAGAATATAACCTACATGGTACCTTTTGTGTAGGGACATTACCCAATCCTAGGATGTTTGGTGCCCCAAAAGAGGGAGAAGTCTCCACAGTGGTTATCAAATGCAAGCCATCCCCAGCCTTTGAGAAGAAGCACCTTCTTGACCAAGATGTGCTTGAAGACATATCATCATGGTTGTATAAAGATGAAGAAATAGAACAAGAAGCCCCTACCATACCATCTGAAATCTATGGAAAAGGGTCAGAAATGGTCAAAAACATGGGCTACAAAGGACAAGGCAGTATCATCCTTCATTAACAAGGGACCATAGAACTAGTTCAAGCAACGAGCAATCCCTACACTCAAGGGTTAGTGATGCAGAGCCAAACACCCTAGCCTGCATTTCCCTTTGTATGTCTTCAACACTTGTATCTACCCAAAGATACATTACCCAATGTATGTTCAGAATATACATTTGCGATATACAATCGCCATATACATTTGGTGTGACCTTCCTTGTCGGTGAGCACTTTGCATGTGCTCTTGATACACCAATAGAACAACCTGCATATACTTCAGTTGACCTGCGATCGTTAATTTCCTTCACCGCTACTATCGGTTGCCTCTTGCATCTAATACAATGTATCTGCATAATATATATGCTCAATATACATTCGCAAGATGCATTCTCCACATACTTCACAGAACATGCATTCAAAACATGAATACAGAACCGACCATTGACCAGTCGTTGACCTCCTTGTATCTAACTCAATGTACATTCGCAATGTACATTCACAACATGTATTTCAAATATGCATTTGATGGGTTTGACCAAACCGTTGACTTCCTTGTATGCCGATCGGAAGCTTCAACTTTCTCTCTCCCTTGTATCTTAACTCAATGTACATTCACAATGTACATTTGCAGCATACAACCGCGATAACCATTTGCGAGATACATAGGAAATGAACCCGACATACACTAGCAATATACGCACAAAATGTATATTCGCAATGTATGTTCACTACATACAATCTTGATATACAATGATTCCCGATATGCTTTACAACATACACACTCAATAGACCCTTGCGATATACACATGAAATGCATCTTTGGGAAATCAACACAAATCTTCGTTGTTTTGAACCTCTGAAAAATCTGTAACTTCACAAATCCATTTCTCTGACAACCACACAGATCTTAGACTTCCCCAACCTAGCACATGAGGATGCTAGGATCTATCAATGCATTCTATGTACGATCCTGCAAACATAAAACCAAATAAACAAAATGAAAATAAAACAAAAACACCATATAGCCATTCCACCGATTTTGAAGAAACCTAATTGGTGGAATGGGCTAAGAACCCATCTCGACTTTAGAATAGAAAATTGATTGCACAATGAATTTGAATGCTAGAAAGATGTACGACACAGAATTTTATTATGCCTTCTAGAACATGCACATGCACATGCACATATGCTCTGTTTACAACTACAAACACTTTGATCAAATCTAAACTCAACTACAACTGATTACAACTATCTATCATGATCACAATCGATCTAATCTTGGGGTATTTATCTACCTACCCTCCGTAGTACTGAATTGGCTCCAAGCGGCTAGGAGACAACCTCCAAGAAGCTGGGATATCACAACCGATTAACAACCTCTAACTGTCTAACAACCTTCGGGATTACAGATTTGCCAAGTGTCCTTGGGACTTACTATTGAACCTAGATACAACCTAAATTAACATGCATTGGTCAAACAAACCTTATTACATTGAATGGTCAGCTTAGGACCTTATTGGAAACATCAAAATGAACTATAAATAGTTAATCCCTTATGGAGACCACCTTGTGTTAGGTGCTCCTACACCATACACCCCACCATGAAACGAACTCATGCCACATGAGTTAGTTCTTTGTCTTGCTCCAACTGTATACTCTGTTGTCTCATGTCTTCCCCATGATCTATGGACTGCAACCTACTGCCTTGAAAGTAAATACTCATGCCTAGCATTGTAGGCTCTTCTCACACCATTCTTTCTTATTATCAGGTCTGCCTGAACACCTGCATGGGAAACCTTGATAATTGCTTCTTGCACTGCTGCTATGGCAGAACCTGTTTGCCTTTCAACTTTTGTTGGCGCTAGGGGAAGAATAATTGTCCCTACTATGATAGCATCCTTGTCTTTCCAATCAACTTGTGGCTTCTAACAACCTTTCTCCTGGACCTTCTGCTGATCCATCTGATCTCCATCATTCAATACCGAAATTACCTTCAAACTGTGATCTCCATTCCTTGAGATATCTTCAACTTTCTGTGTCTCTGCTTCAGTGATCTACATAAACTCTTTATTTCCCATCAAATTAACCTTGGGTGCCTTTTGTGCTATAGCATCCACCTGCAATGGTGTCATCACAAAAGTCCTCCCATCCTTCTTGAAGGTATAGGTGTTAGCATACCCATCATACAATGCTCTCCTATCAAATTGCCATGGCCTACCTAAAAGTAGGTGACAACATTCCTGTTGGCAAGAGACACTATGTGGCTTCATGAATGTTGTCATTGATGGCAACAAAGTCCATCCCACACATCTGTAGGACATGGTATGTCTAGACTGGAAGTCAGATTGAAGAGTATTTTGGTCCGGTGACCAAGAATAGAGCATGCAGCAAGGTCTGACAATCATGTCCAGATCTCTCAAAGGAAGTATCTCAGTAAAGTATGAACTTGGGGAAGTCAAGAGGAGTACCATGACTAATATATTCTAGAGATTGAGCCTCTAGTGATATAAAAGTGAAAAGATATGAACACCTAAGTGTTGGGTTCCTGTTTGGTAGAGTAGACTAAGGAAGAATTGACCGATAGAGCTTCAGACCTTAATCTGGATGAAATATTGATGGTAATCAAGTTTCTTAATGGATCATTCATGATTGGCCAACATGATTGATGACTTCTCTAAGCATCTCTTTGATACGCATCACTTGGTAAGCAAGGATTCACCTGACAGACCAAAGTTTGGGAAAATATTGAGTATTTCAGATGCCGACTAGAAAGATGTTGAAATCCTTTGTGCAGATATATATACCAGATGGATTTCAATGAGAAGGTGTGTGTGGTGTGTTGTATTGTGTGAAGAAAAGCAGAGAGCAGTGTAAAAGCAGGCATACAAGTCCAGAATGTGACAAAACAACAGCACTAAGAAGAGTAAGAATGAAGTGCAGTAGATCAGTGTATTAAGCCTAACCGGAAGTAAACCTCAGCATATGTGGATGCTTCTCATTAGTTCAAGTACCTAGTTACTTTCTATATTCCTTGTAGACAGTGAGTCTCTTGTAGGAAGTGAGCCTCTTGTGAGCAGTGTGCTTGGGAAGTGAGCCCTAATTGGCAAGTGCCATTTTGTACTTCTATTCTTCTAATAGAGAATACAATATTGGGTTAGTCACCCCATGGTTTTTCCCTTAACAGGGTTTTCCACATCAAAATCATTGTGTTATGTGTATTCATTTTGTTTGTACTTTCATGGTTATGCATGCTTATTTGTTTTGATGCTACACTTGTTATTAAAGAAGAACAAAAAGTTAAATTAATTAAGATAATTTATTCACCCCCCCTCTCAGTTATTAACAATTGGTATCAGAGCTAATTTCCTCCAAACAGAGCCTAACAGCTTAAGGAAGATCTAGGAATTCAGATGGATATGTATAGTATGAGGGAATAACTTCAATCTGCCCTTGATGATCTTGAGCAATCTCACTCTGAAGTCAATAACTTGAGGGAAAGACTCAAACAAGCTAATGATTTCATAAATGAACTAAAGGAGAAACTAAGTATCTCTATGAAAAAGAGAAAGGAACTTCTTCAGCAGTTAGCAAGTCAAAGTGAAGCCAATGATACTAATGAAGATCTGAATGAGAAGAACAAATTATGTGAGAAGCTATCAAAAGAGGTCATTATGGTAAGACATGAAATGGAATCAGGGGTTATGAAATTCACCCAAGAAATTGAAGAGAAAAGAAAAAGTGAAGATAATCTAAAACAATCTCTCAAGGAGAAGTCAGAAGACTGCCACAAAATGGATAGAATAATTAGGCATTTGGAATATGATCTTGAAGAAGCTAGAGATAATGAAGAACAACTTGAGAATCAGATTGACACTCTAAAAAGGGATCTTCAAACAACAAATGAATACAAAGAGAAATTCAAGATAAGCTCTGCTCAACTTGAAGTTCTTCTTGAAAGCCAAAAGAGGGTAGATGACAAGCAAGGCTTGGGGTATGAGAAAGGCGAAAGCTTCAGATCCAATCAGAAGAACTCTGGATCAGGAAATCCAAGGAATAGGCCTAGAAGACCTCTAGTAAGGCAACCAAATGCTCAAAGATATCCATCCTTCAATGGATACTGCCACAATTGCAATAACTTTGGTCATAAAGCAAATCAGTGCAAAAGAAGAATGAATTAGACTAACTCATCCTTCTCTGGACAGTGTTTTAATTGCAAAAGGTATGGTCACAAATCTCATGAGTGTAGAAATATGCAAACGAACAATTTATTCAATGGTAGATGCTTTGCATGCAATTGAATGGGACATATGGCTAATCAGTGTAGATCAAGAGGATATCAGTCAAATATGCAAAGAAATGTTATTTGCTACAATTGCAATAGATTCGGTCATATTGCCAAATTCTGTAGGAGTAAGAATCAAGACAAAAAGGGTCTGGTGCATCATAATCAAAACTAAGACAAAGGAAAAGGAAAAGTGAATGCGGATGAAATTCAAAAAGAGATGAACAAGATTTGGGTGAAGAGGAGTATAGAAAATGTTGAGGATGGATCCGTACCAGAATCTAGTGCTGATATTCCCTCCAGAAACTAAATAGATGAGCTCTAGCTCAGGGGGAGTCACAAAAGAAAACAAGTTCCCCCAGCCAGTCAATTAGTGCCTAAAATTGGCACACAGAAAGTTGCGGATTAAACAGTTCTTAGAGAAACATCTAAATAAGCCTTGGTAAAGATATGGAAGATCTGCAAGAAATTTAGAAGAGGTTAATCTTCCAAGATTGATCTGGTTTAACAGTCATCTGGTAAGAATAGGATTTTCATAGTTAGATCTGGTATGATTCAAATTTGAGGTATCTTGATCTGCGGATAAATGGAATGATTGAGAAAGGTAGATACATTGCTAAATATTCACCAAGAATAACTCTAAGTGCATCTCAGTGATCTGAAAAAATCTCTCAGGACAAGGAGCAACTGGAATAACTTAAGTTGTGCATTTATTACAATGTGCAATTAGGGTTTGCGTAGAAATAAAAGGGTTCTTTTGTTCATCATTTGTACATTTGCATTCAAGAAGAAGAGAAAAGGAGCTCTGCAACAAAATTGTCTCAAGCCTCTCAAAGATCAATTGCAGAAGTCGATTCTTCCAACACTTCGATCTAGTTCATATCGTAAACCCTAGAAGCATAAAAGGTATTTTCTACTCTTGAAAACCTCTCTGAATCTTTTGAAAGATGGCTACTCCAAATTTTGTAAAGATTACTGATAGGTCATGCCCTAAATTCAAAAAACATCCCTATAAATCCCTAGAAGTTGATCCCCTAGGTGCATTTTCTGGCATTTTCATGGAGTTCTGCATGTAGAGGATGTTAGGGTTTACATACACGCAAACATTGAAAAATTTGGGGAATCTAAGCTAAGGGATATCTATCACAAGGAAATGACAGATGATTCATTTGAACTTAAACCCCAATACAAGGCCATCCAGGATAAGCATTTTAGACATTGCATTCATTTTCCCTATTTTGCTGAAGATGATTGGGTCCGGTATGTTCTGAGAAAAATGCATGACAACTTTATATGGTTGATGAATCCATTCAAGATAACCAAGGATGCAATTAGGGTGGTAACCGGATTGCACTCATCTGGTGGGTTACCTATTCTCAAATTGGTCAAAAACCAAACTGTGAGTCAGGCTACTGGATCAAAATTTGACAAGACAGCAATGACAATAGAAGATATCATTGATCCGGATATCAAGTTTGCCTCCATGATAATTCGTTACAAGATTTATCACTCCAACAGGGAAAATTCAGTACCTGGAACTGCAATTTACACTTCTTATCAGATGTTAAAAGAAAATGTTGACTATGATCTTTGTGAGCTTCTCTTGAACCAACTATTAGAGAATTTGTAGAAAATAAAGAAGGATAAAAAGAATTCATTCAAGTATGGTGGCTTGATACTTTACCTATTCTTCTACTATATGAATGAGCTACCTGAAACCAGTGGCTGGATATGGCAAAATGACAGACCTGTTGCCATACAAATTAGGGATTATATGTATGGGCTTGGAGATGCCAAGACATAAAATACAGCTATGTGGGGTTACTTCAAAAACTTCCAAAGCATGATGCAGGCCAAAGAAAGAATCCCCCAATCTTTGGTTGATAAATACAAGGATATAGTGTGTTTTATGATAGACACTGATCAATGTCTAATGGAGGTACTGGAACCAAGAATAGTATGGATCATGCCAATGGGGCATGAGGTTGATGAGAAAATCCTAGAACTGCATATCCAACATCTACTGAGTTAGCCCAAGGACCCTAAGGCAAAAAGGTTTGGAACCTACCAAGAGCTGAGTGTAAAAGTTCATGTTGAACTAAGACAGCCTGAGATCAAGAGAAAAGTGAGAAGGGAAGTAGAAGAATTCACCATGAGGCATGGAATATCAAAGGAGGTAGTTGATGCCAACAGAGAGAAGATGGAAAGGGAAAAGAAAGAAAGGCAAGAAACTGAGAAAGAAAGTGCTCTGGTGCAAGCCCCCACCCGGACCAGATCCTCCAAGAGCTCTGCACCTAACACCTCTAAGAGATAGAAAGCATCAAAACCGGAAGTCAAAACATCTGGAAAGGGAGAGAAGAGAACTAGCATCAAAATCAGAAGTCAAAACATCCGGAAAGGGAGAGAAGAGAACTAAGACAAAGGCTACAAGGTCTTACACTGGTCAAAAGGATGATGAAGAGACTGAGTCAGATGAGGAGGTCAAGTAAATGAAGAAGAAGAAGAAAGCATCTGGTGAACCCTCTACCGGTCATAACAAGGAAGAAGAGGCAGAAGAATTTGTTGAAAGGCCTACTCTCTGCATTGATGATATTATCAAATCAGTTACTGTGGATGGGAACTTGAAACCAATGACTAAATTTTAGGATGATTATAGTGAAACTGATTAGAAGATCCTGCAAGAAGGTACATTTAGGTATTTAAACATCTACAACAAAGAATTCATTGAAATTATATCTCTGATTCCTAAAAGTCTAGAAAAGGAACTTGAAATAAGAAAGAACAATGCCATGGCAAAAGACCTAGAAATCTGGGAGCAGATTGCTATCCAACTCTATCCCTCCATCACTCCAAAGCAAATAAACATGATCTTCAAAGAGTGCAAGGATTAGTTCTGGAGCAAAGATAGAATGAATAAGCTTATGCTTAGAGAGACTGATCAGGTGGCTAAAGAGACTTAAGTGATCCTCTGGAATGCCTATAAAAGATTCAATATTCCTGTTATAGAGGACTTAGGTGATGAACCCTTTGCCATGGATGACAAAGGAGAATCTACTGAGACAACTGCAGAAGAGACAAAGGAGACAAGTAAAGAGAAAGCTAAGGACTTAGATTCCTCTATTCTGGAAGAGGAAGTTCATGAAAAAGTAAACATCTCTCTTCTGGATTCCCCAGTAGACTCCGGATCTAAAGGAGAAGAAAGGACAGAAGAGAAAATTAGTCAAGGAGAAGTGAAGGGAAGAAAAGAAGGTCAAACAGAGAAGACCACAAGTGACAGTGCTGAGGCCACAGAAGGAAAGGAAACTCTGTCTCTGGCAAGAGACACTACAGAAGCTGTTAAGGACTTCCTAACAAAAGAAATGATGGAATTGGATGAACTGGAGCTACTTCAAGGACCATTCAATTTTGATTCCCTCTCCCTAGTTCAAACTATGAAGATAGCATCCTTTGCTCAAGCAAAGGCAAAAGAAAACTTTTGAAGTCTCACATGGAAGACTGTGAGCTAATAGAAATTGCATCTGGTGCATTGGAGAAAATCATGCCATCCTTCTAGAAGGATCTTTCGGCCTCTTCATCCGGTAACTTAAAATCTCTTGTTAATTCAATTAGCACACATTTTGATTCTTTCGAGAAGTCAGCTGAAGATAAAGTCTGGAAAGAGTTTTTGGGAAAGAGATTCTCTGAAGTACAAGGGCTAATAACAAATGATAGGAGAACTATGGATATTGGGATAAAGAGCTTAGAAAATGCTCTTAAAGATGGTGGAGAAATATATAAATTTTGTTTATCCTAGTCTAAAGTGACAAAGGATATTGAGAAGAAAGTGAAAGAACAAAAGGGTAAACTGTCAAGTTTATCTCAAAGTTTTGATCCTCTCACCTCTTCCATAGTAAATCAAGAGTGTCAGACTATTGCAGTCACAAATGAAATAAAGAAGCTTGAGAAGGAGAAGAAAAATAGAATAAACAAGTTAAGTGAACTTAGAAGGATAATTATCCCTAAATTAGAGGCCATGCATGAGGCACTAACAGATGCTCAGACCACAGCCCGGACTAGTGATCTGACATATCTAAAGAGGGCAGAAGCTTTTGCATTCTTGTTGAGTGGTCACATCTCAATTTTAGATAGGATGAAGTAGAGTTGGGCAACAAATTTTGTCCAGTTGAAGACAACTTTTGCAAATATACTTCAGTATATGTAAGTATAATATGTATATATACTTATGCAGCTAAGTATAGTTGGAATTTTGGGAATTTTGGTATATGGATTCTACCCTTTGCCATTGATGTCAAAGGGGGAGTGAGGAGCAGTGAAAAATGAGGAATCTAGCTAAGGGGGAGCTCTAAAAAGTGTACATTAGAACAAAGCATCAGCCAAGGGGGAGTGTAGTATGACGCTTAGTCATTTTTCACTAAGTATTGCCATCAATGCCAAAGGGGGAGATTGTTAGCAAGAGACACTGTGTGGCTTCATGAATGTTGTCATTGATGGCAACAAAGTCCATCCCACACATCCGCAGGACATGGTGTGTCTATACTGGAAGTCAGATTGAAGAGTATTTTGGTCCAGTGACCAAGAACAGAGCATGCAACAAGGTCCAACAATCAAGTCCGGATCTCTCAGAGGAAGTATCTCAGTAAAGTGCGGACTTGGGGAAGTCAAGAGGAGTACCATGACTAATATATTCCAGAGATTGAGCCTTCGGTGATGTAAGAGTGAAAAGATATGAACACCTAAGTGTTGGGTTCCTGTTTGGCAGAGTAGACTGAGGAAGAACTGACCGACAGAGCTTCAGACCTTAATCCAGATGAGATATTGATGGTAATCAAGTTTCTTAAGGGATCATTCATGATTGGACAACATGATTGATGACTTCTCTAAGCATTTCTTTGATACACATCACTTGGTAAGCAAGGATTCAACCGACAGACCAGAGTTTGGGAAAGTATTGAGTATTCTGGATGCCGACTAGAAAGATGTTGAAATCCTTTGTACGGATATATATACCAGATGGATTTTGATGAGAAGGTGTGTCTAGTGTGTTGTGTTGTGTGAAGAAAAGTAGAGAGAAGTGTGGAAGCAGGCATACAGGTCCGGAATGTGATAAAACAGCAGCACTAAGAAGAATAAGAATGAAGTGTAGTAGATTAGTGTATTGAGCCTAACAGGAACTAAACCTCAGCATATGTGGATGCTTCTCATCAGTTCAAGTACCTAGTTACTTTTTATATTCCTTGTAGACAATGAGTCTCTTGTAGGCAGTGAGCCTCTTATGAGCAGTGTGCTCGGGTAGTGAGCCCTAATTGGCAAGTGCCATTTTGTACTTCTATTCTTCTAATAGAGAATACAATCTTGGGTTAGTCACCCCATGGTTTTTCCCTTAATAGGGTTTTCCACATCAAAATAATTGTGTTGTGTATTGGTTTTGTTTCTGCTTTCATGGTTATGCATGCTTATTTTTTTTTATGCTACACTAGTTATTAAAGAAGAACAGAAAGTTAAATTAATTAAGATAACTGATTCACCCCCCTCTTAGTTATCAATAATTCCATGGGCAAAATATCACACAAAACCCTATCCTGATATTCTCCAATCTAAAAATCAACATATGCCTATTCATTTACCAAAAGTGATTGACTATCACTGACCCAAGATGCTTTGTAAGGGGTTTGATGTGGAATCCTTTCCAGTTTCAACTTATCCACCATTTCCTGAGATACCATATTGTATGTTGAACCAGAATCTATTACTACCTTGCATAGTTTACCTTAAGTTTTGCATTTGGTCCTAAAAAGTGCTCTCCTTTGTAGCATATCCTTGGATGTCTTCAAGATTGTTCTCCTTAGCATCAATGATTCTCCATCTTCAGTTGGGGCTGCACTTCCCATTGGAGAGTTAACACTTTCATCTACCTTCTCTTCTTGCACAAATTGAACCCTCTTGTCATTCTTCCTATCATCTCTTGATGATGAACCTTACCTTTCTGGACATTTGAACGTTGTATGACCAATTTGATTACAATGATAACACCTGCCAGTGAAAACATTAGAACATCTACCACCTCCAAATCTGCTTCTTGTGCCTTTCCATCCACCTCTAAAATCAGACTACTCCTGTCCTTTACCAGTCTCTTCTTGGTTCTCATTGACTTGTCTTGTTGTAGGGGCTGATCCTCTCCCCCTTATATTGCTGCCTCTTCCTCTCATAGACTTATCTTGTCTCCTTTTCATCTTTTCCTCAATCTTGATTGCCATTTGATAATAATCTTCTACACTCCTAGGGTTAGCCAAAACTAATTCATCCTATATGTTCAATCTCAAACCAGACAAGTATCTAGCAACCTTTTCAACCTCATTCTCATGATGACAAACCTCATACTCAATTTGTAAAACTCCTCAGTATATGCCTTCACATCCATTTCCTTTTGTCTTAAAATTTGAAGCTTCTTAAACATTTCAACTTCATAATCCTTAGGTAAAAATTTACCTTTGATCCTTGCTACCTTCTTGTCCCATGAAGAAATCTTTGACTTACTTCTCTTCCTTCTCTCTAATTGTAAATAATCCCACCATACTAAAGCATGACCTCCCAATTTGGTCTTCGCAATCTTTACCTTCTACTCCTCAGGAACTTCCTCATATTCAAAGTGATTATCTAATGCAGCAATCCAATCAAGTAACTCTTCATCATTCAAACTTCTAGTGTACTTTGGAACATCAATCTTTACCTTAGGTTTGTCATTCTGAACTGCCTTTAATAGTTTTGTAAACCTCTGATCTTCAGGATTCAAATCTTCATCTACATCTTCAAATTCTTCACCATCCTCTTCTTTTTCTGATTCACTGTCTTCCACTTCTCTCTTTTTGTTCATCTCCAAGGCTGCAAGCCTGGCTTGAAGTGCTTCTGCAAGCTCTTTCATCTTCCTCATCTCTTTAGCATGTTTTTCCTTCATCTCCTGGAACTCTCTGGCAATACCATTACCTTTCGGAGGCATCTTGTCAACCTCTCAATCCTTCTACTTCTACCTTCTCAGTGACAGAATCAACACACAACAGCATAGACCTTTTGCTGAGCTCTGATACCACTATGATGCAGAGCCAAACACCCTAGCCTACATTTCCCTTTGTATGTCTTCAACACTTGTATCTGCCACAAGATACATTACCCAATGTATGTTCAAAATATACATTTGTGATATACAATCACCATATACATTCGGTGTGACCTTCCTCGTCGGTGAGCACTTTGCATGTGCTCCTGATACACCGATAGAATTCAGTTGACCTGCGATCGTCAGTTTCCTTCACCGCTGTTGTCGGTCGCCTCTTTCATCCGATACAATGTATCTACGCAATGTATATGCTCAATATACATTCACAAGATGCATTCTCCACATACTTCATAGAACATGCATTAGAAAGATGCATTCAAAACATGCATACCAAATTGACCATTGACCAGTCATTGACCTCCTTGTATCTAACTCAATGTACATTCACAACATGCATTTCAAATATGCATTTGATGGGTTTGACCAAACTGTTGACTTCCTTGTATGCCGATCGGAAGCTTCAACTTTCTCTCTCCCTTGTATCTTAACTCAATGTACATTCATAGCATACAACCATGATAACCGTTTGTGAGATACACACAAATAGACAACTGTGGGATACATAGGAAATGAACCTGACATACACTAGTGATATATGCACAGAATGTATATTTGTAATGTATGTTCACTACATACAATCTTGACATACAATGATTCCTAATATGCTTTGCGACATACACACTCAATAGACCCTTGTGATATACACACAGAATGTATATCCAACATGCATTTGGGATATACACATGAAATGCATCTTTAGGAAGTCCACACAAATCTTTGTTGTTTTGAACCTCTACAAAATCTGTAACTTCACAGATCTATTTTTCCAACAACCACACAAATCTAATTTTTCACCAACCTAGCACATGAGGATGCTAGGATCTATCAATGCATTCTGTGTACAATCCTGCAAACATAAAACCAAATGAACAAAATGAAAACAAAACAAAAAACATTGTATAGCCATTCCACTGATTTCAAAGAAATCTAACCGGTGAAATGGGCTAAGAACCCATCTTGGCTTCAGAATAGAAAATTGATTACATAATGAATTCGAATGCCAAAAAGATGTACAACACAAAATTTTATTATGCCTTCCAGAATATGCACATACACAGATGCTCTATTTAAAACTGTAAACACTCTGATCAGATCTGAACTCAACTACAACTAATTACAACTATCTATCATGATCACAATTGATCTGATCTTGGGGTATTTATCTACTTACCCTCCGTAGTACTGAAGTGGCTCCAAGCGGCTGGGAGATCACAACTGATTAACAACCTCTAACTGTCTAACAACCTTTGGGATTATAGATTTGCCAAGTGTCCTTGGGACTTACTATTGAACCTAGATACAACCTGAATTAACATGCATTGGTCAAACAGACCTTATTACATTGAATGGTTAGCTTAGGACCTTATTGGAAACATCAAAATGAACTGTAAATAGTTAATGCCTTATGGAGGCCACCTTGTGTTAGGTGCTCCTGTACCAGTTAGGGTATGGTCAACGATAGCGTATCCTCACTAGTGGCGAATGTATCTTAGCCGAGGTCGCTACAGTTTCTCCTGAGGTCGATAACATCAACGAAGTAGGCCATCAAGACTCCTTTAGTGACTTTGATGATTTCTTTGAATCCTCCATAAGCACCATTTACACCATGACCACCTTACCCTCCCCATCCAAGGACCTACCCCTTGTATACCTAGATCTTATCGATTGGCACCAACGAGGACCTCTTGTCTTTGATGTAGCACAAAATGATGGGGGTCAGAGATCATTTCCCCCTAGGAGATCACAAAGCCAGCTACATAATGGAACTTGACACATCTGCCTACTTTAGTGAGACCACCCATGCTTCTAGTCACAAAAACATAAGAATAAAAATAACATCCCCTAGTGAAAACCACTCCGTGGCACTTTCAGATGAGAAAAAAGTAAAAATAAAGGATGTATCTTCTGGTGAAAACCTCCATGAGGCGCTAGAAGATGGAAGCATGGGCCTTCCCAGAATAGAGAAAGTATATCCTGACAGATCATCAATCCTGGTAGAGCCATCACAAGATATAAATCTTGGGAAAAAAGAAGAGCCAAAGGTCACTTTCAAAGCAGAATCCCTCACTACAACAAAACAAGAAAACTTCTTAGCATCCTTAAAAAATAGAAGCTACAAATTTGCATGGACCTATGCAGATATGTCAGGGCTTGATCCTTCCTTGGTTGTTCATCATCTTGCAGTATGTCCCGACGCCAAACTAGTAAAATAAAAGCTAAGAAAGATGAATCCTCAGGTGGCCCTCCTTGTTAAGGCAGAGCTAAAAAAACTCCTAGATGTGGGGTTCATCTGACCAATAGATTATCCAGAATTGGTCTCTAATCTAGTGTCTGTGGAAAAACCTGATGATTGCATCTGATGTTGCACTGACTTCTGAGATCTCAACAATGCATGCTCTAAGGATGACTTCCCCCTACCTAACATTGACATCATAGTGGACCTCACTGCAGGACATGAGATGCTATCACTAATGGATGGATTTTTAGGGTACAATCATATCAAAATTGTGGAAGAAGACCAGCATAAGACATCCTTCATCTTCCCATGGGGGACATACTATTGGGTAGTGACGCCATTCAGCCTAAAAAATGCAGGGGCTACTTATCAACGATCTATGACCATCATCTTCCATGATCTTTTCCACCACATCATGGAAGATTATGTGGACAACCTATTAGGGAAATCAAAGACAAGAGAGGAACACTTAGACCTACTAGCAAAGATCTTTGACAGGCTAGAGCAATATAATGTGTGGCTGAATCCAAAGAATTGTATTTTTGGGGTAACCTCAGGAAAGCTTTTGGGATACATAATCTTTAGAAGAGGAATTGAGGTGGATCCTACTAAAGTCAAAGCTATCACAGAGATGCCTCCTCCTAAGACACTAAAATAACTATGAAGTTTGCAAGGGAAGCTCCAATCCATCCGTCAGTTTATTGCTCAGCTTGCCGATAAGTGTCAACCTTTTCAGCACCTGCTTAGAAAGGATACAACTTTTGTCTGGGACAATCAGTGTCAGGCTACCTTCAACTAGTTAAAAGAGTATTTGGCTAATCCTCCTATTCTCACTCCACCAAGGCAAGGAGAGCCTCTCCTTTTATACATCTCATCAACTAAAACTGCAATAGGGGCCTTGTTGGCGCAACATGATGAACAAGGGAAGGAAAGAGCTATATATTATATTAGCCACACCTTTGTAACCTATGAGCTAAACTACACACCCATTGAACGAGCGTGTCTACCAATGGTCTTTACTTCACAAAAGTTAAGACACTACATGCTTAATCACAAAACTAAGCTCATCGCCAAGATTGATTCGCTAAAATATCTCCTAAATAGAGCTGCTCTTACTAGAAGAATGACAAAATGGGTCATGATCCTTAGTGAATTTGACATTGAATACACAAAGAGAAAGGAAATCAAAGGACAAGTCATTTCTGATCAACTAGCTGAAGCACCTATTTCCTTAGAACATCCTACACTCGCAGAGTTCCCTGATGAAGCCATATTGACAATAGCACCAACAGTAGAAACATGGAAAATGTATTTCGATGGGTCATATACACACAAAGGCTTAGGGCCAAGCATCTTGTTTGTTACCCCTCAAGGTGACACCATCCCTAAATCATTTAAAATTACCTTTCCATGCACAAATAATGTGGTAGAGTATGAGGCCCTCATCACAGGACTCCGAATGGAAATCAAGTGGAAAATTGAAAAGTTGATAGTATATGGTGAGTCCCAACTGGTCATCTGACATGTAAATAGTTAGTACAAAACTAAGGATGACAAACTCCTACCTTACAAGAAGATGGTCAATGACTTCAAAGACTATTTTGATGATATTCACTTTGAACAAATCCCAAGGCTCAACAACAAAGCTGCAGATGCCATGGCAACAATTGGATCCCTGGTTGATATGAAGAAAGATAGCAATAAGTGTGAGTTCCTGATCGAAGAGCTCCCCGTTCTAGCATATGATGTTCCCCAATCAGAGCTAGTGTGTGAAATCGTTGGTCCCTTATCCCCATGGTATCAAGAAACTTACATGTACCTCCACGATAACATCATTCCCCACAACTTATCCACCTTGCAATGAAAAACCTTTATCTACCGAGCCTCCCGCTTCCTCCTCATAGGAGAAACCCTATACAAAAGGAGTCTTGATGGAATGCTTTTCAAATGTTTAGACTCTTATGAAGTTGAAGTGGCCTTGTAAGAGGTACATGAAGGCATTTGTGGGGCACATTCAAGTGGGCCTACTCTAGCTAAGAAGATCCTAAGAACCAGGTACTACTAGCCAACCATGGAAGGAGATGCCTACCAGTTTGTAAAGAAGTGTCTGCCATGTCAATAGCATGGAGATCTCATTCATGCACCAGCATAAGAATTGCAGCCAATTACGATGCCATGTCCTTTCTCACAGTGGGGGCTTGACCTCGTAGGAAAAATCCATCCACCATCATCTAATGGCCATAAATTCATCATCACTACTACCAAATACTTCACTAAGTGGGTGGAAGCAATACCACTCACTTTCACTACTAGAACACAAATATCCAAGTTCATCCTCCATTACATCATATGTCATTATGGCAACCCCCATTCTATCATCACCGACAATGGAAAACCATTCAAGAACCAGGAAGTCCGCACCTTGTGCGAGAAATTCCAAATCCAACACCACTTCTCCACTCCATACTACCCTCAAGGTAATGCTCAAGCAGAAGCTTCAAACAAAACCATCCTTCGTATTCTGAAGAAGACAGTTAATGAAGCTAGCCGTGACTTGCACCTTCAGCTCAATCCCGCCCTATGGGCCTATCGCACAAGCATCCACACACCCACATGAGCCACTCCATATTCACTCATATTCAGATCCAAAGCTATCCTACCTATTGAGGTTGAGCTCCCATCCGTAAGAGTATCTTTGCAAAACATAATCATTGATGAGGAATACAGAGTCGCAAGGTTATATGAGCTAGAATTATTGGATGAGAAACATCTGGACACATTGAACCATTTGCAGGCTTACCAAAATCACCTTAGAAGAAGCTATCACAAGAAAATCAAGAACCAAAAATTTGAAGTAGGCGACCTAGTCCTTATGGAAAACCAGAAAAATTTGCAAGAGTGCCCTAAGAAAGGAAAGTTTGAGCCTAACTGTTTAGGGCCCTATGTCATCACTACTAGCTATGGATCAGAAACATATCAACTTGCAACACCTGAGGGACAACATCTGGATGAGCCTATGAACATTCTGCATCTAGAGAAATTCTACGCATAACCCATCGAGTATCCCAAATCAAAAAATAAAATAAAAATCAAGAAAAACCTGAGTGCAATAAAGACTTCCAATGGTGAAAATCACCTCGGTGATGCCTTGGATTGGTGCCATGGTGAAAACCTATTTTAGGCGCCATGCATAGCGGTCAGTTCTACCATCTAATAAGTCCTCTTTCTATCATGACACTCCATACCAAAAAACACCTTCCATGGCTTGGAATTCTAACACATTAATCACCCACCCTGTATCATCCCACCCAAGGCTAGTTCATGATACAGAGATCCTTGTAAGCTTCCTTCTGTACAGCTAAAATAAAAAAATCTAAAAACATTAGAAAATCAAAAAATCAAAAAACATTAGAAAATCAAAAAATCCAAAAACATTAGAAAATCAAAAAAAAATTCCAAAAATCCACTCTCATGACATTATCACGATTTCCAACATACTCACAATCACCCACAATCATCTCATCATCGATATCCATCTTAAACCATTCCCACATCATCAAGTCTTGCCAGAACTACATATTCATCTCACCCGCATCTTGAAAGTACCTTGATCCCGTGGACATAGGGTATGTAGGCAGTCTGGAATATGAAGGAAGTATCCAGTACTTAGGTACATAAGATGCACCCATCCAACCCGCTTGGATGATTTCTATCTATTGAGCTTGCTAGACCCAATAGATGATACACATGTTAAGCATATGCATGAAAACGTTACACCTCATGAAGAAATCATCAATCAACATACCAACTATAATCCAACACATGGCCTGACTGTACTTTTTCCCATCTTTCAAAAATTATCCAACAATATCCAGCTGATTCGTGTCCTAGGATATATCATTCCTACAATGGACAAAAATCTGTCATTTTATCATCACTTATCTTGGCAAGAGCATACAATAGCTATTTGTATCCTTTTGTTGGTCTTTTTGCTTATTGATTTTTATCTTCTTGTCTCACTCTAGGCTATCTCCACAAGCTACCTTGATCTCATCATATCATGGTCAATGGCAGACAAGACCTGGAGTAGACATGGTCATTATTTTTGTATGCCGTGCTTGTGGGTGGGTTTCATTACTCCAAGAATAGTATTCATATCTTGAAGCCTGGGTTAGTTCTAGCATGATGTGCCTCATTTTCATATATAGACATTAATACCCTATATGTACTATGAGCACTCATGGCTATGAGTCCCCTTCCTCAGCTAGGTAAGGTTATACTACCTTGGGCATGCAAGACATCAACCTATTGTTTGTGTGTCTAGTCCATGCAATTGTGGGAATACATCATCACCTTCTCATACCTTTGTGAAGTGTATCCTATATTGCTATAATAAACTAAGATATGCTCTCAATTAACTCTATGCAACTACTATTACTAGCTCAAATCATCTTCCTATCACTCATCCAACCATACCATCTGTGCCTAGATTTCTAACCCCCCTTATTCGACCCCCCCATCTATTCACATTCCACAATCTTCTAACTAACCCCACCTATCCTTCTTATTCCCACCTAACACATCCTGAACCAAAAACAAATCCCCCCTTAATGACATTGTGTACCATGACCTAACAATTCCCTTATCCCCCCATTGCCCTCCCTATACCTATCCCATGGGCCTCACCTATACCCTCTCCCCCTAACCTTATCACCTAGGGTTTGACATAAGCTAAATTGTATCATGACATATTTTCCCATCCCATCCCATTGCACTTGAATTTCATGTTAGATATATTATCATTCATTTCCATTTATCATTTTCATTTGTATTACATTTAGGTACATTTCCATCTTCATTTCCATTTACATGACATTATCATTTTACATAACCTATATCATTACATTTTGCATATACATGGAAGAAACATTGCATAAATCATATCTTAGGCATGGTATCCATAAAATGATGAACATTACATCATTATATAAACCATTCACATACATATATTTCTATTAGAAAGCCTAACATAACATGCATAGAAAACATTTAGATCATAGTCATTTACATACATAACAAAAAATAAACCAAATATCATATGCATTTATCATCATCCATAAGGCATTTGCATAACATTTAACATAAGCATCATCATAATCATATAAAAACATCACAAACACATGTAGGCCATCAAAATCATCATCTCATATATCATCATTGCAAAAATGTACATCACTCATATATACATAAAAAAAATGTCATGATAAAATGCCTCCAAGGGCCAAAATAATACAACATCATAGCACTGTCAACCCTGGGCTAATGAACCCTCCCTGACTGAGTAGGAGAACCCCTTGGAACCTGTGGTGGCTGTGGTGCCTATGGTGGCTATGTCACAACCTACCAAGGCAATGACTGAGCCACAGGCTGAATCAACCTCGATCTATGAGAACCAGACATCCCATATCGACTCTGCTGACTGAAGCTAGGAATCTGCTGCTCCTGAGGAACAACTGTGCAATAAGCTCCATAGTAATAATCTGCATGTGAGGCCTTTTGGGATGACCACCTCTGCTCCTCCATCAACTATCCCTATAGCTATATCAGCTAGCTCTGTAGCTATGTTGTCTGTGTTGTACTCCCTCCTGCCACTAATCCCTGTAATCTAGCCACCTCAGCCTGCAGCCCTAAAATTTGACTAGTCAAACTAGCCACCTGAGTCTCTACTACCTCACGAAGCCCTCTCTCTATCTCACTCTACTGTCAAACCTATAATCTATGCATGTAAAGCATTGCTCTATCCATCTCCATCCCCACCACCTCCATCTAAGGCTGTGGAAAGTCCTCAGAGCTGTGCTAAATCTTGATCCTGCCTCTACAAGGTGTCCTCATAGCTGGCTATCCGAGCACGGAGGGTAGCTACCTCTATCTCATCATCCTCCTCTCGGCCTCTCTATTGTGATATATGTCTCTCTATAGCAGTCTCATCTTCACCTCCTCTTGAACCCCCTGCACCTGGGCTCCCAAAGCCACTAACCCCAGTCCCTGCTATTGTCACAACCTGCTACTACCCTGTCGGCCTAATCTACTGCCCTGTAGGCCTCACCTGCTGACCTATAGACCTAGGAGGTGGTCCTACTGATCTCTGTCCTGACTGCACTGGCACTGATCCTCTCTATGCATGATGTTGTGGTGGTCCCCTAGGCGGTGGCATAAGTCCTCTCTATAGTGGCCCTCTCTGCAGTGGTGCCTATCCAATCCTCCCCCTCTGATCTCAGCCACCCTATCATCTGCCAACTCTACCTCTCCCAGGAGCTTGGCTCACCAAGCTACCTGCTCCTCCATCAGAGTTATCATCATCATCATCATCATCATCATCATCATCCTTTCCCTCATCCATAGTCATATTCGGCTCTGCCTCTAGATCTGTAAGCCAGATAGGCTGCCATACAACCCACCATCTATCATAATCAGGTGTGGTCCCTACATCCACAATGTCACTCTGCTAGTCCCACTGCTGTGGTTGTAATGCATCAAAATCAGTGATAGCTACTTGAGGTGCTTTCCATGGAGGCCATCTCTTGTCCCTATGTGTCCATCCAAATATGGCCATAACCTATGGAATGTCTTGCCGCAGGCCAAACTGCCTCATCACACGAGATGGAATGTATCTGTCTATAGTCTGATCCCCTTGCCCCATAATATACCGTGTCTAAATGGCATAGGGTAGATGATCATCCTCATCTGGCCACCTCTCGCATCTGATGTACGTCATATATACCACCCATGTCACATCATCTAGTAGTCTCCTCCAATACCTCAGCATACCTATATATGAGTACTGCAGTTGCCCTCGGTATCTTAACACATAAGCCTCAAAAGGTTGATGATGCAATGCTCCTACAAGATGTGTGATCAAAATATGCTCATAAGCCCAAATGTGTAGAAGAGTCACTCCCGCTGACAGTGCACTATCCAAATGATACACAACTGTGTGCATTCGTGATACAGTTGTGTGAGTATACAGGGACCCCATGCAAATACAGTCCCGTGAACAACCATCTCCTTGATCACCTCCCCCCAGCCAACTGAAAATCCCCATCCTCTCCTGTCAAGCATCGCCACTCAACCAATCAAGGCACAAAGAAAGAGAACCCAGCTCCACTCCCCAGCTTCAATAGTTTGATGATAACTCATGGCTCGATCCTCATCCACTAGCACAATCGCCTCTGGTGCAAAAGCCCTCTCTAATGCAGGTCCTCCTCTGCCCACATCATAAATCATTCATCTCTTGTATATCAGAACCTATAAGATCCGATACATGTCCTCTAGGGTGATAGTAATCTCACCCTTCGAAAACAAAAATGAGCATGTCTCTGGCCTAAATCTCTTAATCAACACTGTCATCAAGGCTCAGTGCTTCCGCACCATAGGCATCTTTGTAGGTGTCCGTAACCCTAATGCACTGAACTGCGCCTTCGTAGGTGCATCAAACTCTACCCATAGTGCTGTAAACTCAGGAACTTTCTACTCCCATGATGCCATGATGCCCCCATCAATCTGCATTTCATCACAAAATTTCCTTAAGCCTTAATCTCAAAAAAAGGCACTAATAAATCACCAAATAATGCTAAAATTACATTTAGCGCTACCCCCTTGCCAAATGGTGCCAACAGAAAAATTGGTGCCACAATTCCCTAAAAATCATGCCATTATTTCAAATAGCACTACTCTTTCTCTCATTTTGTGCCATTCCACAAATGGGTGCTAATCTGCCCAAAAATTGTGCTGATTTCCAAAATTGCGCTACCCTTACACTAGTTTTGTAACAAATTTCTAATTGGCGCTAACATGCCCTAAATTAACACTAATATAAACATTAGTGCTACTAACTCTGAAACATAGCGCTAGTTCCAAAAAATGTGCCATTTTACAAAATGGTGCTACCCAAACAAATAGTGCTATTTCTAAAAATAGCGCTAGCCTCCTTTCAAATAGCGCCATAGTACAAAATGGCTCTACCCTGCCTAAAATTCACACTAGCCACGTCTAAAATGGTGCTAATCACCCTAACCTACCCATTTTCCTGACACAAATACACCTAAAAAAGTGTGAAAAAATAAAAACACGAAGATGGGATCGACGACTCACCCGCTCGCCAGCCTCCTTCAATCACATGTAGGTCCGTACTCGCTCCACCGGGTGTGAGTATTGAGGGTAGAAAGGTGTGCTGCCACCTCCTACCATCTCTCTTGCTCTCTCTTTCTCTATTGGCTATGTGTGCAAATGAATCACCTTTGGGCCCACTTTTTACTATTTATAGCTAGCCATGTCACCCCCCTTCCATCTTTTTCTTCCCTAAGGAGAATATTAACTCCTTTTTCGCCTGTTCTTCTTCCTACTGACTTGTTTTTCCATCCTCTTCTCGTTTTTCACCTCCATTTTGTCCCTTTTGAGAGTTCATCCAATTTTTTAAAAATTTTTGCCTGATCTCTCAAGGGGCATCCCTCACCCATTTTATTCCTCCATGCAACTGGGGCAATTTTTTTCTTTGACCTGATGCCACTCCCTTGCTAGGTCCTGACGCCATGTCAAAGAGGGGCAAATGTAGACACCTAAAAATGTCTTCATCGTCAAAGTGACTCCTGACATCCCTAAGCATACCAATTTCCCTTCTAATTAATTAATTAAATTTTTATTTAATTAATTATCCCTTCATCACCTAATTTTTCATCAATTTACCCCTACAATTGGATTAATTTATTTAATTCAATAGTTCAACCTTACCCAATTAATTAAATAAATATGCAATATTTATTTGGTTAATTCCCCCCTTACTAAACCCAATTAATTAGTTAAATCGTATTTAACTATTTAATTCAGCCTATTAATTAACCTATCCCTACCCTAGGTGATTAAATACTCATTATTTAATACCTGATGCCACTCCCTTGCTAGGTCCTGACGCCATGTCAAAGAGGGGCAAATGTAGACACCTAAAAATGTCTTCATCGTCAAAGTGACTCCTGACATCCCTAAGCATACCAATTTCCCTTCTAATTAATTAATTAAATTTTTATTTAATTAATTATCCCTTCATCACCTAATTTTTCATCAATTTACCCCTACAATTGGATTAATTTATTTAATTCAATAGTTCAACCTTACCCAATTAATTAAATAAATATGCAATATTTATTTGGTTAATTCCCCCCTTACTAAACCCAATTAATTAGTTAAATCATATTTAACTATTTAATTCAGCCTATTAATTAACCTATCCCTACCCTAGGTGATTAAATACTCATTATTTAATTACCTACCCTAACCCACATCATCCTAGCCTTAAGATTAATTAAGTAAATCATTAATTAACTAATCTTATCCACCCATTAATCCATTTGCTAATTTATTCCAACCATATTAATTAGGCTAATCACCCTAACTAATTTGGTCAAACCTCCATTAACACTTCTCCCCACATCCCATGAATAAAAAATTGATTTCTATGCCAAATAAATTAATTTTTAATACACATTTGTCATAATCTCCATTAAATACCTCTTACACCCCTTACACATGTCATAACTCATTAATATCCACTCTTCCCTAAATGAATTTTAAATTCATTTTACTCTTCCCCATGTGTATTTTTAATTCACAAATAATCCATCTCACCCAACCTCATTTATGGACCCTTCTTCCCAAGATGAATTAAAAATTCATCTTTATTCTCATCCCTTCATTTTTTAAGATTGAATCTAGGCCCTCCACATTATCTTCATCCTCCACCATTGATCTCTCAAATCAATCCCCACCCTTGGATCAAAATCTCTCCAAAAATCTTATAAATACACTATCTCTCAAGTCATTTTTTATCCACAATTTGAGTAGTGTTATTATGCTAAAATCTTGAGCTAGTTTAAGTGTGAGTTGCATTAGTTTGAGAGAATTTCACATCTCATTTGAGCATCTAGGGTATATATAGGAGCATTGGGTGCAAGCTCCTCCACCCTTCTTGGATTAGGTCTTCACATTGAGGTATAAATCTTTGTTTTGAATGCATTTGATTTATGTTTTTACCTCGATTTGGATTCACTAATCACACCTCCAACTTGAGAATAGCCCTTACACACCAATCTTACTTTTTCCTCACAACTTCACCATCTTCACTCAGCTTGTTCCAGAATACCCACTTTGTTCCTATAACATTCTTATTTGCGGGTCTGGGAACCAATTCCCATGTCTGATTCTTCTCTATCTGATTAAGTTCTTCTTCCATTACCTTTATCCATCTATCATCTTTGCTAGCAGTAGCAAAGGTTTTGGGTTCTACCTTTGATAATAAACACAAATTTACTTGCTCATATACTTTTGCAAGACTTCTACTAGTCAACACACCTTTATTCTTGTCCCTAATGATCTGATATACTGAATGGTTCTTCTAAACATACTTTGCTTAAGTCTTGGGTATCTACTCTGGTTCTTGTTCCTTTTCATCTTTCTCTTCTTCTTCTTCTTCTTCTTCTTCAAGGCATGGAAAAAGATCAGATCTAGATTCCTCTGGTTCTTGTGAGATCTGATACAAATCTTCATCTACTTTGACATGTGTGCTTTCAATCATCTTCCCCAATCTCTTGTTGTAACATCTATAGGCCTTGCTTATGGTGGAGTAACAAAGAAAAACCCCTTCATCACTTTTTGAATCAAACTTTCCTAGATCTTCTTCATCTCTTCTGATATAGCATTTTCTACCAAAGATCCTAAAGTATCTAATAGTGGGAGATCTTCCATACAATAGCTCATAAGGGGTATTAGTGCTATTGACCCTCAAGTGTACTCTGTTAGTCAGATAGACAGCAGTGTGAACTACTTCCTTCTAGCACGTGTTAGGCATATCTACATCCTTCAACGTTGCCCTAGCCATTTCTTGCACAGTCCTGTTCTTCCTTTCTACTACCCCATTCTGTTCTAGGGTCCTAGAATAGACAGATGTCTCCTACTACCATGATCTTCACAAAACCTTTCAAATTCATTTGAGATAAGCTCACCTCCTCTATCATACCTTAAGCATTTGATCTTAGCATCCATTTCATTATCAACTATAGCTTTGAAAATCTTAAACTTATCAAATTCTTCTGATTCCTCTTTTAAGAAAGTAACCCAAGTCATCCTAGAATAATCATAAATAAGCAACATGAAATACCTTTCTCCTTGTTGACTCTTTATCCTTGTAGGACCACAAAGGTCAATATGAATCAACTCCAATGGCTTTGAAGAAGAATACGTTTTGCTCTTGAAATTTGTTTTTGTCTTCCTTTCCATTTGGCATTCCTTGCATAATGTGTTTGCAGGTTTTGTTATCTTAGGGGTATGTGCAGGATCATTGTGGGCCAAAGAGTGGCAATGGAAAAAAAAATCGCATCTTTACTTAGCCAAATTCACGAATTGGCCAACTTTGACTTTCATAGGCATGTTAAAAATATCTGTTTTGTGGTAAAAACATCCATTTTTATAGTTTCAGGAAACAGATATCTATTTATGGAAAACATATATCCATTTTGTGGGTCCCAAAACTGATATCCATTTTCCAAAAATAGATATCTATTTCCTAGAGCTATACAAATGGTTTTTTTTAATTCTTTTCATTAGTTTATGCTTATAATTACAATTCAACTTGCTAATTTCTATTGTTACATGGTTAACATCTTTTCAACTAATCAACAAAGTTGCATCTCTTTAAAATTTGAACCTCTCTCTCTCTCTAGTAATCCCTAGTGAGTCTTGTTTGCAATGTGTGAGATGCACTAAGAAAACCTTAGGCTTGATGTTGAATTGGTAGTGGTTGGTAAAGCTATGCATGAGATCTAAATTGAATTCATAGAACCAAGTAGTAATGTGTCAAACCATACAAGGGCATATTATATCAATGTGGAGGGAAAATTCTTAGCAAGGACATAATCATCAATGGTGACAATTATGGCTTGGACAAAGAAGTGTCTCATATGTGCAATGAGATCACCTTGGACATTATATTATCAAATTTAAGCAAGACCATTTTATGAGGAGATGGTTGTAAGATGATGTCAATTGATAGTGGTGATTTAATCCATCCTATTGACGAGGAAGGAGGAGGGTTAAGGTCTTCTAATTGCACTTACAACACCTTGATTTTTGTATAGATATAATTATAATTGGGAGTATGTGTTAGATAAATGTCACATGATGGAGGGATGGTGTCGAGATGTGTGATGATTGTTGTGGCAATGTTATGGTCTAATGTGTTATGAAAATGAGGTGGCATGGGTAGTGGGCTATCAATGTTGGGAAAGGGTTAGGGAGGATGTAATGGAGGTAGGGATGTGTGTCATGGTATGATGTCTCAAGGAATGGGAAGAAAGGATGGTGATTCATAGGATAATATGAAGAATGATGGTAGAGTGAATTGGCATTGTGGTAACTGTAGCATATCATGTGGTGAATCATGCATTAATATAGGTTGTGGAGTGAGAAAAAGGTGGTATGGGTATGGTTGAATTGAGTAATGAGGTGATTTTATTGGTGATGACCTAGGTGAAGTGATGGGTAAGGTGTCTTATGTGGGATTGCTATAAAATGTGATTGGTAATGGTGGGGATAGATAAATGTCATCTTCTAAGGGTTCAAAGGTGAGGAAAGTGTAAGATGGAGATATGGGATAATCCATGGTTTAATGATTATTCAAGGGAGACTCCTTAAAAATAATTATCAACGATGGTGTTGATAGGGGGAATGGAGTCTATGAATGTAGGTGTGGGAATATGAGCTATGACATTGGGATTGTATTGTATGAATAATGGAAAGTAGGAGAACCTGTCTAGTGATGGAAGGAGCCACATGATCAAATGATGTTTGGGGAAGGGCATTTCTTAGGAAAGTAAAGGTTTGGGTGAGGGTCTAGGTTTTGGTGGAGAAGAATTTATGGAAAATTTGGAGGTCATTAAAATTGATAGGAATAGAAGAAGTACAAGACATGGCTAAGGATAAATGGTAGGATCAAAATAGGATAACTAGGACTATGATGATGAAGATGGAAAGAAAAGTCAACAATAATAGTAGGATATAGGGATAGGATTAGAAAAAAAGAGTACTACAACTAGAAAGAGGAAAGTGAGGACATAATGCAAAGTTAACATGGCATGAACTCTCTTAGAAGGCTAAGCATGGACTATAAGAAGATTTAACTGGTTGGATTAGTTAGGCTCACCAATTTAAAGAACCTTAAAGGTTAACCTTAATTAGGTAAGGTTATTTTTTAGTGTGGTTGTTTGTGCAACAATGTGTAAATTAATGTTACCTAAGGATAAATCTAACTATACTAATGTTTTAATAACCATGAGAGCTAGGACTAACAATTAGACTAAAAGCTTGACAAACAATATGACTTGGACACATGTAGGACTTGGAAAATGGAAAAGAATAAGTATTAAATGTGGAAAACAATGAAAAAGTGGTATTAGTTGTACCTATGTAGAGAAGTGGTCTTTATGAAATATGCTTAGAATTATGCTCTATGTCTATTTGTGAAGTTTGGAGGTGACTGGACCTAAAGGATATGACCACCATATGTAAAATAGCCTACCTAATGGGTATGTGCATGGAGAGAGAGAGAGAGAGAGAGAGAGAGAGAGAGAGAGAGAGAGAGAGAGAGAGAGAGAGAGAGAGAGAGAGAGAGGATATATCTAGATGGAGAGATATAAATATAGAGGGGTAGAGATAGAAAGAGAGGATTGAGAGAGAGAGTCCTAGTTTTCTTGTTTTCATTTCCTTCATTCATAAGGCAGAGGGAGAGATAGAGGGGAGAGATAGGGAGATATAGGAATGATAGGGGGCAAGAGGCAAGAGAGAGAGATAGGGAGAGATATCTAGGTAGAGAGAGATAGAGAGGAGACAGATAGGGAGAGATAGAGGAGATAGAGGGGAGAGATAGGGAGATAGAGAGTGAGCGAGATGTTCAGAGAGATAGGGAGATAGAGGAATGATAGGGGAGAGAGAGGCCAGAGATAGGGATAGAAAGATAGGTAGAGAGAGAGGAGATAGATTGGGAGAGATAGAGGAGATAGAGGGAGAGATAGGGAGATAGAGAGTGCTCGTGAGATGTCCAGAGAGATAGGGAGAGAGATTAAGAAGTGGAGGGATGATAGAGAGAGGGAGATAAGGGAGAGATACCTGGAGATAGAGGTTTAGGGTTACTTAGGTTTAGGGTTTAGGGGTTATGGGTTAGGAATTAGGGGCATTATTTAGGGTTGAGGGATTTAGAGAGGGAGAGAGACTTCTTTTGACATGCAACCATAAACCCTAAATAATGCCCCTAAACCCTAAACCCTAAACCTAAGCAACCCTAGAAACCTCTAAACCTTAAATAATGCCCCTAAACCCTAAACCCTAACCCATAATCCCTAAACCATAAACCCTAAATAATGCCCCTAAGACCTAAACCCTAACCCCTAAACCTGAGAAACCCTAAACCTAAGCAACCCTAGAAACCTCTAACCCTAGAAACCTCTAAACCTTAAATAATGCCCCTAAACCCTAAACCCTAACCCATAATCCCTAAACCATAAACCCTAAATAATGCCCCTAAGACCTAAACCCTAACCCCTAAACCTGAGAAACCCTAAACCCTTAAATCCTAAACCACAAACCCCTAAACCTGAGAAACCCTAAAGGCTTAAATCCTAAACCGCAAACCCCTAAACCCTAAACACTAAACCCAAGTAACCCTAAACCTCTATCTCCATATCTCCATATCTCCCTGTCTCTATCATTCCTCTACCTCTCAATCTCTCTCCCTATGTCTCTAGCCATGTCCCTCATTCTCCATATCCCTATCTCTCCCTATGTCTCTGGCCATGTCCCTCACTCTCTATATCTCCCTATTGGTCCTCTCTCTAAACACTAAACCCTAAACGTCTAAACCTTAACCCCTAAACCATAAACCCTAAACCCTAAATAATGCCCCTAAACCTTAACCCCTAAAACTTAATCCATAACCCCTAAACCCTAAACCCTAAACCCAAGCAACCCTAAACCCCTATCAACTTATCTCTCCCTTATCTCCCTATCTCTATCATCCCTCTACCTCTCAATCCTTCTCCCTATTTCTCTAGACATCTCACTCACTCTCTATCTCCCTATCTCTCCCCTTTGTCTCCTCTATCTCTCCCTATCTATCTCCTCTCTCTCTCTCTCTATCTAGCTATCTCCAAACTCGAGCAACCCTAATCCCCTAACTCTAAACCTCTATCTCCCTATCTCTCCCCTATCTCCCTATCTCTATCATCCCTCTACCTCTCAATCTCTCTCCCTATGTCCATGGCCATGTGTCTCACTCTCTATCTCCCTATCTCTCTCCTCAGTCTCCTCTATATCTCCCTATCACTCCTCTCTCTATAAACCCTAAACCTCTATACTTGAACCCGTAACCACTAAACAATAAACTGTAAACCCTAACCCCTAACCCCTAAACTTGAGAAACCCTAAACCCAAGCAACCCTAAACCTCTATCTCCCTATCTCTCCCTATCTCCCTATCTCTATCATCTCTCTACTTCTCAATATCTCTCTATGTCTCTAGACATTTCTCTCACTCTTTATCTCCCTATCTCTCCCCTCTATATCCACTATCTCTCCCAATCTCTATTAGTCATCTCTCTCTATCTCTCTTTAAACGCTAAACCCCAAACACAAGCAACCCTAAATAATTCCCCTAAACCCTAAACTTGAGAAATGCTAAACTCGTAAACCCTAAATAATACCCCTAACCCTTAGGAACTCTCTCTCTCTCCCTCTCTCTCCCCCCTATCACCCTATCTCTCCCCTCCATCTCCACCCACTCTTCCTCTTTTTCTCTATCCACCTCCCTTATCAACAAAGCAAACAGAAACAAGAAAATTAGGACATGAAAAGAGAGATAAGGATATAAATTGGCAAGATGAAATGGAAACAAGATAAAACTAAAGTTCATTGGATGGAAAAATGATGAGAGAAGAGGTGGAAAATAGTAAAATAGAGAAAAACTTGGTGGGATCTATGGGGAGATTGGAAAGGAAAAGGAAAATTAGGAAAGCTAGGAAAAGGATTTAACTAGGAGAGAGAGAGAGAGAGAGAGAGAGAGAGAGAGAGAGAGAGAGAGAGAGAGAGAGAGAGAGAGAGAGAGAGAGAGAGAGAGAGAGAGAGAGAGAGAGAGAGAGAGAGAGAGAGAGAGAGAGAGAGAGAGAGAGAGAGTCCTCATTTTCTTGTTCATTTACTTCAGATCGATAAGGGAGAGGGAGAGATATAAAGGAGAGATATAAGGAATGATACGGGGAGAGAGGCAAGAGATAGAGAGATAGGGAGAGATAGATAGGTAGAGAGATAGAGAGGAGATAGATAGGGAGAGATAGAGGAGACAAAGGGGAGAGATAGACAGATAGAGAGTGAGAGAGATGTCTAGATAGATAGGGAGATAGAGGAATGATAGGGGAGAGAGAGGCAAGAGATAGGAAGAGATAGATAGGTAGAGAGAGAGAGAGGAGATACATTGGGAGAGATAGAGGAGACAGAGGGAGAGATAGGGAGATAGAGAGTGAGTTAGATGTCTATAGAGATAGGGAGAGATATTGAGAGGTAGAGGGACAATAGAGAGAGGGAGATAAGGGAGAGATAGGGAGATAGAGGTTTAGGGTTTCTCAAGTTTAGGGTTGAGGAGTTATGGGTTATGGGTTAGGGATTAGGGGAATTATTTAGGGTTGAGGGATATAAAGAGAGAGAGACTTCTTTTGACATGCAACTGTAAACCCTAAATATTGCCCTAAACCCTAAACCTGAGAAACCCTAAACCTCTAAACCTTAAATAATGCCCCTAAACCCTAAACCCTAACCCCTAACCCCTAAACCATCAACCCTAAATAATGCCCCTAAGCCCTAACCCCTAAACCCTAAACCTAAGAAACCCTAAATCCCTAAATCCTAAACCCCAAACTGCTAAACACTAAACACTAAACCTAAGCAACCCTAAACCTCTATCTCCCTATCTCCCTATCTCTATCATTCCTCTACATCTCAATCTCTCTCCCTATGTCTCTGGCCATGTCCCTCACTCTCTATATCTCCCTATTGGTCCTCTCTCTCTACACACTAAACCCTGAACCTCTAAACCTTAACCCCTAAACCCTAAATAATGCCCCTAAACCTTAACCCCTAACCCCTAAACCCTAAACCTGAGAAACCCTAAACCCATATATCCCTATCTCTCCCTTATCTCCCTATCTCTATCATCCCTCTACCTCTCAATCCTTTTCCCTATCTCTCTAGACATCTTGCTAACTCTCTATCTCCCTATCTCTCCCCTTTGTCTCCTCTATCTCTCCCTATCTGTCTCCTCTCTCTCTCTCTATCTAGCTATCTCCAAACCTGAGAAACCCTAAACCCCTAAACCCTAAATCCAAGAAACTCTAAACCTCTATCTCCCTATCTCTCCCCTATCTCCCTATCTCTATCATCCCTCTACCTCTCAATCTCTCTCCCTATGTCCCTGGCCATGTGCCTCACTCTCTATCTCCCTATCTCTCTCCTTAATCTCCTCTATATCTCCCTATCATTCCTCTCTCTCTATAAACCCTAAACCATAAACCATAAACCTCTAAACCTGAACCCCTAACCCCTAAAAAATAAACCCTAAACCCTAAATAATACCCATAAACCCTAACCCCTAACCCCTAAACCCAAGAAAACCTAAACCCCTAAACCCTAAACCCCAAACCCCCAACCCCTAAACTCTAAACCTTAAACCCAAGTAATCCTAAACATATATCTCCCTATCTCTCCCCTATCTCCCTATTGCCTTTGTCCCTCTACCTCTCAAGCTCTCTCCCTATGTCTCTATCCATGTCCCTCACTCGTTATCTCCCTATCTCTCCCCTCGATCTCCTCTATATCTCCCTATTGGTCGTTTATCTCTTTCTAAACCCTAAACTCTAAACCTCTAAACATTAACCCCTAACCCAAAAACCATAAACCCTAAACCCTAAATAATACGCCTAAACCCAAGCAACCCTAAACCTCTATCTCCCTATCTCTCCCTATCTCCCCATCTCTATCATCTCTCTACCTCTCAATCTCTCTCTCTATGTATCTGGACATGTCTCTCACACTGTATTTCTCTATCTCTCCCCTTTGTCTCCTCTATCTATCCCAATCTCTATAAATCACCTCTCTTTATCTCTCTTTAAACCTTAAACCCTAAACCCCTAAACCCTAAACTTGAGCAACTCTAAACCCCTAAACCCTAAACTTGATCAATGCTAAACTCATAAACCCTAAACAATGCCCCTAAACCCTAACCCCAAGCAACCCTCTCTCTGTGTCTCTCATAGTCTCTCTCTCCCAAAACCCTAAATAATGCCTCTAAATCCTAACCCCTAACTCCTAAACCCTAAACCTGAGAAACCCTAAACCTCTATCTCCCTATCTCTCCTTTATCTCCCTATCTCTATTGTACCTCTACCTCTCAACCCTTCTCCCTATCTCTCTAGACATCTCACTCACTCTATCTCCCTATCTCTTCCCTCTGTCTCCTCTATCTCTCCATATCTATCTTCTCTCTATCTATCTAGTTATCTAGTTATCTCTCTATCTCTTGCCTCTCTCTCCCCTATCATTCCTCTATCTCCCTATCTCTCCCTCTCCCTTATCAATGAAGGAAATGAAAACAAGAAAGCTAGGAATCTCTCTCTCTCTCTCTCTCTCTCTCTCTCTCTCTCTCTCTCTCTCTCTCTCTCTCTCTCTCTCCCCTAGGGAAATTGGAAAGGAAAAGGAAAAGTAGGAAAGCTAGGAAAAGGATTTAACTAGGAGTTAGATAGGTCAAATAGAGAGAGAAAGAGAGAGAGAGAGAAACATATAGGGAGAGAGGGAGAGATAGGGAGAGGGGAGATGGAGAGTTCCTGAGTTTATATGGAAACTATTGAACAATGATAAAATGTAATGTGGTAGGATGTGGTGAGTTTTAGATGTTGCAATATAGCATGGAGATATGTCTACATGTGATGATGCTATGGAAATTCAACCATGACTCATTTGAAGAAGTACTCACAACTACATATTTAATTGTGCTAGTAGAAGCATAAATAATAAAGCAGGTGCACTTGTAGCAGTGTTGAAGTTCATGTGGAACAATCTAGAGGCTTGTTTATGTTAAGAGAATGTTCTACAATACTACAAGTTGAAATAATTGGTTAGATGGTTGTATGTGTTACCACAAGCTTATAGTTGATAGTGGTGGTTATATAAGGAGACATGAATACATTGACTATAGTTAGTAATAAACTATTGATAGTTAGTAACAAACTAAAAAATAATGCTATATTCATTGTATTTATAAATAATAAATATAAATACTATCAATTTTAATATTATTATAATTATAATAATTATAACATAATATATTAATTTATATAATATATTTATTTTAATTAGCAAGATATATTATATAAATATAAATATTTAAATAATCATAAATATATAAAACTAATATATATATATATAAATATCTATATATTATAATCAATATATATAATGATACTTAAATAAGACAAAGGAATAAGGTAAAGCAAAACAGATATCCATTTTGCAAAATAGATATCTGTTTTGCAAAACATAAAAAAGGGAAAATGATATTTTACCAAAGCAAAATGGATATCCATTAATAACGGATATCTGTTTTACTTCACTTTTGCCTTGTATGTAGGCTTGGGACTGTCATAGTTGACTTTCCATCAATTCTAATGTTTTTGCAGGTTTCACTCTCTTCTTTGAACTTTACCCTTCGTGTTGGGTGCTGCCACAATAATGGGTTACACTTTTTGGGACATTTTGATTTTTGCTGAAATCACATATTTTTAGAAAATATAATGATTTAAGCCTTGAAAGGTTCCATTTAAAGGATTTTAATTGAAGAGGGTTTGATCAAACCCCATTAGATTCAAACCCCCTTGGATAGAACCCCGCTATTTTTAAACCATACCTATAATGGAGTCTCCTCTACACCTATCAAAATGCTGATAAAAACCCACTTTTGATTTACCTTTTGGGGGATCAAATGAATTCATTTAAAATTTATGTTTTGTAAGTATGTAGTCCTTATTATAAGCTTCCCAAAAAGTATAATTTTAAATATATTTAATTTGATTATTATATTTATTTTTTATTTCTTGTGAATTTAGGTGTTTCACCGAACATCAAGTTCTATGTTCTACACACATGGAAAATTAGTAAATTAGTGAAAAACAATTCTGAAAAATATCTATGCCTATGTCTAAATTATAATTGGTTTGACTTCAAAACTTAATTGAAAAATAAAATATTCAACAAAACATTATGAAACCAAACACATGCCCTATATATCCGTGTTACCAATCTAAATTCAAAAGAATCAAAATTTTATCCTTTGAAGAAAAAAAGTTATGTGCTACAGAATACACATCACTTTAAAAAATGTTGTTTACTATTAAAAACTAGTTATCAAAGGAGACACAAAAAAATTACAATTTAACTCCAATTTTTTAAAAATATATATATTTAGAATCTACAAATAAAATCTCACAAATCACTAGTTTGCATCATCTTCAAATTCCTAACAGTTTAGCAATTATAGGTGTCAGAAAGTTAAGATTTAGTTCAAAATGTTGATTTCAATATCAAGTTTGGATAAAAAGTGTAACCCATTATTGTGGGATGACCCTGCTGACGACTTTTTTTATGCAAAATTGATAAAACGAAAAGGGTTTATAGAATAAATTGTCAGCTTTCTAAAAATAAAAGATTTATTTGGTTATCATTTTATTAAATAATTATTAATTATTTTCTATATAGTGTGTTTGAAATCCTGATGGACATACTGATTGAAAACACATCCATAACTTTGAAATTGTTTCACCTTTTTGAGATCTGAAAGTTGCGTCACACTCTATGCTTTTCTGACTATAGGTTAAAAAAATTAAATTCCATTTTTTTATCTAGTTAGGTTGGCTAGAAAATTACTTTTTAGTTTTTAAAAAAAGTTACAGCAAAAAAAAATCATAACTAATTATTTTATTGGAAAAAAATTGCAAAAAAATATGTGTCACATCCGGGCATGAGTCCTCTACTTATTTTGAAAGTTTCAAAAAAAAAAAATTCTCATAGTTAGGTTGGCTGGAATGACACCCACTTTTTATTTTTTTCTAAAAAATTTAATAGCTGTTCATTAGAATATTCATTTTTCACTAAGTAAATTTAGTTTTTTTAAAAAAGTAGCCCATAAACTAGATTCAATTCTCTACAAATTTCATTCTTACATCTTTTTCAAATTGTGTAGATAATCCATTCAAATTTTGACATGAACTTGATTAAGTCTGACTTTTTGTATTTTCATTGCCACTTAGAGGTATAGTTTGGCCCATCATGATCATGTACATACCCTTAGGCATGTCTCTCACTGCATGAATAGAGTCAATCCTTACCATGTTGTCAAAGTTGATGTGTCCCATTCTCTTGTGCCACATCCAACACTCGTTAGATTGAGCCAATAAGCATGTTCTTTCATTTATCTCCTTTAGATGATAAATATCTCAATATGTCTTGATACCTTCTACAACTAGTTTTCTGGTCCATGCCTTCCTGATTTCACATCCTTTGGCATGAAAGGTAAGATTGTATCCTTTACTACACATCTTACTGACACTGAGAACATTATGCTTTAGTCCTTTGACATAGAGAGCATCCTCAGTCCTATTCTTCCCATCAATAGTTATAGCACCCTTTCCACAGATTTGTGCTGACTCATCACCACCAAACTTAATAGCTCCACCATTCCACTTCTCAAGGTCGATAAACTTCTTCTTGTCACCAGTCATGTGGTTAGAGCAACCACTATCAATTACCCAGGTATTGGCTTCTTCTTTTGCATGAAAAGAAGTCCATACAACCATTGATTTTTCATTATGTTGATCATTCTGTAAGATATCAGACTTTTCACAATTACCAAAATCATCCAAGTTTTGTCACCAACATTCAAGACCATGAAAAGAGTTTCATCATTTGATTCATCATGATCCTCATCTTCCAAAGAACAAATGCTCTATGGAATACAAGATTCTTTTGAAATTGTCTCTCTTGTTACTACCTCTTGATACATTAAAAGGACATTTAGAAGCAAAGTGACCAATCTTCCCACAATTGAAACACTTGAAAGGTAAATTACCTTTGTGTTTGTCTTTTCCCTTCTCCAATCTTCTTATAAAGTTTGCCTCTACCTCATCAGGGTCATCATCTTGGTCTGCTGCTTCATCTTCTACCTTCTTACTTACTTTGAATGTTGCTTCCTTCTTTGGAACACCTTTGTCAAATTCTCTCATTTCAAAAGTTGTGAGAGAGCCAAACAATTGATCTACTATATATGTATCCAAATCCCAAGTCTCCTCAATAGCAGATACCTTATGACTATAAGATTTGGGAAGAGTTCTTAGAACCTTCTTCACAATTTTATCTTCTTTCACTTCACCACCAAGACCTGTGATGTCATTAACTATTTCATCCACTCAGAGCATATACCTAGCAATGTCTTCACCTTCTATCATCCTTAGGGTCTCAAATTTGCTTTTGAAGATTTGCACCTTGGCTTGCTTCACTCTACTATCTCCTTCATAAATGCTTTCAAGTTTCACCAAACATCCTTTGAAGATTTGCAACTCATTACCTTTAGAAGTTTTAAATCAGCCAGTCCACTCATGATAGTACTCTTTGCCTTGGCATTATTATCATACAACCTCATCTCATCAACATTCGTAGGCTCTGAACTAGGAGCATTGTAACCCATACACCAAACCCTAGAGAAAATAGATAGTTTTCCATCCTTAGCTTCCAAAAGGAATAATTTATTCCATCAAACATGGGTACCTTGTGAGATCCATTAGGAGCCATCCTGAACCTTCCTCAAGAATTTAGGCTTCTTCTGAGTCATTTGGCTCTGATACCAATTGTTGAACACACAAAGATACTGAGAGGTAGGGTGAATCAATATCTAAACAAACTTCAAATCCTCTAGAACAGATTAAAACTTAAGTATTATAGCATCAACATAAAAATTAAAGATCAACACAATGCACATCAATACATAACACAAGATATATGTGGAAAACCCAAGAAATAACAACTTTGTTTTAGGGCTACAACCTAAGGAAGCTACTACTCCCTGTTAACATTGTTTTAGGGCTACAACCTAAGGAAGCTACTACTCCCTATTAACATTGTTTTAGGGCTACAACCCAAGGAATCTACTACTACCTAAAGAATTTATTTTAGGATCACTCCCAAGGAAGCTACAACTCCCTGCAAACTTTGTTTTAGGGCTACAACCCAAGTAAGCAACTACTCCCTTAACTGAGAACAAACTCAGAGATGATTATAGTATGACAATCCTTCTACTATCTGAAAGCTAACATTAAAGCTCACACCTTTGATGATTGCAATTCTACTTCTTCTAATGATTGGATCAATTAGGCACTCTTCACTTCCCTCTTGTCACAAAAATGTCTTCAAGATGAATCAGGACAACCTCTAACACCTCTTCTCTTTCTCCTTCAGTTGCAAATCACAATGCATATGATATTCATATTTTTCTCTTCATTCTTTCATGTTTTCATTTTCATAATCATACCTCACATAGATCAACTAGGTTTACAATATATACATGACATTACATTGATTTCATTTACAAGTTAGCCGATACAACAAGAGTATTACATTTTACAAGTCAACTAGAGATCACATGAAACATGCATAGGACAAGCCCTATCATGAACAACACGCCACTCCAGAGGGAACCACATGCCTTGCGGATCCTAATACATGCTTAGTCCAATCCTAAACATCATTCACCACATCATTCTTCAAGAAATATCATCTCCACGCTACACAAATTTAATTTAGGTCACCCTTAAGGAAGAACACATGAAGCTTGTAGCAGAATAGTCATTTCAACTTGGCAGTACTCATGAGTGATTGAACATTGCTTGCTCTTATTCCAGATGAGTTGGAAGGACCTTGTAAGGGTTAGATGAAAGATAATATCAATTAAATGCAAATAAAGATTAAATAGAGGAATGAAAAATACACAGAAATACTAACAATGAGAGACAATTTTAATGTGGTTCACCCAAACTCGAGCTACATCCACCAATAGAGAGTCCACTATTATTATCCAGTAAATTGAACCAATTACAGCCAACACTCCTTGCAACTCAATACCACTACAAATTCTATAATACAATATCAACGAAAACACTAACCCTTAGCCATTTCTATCAAGACTTATGTTGGTTACAAAATAGGGTTTTTTTATGTTGGCCAATAGAAAAATAACTCTTGACACCTTTATAAAATAATAAAAAATTGTTTGAGGTTTCAGGGGCATTGCCCATTAACCCCGCCCTATATCGTGATAGGGAGCACACCAGGGGCACTGCCCCTTGACCCCGTCTTGGGGGTACTACCCCCAAACCCCTGTTAAATAATATGGGGGGAAATTGCGCCGATAAAAGTGGGGAAAATTTAACCTCCGAGTCTGATTAGGCTCCATATAACAACAATAGACAACATCTCCAAACATTCTTCGAACACCACACAACAACAACATTGTGGTGCATACCTTCAACATTCTTTAATCAGCTAGTTAGAGGCATAGCCAGGCAATATCATCATTCCAGATCTCAGCCAGTTTCGAAGAGAGCATAAAAACACCTTGTGGAGAAATTTGAGACAACACAAGATCATCAAGACTATCTTACATCAATTAATGTATCATTTTAAGACACAACAAGTTGGCTCACATCATCAGCATATGTCTTCAGAACAGCTAGGCATCTAGAACTATCTTTATCACAATTGTTATTTGAAAACTAAGCTTGCGGATCTCTAAAACACTTGAAACACATATGGATACACTTATACATTTCTATGAACATATCTTCAAAACTGCATAGCCATATCTATCATTGCAGAGGAATGCAGAGCATTCCAAATAGTCTTCATCATCACTTGATTCTGCCAGAGCACAGACCGGAACTCTATCTTTCGTAACTTTCACTACGGAGGAAATGATCTACAACTTTAGATTTAGCACCTTTACATCATACTAAATTTAACTTTTGAACCACATGACCATATCTTCAAATCCAAAGGAATGCGGAGCATTTTACCAGGTAGTCTTTCAGGCAATTTTCTACAGTGGAACCTTTCACTAACTTCCAGAGGCCAAAACCTTCATATAACAGCACATACATCCTTAAGAACAACATGAAGGATCATACAACATGACACAAGCCATCAACAACATATTTTCATCCCCAGCATAGCTTAATGTATCATCATTCATCTTAGTGCTTCTAATTCCCATCTTAATATTTCATCATTCATCTTTATGCTTCTAATTTCCATCTTAATACTTCATTAACTCCCATCTTAATATTTCATCATGAAATCATCTTTGCTAACCATAAGCATGCTCAAAACAACTTTACTTAATACTAATCAGGGCATGGCATCCAACCATGAACATCATGAAAATCACATACTCAAAATGACTTGACGTGATACTGATTAGGACATGACATCCAACCACAAACATCAAAAACATCACTATATCTCACTGCATCTTTATTACTACACTGATATATCATCATTACAAACTGAGGGCTGACTTCACTCTAAGTGTTGACATCAATGACAACACATATTTCCAACACCTCAATCCTTAGCTCTTAATCAAAATAGGTTGATTATTTATGCACTTGATGCCTATGAGATGCTTATGAAAAAATATTGAGATGTTTATCCTCTTAAGAAAATAAATTGAAATAATTTTTTTAGTCCTTAAATCTTGTGGATTCAACTATGTATATTCAAATCAATTTTAGGTGATTAGTGTCACCTTGATTCAATTGTACATGTTTCCCTATTTTTTCATGATTGGTCTTCAATGTGCTCAAATGGCTTATACTCTCTATGGTAATGATAACTAGATAATAGATATTGTTGAGTGGGATATGTATTGGAGGTAGGCATCTTTGAAAGCTTCAAAATAATTGAGTTAAAATATATGTAAGTTCCTTTTACTTATTTCAAAGGAATAAAAGACTACCTTTTAGTTTTATATAAATCCAAGGATAAAAGAATGATTTCCACTAAAAAATCTTAGGCTACAAAAAAGAGTTGAGTCACACACAAGACAAGTAAATTTAAAATTGAAATGGAAAAATTATGGAAATGTCAACTCCTACAATGGGGGTAGAATGTTGAGAGTTGTAATCTATCTGATATTGCACTTTTGGATTTCTCTTTAATTGTCAAATTTAGATCTAAGATATTTTCTTCAAAATAGATATTATCATTAACCCCTAAAAAATAGTAGGTTAGCATTGTCAGTGAGATTCTAACCTCTAGATCTACGATTTTGTCCAAAATTTGTGATTATGTCCCTAAATATTGCATGATCTTCTAAATGTGTGTGTCTTTATTCTAATACCTAATTTGAAATCAAGGTGGTGTTAATAACACATTTTTGGGATTTCTATGATATGATTGAAGTCCATCACTGTCAAAATAGCATGATTTTCTAGATGGAGTGCTAATACTAGTTGGGCAACGAGAGTCAAGCAATCACATGCCCTACAAGTTAGAAAACAAAGATTGCAAAGTAGAAATAAAATATACATCAAATTGGATTAACCACACAATATACATTTATCATGAAAGAGATGTACATATATAGAAGAGAGGGAAGAAACTACCATGCAGAATTAGTGGAGAAGATTGGGTAGTCAATTGCCAGTAACTGGAACTAGTGGCAAGTCAACTTCCTCAAGAATCACATGTAGTGGCATGTAGTGGTGAGTGAACTCTCACTAACTAGGACACCTAAGTAGGCTTAATCCCATGTGGAATTATCCATGTGCATGTAAATAATGCATGACATAATCATATACACTAACAACCCCCCTTAAGCATAGCTTAGTTGGGAACAAAGAGTAAATTTGGGTCCCATAAGCTAGGCCTAATCAAGTACCCAAGTACAACATAATCTGTCATAAAGTGAAGAAAGGGAGAAAACCCAGTGGGAAAAAACTTCCCCCAAAAGAGATAAAATAAAATGAAGAGGACTAGAAAGCCCCCCAAAGATGATAACTCTGTACCAAGCCTCAAACCATGTCATAATTACTCAGATGATGTAGATAGCAGTATTTGATGGTGGACAAACTGCTAATACCACAAGAACCCCTCAAAGAAGAAAGAGAAAGCACCCCCATAGGAGAGACAAAGAGACTATGTAACCCGCCACAATGAAGTAGCCCCTATGCCAAAAGAGGATTCCCATGTATGAATGTTGAAAATGATCCATTTATGGAAAATAATATTTCTCCCCTTAGGAAGAAACAACTCTAATGGTGAATGTTGAAGTAACTCCAAATCAAAGAAGTAAGGTGAGGTGGGAAGTCTCATGATGTACCCTATCTCAAAACATTGCTCAAATGTCTTCATGCTAATGTTAAAATGAGTCACAATCAAATCAGAAGTCCCAAGCCTAATTGATATATGTGACCTCTCAAAACCATGTGAAAAACTAATGAAGAGTAAAATCCAAAGAAGTGATGTGTGGATGTGGAATGTCAATGCATGCCTTGTGGCTACAATGTGAATCCCACGAGATGTCCTCTTGTAAAGAGTCTCTAGAACCCCTTAATGAAGCCTATCTAAACTTTGTAGTAGCAATAGGTGCAAGGACAAAAGAACTATCATCAAAGAGAAAGACAAGATCCTTCAGAATGTCATCTAGATTTGAAATGTGGGACTCTACAAGAAAGAAAGAGATGTTTGGTAGAAATGTGTCACAGCTAGATATAAGACCCTACTGTAAGGAATCACTGGAAGCTAATAATTTCTATGGATCATAGGCTGAAGCATAGAAAACATGTGGCCCATTTTGATAGTTTGACCGAGTATGTTTGCCATCCACCCTATTGCCTACCCAAGTATATACACTCTGAAGTGTTTGCCTAGCCCAAAGAGAGCCAAATGTGGGTGAGTTAGGTGTTGAATCCTCATATTCCAAAACATATCTAGAAATGGATGAAGATGACACCCCATCAATATCCTCATTGTCAGAACTAGAAGAAAAAGAAAACTCTACCTTAGGAATCTATTGTGGATGGTCTGAGTCATCATTAAAAGAATCATCAAATCCAAGTGATTCTAAAGTAGAAGAAGAAGGATGAGGAGCAAAGTGAGAGAAGGTGTACAATCTGTCTTGGTGATGTACCCTTACCAAGGCTACTAGATTGTTGTTGTGCAACTCTCTAATCTCAACTAGACTTGGAAAAAATGAACTCTCATGCCCTTATCTATGTGAGTAATCTAATACACTGATAGGAGATTGCTTAAAGAGAAGGTACACTTAGAAAATTTGTGAATGTTCCACCTTCAAATTCAATAGACCATCTCCTTGTAATTGTTGATGGAGTATTATTACCCTAAGTGATAATAGACATGTTATAAGGCTCTATGGATGAAAATTCAACTTGTGAAAAACCCATATGGTGCCAAGCACTTGAGTCAATGATCTAATATCGAGCTGATGAAGATGCTACTACAACTAGTACCTTGCCCTTATATTTATCTTTACCTTTTTCCTTTGCTTTAGTAGATTCTTGGGTTGATGAATACTCTCTGATAGATTCAAGGACCCCTATGTTGTTCTTCTTAAGAATATCTGAGAGGTGGTGGTCAATCTTCTTCTTCATACATTTGTTCTCATTGTTTCCAAGTTTCTTGCAATCTAGGCACACTTAACCTTTTCTTTCTTAGGTTTCCCTTAATTTGAAAAGTTTTTAGTGTTGGTTTTGGAGGCTTGAGATTTCTGATCTTCCTTGGTCTCCTTGTACTTTTGATTATTTTTCTTCTCCCCTTTGTTTTTTGAAGCATGTTGTTCCCCATTCCCAGCAATGAGGGCTTGAGGTTTTGAGGACTCTAAAGTGCCCATGTGTATTAACTTATCATGTTCCATAGTTAAGTTGACAATAAATTCATCTAGAGAAGGCATTGTCCATGAGGCTCAAAGATCCCTCTTGGTAGAGTAAAAGGTATATACAAACATAGATTAATTAGGACCCAATTCAAAGAGAATAGAAAGACCAAGTTGATCATCTTTTTTCTCTATTCCACATTCTTTCAACTACAAACTTAATGATTTGATCTTAGTGAATTAATCCTCTAGAGTGTTAAAGTAACTACGACTCAAGGTTATGAGTTTATTCTCTAACTCATGATCTGTCATTTCATCTACCTTCCCAAAGAGTTTTTCTAATGCTAGCCAAACTTAATTAGAGTTTTTCAAGGCTTCTACATGACATAGGAGTTCAGAAGACATATTAAGACATAGAAATCTGAATGCTTGATCACATTTGTTAAACCCTTTTTCTTTAGCTTCATCATCACTAGGTTCTTTCCTAGTGCCCATTATTACCTATTGTGTGGTTACACAACACACCCCATTTTGCCCCAGAAAAATAGGGACCCAACTTTTTTATTTTTGCTTCTACTTGTGTGTTTCCCTTCTTTAGGCTATAATGGTAAAAATAGTTAGTATCAAATGCATGCCAGGATGTCATCCTGTGCATATCAGGATCTCATGAGGAAGGTCTAATTTTCAAAGTCAAATTTTGTTGTCATGAACCTTGCCAAGTGAAAGAAAGCAAAATTTTAAGCATGTTTGCCTTTTGGATCACCCCAGAATTCCTCAGGATTAGAAAGTTATGCCAAGTCAAAGTCTGGTCAAATGATCTTATGGAGGTCATCACATTCCTCAATATCCTAGATATTCCCTAATATCCTGAGCGCAAGTTTTATAAAGGAAAACTCAATGTCTGCATATTTGCTAATATGTAGACATCAAATTTTGATCCGAGAGGTAACAAACCATCAGAATACACAAACATTTTGCAAGGGTGCACATTCAATGTTAATATCCTAGATATTCGTTAATATGCAGACTTGCCCAAATACAATGAAAAACATTAAAGGTCCACATATTATCTTAATATCTTGACTTTTGCCAATATGATGATGACATCATCCGGATTCATTCTAAAGAGATCCAAAAAGGATGATGATGTCATTGAGACATTCAAAGTAGGGGGAGGTCATCATATTCCTTAATATCCCAGATATTTGTTAATATCCAAACCTTAACTCGATATCCACGACCTGGATCGGATAGTAGTGCATCCTCGCATGAGAATCTTATCAGCAGGAAAGATTCTCTATGCTATTGCGAGATGGTGACACGTGCCCAGTTTTGGAAGGAAGTCACCTCCATGTCCTGATGATGTCACATCCTCACTATATAATGAAGGGATATGCTATGCTGACATCACCCAAACATTAGATCATCTAGATATTAACTTGGTTAATATCCAAACCTTACTTTAACATTATTAATCCAGATGACGTCACATCATCCCGACCTTATGAAGAACACTAAACTTGTTGTCGTCATCTGGATATTAGCTAATATCTAGATCTTAACTCAATATCTAGGTCTGAGATCAGATGATAGCACATCCTCACAAGAGGATCTTCCTAGCTGGAAAGATTCTCTGCGCTACTGCAATATGGTGATGCGTGTCCATATGCATATCCTGACATACTTGAGAACATATTTAGGACCCGATGATAAATCTTTGGTCAAACAAGGGTTGACCTGACCCCCATGCTGATGTCATATGGACATATCCACATGGATATACCCATATCTCGGAAGTATATCCTGAACTCAATAAGTCATATCTGGATATTCATATCCCAAGTCTCCTCCCACATTTAATGAAATGAATAAATTCTTACAGGATTATCAAATACAAATGTTTAATTTCTATATGTTTGTAATTACAGATTAACACATAGAAAGCTAGATGATGCAGAAGAAAGTTGGATGCTACAGAGGAAAGATAAAATGGATGAAGTTGCAAACAAGGACAACATGAACCAGAATAGGGGGAAATGTCACCGAATGTGTTATTTGCTAGCAGAAGCATGAAACAAGTCAAAGATTCTAGAATATTCTTTGTCAGTTGTATGATTGCTAATTGGAAATCACATGCCACCAATTTGAGTTGTTGATTATTCTTGATGTGATCCTGATCATTGGATCGATGTAACTATTTTCTGGCCTTTGTTCTATAAAAGGACCATGACTTGTCATTTTATAATAAAAGGGGGGCCAATTATTGCATATCTGGCAAAGATCCAATTATTTTCACATCTGGCCAACAGGTCAAATTATCATAGACCTGATAGGAGATCATATTACTAAGACTAATAGATGCTAAATTGTTGAAATTATGGGAGGCTGAATTGTTTCAATTCTAAGCACCTGTTCTGATGTTCAGCAACTTGGTGAAATCTCTCACAAGGTTCTTTCTCCATACCATTTGTAAATGTACCTATTCTAAAGCATACCGAATGGAGATGAAGCTATAGATTACATCTTGATTGTAAATCTTACGTAATCTTCAAGTTGATTTCTGGATATGTAATGATGAAATGTTGTGTTCAATAGAAATGCTTTCATTTTATTGCATATTATTGTCAACTTTTCCTTTGAAGATTTGCACTAGATCATGCAGATTTGTGGAATGTCCTGGTGGAGTATGATTTAGTTTTTCTTCTCTTCATTAGTGTATCGGAGCATGTATGTGGATCACTGGTCTCAGTCAAGTAATTTTAGGAATCTCAATCTCTAAACCTATTTTCTCATTTTCAATTTCATAAATAATCATAAGTAGATACAATAAACATATGTTGAATTAGTGCAAATAATCGTATATCCAGAGCATATTACAATAAGATATGCACATCATTATGAATATCACGCAAATAATGACAAGTAATAATGAAATGCATGCTTAATCTTTGAGAAGATGTGAGGTGCATAGGCAAATATTAGTTTAGACAAGGATAATATTAGAAGAACTAATTAAATCTAGAAATATATTTAGAATTAGTCTAAATCAGAGACAAATTCTAGTGAATTACTCCATGTCAGGATTGAATTGATGACTATTTGTTTAAATCCTGACTTAATAGAGTAAGATTTGACAAAATTGTTGAAGATTGGTGTAGAGCAGGCATAAATGATGGAATATTTGAAAGAATATTGAAGAACTTTGCAGAAATTACTAAAGTATGTAAGGCCCGTGAAAGGAAAACAACAACACACATCAACCTATAAGTAACATCAGACGATCATGACCTGATCCACAAAGACTTGGAGTCATTGATTCATCCTGAATTGATCATACTTTTTAAGATAATAAAGGTTTGTTGTGTAAACTTTTATTCATGTTATGTGATTAACAATCACCATTAACATTACCCTATATAGCCCTTTATTCTTTAACACATGTTGTACTTTTGATTTCCATTCATGATAACTAAAGGGTGTTAAAGTTATGACAATCTATTTTGAATCCATGCTTTAAAGCAGATTGTTGCAAAAATTAGAAATACATAAATGAAATACGAAAGGAAATATGGAAGTATACAAGACACAACACAAGAACACCCCCCTTGATTCAATTTGAGATCTCCTTCAAATTTTGGCACTTTATAATTTTAGTGCATAGGTATGTCCAATTGGAATGAAAAATAACACTTTATAACTTTAGTGTGATAACGTTTCCAATGGATCAAGCATAAAAAGTTAAATCACTTTTAAAAAATGGGACTTAATTTGAGTTGCTAGTCAAAAGTTACATCAATTTTAATATTTGGTTATCTTGCCTAGATTTGCACATAGAAATTTTGAAAAATGCTTTTCAAATGAAAAATAGAAGGGAGATTGAAGGCTATAGTTAAGCCCTCATTGGTAGGGTGCAACCATAACATATGACCAGGGGGCTAGGCAATTTGGTATAGGAGGAACAGGGGTGCAAATCACCTCTAGATCGGGCCTCCAAATGCCTTCCACACACATGTGGGTGAAAGTCATCTTTGGATTGGGCTTCCAAACATCTTCCACATGCCCGTGGGCACCAAGGGTGGAACAGGGGTAAAAATCACCTCTGGATTAGGCCTCCAAATGCCTTCCACATGCCTATGGGTGTAAATCAACTTTGGATTAGGCCTCCAAATGTCTTTCACATTCCTATGGGTGCAAATGACCTTTGGATCAAGCTTCCAAATCCCTTCCACACACCTATGGGTGAAAATCAACTATGTATCAAGCCTCCAAATGTCTTCCACATGCCTGTGGGCACAAATCGCCTCTAGATCGGGCCTCCAAACACCTTCCACATGCATGTTCAGAGGAATTATCTACCTTGTCAGTGTTTCTATAAGTTGTGCCTCCATAGAATAGAATGACCCTTCAAATAGGTTATGGATCACACCTTCCAAGCCACCCTTGATGGATCTATGTCTAGATCAGACCTTTCAATAGGTTGTGAGCAACTGATTGATAGCCTAGAACCAAGCCTCTATGCAGGTTGATTTCCTCCTTCACAAACATACACAATAGTCATTGTAAACACCTGTTTCACATGGATACAAAAGATAAAAAAAATTGATGCAATGCAATACAGTTTTCAAATTCAACTATGTAATTTACTAAACCAGTACTTGAACAAGATCAAGCTTTGATACCATGTTGGAATGGAAGGATCTTCTAGATGGAGTGTCAATACTAGTTGGGAAATGAGAGTCAAGGAATCACATGCCTTGCAAGTTAGAAAACAAAGATTACAAACTAGAAATAAAAGACACATGAGATTAGATTAACCACACAATATGCATTTACCATGAAAGAGATGTACACATATATAGGGGAGAGAGAGAGAGAAGAAACTACCATGTAGAATTAGTGGAGAAGATTGGGTAGTCAACTCCCACTAACTAGAATTGGTGACGAGTTAACTTACTCAAGACTCGCATGTAGTTGCTAGTGAACTCTCACTAACTAGGACACCTATGTAGGATTAACACCATGTGGATTTATCCATGTGAATTTAAATAATGCATGAGATAATTATATACACTAACAATCACATCCTTGTGCCTAATGCAAGCCTCATTTGTTATTGTTCACAATGTGTAATATAAAAATAATCATGATTTTAAATATTGGTATTAAAGAATTAACATTAAATTGGTACTTATAATTTGTCAAAAGTGGATTCCAATATAAGTATTTTTAGTTTTTAGTTTGTTTAATAATAGATTCTAATGTTATTTTTTATAATTTTAAATTTGTGTGATATTGGATTCTAATATTACTGACATTGGTTTTTAAAAAGGAAGATATTGGATTCAAATACCTTTATCACTAGTTTTTTAATTAGATAGTATTGGATTCTACCAATATCATTATTTATTTATCACCTTTATCACATTATTTAAATATTAGCACATAAATTAGGCGTACTATTACATAATTAGTCTCAAATCTTGCAACAAATTGTTGAATTAAATAGTACAATATTTCAATTATACTAAAAACATTACAATAATAAGGTTTTCTTGGAGCTTGATTTGCACTAGGAAATTCATTACACTCACATCTTAAGCTAGAAGAAAAATATATCCATGATGTTTAATATATTAAACACCATCTAAGTCACTTTCATTCTCATTACAATTTTTAAGTCAACTGTATAATGAATACTTAATGGTTGTGTGTCTTTTTTCAAGTATCTTGATGTGGTCTCCATTCCAAAAATGACAAGGTGTCCATGCCCATACTATGCTATTAAAATTAATGTCCACAATTGCTTCACTACCTTTTTTCATCCATTAATTATCCCTTATACAATTTTGGTACAAATCCTTATCTATTTCAACATTCCCAGCTAGCCTCCACCATATATATGTGACACATTATCACCATCATTCTAAAGATAGACATCCCCTTCCACCTTACCCATCCAAATCAGATAATGTTTTGAACTTAACAATATTGAAAGGAACTATACAACATACATATCCACTATGGGATCAGATTCCTTTCCAAGTTTACCACTAGATGGACCCACATAAAAATCCTTATTTATTGGATATTATGAGTAGTGTAAATTTTCTTGAGTAAATGTGGGTCTCCCACTGCACAATCAGCATCATCAAATTATCATTTTAAGATTACAATTGATATATGACAAAATTTTTACATCACATTATTGTTCCAAGTATGATACAGTTAGTGTTGTCATTGATGTCAACAATCTTGTGTTGTCATTGATGTCAACTGTATGAGTAAGAGAATATTACAAAAGTGTGAGCAGTTGGTATTGAGTTGATGTTATCTCTAATAATGAGGAAGTGTTGTAGACGTTGTTGATATATTTATGGTGCTTGGTTTCCAAGTGCTTTTGAGAAAATTTGAATAATAGAGGAAATAGTGTGTTGTAAAGATGTTTTGGCATACATAGTGGTGTTCTGGTTTTGCTCTGCATTACTTCTATGTTGAAGATCTTCTCATGAGGTTTGGGTATGTTGATCAGAGATGTTTAGAAGTGTTGCATTCAGAGTTTGGTGTGTTGGATCATTGCACAGAGGAAGGTGTGTTCACTAGTGTGTGAGCTGTGTTTTGTAGAGGTGTCTGGGATAAATGTTTTTTGCTCCGCATTCGCAAAGTGGTTTCTAATCTTGTGGTTTTGAAATTATGTTTATAAGGTTCATATCTACCTTCAGTTGAAGTTGTTCATGGTTTGGTGCTCCACAAGTTGATTTATTGAGTTACAGTGCATGACAGAGATGTTTGAGTATACTGGGTAAACAAGATAAGTTTGTTCGGCAGGTGAAAGTTGTTGCGAAGGAATTTGTTGGATTTTAGGATGTTTGTGGGATATTCTAGATTGTTCTAAAGCATGGTGTGTGGTATGCGAGTCATCTTTGGTTTTGAGGAAGTGTGTACTTAAATGTTTATGGTGTTAACACAAGTTTGGATGACCTTGGGTGCTTACACTAATTACATATTTGGTTTGATGATTATGGAAGCACGGTGTGGCATGTTGAATGGATTTAGGTCCAAGATAAGGTGCGTTGTGGTCCACCTTCATTCTTTTCCACCACATAAATGTTTTGGTGCCAACTTAATTTGAATTTATATTGTGAAGGTGTATTGCCAACCTTGGAGAATGTTTTCAAGGTTGAAGATGGTATAAATAAGTGTTGAGATGTTGAGGTAGAGGTGTGTGTGTGCATGGTGTATGAGATGTGAATGACAATGTGGTAGAGTGTGTAGTGCAGTGCAAGCTTTCATGTGTTAGATTACTAGATGCAATGAGTAGAAGGTGTCAACAATTCTTCAGTATGACTGTGAAGGTGTTGGTGATGTTGTGATGGACTTCTATGTTGCATTGAGATGGTTTTCTCATTATAACATTCTTCTCTATCTTCTTTTATGTTTTGGTAGTGAGCCTTTCTTTGGCAGTGAGCCTTTCTTCTGGGTAGTGAGCCCTCTGACAATGAGCCTTATTGTATTCAGTGATATTAATTTATATTGTGAGCTAATCCTCACCATAGTTTTTCTCTTCTTGGGTTTTCCATGTAAATCTGATGTTCTCTTGTGTATGATGTTGATTTGTTTCAGTTTATATTATTTGTTTCCATGCTTAATCATCTTAACAATTTAAGGGAAAATTGAATTAATGTGGATCTGAATATGTGTGAGGGTTTTGGAATTATAAGTGACAACTGATTCACCCCCCTCTCTCAGTTATCTTGTGCAATAAACAATTGTAACCTTGCATTGGATGGATGACCTATGCAGGGTGAGTACTCAGACCCTGGAATTTCATAATACATACAATTCTTTATATTAATTTTGACATATAATAGATTAATATGGGTAATTATAGATTTAAAATAGAAATATAATAAATTGTAGAACCTTATAGAAAATTACTTGTGCATTAGTACTAAAGGTCCTATCTAGCAACTCATCTATTATTACCATATTTTCCAATATGGATGTGTCCTGCTCCTTCCCCTATGTGGCATAGTCTTGAAACTATAGAGAATCATCTCCAATGTTTGTATCATGAGCATCCTCAGACCCATAATCACATAGAGCTCCACAAGAATGACAAATATGTGGGGGTTGTTGATGCCTACTAGTCTCACCCTCACCAGCCTGTGAAAGATGGCTACCATGCTATAGTAACTTAGACTATGTGTGGGAACTAATAGACTATAGTGTCTCCACCTCAACACTCTCCTTCATAATAGAAGTGAGTGTGACATGTTGAAAAGATGGTCTGGCTAGTGGTCTCACTAGACAATCCTGGGCATGATGTGGCCACTCCCTATTATATGTAGAGCCTTTGCCTCTACTGTGGAAATAATTTGGAATATCATTGAGGATAAACTCACAATAGAGTTTCCTCAAATAATAATGTGGGACCTCACTAAATTGTTGCATGGTGGATCATCAAACACTATCCACCACCTATCCCAAAAGTTTTGAGCTATTCCTCTATGTTGGCACCAATGAATGGGGAATCTTTTGCAACTCCCATGCAATGTCTCATTAGTTCTAGGATCAACAAATAAGGAACATAGCTCATACTTCAAATTTCTTTTATCTTTCACTTGTTTGTATGACAATTTAGTCGAATAGAATTGTTAGCAATTCTCCCTATAATCCACCCATTTGTTGATTTGGATAGTCACACAATCTATGTGAGAAATAAGAGATTCAAGGGATGTTGCAAGGGATATTCAATGTGGATTGGTTACATTTTAATTTTTCAATGTTTCAATCAAGGTTTCAATTTGGTTTTTGTTCTCCTCAATTTTCTCTAAAATGTTTATTTTTGTCTCATTTAGATGTCAGGAAATTAAAGGAGTTTGGGGAGGGTTGTTGTGTGCCCCCTCTTTAATTGGAATTTCATCATGCCCTCTATTTAGAGAAAAATGATTTAGGGGCATTTAAGGGTGTTCATTTTCTAAAAAAAAAAAAAAAACAAATTTCATTTTCAAAATTAGAAAAATGATGGAAATCTTACCTTATTGAACTTGTTCACCCCATGGAGCTTGTGCACCACATTGTAGAGTGTGAGGATGGCATGGAAGAATTATGTTTGAGTGGCTTCTCCTTCAACTGCTCCAAAATGTGCTCACATTAAACCCTAGTTGCATTTTACTATTTTGGAGTAAAATGATCCACAACTTTTATTTTTCTTATTATTTCTACTTAGACATAATGTGAGTGCATTATAATGTGAGCATGTTATAACACAAACATGTTATGGTTCAATTTAGGTTTGGTTTCTACAGATCCATAACACAAGCACGATATAACACACTCACATTATATCTTGTTTGGACCAAAAAATGGTCTTGGCCACTTTTTGGTCCCCCATATTTTTGCACACGCCTACTTTAAATTATGAATAACTTGGTACAAAGAAGATTTAAATGCTTGGCATGACCATTAGAACTTCTTATCGAAACCCTATCTTCCTCTATAGTAATGAGGTCCTTCTCTTAGTGATAGGAACAAAGATGGGATAAAATGAAGTCAAATGTAACTTTGAAGCTTAGATGAAAGAAATAGAGAAAAGAATGCTAATGAAGCACTATGTCTTGGAGCTATGGAAGCTATGATGAAAATAACTGAAGAACATAATGCCGATGAAGCACTATGGATTGAGCTATTAAAGCTACTACAAAATCAAAAGGAACAAGGGATTCCTAGATGAGCATGGATTTATGCTATGGAGACAACTACATGCAAGGAAAAGAAATAGGAGAGATGCAATACTAAATTTTTCTCCTAAGGGAAACCTTTGATGCTTTACAAAAATAAAAACAAAAGAAATAAACTAAGAGGCTCAAAGGCCTGTGAAGGAGCTTGGAAAATCTTGTGAAGATGATAAGAGCATTCCTAGACTTGAGAAATAATAAATAGGTGAGGGGTATTTATAGGTTGGAAAATAACACCAAAGGTTGTGGTGATTGGGGAGCTAACCTAATTGATTGGTGAGTGATCTAACATTGATTGAGAGTGAACAGTGGTTGGAGAGAATATCATAGAAGAAGAAATGGAGATAAAACATGATTGATTGGGAGATAAAAAAAAAATTGATTGGAAGATGAGATTAGATTGACTAAGATTCATAAATCAGTTATGGGGGTTTGCAATCAATTAGAGAAGAATAATCCTACAATTAGGACTTAATTTGGAGAAAACTTGGGCTAGAACTAGAAGAAAACATGCATGTTAAAAGATGACAGGGTTACCCTTTTTTGGGAAATGGGTCACCCCTTTTAGTAGGGAAAGTCACCCATGGAGATCTTTCTTAACATTTTGGGTATCCCAAGGATATCCTCGAGCCATAGGGGTGACCCATAGACGAAGTTTTGCACAAGTGGTTTCTAGGATGAAGAATGATCTAGAAGGTCCAAAGATGGTTTTGGAGCCTTGAAACTAGCCATAGGATCTCTGTAAGGTGTGTTACCCCTTTTTCTAAGGAAAGTCACCCCTAGAAATCATGTTTCAATTGTAGGGTTTCCTAGGGAGATCCTAAAGTGACATGGGGCAACCCATAAAGAAAAGGTGGAACAAGAAATTTAAGGTTACAAAAGAGATGGGGAGGTCTTTTGAATGATTCTAAGGGCATGAAATGATGCAAATTCCCCTAGGGAACATGAATTTACCCTCTTGTGAAGTGAATTAGTGAGGTTATTGAGGCTAGAAAGTGACAAGAAATATCCATTGAGCATTTATTAGGAAGCAAACTAGAAGGTGTGCAGGACCATAGAAGATTAGCTTGGAGGTTAGAAAAGCACAATCAAAATGAAAAATAAACAAAGACACATCACCAAGAGGAATAATATTGAGATTTAGGTATGTATTCATGCTTACATGTATGTGATTAGGACTATAGCTCATCCCGGATCTGTCATGTAGGCATGTCCATCTTTTTCCTAGTTATAGTGTCAAGCATCTACCAACACTACAAGAGGCATCTTGAGGAGCAGTTGCATGGTCTCTCTTCTCATTTCTATTTTGGGAGGGAGTATTTCCTTGCATGGGGTTCCATACTTCTCACTTCTAGTAGGTTTCCAAGACCTTCTCTCTACATCCTCTCATATGGGGGTTGTAAATACTTATGTTTTCTCTTGTTTGGAGAGACCAATTTTGTCCCATTAGGCTTTCTCCTATTCTCCTATTATGAGAGATTATTGTTTGTAAATGGGTACCTAATTAGGCCTTGTTGGTAGGACCCATATTCATCTTGCTTTTTAGCTTGAGTGTAACCTCCCTAAGTTGCACTTATGGGGGGTGTTGGTGTAAAATTTTATTTACACATTAACATAAGTTTATTAGGGAATCATTAGATAATATTTAAATGTGTCAATTTTATCACATAGGATAAGATTGTCTTATCTACTTTTCTTTTTTATCTTTTCTTGAAAAATGTGGAATGTATTTATCATTGTAATTACTCATTTGGTAATTTAATTCACATGAATGTATTGATTACAAATTGATTCTTCTGGCTTTCTATTGTTTTGAAGAAATTCTCTTGTGTAGAAGAATTATTGTAGGTGATCCTATCTCTTGTGAGGCCTTGAGTGACTCTACCAATAGATCATGGTAACGAGAAAAGTAGGAGGTACAAGATAACTAAACATATCTCTTTAACCATTCTCCTAATGACCAAATATGATGTAGGACTTATAACATGCCATTATAACTATAACAAGCTTAGTGTAGAATCATTGATCATATTCTTGTAACAAAGTTCATGTGGTATATGACCTCTAGAGAGTGACTATAACCATAGGAATAAAACAATGTTAATGATATAATATGCATCGCTCTAATTTCTTGCATACAAATAGATGCAGATAATTGGAGAAAAGAACAAGTAATATGTAAAAATATATGATCATTTAAATTCAAGAACCATGTAATAGTGTCATAGATATCATCATGTAAAAATCATCAGATAATGTATCAAGATATTATCATGTAAAAAATGCAATGAGACGATAATGAATAAGCAATAGTTTCCAATATTCTAGATGTGATCATGTAAGCATGTAAGCATATACACATAAGTATATGTTATGTAAGATGTAGGCATGTAAGGTCTAATGTATGTTATGTAAGATGTATGCATACAAGGTCTAGTATAATAATATTAGTGCACATAAGTGCTAGGAAATATCCAAGTGAACATCATTAAAGGTGAGAAGACCAATAACATAAAGATACAAGTTGAGGAAATATAGCAAGTACCATATAGATACGAGTGACATGTAAAATACATACAAGTAGATAAGAGACAAAAATCAAGACATCATAGAGAAGGTGAAACGACAATGAAAGAAAAACAATAACATACAACATATGAAGACATGAGAAAGGAGGAGTACAACAAGCATGTCTAAATAAAAAGGTCAAAGACACAAAAGCCAAAGTAAATAGGCTATGTTTTTAGTCAGCATTATGACAATGGCTAGCAATCATTTCATAACTTTGCATCATCCCACTTCTATAGGGAAATCACGAAAGTAAGAAAAAACAAGAGAAAATCCAAGAAAAGAAAAGTTGAAATCTAAAAGTGGCAAGTTGTATAAAAGAAAAGAGGATCAACCAATGCAGCCATCAAGAAGGTCCTCATCATCCCACTTGTTAATCTCAATATCCTCATATTGAATCTTTGAATCCTTTTTATAGTAGAAGATGTTCATTGCTATATAATGCACTACTCTTGAAAAAGTGCTAGAAGGAGGCACCATTTCTAAATTTTCTTTTCATAACCATAGTTCATCCCTTTTTTTGAATATGTGCATCTTATTGTAAATTCTAAAATTGTTTACTTTCTTTGAAACCCATGTAGTTTGATCATCTTTTGAAAATGTAGTAAATCTATATCTATTATCCATAATACTTTTGTTCTTCACTTCTTGCCTTAGCATATCAATCAATAAATCTATATTTATTATCCATAAGTCTTTTTTTATTAATAAGTTATGAAGGACATCAATTAAAGTAAAAGGATTAGCATCATTGACCAAATTTGCAAGATTCAATGAAAGAATTGTTTGGTAATAGATCCATATCTTACTTATCCATTTGTTCCACACATGCATTATGATTAAAGGGATCTTCCCCTTCAAGATAAGTAGTAGTCATCAAATCTTCAATTAAAAATTCCTCATTTTGATTCAAACCCATTATGGGTTTCATTCTAAGACTTCTCCTTACTAGAAAATAAACTGGATAATGAGACCTTGGCATACAAGAAAAATGTAGGCCATAAAAGGAAATGTAAACCGAGATATAGTTTAGATCTAATATAAAAATGAAAAAAAAACATAGATCATATCCAAAAATAGAGAATAGAAAATCAAATCCTAAGGCCAAACACTATAGGTGTAGGAAATGTCAAGTTCACCAAAATGAAAAGGATAAAAATGCAATCTTCTATGAGTTATCTAGGCTAATCAATTAATTAAAGAGATCAATGAACAATTAACCTAGATAAATGAGTTGTCTAGTTTAAGAACTAAAACATAAGCTAAATTTGACAAAGGAAAGAGGTGCTTAGCTCCATGTGTGATGATGAATAATCTGATGTAGCACATGCTATGTGATCCAAACTAGACTTTTACTATTAGATCTATGAGAGTGAAGCTTCAAAAGACTAGTAAATGAGATTCACTCTATTAGGGTTCATAATTGCACATGTGACCTTAATATGGAAACTTGTGGCCTTGAATCTATTGTGCAACTTTAAACCTATTGTGCAACATTGAACCTAGATTTACAACCCTAAAGTGGTTCACCTTCATGTATATGAAATGATGGGAGTTCATGTCTTGTCTTGATTGCAGTTAGGCCTTCCTAGACCAATTCAACGGTGTTTGAAAATTTTAAAGACATGAAAAGTACAATTCAATTACCTATGTATATATCATTATGGCTATAGATGTTGATCTATTGCTCTAGATAATGGATGGATTCCTCAAAAGACCTAGGGCTTCATCCTTATATACAATACACTAGTGCACATATTTAAATATTTTGTGCTTGATTTAGAGGTCATCAACTAGTTGGAGGCAAGTTGACTTGGGTCCACAATTGAATTTGACTTGGAGGAAGCGGTCACAACCACATTTGCAATCTTGAACTAGTTTTAAGGCTCTTATCTATAGTGTTGAACTATTACTAAAACAACATGTTTAATGGTTAGATCTAGGCTAGTATGGAATAAGGACTCAAGATTTGATCAAGAATAGGTTGAATGCAAGCTATCACAAATAAATATGTCATTTGAACACTAGACTATTATATTGGAAACAAAGAATCAAAACAAGTCTAAAACAAAAATACATTTTTTAGTAATTCTAATAATTAGTTTATTAACCGACTACTTAATGATAATAATATTCTTTTTAAGGAACAAAATTAATTATTTGTAGCTAGTTGTAATTTGTGCGTTTTTAACTTTATATATTATAAATATTATATTATAATTTCTTTTAATTTATTCAAAGATACATGTGTCATATGAGACACACCAATAGTCCATCTTCAACTTAAAACCAATTTAGATTGAAAGATATTCATTCTACAATTTATAAAAAAACATATTTCAAAAATTGAATTCAACCAACTTTAAAAATGAACAAAATAAACTACTTAATAAACTACAACATTTTTTAATAGAACTAATAGAATTGCCACATGAAGCTAAGAGTATAGAATTTTATTGAATCAAAGGAAATACAATGTGCACCAAGAAATATATTATTAATTTTTTATTGAACTAATAGAATTGCAACATTTGACTAGGAATATTATAAAATTTACAAAATTAGATGATAGATCTATTAGAATAATTATATATAATAGAAGTTTGTGGTGAAAGGGAATATAACTTAGAAAATTTCCTATGTTTTAGATTACTAAGTCAAAATCCCATTCTTCTTGGCACATTCTATGCCCTCCTCAAAAGCTTGTTCCATACTATACTTGTAAGAGAAGCCTGTATCCAACAATTTCTTTGAAGAAATGGGAACATGTCTGTTAATGGAATCATCCTCATACACCCTAAAATAAACAGGAAAGAAAATTGTTACAAACTAAAGACCTCCTCTAGACCAATATAACAGTTAAGAATAAATAGAAAATTGTTTACTTACTTGAGTGAAGTCTTTAATTGTTTAGAAATAAAATCTTTAAGAGACTTGATGGTTGCAGAATCAACAGAGCAAACATAACGACCTTGTGCACTGGGATGCTCCATCAAAAATATATGGGCATTGGTTGCATCCTCAATATGAACTATTGGTATGGAACTGTCTATCAATTGTGTGAACTTTAGTACTTCATAGTATATAGCATTTACTGGCCAAAAAAACAAAAAAAAACACATTAAAAACACATCATATTAGAAATATAGATAATCAAGAATGTTTTTTAATTTACTAATATGTTTTTACATATACCTCCAATTAGGGCTGATATTACTTGGACAGATGTTAAATCATGTGTATTTGTAAACCAAGGTCCAATGACGAAAGATGGTAACACTGTTATCACCTCAAGATTGTTCTCAACACCATACTTAAGGGCTTCCTTTTCTGCTAATGTCTTTGCAATCATATACCAAGCCAAACCCGCTGGTTGAGATTTAAGGAAATTTATAGGGCTCCAACATGATTCATCAATGTATGAATGAGCTAATTCCCCCTCGTCATTCAATGGACAAATAGCAGCGACAGATGAAGTGAAAACCACTCTCTTAACAGTTTTAGCTCTTGTGCATGCTCTCATCACATTAACTACCCCATTTACAGCGGGCACAATGAGATCTTCTACCTGATCAGTTTTATGGCAACAGTTTATATTTGTAATAGAATAAAAACCATTCTATTTAAACATTAAAATCTTCAAAATGCATTACTTACTGATGAGGCTTGAGAACCCATTGGACCGGCTAGATGGAAAACTCCTTCACAACCCTCCACTGCAGAATCGAAGCTGCCCTCTGTCAATAGCTCTGCTCGGAAGAGCTTAAGCCTGTCCTGCGCTCCTGCCAGATCTAACAATGGCCTAGATTTTCTCTCATCTCCTGCAGTTTTAAACATATACACAGTCTATTCAACTCTGATTGCATTATTATATTATGGGTGAGGATTGTAAGTACCTGGATCTCTGAGAGTGGCGTTAACTGTGTAACCCTTTTGCAGAAGATTTTTGACTAGCCATGATCCGAGGTATCCCGCTGCTCCTGTCACACACACTCGTTTTACAGTCTTGTCACTCTCATCCGCCATGCTGTGAATGGACGACTCAGGACTCGTCTTACAGGCTGTGTAATTTATGGTAGATGCTTGGAGATACCTATTGTATTTCATTGCACGTAGACAAACTTGACGCACTGTATTAAAGCTAAACTTAATCTATTGAAGTCCACCGAAACCATTGAAGTTCATTCAATGAGAATTCAATTAGAGCCATGAGAATTCAATTAAAGCCACCGAATTCATTAAAGCCCCACCAAACCTATTGATGTATTCAATTCAATTAAAGCCACCGAATTCATTAAAGCCCCACTAAAACTATTGATGTATTCAATCGGTTTTTATTGTTGGTTAGTCTCTGTAGTTCGTTCGTTTAGTAAGAGACATATTGCATTTATTTATTTATTTTGTTGTTTGTTAGTTTGTGTTGAGTAGAGATATTAATTGTATTTAGTTGTTTAAGGATAAATTGGATATAGTTCATTCATTTATAATTTTTTTGTTGATGAATAATTTATTTAACTTATATTAAAGAAATAAATAGTACATATTCATAAAAAAGATGGGTGGTCAAAAGTCACATCTACGTAGTCATAGTCTTAGAGGGCAAATAAAACATAAGCCTCAAAGGGCAGATAAAATATAAGTCACAACGTCAAAGGCTAAGCATAATGTCTAACAAGAAAAGACATAAAAAAACATTAAGTTGCAAATACAACACCAGTAGATGGAGGAGGATCCTTATCATTAGGTTTCCCCTAGAAGTCCCTAGGGGTAGCATCATCAATAGGCTCCTAGCCATCAAGAGCACCAGTGGCATCTCCATTCTCCTCCTCCGGCTGAGTGCGAACTAGGGAAATGACAAGCTAGAGCCAAGGAAACTTGTCAGTGTCTGGCTAGCTAGTATCCTGCCGAGGAGATGGTGGTTTGAAAGGCAAGGATAGCAGAATCCCTAGAGAGCTGAGGGCCATAGGAATGAGAGCCATGATCACGGTCACCACAACTACCTCCATGGTCTTGCTGGTCAAGATGAGAAGTGTGATTACAGCCATGTCAATGCCCCTGAGAGGAGGAAGAATCAGGCGGGACACGAGCAACAGTATAGGGAGCATTGCCCCAGTGGTCTAACAACTCTTGGAGATGGCCGACTTCAAGTGCAACTTTGCTAGCTTGCACTTGAATCTGCATTAGACCATTAGAGCAAATGAGAGCTTTAGTGTATAATGAAAACTACTTAATAGCAAAACAATGATTAAAAATAGCATGATTTCTATCTTCCCAAATGCTAAAAAGAATTTCCAACCTGAAAGTGTGCCAGATCTGTGCATATTGGCAGGGAAGATAGGGTCAATCTCCAAGTAAGACCATATGCCAAGAAAAGGCATGAGGTTTGAAAGGTCAAAAGAAATCATGTATCCAATTCCAAGCTTCCTGAGCTTGAGGGCAAAACCAGAAGAGGTGCTTGAGAGTCTCAAGCTACCCATAGAATAGGAAGTGAGGGATGGTAATACCCATGTGAGCTAGGCGATCCCCTAGGGGAAGGTCTTGATACAACAAACACCAAGAAAAATGTGCCAACTCAGGCTCAACCACAGCAAACCAAACACATTGAAACCGTTTGTACCATGTCCCAAGAGAGGACTGAAAATGCCAATGGTGATTAAGCTACTCCACCATATGCAAATGGGGAGACAACCAAGAGTATCCTTTACAAGATTTGTAACTCCAAAAGGGAGTCTCGAGATACCACTTCTAGTCTTTCCACCATCTTATGAAGCATGTGAGGAGGAATGGCCTCAATGATAACCTGAAAGGTATCATGATTTGACTGAAGAAGCTTGAATTTATGCTTGAATTCGTGCCAAGAAAGGAAATTCTTGGTGGTTGGATTCTGAAAGTCGAGTAGAACACGAATCTCGTGCTTAAAAAATTTTAACGCTTAAACCCAAGGCAGCTTAGCAAGTGGCTGGTCTTGATTGCTTAAAATAGGGGACCACCAAATCTTGCTAGTTAATGGATAGACCACTCATCCCCAGCCCAATGAAGCCAAGCCTTGAGAGCTTCCCAGGATTTCCAAATACTTTTGATCACAAAAGTGCCTTGAATGGAAATAGGCTCTCTCTGAAAGGAAGCAAGGTACATGGAACACACTTCCTACACCAATCTAATGAAGGGAAATGTATACAAATTCATTTTAATCCTGACAATTTCAGCAATGTTAAACATATAACATAAGAACTTACAATAGCAACACAACACATAAGAGATTGACACAAGATGTATCGTGGGGAAAACCTTTTCAGGTAAAAACCCCACACTCTAAAACCTGCACAATGTATTATCCGAAACAATAATAGTTTACAATACACTTGCAATGCAAGTTTTTCCAAGAGTCTTCAAATGTCATTTTTGGAGTGATTTCAGTAGCATAATAGTACCTGTACTAACACTATGTCTCCACAACTCCAAAACAATGCATTTTATAGAGATACAAGGCATATTCTGGAAGCTTCTTGAGATAGGCGTCCACCTTGGCCACATGGCCACTATCCCGCATCAAAGGACACTTGTCCAAGTGGCAAATACATCTCTTACATCTATCATACATGCAGATTTGACTTTCCCAACATGGAGCGCTCCAAGGCTAAAAATAGACTATAATGGATGCTCTTACACATCTTACAATTGTCATAAAAATTTGCAACATGACAATCTTAAATGTTGTAAGAGAATCCGTCATACAAGGCTAAATATAGCATATTCCTCTTACAACATGTCATAGCCCAACTTGGGCGCCCAAAGATGCCTTTCCCTCATGCAAAGATAATCACCGACACTTGTCACCACTTGTCATAGGAATCTCCAAACTTGGCTCTTACGCGTCATAGATTCTGTCATATGGAATATCATCTTCCACATACCACAAGATGTCGACACATGGCATATTAGTGCCACCTCAAATGGGACGCCCAAATCCATGTAGGTTTGACTTGACCATCCAAGTCACATTCCAAGTAAGATGACAAGTCGTCGTGCCACCTCAACTAAGTGACCAAACTGAATGTGCAAGTAAATACAATATTAGGCAATACATAAATATACAATTAAATAAATAATTCTAGGAATTTACAAAGGTTGAGACACCTTAATTCCAACATTCTCCCACTTATCCAACACCTTGCAAGAGCCAAAAGAAATGACAAGATTTAACTGCTAGGGGCCAAGAGGTCCATAGACTCCGAACACCATCTAAACTTCTCTATGCCCACTGGTTTCATTAATGCATCTGCAATATTCTTCAAAGTGTGTACCTTCTCCAATATCACCTTCCCATCTTCTACCATATCTTGAACAAAATGAAACTGAACATTAATATGCTTTGTTTTGGCATGGAAAGTAGGATTCTTTAATAGGCAAATTGCACTCTGACTCTCACAATAGATAGTAATATGTCCTGCATCAACACCAATATCTGAACACAACCTCTTAGCCAAATGGCTTCCTTGCAAGCATGAGTTGCTGCCATGTACTTTGCTTCTATCATGGACAAAGAAACCACAGGTTGTCTCTTACTCATCCAACTAATAGCACCACTGAACATGGTAAACACATAAGCACTGGTGGATCTCCTGCTATCAATGTCACCTACCCAATTAGAATCCACAAATCCATGAATACTCATAGAATGTAGAGGTCTAGTAGGATAACCATGATAACATAGAGAATACTCAGAAGTACACCTCAAATATCTGAACACTCTCTTCACCACATCCCAATGTACCCATCCAGGATTAGCCATAAACCGACTAAGGACTCCCACTGCTTGGGCAATGTCTGGTCTTATACAGACCATAGCATACATCAAGCTGCCAACTGCACTAGCATAAGGTACTTTGCTCATATCCTCCGTCTCAGAATGAGACTTTAGAAAATCATTCACAGATAACTGTCCCCAATTGAACAGGAACACACAATGGTCTGCAATCTGCCATGTTGAATCTATCCAACACAGTCTTCACATACTTACTCTGGCTTAACCAAAGTTTTATGTTTGCTCTGTCTCTTTTGATGTCCATCCTGAGAATGTACCTGGTTTCCCCTAAATTTTTCATTTCAAACTGTGTCGACAATTGAGACTTCAAATCAAAAACCATATTCTTACCATTCCCAATCAACAACATATCATCAACATATAGTGTAATAATGAGAATATGATCATTGTCAAACTTGTAATACACACAATGATCTGATTTCGATCTCAGAAATCCAATAGATAACATAAAGGCATCAAACTTCAAGTACCACATCCTATGAGATTGTTTTAATCCATACAAAGACTTCTTTAACTTGCAAACCAAATTTTCTTTACCTTTTACTATGTAGTGCTCTGGCTGTGACATATAGATTTCTTCCTCCAAGTCACCATGAAGGAAAGTTGTCTTCATATCCATTTGTTCCACTTCTAAATCATAAGTTTCTGTAAGAGATAACAAGAACCAAATAGATGTCACCTTTGCAATGGGAGAGAAAATTTCACCATAATCAATTCCCTCCACTTGTGAATACCCCTTCGCAATCAATCTGGCCTTGTACTTCTCAACATTGCCATCTGCTCCAAATTTCTTCTTGAACACCCATTTGCATTCAATGGGTTTTCATCCATCAAACAAAGGCACCAAGTCCCAAGTTTTATTCTTTTCCAAAGAAGCCATCTCATCTTCCATGGCCTCCTTCCAGGAACCTGCATCTTTCATGCACATAGCCTCTATCATAGTTCTAGGCTCATCAGTGTTAGTAAGAAATGTAAAAGCACAACTAGAATCAAGCAATGTTTAACCAAACCTCTCAGGTTGCTTCCTATTTCGTGTGGACCTCCTCAAAGGCTGAGGTGGAGGTTCTACTTCTTCTAAACTTTCAGAGCTACTAGAGCTCTCTTGATCATCAGGTCCAACAAGGTCTTTCAGTTCAGTCTTCTAAGGGGTAGAAGGAAATTGAACCAATCCTCTTTCTTTTCTTTTTCTTCTGGTTGTAGAACAATAGGAGAAGGTGTTAGCTCTCTGAAGATAACACTTTTGCTATACAACATTTTTTCAGCCACAGGATCCCAAAGCTTGTACCCTTTCACACTGACACCATAGCCAATGAAGATACACTTAACTGCTTTGTTCTCCAATTTTGACCTCTTCTCCTTGGGCACATGTACATATGCCTCACAACCAAAAACACAAAGATGTCTCAACGAGGGCTTCTTACCAGACCACACCTCCATGGGTGTCTTATCAACTAGTGCTGAGGTAGGAGACATGTTAACTAGGTAGCAAGCAGTGGCTACAGCTTCAATCCAAAACTTTTGTTTGAGGCTAGCATCACTAAGCATACTCCTAGCCCTCTCCATCAACGTTCTATTCATCCTCTCTGCAACTCCATTTTTTCTGCGGGGTATAAGGAGTTGTCTTATGTCTTTCAATCCCATGTTCTTTACAGAACTTATTGAACTCTACAGAACAAAACTCACCACCGTTATCAGTTCTCAAACTCTTAATCTTTTTACTAGTCCGATTCTCTACAAAAGCTTTAAACTCTTTGAACCGACTAAAGACTTCAAATTTGCTTCTAAGAAAATAAACCCATGTCCTTCTACTATAATCATCAATGAATGATACAAAATATACAGATTTAGAGATCGAAGGAGCATTTACAGGACCAAACACATCAGAATTCATAAGATCTAAAACACTAGAAGACTTGTGAGAACTAGAGTAAAACTGAACACAGTTTTGTTTTCCATATATACAATGTTCACAAAAGTTGAACTCGAGATTACAATCATTTAACCCCTCAACAAGGTTTTTATTTTTCAGGGCTCTAAGACCCTTCTCACCAATGTGACCAAGTCTCTTATGCCACAACATTGTCTTTTCAGCAGGAAGTTTCAATTCCAAAGAATGAGCACCCTTAGGTACCCAAAAAGCATTACCATCAGAAGTAGAAGCAACATTCTTTTTTGCTGCGGGTTCCAATGGTGAGGATGAAGAATCTGAAGGTCTTTTCTTTGAAATAGAAGAACTATTGCACTGAGTAGTGCATGAATCCAGCTGAAACAAAGTACCTCTTGGAGTACCCTTAGCAAGCACCATAGCTCCTCTTGTCATCTTGCATCCTTCACCTGAGAAGACAACCTGCACACTTGCATCATTCAATTTACTTATAGAGAGCAGGTTTCGTACTAAACCGGGGATGTGCATAACCCCATTGATCCCCTTCACTCATCCATCAAGGAATCGGATCAAGACTCTTCCACACGCAACTATCTTCAGGTGAGAGTCATCACCCCGGTACACCTTCCCACCATTGTATTCTTCATACTTTGTAAACCAACCTCAATGGGAGGTCATGTGGAAAGAAGCATCAAAGTCAATCAGCCACACATATCCCACAATAATGGGTTACACTTTTTGGCCAAACTTGAAATTGAAATCAATATTTTGAACTAAATCTTCACTTTCTGACACTTATAGCCACTAAACCATTAGGAATTTGAAGATGATGTGAACTAGTGATTTGTGAGATTTTGTTTGAAGATTCTAAATATATTTTCTTAAAAAAAATTGGAGTTAAATTGTAAAAACTTTTGCGTCTCCTTTAATAACTAGTTTTTAATAGTAAACAACATTTTTTTAAAGTGATGTGTATTCCGTAGCTCATAACTTTTTTTCTACAAAGGATAACATTTGAATTCATTTGAATTTAGATTGGTAACACTGATATATAGGGTATGTATTTGGTTTCATAATGTTTTGTTGAATATTTTTTTTTAATTTAAGTTTTGAAGTCAAACCAATTATAATTTAGACATAGGTGTATTCTGTAAAACATAACTTTTTCTGTGTGTATCAAAATTTAATTGTTCTTTTTTTGTTGAAACAAGGACATCAATACTTAAGGAATAGATTTTTTTAGAATTTTTTTTCACTAATTTACTAATTTTCCATGTGTGTAGAATAGAGAACTTGATGTTTGGTGAAAAACCTACATTCACAAGAAATAAAAAATAAATATAATAATCAAATTAAATATATTTAAAATTATACTTTTTGGGAAGCTTATAATAAGAACTACATACTTACAAAACATAAATCTTAAATGAATTATTTTGATCCCCCAAAAGGTAAATCAAAAGTGGTTTTTTATCAGCATTTTGATAGGTGTAGAGGAGACTCCATTATAGGTATGGTTTAAAACTAGCGGGGTTCTATCTAAGGGGGTTTGATCAAACCCTCTTCAATTAAAATCCTTTAAATGGAACATTTGAAGGCTTAAATCATTATATTTTCTAAAAAAATGTGATTTCAGCAAAAGTCAGGATGTCCCAGAAAGTGTAACCCATTATTGTGGCAGCATGAAGATGCATGGGTGGCAAAGGCTGCAACAAAAGCATCACCATCATCTTGTGACTTGTCAGAATCAGAATCAGAGGTCTTCTTTTTCTTCTTCTCCTCTTTGCACTCCTTTAGGAAATGCCTACTTTTTCCACAATTCTAACACACTGCCTTGGACTTTCCAACAGATTTGGATCTCCCACAAGATTTGGATTTTCCCTTTTCATCTTTCTTGTATTTCTTTTTCCCTTTTTCTTTGGGTCTTCCACGAATCGCAAGAGCCTCTTTGGGCAACTTAGATGACTTTCTCTGCATCTCTTCAGATAATAGTGAAGACACCACTTCATCCATTTTGAAAGTGGATGTGGTATTCCTGATGGCCATAACAAGATGATCCCATGAGTCCGGTAAATAGCAAAGCAAGGTCATGCAATGATCATCCTCCTCCATTTTCACACCAACGGATGTCAACTGTGCAACTAGCATGTTAAAAGCATTTAAATGGTCTGCAATGGATCCTTCATCTTCCATCCTTAGAGAATATAGCTTCTTCTGTAGGAAAAAGTTATTTACCAGGGATTTGGCGTGATAAACATCACCAAGTTTCTTCTGCAGCTCCTTCACGGTCTTCTCCTCATGGACATTTAACAAGACAAAGTCAGCCAAACAGAGTCTCACAAGACCCTTAGCTTTCCACTCCTTGAGATCCCAATCATCTTGAAACATTGCCATTGGTTTTACACCAGAAATTACTTCCCATATATCTCTATCAACAAGCATGTCTTCCATTTTGAGTTTCCACAACTCGAAATTGCTGCCATTGAACTTTTCCAACTCTATTCTACTGGATGTGTCTGCCATCTTCTTACTGCAACAAGATCACATAATACTCTACACAGACTCTCACTCAATCGAAGATTAGTTCAAAAAATCCCTACCCAACAACTAGGATCATAGGTGATCAAGCTCCGATACCAACTAAAAGGAACCAAGGTACACAGAACACACTTCCTACACCAATCTAATGAAGGGAAATGCATGGAAATTCATTTTAATCCTTACAATTTCATCAATGTTAAACATATAACATAAGAAATTACAGTAGCAACAACACATAAGAGATCGACATAAGATGTATTGTGGGGAAAACCTTTTCAGGTAAAAAACCCCACACTCTAAAACCTGCACAATGTATTATCTGAAACAATAATAGTTTACAATACACTTGCAATGCAAGTTCTTCCAAGAGTCTTCAAATGTCATTTCTAGAGTGATTCCGGCATAATAACAGTACCTATACAAACACTATGTCTCTACAACTCCAAAACAATGCATTTTATAGAGATACAAGGCATATTTTGGAAGCTTCTTAAGATAGGCGTCCACCTTGGCCACATGCCCCACTATCCTACATCAAAGGACACTTGTCCAAGCTACAAATACATCTCTTACATACGTCATACATGCAGATTTGACTTTCCCAACATGGAGTGCTCCAAGGCTAAAAATAGACTATGACGGATGCTCTTACGCATCTTACAACTGTCATAAAAATCTGCAACATGACAATCTTAAATGTTATAAGAGAATTTGTCATACAATGCTAAATATAGCATATTCCTCTTACAACATATCATAGCCCAACTTGGGCACCCAAAGATGCCTTTCCCTCATGTAAAGATACTCACCAACACTTGTCACACCACTTGTCATAGGAATCTCCAAACTTGGCTCTTACGCGTCATAGATTCTGTCATATGGAATATCCTCTTCCACATACCACAAGATGCTGTCACATGGCATAATAGTGCCACCTCAAATGGGACACCCAAATCCATGTATGTTTGACTTGACCATCCAAGTCACATTCCAAGTAAGATGACAAGTCACCATGCCACCTCAACTAAGTGACCAAATTGAATGTGCAAGTAAATACAATAAATTAGGCAATACATAAATATACAATTAAATAAATAATGCTAGGAATTTGCAAAGGTTGAGAAACCTTAATTCCCAACACTCTCAGGATGAGAATGGAGCCTGTATCTAGAAGCCTTGTCCATGTTGGTCGGTCTGTAGGAATGCTGGTGTCGATGCAAGGCCTAACAATAATTTTCTAGGCCTCGTTACCTTGAAGGGCTCAAATGATCCATTTAGCACACAAGGAAATGCCTTGGTGGCAAATGGAGATCAAGCCAAGTCCTCTAGCCTCATGAGGGATGCAACAAAAATACTAGGCAACTCAACAGAAACCTTGACTATCGTCGTGAGAGGCCCACAAAAATTCTCTAAGCAACTTCTCAATTTTCAAATAAGAGGCTTTAGAGGAAACCCAACATGAAGAATAATAAATGTGCATGGCAGCCAAGATTTTACAACAAACTTGAAACTTACCCACCAATGACAAGGGCTTGTTAATCCAATACAATAATTTTTTTCAATTGTAGCATAAACAGCTTGCCATAGCTCTGGAGGAGAGGCCTGAAAAGACAAAAAGAATGCGCAAGAAATAAAAGATTTCCCCATGATCAATCCATTTCCAACCGAAAGAATCCAACCAACCTAACTTAGGGAGGAAGAATTGTTGGTAACATAAGGTTTTCTACCACTAAATATTGGAGCCAGAGGCCTAGAAAATGATATCTAGGCAGTGAAGCGCCTGTGTGATATTCTCCTCATCCTCAATGAGAGTGAGGAAAGAGTCATCAACAAAATGACCATTGGCAAGCTGCTGTGAGGAATTAGGAAGGGAAATTCCCTTCAAATGGGATTGAGAAATGGATTGAGCAAGCAAGTAACTGGTTCATAAAGAGCGAGGGAAAGAGGGTAGTCTTGTCAGATTGATTAGAAAATCTCAAAAGAGATAGACTATCTGCTAGAAATGGTGATGCATGCTAAAGCATCAAAAAACAACATCTGAACCATGTCAGTGAAGCGGGGTCCAAAGCCGAGAGTCTAAAGCATGGAAAGAATGAAAGGTGACTCAATATGATCATAAGCCTTAGAAAAATCAATCTTAATGAACAACACATGCTTCTAAGAGTGCCAAGCCATTCCATATCTTCCCAAACTGCAATAATATTATCCAAGATAAACCAAGATTTAATGAAGCCCATTTGTTCAGGTTAAACAATGAGAGGCAACATTGAATGAAGTTTGAGTTCCAATGAATTGGTAATGATCTTATAGGAGACATTCAACAGCGTGATGGGGTGCTAGTTGTTGATATCTTCGGAGTCACTAGGTTTACGTATGAATTTTATGTTTCCTTTATTTATGGGAGGACCTAGGGAACCAGTTTGCATGGATTCAAGATAAACATTATGTAGGTCACTACCCACCATATCCCAAAAAACTTTATAAAATTCACACAAAAAGCCATCCAAACTAGGGGCCTTATCATTGGTCATGGAGAAGACCGCTTCCTTGAGGTCACCTTGAGTAAGAAGCTAGTCACATAAAACCTACTGAGCATTTGAAAGCCGACAAGGGATGTGTTGGTTATTTTCACAGATTGGATGCTTACTCCTAGATTTCCCTACAAGGTAGCCATCAATGATCAACAGGATCTCTGGGCTAGGGGCCAACAGTATAGGAGATAAACTCTATTTTTATCTCCTCTTCTTCTTCAGGCTCTGCAAAACCTAGGGGGTATTCCCTACTCAACATCCATGAGAATATGCATACAAAGGCTGGGATGCTGACATAAAGTAGATAAGTCCTCTTGTAAGTAGACCAAAACTGCAAGATAAGAGCAAAGGGGCTAGCTTTGGGCCTATTTTTAGTTGTAGACAGAGGACTTGGGATCCTAAAACTAATTCTACTATCCTAATGGTTGTTTTGGAGTTTGATTTTGATTTTGTGTTTGGACGCAGAGCTGGACCTGGTGTATAACCTCAACACAGAACTAGAATGGTGCCTATATAGGGCTTGGAATCAGTAGCCATACACTTGTGAATGGTCAGCATGAACAACTAAAACTGGATTTCAAGGGGATTTACGTGATATATGCCTTACAAATATCTCCCAATACAGAGTGTTAAGCTATCTATACTTATGGCATCCTTATTGCAGTATACCCTTCCCAATATTCAATCTAAAAAAAATTTAATCTACCCCTTGAGCAGAAGTTAAAAGATCAAACATTCAATACAGGAATTCTGTATTCTAGAAAACCAGACACCCCTTAGATATCTAGACTCAGAAGGACACATGCAACACTGGAGACAAAATTAACAAAACACATGCAAAACAACATTACTCATATAAGATTAATCATGAAATCAGTAGATTCATGCAAGAAACATACAACAGGAGATGCATAAACTCACAAGGATTCCTGCATAGAGCAAACCAAAACCAGTCATATTGCATTACAAAGTGAAAAATGTCCAACTTTCAACAACCTCAAAAATGAGTCACACAGTCCCCTATATACAGCGAGGAAGGTGCACTTAGCATTAATCACCTGGGAGACCAAAAATCCTGCTAGATACACTGCACTGAAAAATGGCGCACAAAATCATAAATGCAACAGGGGACAAATCATCGAGGAGCAGGTGAGATCAAGCCCTGTGCCGCCACTCAGGGACATTCCCTCATCAATCGAGAGGTTGAGCTGTCCCTTCGACCCATGCCTTCTGCAAAAACTACCATTACTATTTCATCTACCCGCAGCCTCTGGAAACTGTGCCCTTAACACCTTCCCACCAAAACATATTTCATTGAAAAATCAAAATATGTAGGAAGAATAGTCCCACATGCATCCCACAGAGACCACTTTATCAATTTAAAAGCAGGGCCACATGTAAACTAAGTGTCGAGCACTTTTACCCTACTCGACCCATAAGCCTTCGCCCAAAGCCCATCGCCATGACCCCTACTGATACCACCTCCCTCAGCCACAGATAGACCATTGGGCTAGCATGAAACTCCTTCGCCGATGCTTTCAGTCACACCGATGAACACTTGAGAAACATTAGAAACACTTTGGGACTCTTGCGGATGCTGACACGTGGTGGGTTTCGCGCTCCTATTGAGGAACATAGAAGAGACTTGTTGAAGCTTCCGCGGGAATTGACACTTGGCACTTTTTGCGCCCCTCTTGAGAAACAACAGAGACACAGTTGGGACTCACACGGATGCCAACACTTGGCATCGTCCGCAACGCTCCAGAAACATTAGAGACCCCTTCTGAAACTCACGTGGGGGCTGACACATGTCAGGCTCCGCAACACTGAAGAAACATTAGGAAGCAATTTAAAAACTTACGCGGAAGCAGACACTTAGCGCTTTCCGCACGATCGTAGAAACTTTTGAACCATTCCTCCACAAGCGACATGTGGCACTTTCCAACACATTTGAAACTTCATAAAGGGGCCTTTGAAACTTCAAGTGGAGGTTGACACTTGGCAGGTTCCGCGGCTACCAAAGAAACTGAGAAACTCTTTGAAACATTTTGGCGGAGGCCGCCATCTGGCAACATCTATAGCAGCTTCGAAACTTTAATGGGACCCACCATCGCTTCGCCACACTTTGAAACAAAAAAGAAACTCTAGCGGAAGCTGACACTTGTCGGCTTCCGTAGCAATTACAAAAGACACGTGGCACGCTTCGCCCCTACTTGGAAACTTTTAAGGAACTTTGTAGAAACTTCAGCGGAAGCTGACACGTGGCACATTCCGCGCATAGTTGAAACTTATCAAGGGGCTACTTCCGTTGCTGACATGTGGTGTCTTCCACAGGGTCTTAGATTCTTCACTGGGACCCACTCCATCCTTACTTAGTGCCGAAACAAAAAGAAACAAAAAGGTTCATAATGCAGAAGCTGCCACTTGGCGAGCTCTGCAGAACCTGCTAGAAACACATGGCGCTTTCCGCAGGGTGCAGCATGAAACATAATAGAAACATTAAGGGTCTTTAAAACACAAGCAGAGACAGACACATGGCAGGATCTATGGCCACCAAAGAAACTCAAAGAAACATTCTTGAAACTCTCATGGAAACAGCCATGTGGCGCCCTCCGCACATTCTTAAGAAACACTAAGGGGCCACCTCCACTGCAGACACGTGGCACGCTCTGCGGGAAGCATAAGCAATGGTGTGGACTTAAACTGGGGCAAAATACTTGGTGAATCATGCGGCACTGGCACAATGAGACCCCTCTAGCCACTTCTAGAAACACTTAGAAACTCTGAAGCAGTGACCTGATATGCATTTTTATGCATTTGACCTATTTTTTAACAATTTTCAAGGACCGAGGGAGACTTCACAAGTTTGCCAACATACATTTCACCTTTGCATACACAGAACTTAACAATTTTCTCAAATGCGATAGGAAAAATAGTAAAATAATGCATGTGGGCCAGGGAAAAATTTAAACCAAGGCACTAAGGGTCTGAAGGAAAACATAAGGAACCTACAAATTGGAAATCAAAACCCTAACCCTAGGTGAACACCACCAGTGGCTCCGATTGGGGACGTGCAGACGCAAGACTGCAGCGAGAACCAGACTACTCCAGGGTAGACCAGACAAGACCCAAAACTCAAAACACAACCAACTATACAGGGCGTGTATAGAATAATTACATTTAGTTTACAATGTGCACAGAAAATAACCCTTATAAGAAGTAACGTTTCAGGAACTGACTGTGCACTGGTAATTCCAACAATTCACCACTTAGGGCCTAGAGAAAGTAAGAATCTCCTCCATGGATGTCGCTGATTTGATATGGGCCCATCCATAAGGGCTCAAATTTACCATGTTTGCCCTTATCTTGGTTCCTTGCATTCCATACAAGGACCAAATCATCTTTCTAAAACTTTCTTTCTATAGCTCTCTTATCAAACAGATACTTTACCCTTTGCTATCTCTTGATGTTTGTTTTCTGTGCTTCCCTTCTTATCTCATCTAGTGCAACTAGCTAATTGATTCTCTCAGTCATTGGATCTCCGATCTCCTCCATGTTTTCTTGTATGAATTTGTAAACTGGCAAAAAGTTGTTTACAGGTAACTTAGCCACTACACCATATACTAGTTCAAAAGGAGATCTTCCAGTTGCCCTCTTGACTATCACTCTGTCAGCCCACAATGCCATTTTCAGCTTTGAATCCCAAGCCTTTTTGTTTTTGCCTACCATTCTCTTTACAATTTTCATGAGGCTTTTGTTGCTTGACTCAACTTGACCATTTCCATGTGGGTGGTAGGGTGATGCATGTAACAGATTAATTCCATAATTACTGCAAAAATCAGTAAATTCACTAGACTTGAAGCACATAGCATTATCTATGACTAATTTTAACGATACTCCAAACCTGATAATAATATTCTCTAGAATGAAATCCATCACCACCTTGCTGGTAGCTCTTTTGGTCAGGATGGCCTCGATCCATTTGGTGAAATAATCAGTAGCAACAAGAATCCAGCTGTGTTCTCCACTTGATTTCTCTGAGATTTCCCCTATGAAATCAATCCCCCACTGCTGAAATGGAGCTTCTACAGTCACAATCTTAAGGGGCAATGCACCTCCATATTTTAGCTTTCCTGAGAACCTTTGGCAAGGATCACACTTCCTTATCATTCTATGTGCATCTGAGAAAAGAGTTGCCCACTAGTAGCCAGCTCTAAGAATTTTGTGGGCTATTGTATGGGCAGCATAGTGTCCACCACATACTCCATTGTGCATGTCATTTAGAATGTTCCTGGCCTGATTTTCATCCACACATCTGAGTAATACACCATCATGATTTCTCCAATACAGCTCTCCTTGAACAATGATGTATTTAATAGCTTGCAGCTTCAAAGTTCTCTTCTGGATATCACTGAGATGGGAAGGACAGTTCAAATTTTGCAAATAATATACTATGTCCTTATACCACTTAGATTCTGACACATTTACAACTTCATTATGCACTTGATTCACTTGGCATGCCTCTAGGTTTGACTGTGTCATTAGCTTTGCTAATCCTTGTCCTCTTACCAATTTTATGATCTATATCTCTATGTTGAACTCCTACAACTTATTTATCTATCTGCATCTTCTTCCAGTTACCTCTTGCTGAGTGAAGATATCTTTTATTGCTGCATGAGGTACATATGCAATTATTTGTGAGCCTACCAAATATGGCCTAAAGCTCTTGACTGCTCTAACCAGTGCATATGTCTGTTTCTCCATGATGTCATACTTTAATTCAGCAGCCTACAATGACCTACTAAATAAGGCAATAGGTTGTTCAAACCCTTCCTCATTTTTTTGCAATAAGCATGCAACAATAGTATGGAAAGAAGCAAATGAGAATAACTGAAATAGCTTAGAAAAATTAGGAGACTTTAGCACAAGAGCCATCTTTATAGCCTCTTTTATGTTCTGAAAGTTGCTTCATCCTCCCATTTGACAGTTGCATTTTTCTTCAGCATCTTGGAGATTTCTTTTGTGGTCTCTGCAAAATTAGGAACAAATCTCCTAACAAAGTTAATTTGTCTAAAGAAGGATTGAACACCTTTTATTGTTTTAGGGATCTAAATTTTGTCAATTGCAGTCACCCTTTTAGGATCAATCCTAACTCCATCCTTGGAAACAATGTGTCCAAGCAATTTTCCTTCCACAACCTCAAAAGCACATTTCTTTGGGTTGAGTGAGATACCATATTCTAATGCTCTAATAAAAATTTGTTCCAAATGCATACAGTGTTGTTCTTCTTTCTTTGAAAAGGCAGTCAAGTCATCTTGATAAATAGCCAAGATTGAGTCAATCAATCCTGCAAAAGCAACATCCATTGCCCTTTGAAATGTAGCACCTGCATTTGTTAGTCCAAATGGCATCCTTACATATACATAGGTTCCCCATGGAGTAGTGAAAGCAGTCTTAAACTGTTCTGATTCTTTTACTTTCACTTGATTGTACCCTGAAAAACCATCTATCATAGATAAAAGTTCACAACTAGTCACTCTTTGCAACATGGCCTCCATGTTTGGCAATGGATAGTTATCCTTCAAAGAAGATACATTTAGGTTTCTAAAGTCCACACACAACCTTATATCACCATTCTCTTTTCTGACTGGGACAAGGTTAGACACCCAAGTTGAATATCTAATAGGCATGATTATTCCAGCCTCCCTAAGTTTTATAAGTTCTTCTTGCATTTTTGGAGCTAAGGTTGGGTTGATGGGCCTCTATTTTTGTCTAAATGGTTTAGCTCCAGGCTTCAAAGGGATTTCATGCTGAAATAGATCCTCTCTATAGGCTTTGAGGTCTTCATATGACCAGGCAAAAACATGCTTATACCTTTTCAATAATGCAATCAGCATGCTCCTGATGTGTGGTTTGAGCTGTTTGCCAATGTATACCCTTTCGGGAGCATGAGATGTTCCCAAGTTTATCTCCTCCAGATCATTCCTATTTGTTGGAGATACTTTTGTAACAAATTGGTCCCTATTGTCAAAAGCTCTCTCTAAGGCTACCAACCCTCTAGGGATTTTGTTAGTCTTCAGCTGAATTACTTCTTTCCCTGAAAGGGTTTCTTTTCCATCTATAACTTCCACAAAGTTCTAAAAATCTATTTCTTGGTTCTCATATTCATCAATACAATGCAGAAATCTCAGTAAATCCTTATCATCATCAAACACTTGCTAGCTGCACACATTATTCAGCACTGCAAGCCTAAGCTTGACTTCAACATTTGTAACATCTGACAAAGTTATATCATCTGGCCTCATGGCTACATTGGCTAGAAAATCTGCTCTGACATTTTTTGATCTTTCTATCCAATTTATTGAAAAAGCATCAAACAATTCAATTGTATCCCAAACAACATGTTTATATTGTTTCAACCTTTTATTTTTTGATGCATACTTATCTCTAATTTGGGACACAATAAGCTCTGAATCACCAAACACTTTGAGCATCTTAATTCCATGCTTCAAAGCAACATTCAACCCTAATAACAAAGCCTCATACTCTGCAATATTATTTGTACAGGCAAACCTCAACAAGAAAGAAAATTGGAGAAGCTTACTAGTTGGAGACAGAAGAACAATTCCAGTACCAGAGCCTTCTTTTGAACAAGCTCCATCAAAATACATGGTCCAAAGACCTTGTTGATCTAATTCTTGAATGCAAATTTTTTCTCTTTTATCTTCCTTATCATCTAAGACAGCTTTGAAATTTTCACAGTCAGTGTCTACAAAACATATATGCTTCTCTAATTCTTAATCCTCCACTGTCTCTGATGATCTTTCTTCTCTGATCAGCTTGACATCCCTGCCATTCATTGGGATCATGGCATATGACAAGTTCAATTGCATACTTCCACCAATCAATGCTGCCCATCTTCTTGACAGCAACATGCCATACTGTGGCCTGATATCAACCATTGTTATGTTCATTTTATAGATCTTTTCAGGATATGCTGCCAGTCTGAAATCCACATCCTTTATGATTCCAATGATTGGTACCTCTCTAGCATCCATGGCACAGCATTTCCCACATGCCTTGTCTATTTTTAATCCAACTTGCTGCATAATGGCTAAAGGCATGATATTTGTAGATGCTCCAGAATCAAGCATACACTTTCTAATTACTTTTCTATTTATAACCAAGGATACATAAAATGGCTCCACTTGTGAAGGGCATTTTGTCATGGTCATCCCTAGATATACCTCAGGAATTTCATCCTCTTCAATGCACATAGCTTGTTTCTTATCCTGAGTCTCAATATTCTGCTTGGCTTGACATGGTACTCCTGAGATCAAGGATACAGTCTTATTTCTGAATTCTTCAACTTTCATCAGCTCCATTAGTGGAACAAAGACTTTTATTTGAGACAAGACCTAAGTGATGTCAAATGGGGCATAATTTTGAATAACAGTTGTATCCTGATCCACAGTTTTACCTCTATCCTGAGATGATCTAGATTTGGTTTTTATGGTTCTCTGACTGTCATCCTTGTTCTGAAAATTCTAACTTTGATCCTCAACCTGGGGAACTCTATTTTCTGGTCCTTGGGGATCATAACCTATTTTTTGCTTAAAATTTTGCCTATTATTGTTCCATTACTTCTTTTGTGTCTCAGTTCCTTTATGACTGTGTACTGGCTGATTTGCAGAAATGCCTTCTGGCTGATGTGAGTTACCTACTTGAGCGTTACTTCTTAGGTTGTAGTTGCTTTTGACTTGAGCAACTGCTGCAGTTGTGAAGGCCCTAATTTCTTCATCAAAAGGCCTCCGCAGGTTACTCAAAAAGCTATGTGAATCCTGAGCATAGGTATAGTTGTCTTCATCATCTTCATCATATGGGAACTGTTGGCAGACCTGAGTTTCATCATTTGCATTTGCATCAGCATCATGAAAAGAGTATTCTCTATTTGTAGATAACATGTTGACATTATCATCTTCCATGCAATGAGGCTCATTGCACTCATCATAGGCCACGACATTGTTATATAGAGACTGAGCAATCATACATTGTGACTGTGAATGAGGCATCTAGCATATTATACACCACGAGGTGTCATTAACAATATTAACAGCCTTCTTCAAAGGATCAGGAGTTTCCTTGGTATGTTGAGCTCTCTAATTTGTGTTGTTATGTGGCAATACATGTCTACCATTATGCCAATTGGTATTATATGGCATATCATGCAATGATGGTCTCTTTTCCTGTCTTTGGTAAGCTTGCCTATCAGGACCTATTCCTTTTTCACTCCTAGCCAGCCTATAGCTTAGATCCTTAACAACATTTGCCAATTTGTCTATTTTATCTTCAAGGGCATATGTACTACCTTAAATGTTTTGAGGTTTGTTTAGATTCTACAGAATTTTCACATCATCCCTTCTATTTATCTTGCCTGATGCCTTCCTGTTATTCTCAATATTTATTGCTATCTTGAAAGCATCCCTGAGAGTAGCAGGACCCTTATCTCTTAACCCATATGCTATTTTGGCATCAAAAGCATTAATATACAATATTATGCACATTGGTTCATTTGGCCTCATGTGATGTGGCAATTTGTTCAATACCTTCATGAATCTAGCATTGAAATCAGCAACCTATTCATTTGATCCTTTAGTGATACTAGTGAACTCATTTACAAAAAAGCTAGGGTCAGTTTTGTCACCATAATGCTCCTTAAACATCCTTTTGAAATCATCCCATGATGAAATGCTTCTGTCAGGTAGACCTTTATACCATTCCTTAGCTTCATCAACTAAGGATTGCACAAATGATTTCATGAAAACATCCTCATACTCAACCTCAAAGTTGTCCATGGTATTCTGAAAAGCTTTTAAATGGTCTTCTCCTGAGACAATATTGTTTCCTAATAATTTAGGCACTTGTAGCCTCACATGTTTGTCAACAGGGTTTGGATAACCAGGAATGCCATCAAAAACAATCTGTCTGAATCTATCCAACTGCATTGGGTGCCTTTCAAACTAATTAGCATTTGCATTTCTATTTACATTTTGATATCTCACATTATTTAATGGAGCTCTAATGTTATTTGCATTGTGTCTTTGATCATTGTGCTGATTCTGGACTTCATTTCTTTGTTGATTTCTATGCATATTTGTATTCTCAAGGGTAGGAATTGAATCATTTTGAGCAACTCTTAAAGCCTACACTTTCTGTCTCATATCATCTCTGATTTTTACTACTTGTAGATATTCTATTTCTGCCCTTAAGCTCTTAATTTCATCAGCTAGTTCTTCCTCTCTAGGCATAGAAGAGGACGGTTTCATTATATTCTGATCCTCATTATCATCATCCCTTAGGGATTCAGCCTCTTCAAATCTGTCAGGAGAGTCATGAAAATGACGTTCCTAAAACACCTCTGACCTTATTCTCAAACCATTACTTTGCTGCCTTTCATACACATTCTAGATTTCAGCCTCAGCATTTGAAAAATAAGGTACTGTCTTCTCTGAGGATCCTGGATTATCCTGAATAAAATTATTTTTCTTGGGGCTAGGAGAACCATCTTGACTGGCTTGAACAGTCCCCTTTTTTCTATACATCATTTTTATGGGTAACTCTTCAAATAGAGTATTACGCTGGGATCTTCTTCCTTGCATACAAATTTTTACTTTACCGGTTGGGAGATTGGTTCAGAGTCGCCACCTATTACTAGGAACTGGTTTATTTTAAATCAGGGTTCTTTCACAAGATCCCCAGCAGAGTCGCCAATTTCTGTTGGTTATTTTCCCAGACTAGATGCTTACTCCTAGATTTCCTACAAGGTAGCCATCAATGATCAACAGGATCTCTGGGCCAGGGGCCAACAGTATAGGAGATAGACTCTATTTTTATCTCTTCTTCTTTAGGCTCTGCAAAACCTAGGGGGGTATTCCCTACTCAACATCCATGAGAATATGCATACAAAGGCTGGGATGCTGACATAAAGCAGATAAGTCCTCCTGTAAGTAGACCAAAACTGCAAGATAAGAGCAAAGGGGCTAGCTTTGGGCCTATTTTCAATTGTAGACAGAGGACTTGGGATCCTAAAACTAATTCTACTGTCCTAATGGTTGTTTTGGAGTTTGATTTTGATTTTGTGTTTGGATGTAGAGTTGGACCTGGTGTATAACCTCAACACAGAACTAGATTGGTGCCTATACAGGGCTTGGAGTCAGTAGCCATACACCTGTGAATGGTCAGCATGAACAACTAAAACTGGATTTCAAGGTGATTTACATGATATCTGCCTTACAAATATCTCCCAATACAGAGTGCTGAGCTATCTATACTTATGGCATCCCTATTGCAGTATACCCTTCCCAATATTCAATCTGAAAACAATTTAATCTACCCCTTGAGCAGAAGTTAAAAGATCAAACATTCAATACAGGAATTCTGTATTCTAGAAAACTAGACACCCCTTAGATATCTAGACTTAGAAGGACACATGCAACACTAGAGATAGAATTAACAAAACACATGCAAAACAACATCACTGATATAAGATTAATCATGAAATCAGTAGATTCATGCAATAAACATACAACAGGAGATGCATAAACTCACAAGAATTCCTGCACAGAACAAACCAAAACCAGTCGTATTGTATTACAGAGCCAAAAATGTCCAACTTTCAACAACCTCAAATATGAGTCACACAGTCCCCTATATACAGCGAGGAAGGTGCACTCAGCATTAATCACCTGGGAGGCCAAAAATCCTGCTAGATACACTGCACTGAAAAATGGCACACAAAATCATAAATGCAACAGGGGACAAATCATGGAGAAGCCAGAGAAGGACGAGGAGCAAGTGAGATTGAGCCCTGTGCCGTCACTCAAGGACATTTCCTCATCAATCAAGTGGTTGAGCTGTCCCTTTGACCCATGCCTTCTGCAAAAACTGCCATTACTATTTCATCTACCCGCAGCCTCTGGAAACTGCACCCTTAACACCTTCCCGCCAAAACATATTTCATTGAAAAATCAAAATATGCAGGAAGAATAGTCCCACATGCATCCCACAGAGACCACTTTATCAATTTAAAAGCAGGGCCACATGTAAACTAAGTGTCAAGCACTTTTGCCCTACTCGACCCATAAGCCTTTGCCCAAAGCCCATCGCCATGACCCCTGCCGATACCACCTCCCTCGGCCACAGATAAACCATCAGGCTAGCATGAAACTCCTTCGCTGACGCTTTCAGTCACACCGATGAACACTTGAGAAACATTAGAAACACTTTGGGACTCTCACAGATGCCGACACGTGGCGGGTTCCGCACTCCTGTTGAGGAACATAGAAGAGACTTGTTGAAGCTTCCGCGGGAATCGACGCTTGGCGCTTTCCGCGCCCCTCTCGAGAAACAACAGAGACACAGTTGGGACTCACACGGATGCCGACACTTGGCATCATCCGCAACGCTCCAAAAACATTAGAGACCCCTTCTGAAACTCACGCGGGGGCTGACACATGTCAGGCTCTGCAACACTAAAGAAACATTAGGAAGCAATTCAGAAACTTACGCAGAAGCAGACACTTGGCACTTTCCGTGTGATCATAGAAACTTTTGAACCATTCCTCCGCAAGTGGCACGTGGCACTTTCCAACACATTTGAAACTTCATAAAGGGGCCTTTGAAACTTCAAGCAGAGGCTAACACTTGGCAGGTTCCGCGGCCACCAAAGAAACTAAGAAACTCTTTGAAACATTTCGGCAGAGGCCACCATTTGGCAACATCCGCAGCAGCTTAGAAACTTTAATGGGACCCACCATCGCTTCGCCACACTTCGAAACAAAAAAGAAACTCCAGCGGAAGCTGACACTTGTCAGCTTCCGTAGCAATTACAAAAGACACGTGGCACGCTCCGCCCCTACTTGGAAACTTTTAAGGAACTGTGTAGAAACTTTGGCGGAAGCCGACAAGTGGCGCCTTATGCACATAGTTGAAACTTATCAAGGGGCTACTTCCACTACTGACACGTGGTGTCTTCTGCAGGGTCTTAGATTCTTCACTGGGACCCACTCCATCCTTACTTAGCATCGAAACAAAAAGAAACAAAAAGGTTCATAACGCGGAAGCTGCCACTTGGCGAGCTCAGCAGAACCTACTAGAAACACATGGCGCTTTCCGCAGGGCACAGCATGAAACATAATAGAAACATTAAGGGTCTTTAAAACACAAGTGGAGACAGACAAATGGCAGGATCCGTGGCCACCAAAGAAACTCAAAGAAACATTCTTGAAACTCTCGCGGAAATAGCCATGTGGCGTCCTCCGCGCATTCTTGAGAAACACTAAGGGGCTGCCTCCGCTGCAGACACATGGCACGCTCCACGGGAAGCATAAGCAACGGCGTGGACTTAAACTGGGGCAAAATACTTGGTGAATCACGCGGCACTGGCACACTGAGACCCCTCTAGCCACTTCTAGAAACACTTAGAAACTCTAAAGCAGTGACCCGATATGCAGTTTTATGCATTTGACCCATTTTTTAACAATTTTCAGGGACCGAGGGAGATTTCACAAGTTTGCCAACATACATTTTGCCTTTGCATACACAGAACTTAACAATTTTCTCAAATGCGATAGGAAAAACAGTTAAACAATGCATGTGGGTCGGGGAACAATTTAAACCAAGGCACTAAGGGTCTGAAGGAAAACACACAGGAACTTGCAAATTAGAAATCAAAACCCTAACCCTAGGTGAACACCACCAGGATGGATGGAAGGCATTGCTACAAATTTGTTTGCCTAGCCGGTGTAGCATCTTGAATCGTAAACACTTGTTAATAGTGACAAATAAAGGCTTGCAAGATATTTGAAAGCTCATGAAGAGTTTTTTGTCCTTTGCAGATTGGTTTAACCAATTAGGAAGTATGACGATCGTAGAGAGATTGAAATAATTCCTTTGAAACTTTATCCCAGATCTTGAGATAGTAGAGCTGAGCCTTGATCTGTGCTCCGTGAGTTGAATGAGCATCTACAACTTGCTTCTACTGCCTCAGCTGAGCCAGCCAAAGCTGAGTGGCAGATTCAAATGGTTATGCTTCCAGAGTGGTGATGGCGAGGTGAAGCTCGTGAGTGGTGGATTCAAATGGTTGTGCTTCCAGAGTGGTGATGGTGAGGTGAAGCTCGCGAGTGGTGGCATCATATGACCAAGAGCAAAATTGGGCAAGTTGTCTCCCATTAATGTGGATAAACCGTGAGGCATGGGTGATTACATCATTCCACCAAGAAATCCAACCCATGCCATACAAAGGTCATGGGGCTAAGTTCCAAACATGTTGAATGTGTGTGGACGTGGCAGAATGGTTGAGAAGAGACATGTTTAGAAAAAGCTAGCTTTTCGATGGTTTTGGTCACAAAAAATGCCACTCAATACGAAAGCGGATTGGAAAGCCAACAAAACCGCATCCGCTAATGGTTCCACTGGCAAGGAAAAACAATTGGCAAAAGAAAAAAAGGATTGAGCAGATATCATAACTCTGTCAATCCTTTTAAAAACCTTGTCAAGACTAGCCCACAAATTGCTCCAAGTGTACCATTGCGAGATAAGAAGGCGGCGCCCAGCATTGGGATTGAAAAGATCCAATTTATTGTGCATGTGGAACCACGCCTCCCTTTCACCAGCTATCCACTGCATAGGTAAAGTGCCACATTTATGATAGGACATTTCAATCATATTAAAGTCCCCACACAAAACTCAAGTGGTGGCAGACATTGAATTCACAATCCAGTGCCAAAGAAAAGATCTTTCTATGGCATCATTGGGAGCATAAACATTAATAATCCAAAAGAAATAATTATCAACATTGAAAAGAATCCACAACACGTGGTTAGTGGGGTCACATCCATGATCAAGCAGCAACTAATGCCATGTAGGAGAGAGAAAGGTGACAACTCCACCATGACCAGCCTCATAGTTACTACAAAAAACATGTCTAGAAGGCCAAATAACATGGCAGGTTGTAGATAGCAAAAAGCCAGTAAATTTAACTTCCTAGACGCAAAGAATGTCTAAACCAAGAATATAAATGAAAATCCCAAACTGCAAATTTCCAAGGGAGGTTGGTAAGACCTCACACATTCCAAGAAATATAATTCATTTAATAATTGTCAAGGGGCATATCCTCACTATCTAGCCCATCAAGGTTAGAATAACTATTCATATTATGTAGCACCACCTCCTCAAAGCTTCCAATTTGGAAGTTGATAGATCTAGACTGGTGAGTACAAGGTAGAAACTCACCTTCCTCTAGTCACCCAGAAGGGCTACGAGACCTCCTCTACCTAATGAGTGGGGGAGAAGTTTGTCAGGTATTAGCAACTGGCGGCTAAGCTGCAACTGCAGCCGTTGGTGCTACTTTATAGGTTTTCACCATGCTTGACGTACCAATGTTAGCTAGTTTTGAATCTACCATAGCTGAGCTTGTTAGTTTAGCTGTGGGTTTGGAGTTGCTAGCATTTTTAGATTTTTAGCTAGCAATAGTAGACCATCCTTCATCTTCTTTAGCTGGCGATGGTACCCTGAAAGGATGCTGAGCCACAGGCTTAGGCCATTGGGTGGCTAGAGTGCAATCCCATATCTTATAATTGAATGATCGACATCGATAGAAAGTATTAGGGAGATTGATGTATAGAACTCATTGAGTGTAACAGGTCAGTCCTATTTGAATGTCAACGAACTCCTTGAGGTCATTTGATAGGTCTAACTCGACACAAACGTGTCACTGTGGGCAAGCAGAGTAAAACTTATCTGGTTCTAAATAGAAAACATAACCTAACGAAGAGGCTATCCAGCTGAGAAAATTCTAATATGGCAAAGTCAAGCCAAGGAATTCCACCCAAACAGGGATGTGGATGGACTTCTCATCAGTGATAGAAAAGTCTCAGGTCTAAGGTTTAAAAACAAGAAGGGATGAGCGGACTGACCATGGGCCCTGGGAGAGGACAACTTCAACATGGTTGGCTTCAAAAAAGTGAAAAAGGAAAAGCCCCTTAGTGCATTTTTGCATAGCCTTGAGCTGCATCCCATGTGGGGACTAGGCTCGGCTGACCTAGTTGTTGGAACAAAATTTTAACCCCAATTTTTTTATAAAATTCATTTCCCGCCATCATATTATCCCTAAAAATACCATTTTCAATCTTCCCCTACTCAAAATGATACATCCATTTGACCCAGAGTCTTAACCCTAATAAGTTCATGTCTCGATGCCTTCGACCTAAAAATTTAAAACCATATTAGAAAAATACTTCTATATCGCCTAAGTCCCACCCTAGAACCTTTTCGATAAAAGAATATGAAGAATATCGGTGAGAAACCACTATATAAGGGAGAATCACTTTGGAGTCTCTTTGATAATCCAAAAGACTAAGAGGGAAGAAACACACAACTCAACAGCATATCGGGCTGATATCAAAAAATAGAAGGGACTAAAAGATCGAAGAGACTAAGGATTATCAGAGTGGGTCATTTAAGGGTCTCTTCGATATTCCAAAGACATCACAAGCATATTGAAGGGATCGATGTATATCGGTGTGACACCTAAATGTGTCCCACCGATAAAGTGATAGCACTTACAAAGGGTAAATAAAAACATTTTGAAAAGACTTCAGAATATCAGAGTAACACAATTTCTAGTCCCATGGATAAGTCGAATGAAGAAGAACATTGAAGGTTGTGTAGGGATTTGAGCCTATAATTGAAGAGTATGAGGCTCCTGTGGATAGAGAAATGGTCATGATGGAAGCCCCTGATGAATTATCAGAAGATATAAGACACATGACAAGTAAAAAATTTGTTTCAGATGATAATTTTATCCAAATCCCTAAATTCAAAGCCTTGTTGTATGAGTACAAAGGCAAACATGCTAGAGAGAAAATGAAGGACATCACTCCCGAAGTATAGGATAAGGCATTAAAAGAGCTCCAAATAGAAATTGACAAAGCAATGGAGACTATGACTCCAGAAAAGGGGAGAACACTACTTCAAGAAGTAGGGGTAATGCTAGTCTCTAGGTGGGATATGACCTCAGCCATTGTTTTTGATACCTTTAGAAGAAATCAAGATAAAAAATTGTAGCTGAGTATTGAAGCACTGGATAAGATCAAAAAAGGGTCAAGATAAGGCAACATTGCTAATGTGGGCACTATACCCCCCTAATAAGTGACCTCAAATCACTGACAACCTGAATGAAGCATTTTGTCATCTCTTGATACAGCGAGTTGAGGACACAGATCCTATTGAGACTGCTAACTTAACTGTGAATGTTGCTAGATTTACAAAGACTCAAATTGAGTGACTAGTAAGAAATAATAATGCATACATGGAAGAGAATGCAAAATTGAGGCAAGAAGTTTCCACTTATAAAGATAGGTTGCCATCATCATCAAGCAGCTATTCACCTTACTCGGAATCTAACAACAGAGTGGTGGAGGCTAGAGCTGATACCAATTATTTGAAGATTAATGCAGAAAAACTCCAAAAGAAGAGTGATCAATTGGAAACTGAAATGAAAGTTGTTAAATACCAAATGGCTTCTGAACTAATTAAGAAAATATTTGAGAAAATGATGGGTAAGAGTGATAAGGTATGGGAATTGCACAAAAGAACACATAGTGCCTATCAAGAACATAAGAGATTACACCTGAGGATGCTGGAGAAGAAAAGAGCCCAAACAAGTGTTGATAAATAGGTGTTTAAGGAATATGATGAAATAATCAGTGAGCATGAAAAGTTAAACACTTTGTTAACAGAGGACCTTTGTGATTTTGATCAACATCTGGATATGGCATTCCCTAGATTCTTTAATAATGAAGGCAATTTACAGGAAAAGGGTGTCTGGAAAAATGAATTAGCCCAATTGTTACTAACAACTCTTGAGAAGATCAATGATGAGGATAGAGTGATAGAAAGCACACATACATTTTTAGACAAAATCTTCAATTTGGAATCTGTCATGGATGATATAATCTTCACAGAAACTTATGCGACTCAAAAGTACATTGATCATATCACTAGGATTAATTTGTTCATTACCAGAGCAGCATGAAGGGTCAAAAGAACCTTGTCTACATCCTCAGCTGATTAAAAAATGGAAGACAATGGTTAAGAAGCTAAAGAAGATAGAAAAATAATCTTTTTGATCCTTAGGAATTTTGCCAATGCTAATTCAAGAATTTTTGTGGTGAAGTACAGAAGAAGAAATGTACAATAGCAATGAGCAAAGCATATCATTGGAGAAGAGAATCTTACCAGATCAAAATGATCACGGGTTCCCTACGTTGATTAATAGACTCAAATCCTGACAATTGTGAACACCCATACTGTTGCCTTTGCTTATTTCTTAATTATGTTCTAAATATTTGTTAGTTATCCCAATAGGTGCAAGTCATGAAATGACACCCTCTTTCGGCATGAAGCTTGTTTGCTTCCTGTATATATAAGGGAAAACAAGGCCATTTTATCATCATCGGTTGAAAGACAATTATCATATAATACTATTATTTTCAGTTATATTTGCAGTACCAAATACAGAAACTTCTGTTAGATCCTATATTATATAATGGGAAAGATGGTTTAATCACTGGATTTATCTTTGGTGTTCAACTGCTTTGTGGATATTTATTCTATGAGTTATTTGGCTATCTCCATATTGGTCTATTCCTGTTATTTAAATCATTTTGATTTATCAAGGCACACTTGCTGTCTCTGTGTCATATGTTTGATTGGTTTCTGTGAGAAGTTGATCTAAGTCCTTCTAAGTGATTTCTATTAATTGGTCTCTGCCCAGAGTTAAAATCCTTTAAATAGATCATTTTAGTTGGTTTCCTTCCAACTAGACTTAAAATCCTTTTAGGCAGTCATAGTAACTTGAAGAGGTAGAAATGGGATTTTAAAGAAGAGCCTAATAACCATTAGTCTTGCATGTTTATATAGGGTATAAACATTTAAAAGGTGCCAGGCAGTTAGAGTTAAACCAAGTAGCTAAGTCTGCAATCATACAACTCTTGACCCCATTCACCCAATAGAATTAGGAACTGGTCATATTCACCATAAAGCAACATTTCAAAAACCTTATTCACATATTCGAAATCTCACACATTAGTAGTAGGAGTAGTTATCAAAGCTTGTATCTATCTCACACTTACATGCCACTGTGAATAGATCCCTAAGTTCAACTTTTAAATCTACATCAGCTATCAAGGTACACCCGCCTAGGTTTGGCAGAGCCTAAAGAGAAGGGGGTTTTCAATCATATCAACCCTGTTTCGTTAGCCAAAAGCGTTAAGAGAAATTGGCAACCTCTTAAGGTTTATAACTTGCATTTTTGAGACCTAACAGAATTGGCAACTCTACTAGGGATAACATAAGGAAACTTGGTAGAAGACCATCTCAATAGAGTCAAGAAATAAAAGAATCATAACTCTACTAGTGGAAAAGACTCAGAAGATAACATCATTCCTCTTTAAGAGAGGTGGCGACTCTAACACCAAATTTTTGTCTCTTGCAACATGGATGGTATGAGATCCAAAACTGATGGTAAAAGGTTGCAATCATCCCCACCTTCAAAGGTCCTTGCTAAGAAGACTGGGATATCAAATCAGTCTAAATGCACTAGTAACCAGAATACTCAGGAAAATATATTAGAATAGCCTATATTAACACAACAATTTTACACCTTTGCATGAATCAGAATTCCATGAGGAATTCCAATCTAAAAGTTATCATGCCCAATCTGATCAAAATAGATTTGGTGATATTCTAGACCAATATAGACTCAACCCTTAAAAGTAGCTTGAATTTGAGGCACAACTTGAACGAGAAATGATACAAAAGCAAGCAGAATATGATTATAAAATGTCACTGCAACAGGGTGGGGGATTTCAAAATGAGTCTATTAATCAAATGGAGTCCATAGAGACTCAATATAGTCCACCAAAAGACGCAAGAAATGCTGATGAGGTGCAACAAGACTTACAAAATTTATAGGAATATCTTAGGCTAGCCAAACTGAAAGAGGAGGAGGAACAGATAAAACAAGAATTACAACAAATAAAGTCTAGAAGTACAACAAGTAGATCAAAGTATGTACCTCCCCATAAGCAAGGTGGGCATGTTCCTACAAGCAATCCACACGGATCACATCAAAATATAAGTAGTTCAAATGCTTCAAAAGCACCACATAATCCAAGTAACACTAGTTATGTGCAGCAGAATATTCCACCACGAAACCCAAGAACACATAATGTTCATATTACTTCCCAACATATGGCTAATACCTATCCACCTCCTAGTTAGCAGCATGTTCCACCTCGCTAGCAAAATGTAAATACAAATCCACACCATAATGTACAACAACATCCACCTCACCATCACCACCAACAATACCAGCCGAACCAAAACCTGCAAGGACCCCTAAATATGAATAGATATAGGCAGCTGGATTTGTCTAGGTATCAAATCTATCTTGATCCCATTGACAATGACTTGAGAAATGCAATCCCAACATTTTCTAGAAATAACGTTGTTGCAACAGATGAACATATCAGAAACTTTGAGATAGTTATGGATAGATATGAAGCGCAATAAGAAGATGTCCTCATGAAATTATTTATGCTATCTCTAATCGAAGATGCTAGGGATTGGTATAAGAATTTGCCTGATGCTTCAATCAGTTCTTTTAAAGACTTTAAAGACTAGTTCAAAGAGCAGTATGGGAATCATTATGATCCAAACTTTGCTATACATGAATTGACAAGCATTCAAAAGAACTACAATGAGTTGGTAGTGGATTTAAACCAAAGGTTTTCAAAACTATACCATAAAATATCACTTGAAATGAAACCTCCTGATGGTATGGCCCTGGCCCTATATCTCAAGGCCTTTGACCCCAAAACTGGGTATGAACTCTGAAATAGAGCTCCTATGACTCTTGTAAAAGCTCAAAAGACCGCTATAAATATTGAAAACAATAGAAGAACTGCTGGAAAACTTGGTCAAAGGGAAAATATCAGAATTCCACAAAATCCTAACAACCATAAGACTAGGAAAGCAAATTATTATAGAAATGAAAGTCCTAGGTTACATGATATGCCCTACAACACAAATTGGAAGGATGGGAGACCTGTGGATAACAAACAAAAATAGAACTATGGTAAAGACACCCTTGATCCCTTAAAGAGACAAGGGACAGATGTGTTAGAAAATAATCCATGGTGTTTAGCACGCAACCTACAACATTCACCTGAATACTGTGTAGTGGCTCAATCATTACAAGAAAATGAAGTATTGTATGATCAAGACATGGATGATCATACTATAAACATGTTGGGAATGAGACCTCACCAAATTGATGAAGAATACTCATCCTTTGAAGAAGATGGGTTTGAATATAATGTCAACAACTGAGGTACAATGTTAACATGGGTCAACAAGAAATCTTCTCTGATCGGGAAGATAATAATGAAGGAACCACTTACATACCCAACATAACCCCATAGTTCCAGTTAAGAAAGCCCACTGAGGAAGAGAAAAGAGCTCTTACAATTACTGTTGTGGCTTAGGCTATAACTTATTACAATCTGAGGAATGGGACTATAAATGTAGATCAAGGAACACCCAGAGGCTTCTTCATCAAAGAACCAAATCATAAGAAGGGTACCTTGGATAACCAGAAGAAAGAAGAAATTTAGAAAAATACAAATAAGGAAATATCAAAGAGTGAGCAAAATAAGACAAAGGATAGCAGTAAGCAACAATCTGAAGAGAAAAGCTCAAATAAAGAAAAAACAAAGCAAATCAACATTACTCCTTCATTTGACATAACACAAGCATTATCTCAAATAAAGATGTCAGTACCATTACTTGAAATGATGAAAATAGATGAATACAGAGACAATGCTTTGAAATTGATTTCTAATGTACCAAGTCAACAGCAAAATCAAAACAAAAACAAAGAAGGGCCAGAAAATAGAATAAATAATCTTGGACAAGAAGTCATGAAAACCCCTGAAATCTATCTTGGTGATACCATAACAAAGAACCCTTCCTAGGTGGACCCATTCTATATAACACTATTGATCAACAACAAATTGGTAAGAAATTGTATGATTGACTCTGGAGCTGCAATAAATATTATGCCAATAGTTGTTATGAAAGAATTAGGCTTGTGGGTGCACACAACATATGGTAAATGCTATGCAATGGACAATATGTCCATCCCAATTGTAGGAGTCATGAAGGATGTGGAATTGAAATTGGCTGCATGTTCTGAAGCCACTTATAGAAGTGATATTAATGTAGTAGATACTCCACCATACTATGGATTGTTGTTATCTAGACAATGGACTGCTGCAGTAGGGGGAAATGTCTAATTGGACTTATCATATGCAACAATACCAGTAAATGGGAAGGAAATCAAGTTATGCATAGAGCCAAGATATGAAAATATAATAGAACATTTGGACCCAAACCAGATGAATTGTTTTTGTGATGTAGATCTTGGGAGTTTCAGGATTGAAAAATCATAGCCTAAGTTACAAAACACAGAACCAATAAAAAGAGAGGCTCAATTAGATGAACATGGTATATGGCGAATGTATTTTGATGGTGCATGTAGTAAACGAGGGAATGGGGCAGGAGTAGTATTCATCTCACCAGCAGGCAAGACATTCAAGTATTCATTTTTTTTACCTTTGAATGCACTAACAATATCGCTAAATATGAGGCATTGTTGTTGGGATTGAGCATTGCTCTAAGACATGGAATCAAACTACTAGTAGTAAATGGAGACTCTGAATAAATTATCTCATAGATTAGGGAAAAATTTTCATCAAAGAACAAAAGGTTAAAGAAATATAGAAATGTTGTTTGGGACACCATTGAACTTTTTGATGCATTTTCTATAAACTGGATAGAAAGGTCTAAAAACATAATGGCAGATTTCTTGGCAAATGTGGCCCTAAAGAGAGATGATATTACATTATCATGAATAATAGAAGTGGAGTTTAAGACTAGGCCTACAATGCATGATAATATTTATAATTGGCAAGTATTCAATGATGATGAGGATCTGATTAAGTTCCTTCATTGTGTAGACCAATATGAATCACAAGAAATAGATTTCAATGCATTTGTGGAAGAGGTAGATGGCAAGGAAACTCTTTTTAGGAAAGAAGTGGTGCAACTTAAAATAAACAAAATACCTAAAGGGATTGTAGCCCTAGAAAGAGTATTTGATGGACAGGACAGATATAATCTCAAACTTGCACTAGTAAATGTTAAGCTGGTTTCAAAAATGTTGAAAAAAGGTACAAAAATAGATTTCACTAAGGAGGCCACTAATGCATTTATGTCCATTAAGAAAGCTATTAAAGAAGCTCCCTTATTAAAATCTCTAGACTTTGATAAGCCATTCTGAGTATTCTCTTTTGCATCTTTTCATATAGTGGCGACTGTAATGTTGTAGAAAAATAAAGAAGGATATGAACAACCCATCTTATTTTTTAGTAAATCACTTCAGGGGGCAGAGCTAAAGTAGGACATTACTAAGAAACAAGCCTATGCCCTAGTAAAAGCAGTAAATGCATTCAAGCCCTATTTGGTTGGAGCCCATGTAATAGCCTATGTACCAAATGCTGCTGTGAAGGATGTTTTTATCCAAAATGAAATCACAGGATGGAGATGTAGATGGATCAATAGAATCCAAGAATTTAACATCGACATTGAAATCATTGGGCTTGTTAGAGGTCAGGTTTTGGCCAAGTTAATGGCCGAATCAAACTTGGAGGTTGCACAAGTTTGCAACATAAAAGAGGAAGATAACATTATTGCAAGCATTGAGCATACACCTTGGTACACCAATGTAATGTATTATCATAAGAACATGAGGTGTCCTCAAGGCCTGAATGATAATCAAAGAAGAACTTTGAAACTCATTTTATCAAAATATGTCTTCATGGATGGAGATCTATATTGGAAAAATAGAGATGGTATCTTACTTGTATGCCTGAATAAAACACAAGCTGAGAGGATGTTACAAGAAATGCATAAAGGTGTATGTGGAGGACACTTCTCAGCAAAGACTACTACCCATAAGATAATGAGAGCAGGGTACTACTGGCTTGAAATTTTTAAGGATGCCCATAGATATGTAAGAAAATGTGAAGCATGTCAAAAGTTCTCTAGCAAATTAAACTACCAAGGAGCCTTACCATTAAGACCAATGCAGGTAGAAGCTCCATTTCATCAACGGGGAATTGATTTTGTAGGGGAGATTGCAGAAGTATCCAGTGGTGGATACAAATGGATCCTGGTAGCTACAGATTATTTTACAAAGTGGATAGAAGCAATTCCAACTAGACAAGCCACTAGTAAGGTGGTGATTAATTTTATATTAGAAAATTTCATCACTAGATTTGGAGTTACTATGGACTCATTACAGACAATGGCATGTGCTTCAAATCCGATGAATTCAAAACATTTTGTGAGTCCTATGGCATAACAATTTCATATGCTTCCCCATATCATCCTTAGGCCAATGGGCAGGCGGAATCAAACAACAAAAGCATCCTAAAAATAATCAAAAGGATGTTAGAAAATAACAAGAAAGCATGGGATTCAAGACTAAAAATGGCTTTATGGGCAGACAAGGTTACTATAAAGAAGGCTACAGGAAAATCCCCATTTGAACTAGTATACAGTTCACAAGGCAGGCTTCCTATACATAATCTTTTGCCAGTTTATAGATTTATCCTTCAAGAAGATATAGACGTTCCTAAACCTATGGAAGAGAGGATGGAACAGTTGGCCGAATTGGATGAAATAAGGGCCCAAGCTTAGGAATAAAATGAAAAAATGTAATTACAGATGAAATACCTATTTGATAAAAGGGCTAAGGAATGGAAATTCAAGGTGGATGATATGGTTCTCATGTGGAATGCCAGAGGACAGGACAAAGGAAAATATGGTAAATTCAAGGCATTATGGATAGGCCCATTTATCATCATTGGTAAATGTGGTGAAGACTCCTATTACCTGCAGAATATGAGTGGTGAAGTACAGGACTTGCTAGTGCATGGACAATTCCTGAAATATTTCTCTTGAAAACTTTCTTTTTCCATGCATAGTAGATTAGGATTTCCATTTCCCACCCCTCCCCACCACCAATGGTCTGCGTCCCAGAGAGTATTTTCTGAATTCTTGCAATGACCTCACAGCCATTCATCCCTAGCTAGCACCACTATTGGAACAAAATTTTAACCCCAAAATTGTTATAAAATTCATTTCCTGCCATCATATTATCACTGAAAATACAGTTTTAAATCTTCCCCCACTTAAAATAATACATCCAATTGACCCAGAGTCTTAACCTTAATAAGTTCAGGTCTCGACGCCTTCACCCTAAAAATAAAAAACCATAGTAGAAAAAAACTTCTATATTACCTAAGTCCTACCCTAGAACCTTTTCGATAAGAGAATATGAAGAATATTGGTGAGAAACCACTATATCGAGGAGACTCACTTTGGAGTCTCTTCAATAATCTGAAAGACTAAGAGGGAAAAAATGCACAACTCTATGGCATATTGGGCTGATATTAAAAAATAGAAGGGACTGACAGATCGAAGAGACTCAGGATTATCAAAGTGAGTCATTTAAGGGTCTCTTCGATATTCTGAAGACATCACAAGCATATTGAAGGGACCGATGTATATCAGCGTGACACCTATATGTGTCCCGCCAATAAAGTGATAGCACTTACAAAGGGTAAATAAAAGCATTTCAGAAAGACTTCAGAATATCAGAGTAACACAATTTCTAGTCCCACAGATAAGCTAAATAAAGAAGAACATTGAAGGTTGTGTAGGGATTTGAGCCCGTAATTGAAGAGTATGAGGCTCCTATGGATAGAGAAATGGTCATGATGGAAGCACCTGATGAATTATCATAAGATATAAGACACATGGCAAGTAAAAAATTTGTTTCAAATGATGATTTTATCAAAACCCCTGAATTCATAGCCTTGTTGTATGAGTACAAAGGCAAACAAACTAGAGAGAAAATGATGGACATCACTCCCGAAGTATAGGATAAGGCATTAAAAGAGCTCCAAATAGAAATTGAAAAAGTAATGGAGACTGTGACTCTAGAAAAGGGGAGAACACTGCTTCAAGAAGTAGGGGTAATTCTAGTCTCTAGGTGGGATATGACCTCAGCAATTGTTTTTGATACCTTTAGAATAAATTAGGATAAAAAATTGCAGCTGAGTATTGAAGCATTGGATAAGATCAAAACAAGGTCAGGATATGATCTTGATAAGGCAACATTGCTAATGTCAGCACTATACCCCCCTAATAAGAGACCTCAAATCATTGACAACTTGAATGAAACATTTGGTCATCTCTTGATATAGTGAGTTGAGGACACAGATCCCATTGAGACTGTTGACTTAAATGTTAATGTTGCTAGATTTACAAAGGCTCAAATTGAGCAACTAGTAAGAAATAATAATGCATACATGGCAGAGAATGCAAAACTTGTTGGAATTAGGCTAGACAACTAAGAGGAGGGGGGTGTGAATCAGTTGTCCCATAAAATTACCCTTTTCTCCTTTTAAACTTCTTTCACAACTTACAAATAGATTAATAATGTAAATATTAAAGTATGAAACAATAACACATGAGCAGAAACACAATTAACACATTTGACACGAAGGTTTTTGATGTGGAAACCTGGTTAAGGGAAAAACCACGGTGTGGGTTAACCCACAAGATTCATACCCTATTATAAGTACTTGAAAATGTGAAGGCACTTGCCTTTGGGTACACTTCCTAGAGCTCACTGCTCAAAAGAGGCTCACTGCCTATAGAATTTATGTTTAATACAAAAGGAATTAACTGAGAGTTAGCATCTTCTTCATGCTTGGTTCAGTCTCTTTGAATGCTCACAAAACTTCTTCTCTTCTCACAAATACTTCTTCACTAGCACTTCATCCCTTATTGTTCTTGTTCCTATCCTCTGCCTCTAATCCTTTCTTTGGATTTATTGTTTCGCACAAGGATGATTTTAAACAACTCAACTACATGCCTTTATATGCTTCATCAACCTTGGAATAAACATCAAGGTCGGCACTACAAGCATTTGACTTAATGTGAATCACTAAGATGTTGGCCAAACATAACTGGGACTCAAATCTTCCTTGATCAACACACCACGCTCCATTGAATTGCTCTTAGATCATCCGCAACACTCTTGAATCATCTGGTCAGCCAAGACTGGGAAGAACAACAACACCAAGAAGGAAATCTTCACCAATGAGCTCAAACTTCAATGCGGACCTCCAACATAGCAATCACATGATCCAGAGACCTCCACAAGAACATTGAATTCAACAAAAACACCCGTACTCGTCTAAATCATCAGAATCACATGCATCTTCATATGGAACCTCAAGAACACTGTCTTCCATGACTATCACACAAGAAAGATTGCTTGCGGACCTCCAAACCATGAACCACTTGAGTTGATGATACACACTGACTTCCTAAACATGCCTCTAGATCCGCAGATCATAATATTTCAATGCAGAGAAATCCAGACCAATTTACTGTCACTCTGTCTCTTCTGAACAACTGCCAAAATCTGGTTCTACTCAGATAGCCATAGATTCTTCAAATCTTCATGCAGACCTCTCAAATCTTAAGTGGAGCTACTTCAGACAATCCTCTACACAGCCATATGGTCCACATACTTTTATCTTCATTAATTTTATCAATATCCTCAACATTCCAGTCTTCTAAATAGGCAACAAAATGGAATACAATTGATAGCAATGGCAACAAGGATATGTTGACATCAATGACAACATCGATTAGACACATATTTGCAACAATCTCCCCTTTTGTCATTGATGGCAACATATGATGTGAAAAACCATTAAGACAAGAACTTCTCCCCCTTTTTCTTATCACTTCTGCAACTAGTTTCTTCACTGCTCCCCCTTTCATCAGCAACTAGTTTTTCACATGACTTCTCTCCCCCTTTGACATCAATGGCAAAGGGCACATATTTTCAATATTTTCTCCCCCTTTTTGTTTTAGATTGATCTCCAAAATTTGCATATTGACTACTCCTCCTGAGTAGTATCTCTTTAACATCAATCCAGATCACAAGATATGATTGGTGCATTCTACCGGACTGATGCACCTTAGTGCATTTTAGTTCAGAATAGGAGGGGTAATAACCCCTAACTCTTAGTTCAGAACAGGAGGGGTAATAACCCCTAACTTCTCTCTGAGATACTCAAAAGTGTCCTTAGGCAGAGGCTTGGTGAAAATATCTGCAATCTAATCCTTTGAAGAAACAAACTCCATTTTGACTTCATTCTCACTTAATTTCTCTCTCAAGAAATGAAACTTGATGGATATGTGCTTAGTTTTTGAATGTAACATCAGATTCTTTGAGATGTTTATTACACTTGAATTATCACAGAAGATTGTAACAGGTTCTTCAAACACAATTCTGATATCTTTCAACATTTGCTTCATCCACAAGACTTGAGTACAATTGCTTGCTGCTGCTATATACTTTACCTCTGCAGTAGATAGAGATATTGCCTCTTGCTTTTTGCTCAACCAAGAAACCAATCTCCTTCCCAAGAAGAATACACCACCACTAGTACTTTTTCTATCATCCACATCTCCTACCCAATCAGCATCTATATATGCATGAAGAGTGAAGTCATTATCCTTTGGATACCATAAGCCATAATCAAGTGTCCCTTTGAGATATCTAAAAATTCTCTTGACTGTTACAACATGGGATTCTCTTGGATCAGCTTGAAATCTAGCAACAAGTCCAACTGCATTCATGATATTAGGTCTGGTCTGAGTCATATAGAGAAGTTCTCCAATCATTGATCTATACCTTTTCTAATTTTCCTTAGGGGAGTCATCACCTTTACTCAACTTGCATCCGGTTACCATGGGTGTACCCACTGGCTTTGAATCTTCCATTCCAAATGTTTTCAACAATTCTCTCACATACTTAGATTGAGATATGAAAATGCCTTTATCTGACTGAGTGATTTGCAAACCTAAGAAGAAATTCATTTCTCCAAACATTGACATCTCAAATTCACTTTGCATCTAATCAACAAATGTTTTGCACATAATCTCATTTCCACCAAAAATGATATCATCAACAAATACTTGAACAATCAAGATGTGTTCATGTTCAATTTTGATATAAAGATTACTGTCTGCTGTACCTTTGCTAAAACCCAATTTTAGTAGATACTTATCTAGTCTTGCATACCAGGCTCTTGGGGCTTGTTTGAGTCCATACTGTTGGTTTTTTCCCTGACTGGATACTTTCTCCCAGATTTCCCTACAAGGTAGCCATCAATGATCAATAGGATCTCTAGGCCAGGGGCCAACAGTATAGGAGATAGACTCTATCCTTATCTCCTCTTCTTCTTCAGGCTCTGCAAAACCTAGGGGGTATTCCCTATTCAACACCCATGACAATATGCTTATGGATAACTGGGATGTTGACATAAAGTAGATAAATCCTCTATTAAGCAGACCAAAACTATGAAATAAGAGCAAAGGGGCTAGCTTTTGGCCTATGTTCAGTTGTGAATCAGAGGATTTTGGATCCTAAAGCTAATTCTACAATCCTAATGGTTTGGATTTGAAGTTTGAGTTTGATTCATGTTTGGATGCGAACCTGGACCTGGTGTATAACCTCAACACAGAGCTAGACTGGTGCCTATCCAGGGCTTGGAGTCAGTAGACATACACCTGTGAATGATCAGCATGAACAACTAAAACTAGATTTCAAGGGGATATGTGTGATATCTGCCTTACAGATACCTCCCAATACAGAGTGTTAAGTTATCTCTACTTATGGCATCCCTATTGCAGTATATTCTTCCCAATACTCAATCTGAAAACACTTTAATCTACCCCTTGAGCAGAAGTTGAGAGATCAAGCATTCAATACAGGAATTCTATATTCTAGAATACCAAACACCCCTTAGACATCTAGACTTAGAAGAAGGATACATGCAACACTGGAGATAGAATTAACAAAACACTTGCAAATACAGCATTACTCATATAAAACCAATCATGAAATCAGTAGATTCATGGATGAGACATTCAACAAGAGATACATAAACTCACAAGACTTCCTGCATAGAGCAAGCAAAACTAGTCGTATCTTATTACAGAGCTAGAGATTTTTAGTTTTCAACAACCTCAGAATGAGAAACACAACCTGCTAAATACAGCAAGGAAGGTCCTCAACATTAATTACATGGTGGATCTCAAAATTTGCCAGATATAGTACACATGAGAAGAAAGGTGCTCATCAAAAGTAAATGCAGTAGGAAGGGGAGTAGACAGAGGAGGCCTTGAGCCTTGCACCATCACCTGGGAATCCATAACTTCAAACGGGTGGTTTTACCATTCGTACCATCGCCCACATCCCTGCAATAACTGCCATTAAAGGCCTCAACCACCCACGGCCACCGGAAAATACAGCGACAGTGCATAAGAAACATTCCTGCCAAAAGGCAATAGCTCTGATAATTCAAAAATGCGGGAAACATTTGTCCCACATGCACCCCACGGAGACCTCCTTGTTACTTTATAAGCATGGCCGTTAGCACACTAAGTGTCAGCAATTTTGCTCCTGACGACACCATCGTAAAGCCTTCACTTCACACCCCATCAGCCAGACCCCTCACATTGGCTAGCCCAAGACCTCTCCCACCAATCTACATTGTCTACCCGATGAACACCTCTGGATCGGGGAGACCAACTCCATCGGAGCGACACAAAGCTCCCTTGCCGATGTCCCCTGTCACACCGATGGACACCACACATTCCCAGGTCTTCGACGAGACCATAGACCATCGACACACCCAAAAACCTTCATGTCGACCGCATCGATCACGCCGATGCCAACTCTCCTTTCTTGGCCTTCAACCAGACCCAAACCATCGGCGTATTCCCTATTTCTCATACCGATATGCCATGTTATGCCGATGACCACTTCACATCCCCGTCGGCCAAACCTGAACCATCAGAGCAACACTTCAAACCTACACCAACTTAGAAAATCATGCCGATAACACCACTGGATCAGGGTGACCAACTCCATCGGCCAAGCTCCATCCTACCTCTCCGATCCCACAACTCTCACCGATGGACACACCGCCGAAAGCCTCACTCACTTGTAGTCAGCTAGACAAACCACATGGGAATAACACATCAATGCAGCACCGACAAGCGATGTCATTCCGATGGCATCCTCCATCGAGGTGACCCCCTCCCATCAGCCAAATAAAAAACACTTCCGCCGATACACCAAGCTACGCCGATGGTAATTCGTAAGCTATACATTGTCGGCGAGACCCAAACTATCGGAAAGAAAACAACCTCCCCAGCTGATAGCAATACACACACTAATGACACACCTCATCGGCCAGACACCATCACATCAGTGAACCCTTTGCCGGCTCGCTCGATACACTTCATCATGCCAATGACCACACAGCATTGAAAACCTCAAACCATCGGCCATCGGCTAGACTAGCCTCATCGGATTAACCCCCATTGGTTAGGTTGATGCCATACATTACACCGATGGCATCACTCCATTGGTAAGAACCAAGCACATCGGTGAATCTCAAAATTCTTTCGCTGATAGCAATATTCCTGCTGACTACTTTGAATGACCCTCATCGGCCTAACCATCATCATCCATGGGACACAAAACATTGCTGCCGATGGATAAAGTATTGGCGATGGAAGAAAATACCACTACTATCAACATGATCGCCAAGACACATGTGACCTCATGCCGATGGACAAGAAAACATAGGTTCAAAAAAGAAAACCTGCAAACACCAAAAGCCCAAAACCTTTGACCAAAATGATTACTAACATAGGCTCCGATTGGGGACGTGCAGGTGCAAGACTATAGCGAGAACCTCAGATCTCTGGGATGCAGACCAGTCCCTTATCTATTGGGCTACAGAATCAAACTTGCACCAACTTGCATCACAAACTAGATTAAAAAAAAAAATTTGGGCGGCCCAGGGCAGCCAAAAAGGTAGAACCAAAACCTTTTCTTGTCAAATGCCTGATTCCAAACTGAAAGATCCCAATCCTAACTGAAAAGACTGGCATAGTCTGCCCACAAGGTCATCTGCTCAATTAGATATTCCACCATTTTTGACAACTTGCCACTTGTAGTATTGCCTCTGTCACTCTAGATTTCAAAATTAGACATATAACCATACTCATCATAATATTCTTTATCATTAAGTAACATATATATGTTATATTCCTTAGACAGTACATCATATTGCTCTTGGCACTTTTCATCATTTACCTGGCTACTGTACATCATCAGGCATTCATCCAGCTGATCCAAAAACTTAAGACATTTAAAATAAATGAGACCCTCATCATCATCTATATCATTTATGGATAATGGTAACAAAACTTGATCTGCACATCCATAATTGCACATGTCTGAACCAACTGATGATGAACATCTATCATCCACAGTTTGCAAATCAGTATCATCATCATCAAATATAGGGTTAGTCCTGCACCAATGAATATCAGGACTCACAATGTCAAATGCATCCGCAGACTCATCATAAATGGGATTAACACTCACTGCAAAGGCCTCTACTTCTTCTTCATGACACTCCAATTCTTCTTCATCATTATCAGACCTAGAGTCATAAGAAGAACAAACCTGATCCATGCACTGGTCATGGATATTTTCCTCATCATCTTTAACATCTGATTGCCCCACATACAAAATTTTTGCTGTTTCAATGCATTCTGAAGTTGAGCTATCTATATCACTTTCCAGCGCTCTAATACTTCCTGGTGAAACTAATATTGATTGTTGATCCATATGATGACAACTTTGCATAACTAGATCATGTAAACATGAATGTTTTTTGATTAGGACTGGCATGCAAATACTACTTGAAAAACCATTGTTTTCAACTTCATTTGCTGGGCAAATCAGGACACCATCCTCTATAACAGAAACATCAACTTGGAATGATGCAAAAACTAGGACAACAGGGGTCTGAGCACTTTGACATTCATATCCAACTCCTGAATTAAATCTTTCATTAACATTGGGGGCTGTAGGACAACAAAATTTTTTAGAAAAATAACCCTTTTGAATACCATACCTCCAATTGTTTTCAATATCTATTGCAAACTGACGTGCTTGATGCAATGTGGTGGGCTCCTTGTCTCTCAACCTATAGCTCATCTTCTTATCAAAGGCTCCCAAATAGATAACTAAGCACAGTGCATCATTAGGTCTCATACATTCTGGTATTCTATTCAAAGCCTTCATAAATATGAGGTTAAAGGCTGGGATCAACTCATCTTCTTCAATATGGATGTACATAAAATCACTAATGATTGCATATTCAGAAATTCTTTCACCATATTGTACTAGAAATGTGGATTTAAAACCATGCCAAGAGCTAACAGAGTAAGCTGGAAGATAGGAAAACCAGTTCCTTGCATCTTCATCCAGAGATTGAACAAATAATCTCATAACCACATCCTCATGGTCAATCTCAAAATCATCTATAACATTTATAAACTGCTGCAAGTGTCTCTCAACTAATTCATCTTTTATACCATTGAATTTAGGCAAATACTTTCTAATTTTAGGTGGAAAAGTATTCGGGTAGCCACAAATGCCACTAAAATTGATGGGCTTATATCTGTCTATGTTGAAGCCTCTTTTATTACATGATTGGGATTGACTACTATACATTTTTGCACTTGACAATTCACTAGGGTACATGGGCTGATAATACATCCTTTATGTTTTTGCAACCCTCCTCTCTACTCAGATTTTCAATCAACAATGACCTTAGGCACTTAAAATTTAGAATGTTGTTTCAACTTTCCTAAAGTCCTCTAAATGAGTCTTTTAACAATATTGCATGCTCTTTTGAAATACAGAGTAAGTTCTAACAAAAGCATGCAAGCTCTGCTTTCACCAATAATTCCCGTTTAACCAGTGCTACTTCACCAAATAGGGAGTCTTTTAAAATTTGTGGAAATACCTGGATATGTTGCAACAACTGGAAATTCAACATCTCTGGTGTCCTCTTATTAGGTTCTTTATATGTAGAGTCACCACCTCCTTGAAGAGGAATAAGCTTCAAACAGGCTGAAGCTGAAAACTGATTTCTTTTGCTTTCTGCGTCATCCACCAGCAGAGTCACATATACAACCTTTTTTTTTGCTACAACAAACACTTTCCAAGTCTGATTTTTCAATCCTTTAGACTCACACCTTCATGGATATGACATTGTTTTCCCCAGTAGAGTCACCAATTTCTGTTGGTTTTTTCCCTGACTGGATACTTTCTCCCAGATTTCCCTACAAGGTAGCCATCAATGATCAATAGGATCTCTTGGCCAGGGGCCAATAGTATAGGAGATAGACTCTATCTTTATCTCCTCTTCTTCTTCAGGCTCTGCAAAACCTAGGGGGGTATTCCCTATTCAACACCCATGAGAATGTGCTTATGGATAACTGGGATGTTGACATAAAGCAGATAAATCCTCTATTAAGCAGACCAAAACTATGAAATAAGAGCAAAGGGGCTAGCTTTGGGCCTATGTTCAGTTGTGAATCAGAGGATTTTGGATCCTAAAGCTAATTCTACAATCCTAATGGTTTGGAGTTGAAGTTTGAGTTTGATTCATGTTTGGATGCGAACCTGGACCTGGTGTATAACCTCAACACAGAGCTAGACTGGTGCCTATCCAGGGCTTGGAGTCAATAGACATACACCTGTGAATGATCAACATGAACAACTAAAACTAGATTTCAAGGGGATATGTGTGATATCTACCTTACAGATACCTCCCAATACAGAGTGTTAAGTTATCTCTACTTATGGCATCCCTATTGTAGTATATTCTTCCCAATACTCAATCTGAAAACACTTTAATCTACCCTTTGAGCAGAAGTTGAGAGATCAAGCATTCAATACAGGAATTCTCTATTCTAGAATACCAGACACCCCTTAGATATCTAGACTAAGAAGAAGGATACATGCAACACTGGAGATAGAATTAACAAAACACATGCAAATATAGCATTACTCATATAAAACCAATCATGAAATCAGTAGATTCATGCATGAGACATTCAACAAGAGATACATAAACTCACAAGACTTCCTGCATAGAGCAACCAAAACTAGTCGTATCTTATTACAGAGCTAGAGATTTCCAGTTTTCAACAACCTCAGAATGAGAAACATAACTTGCTAAATACAGCAAGGAAGGTCCTCAGGATTAAGTACATGGTGGATCTCAAAATTCACCAGATATAGTACACATGAGAAGAAAGGCGCTCATCAAAAGTAAATGCAGCAGGCAGGGGAGTAGACAGGGGAGGCCTTGAGCCTTGCACCGTCACCTGGGAATCCATAACTTCAAATGGACAGTTTTACCATTCGTACCATCACCCACACCCCTGCAACAACCACCATTAAAGGCCTCAACCACCTGCGGCCACCGGAAAATGCAGCGATAGTGCATAAGAAACATTCACGCCAAAACATAGTAGCTCTGATAATTCAAAAATGTGGGAAACATTTGTCCCACATCCACCCCACGGAGACCTCCTTATTACTTTATAAGCATGGCCGTGAGCACACTAAGTGTCAGCAATTTTTCTCCCAACAGCACCATCATAAAGCCTTCACTTCACACCCCATCGGCCAGACCCCTCACATCAGCCAGCCCAAGACCTCTCCCACCGATCTACATTGTCTACCCGATGAACACGTCCGGATCGGGGAGACCAACTCCATCGGAGTGACACAAAGCTCCCTCGCCGATGTCACCCATCACACCAATGGACACACCACATTCCCAGGTCTTCAGCAAGACCATAGACCATCGGCACACCTAAAAACCTTCTTGTCGATCGCATCAATCATGCCGATGCCAACTCTCCTAGCTTGGCCTTCGGCCAGACCCAAACCATCGGTGTATTCCCTGTTTCTCATACCGATATGCCACGTTACACCGATGACCACTTCACATCCCCGTCAGCCAAACCTGAACCGTCGGAGCAACACTTCAAACCTATGCTGACTTAGAAAATCACGCCGATAACACCACTAGATCAGGGTGACCAACTCCATCAGCCAAGCTCCAGCCTACCTCTCTGATCCCACAACTCTCACCGATGGACACACTACTGAAAGCCTCACTCACTCGTAGTCGGCCAGACAAACTACATCAGAATAACACATCAATGTAGCGCTGACAAGCAATGTCATTCTGATGGCATCCTCCATCGGGGTGACCCCCTCCCATCAGCAAAATCAGAAACACTTCCGTCGATACACCAAGCTATGCCGATGGTAATTCACAAGTTATACACTATCGGTGAGACCCAAACTATCAGAAAGAAAACAACCTCCCCAGCCGATAGCAATACACACACCGATGACATACCTCATCGGCCAGACACCATCACATCAGTGAACCCTTTGCCAGCTCGCTTGATACACTTCATCATGCCGATGACCACAAAGCCTTGAAAACTTCAAACCATCCACCATCGGCTAGACTAGCCTCATCGGATTAACCCCCATTGGTCAGGTTGATGCCATACATTACATCGATGGTATCTCTCCATCGGTAAGACCCAAGCACATCGGTGAATCTCAAAATTCTTTCACCGATAGCAATATTCCTGCTGACTACTTTGAATGACCCTCATCGGCCTAACCATCATCATCGATGGGACACAAAACACTGCTGCTGATGGATAAAGTCTTGGCGATGGAAGAGAATACCACTGCTACCAACATGATCGCCAAGACACATGTGACCTCATGCCGATGGACAAGAAAACTTAGGATCAAAAAAGAAAACCTGCAAACACCAAAAGCCCAAAACCTTTGACCAAAATGATTACTAACACATACAATGCTTTTCTCAATCTACAAACCATATCTCCTTGATCAGACAACTAGAATCCTTCTGGTTGCTCAATGTAGACTTCTTCATCCAATTCTCCATTCAGGAATGCTGATTTGACATCCATCTGATAAACCTTGAAATCTTTAAAAGTAGCAAATGCAAGAAATAGTCTAACTACTTCTATTCTTGCCACCGAAGCAAATGTTTCTTCAAAATCAATTCCTTCCACTTAAGTGTATCCTTTGCGTACCAACCTTGCTTTGTTTCTTACAACTTCACCATCTTCATTTAATTTATTCTGGAAGACCCATTTAGTTCCAATCACATTTTTATCCTCAAGTCTAGAAACAAGATCCCAAGTGTGATTCTTTTCAATTTGCATTAATTTTTCTTCCATTGCTTTTACCTAGTTTTCATCATTACAGGCTTCACTTACCGATTTTGGTTCAATCTTTGAAATCAAACAAATCTCTTCTTGATCTTCATCAATTCCTCCCCTAGTTTGAACACCTTTATTTCTATCTCCTATCATCTGATCTTAAGGATGATTCATTCTTACATACCTGGGAGTTTTGGGATTTGCTTGAACTTTTATTTCTTGAGCTTGTTCTTCAACATATGCACTATCTTCTTGAGTCACTGGGTTTTTTGGATCAATCTGAATCTAAGTCTGGGTTTGAACTTACCTTTCTTGACTTTAACTTTCGTCTTGATCATCTGAGTCATATCTGCAACACTTGGACTGTCCTTTTTTGCTCTCATCAACTCTGACATTAGCACTTTCAACAATCTTTTTCAATCTCTTGTTGAAGCACCGATATGCCTTGCTTTGAGTAGAGTAACCCAAAAATATTCTTTCATCACTTCTTGTATCAAACTTGCCTAAATCCTCATCTCTTTTGATATAGCATTTACTACCAAAAAGTCTGAAATATCTCATAGTAGGAGGATGACCAAACCATAGTTCATACAGTGTCTTACCAGAATTGCCTTTGATCTATACTTGGTTAAGAGTGTAGACAACAGTACTCATAGCTTCTCTCCAATAGACTTTTCCTAGCAGCTTCTTGAGTGGTCCAGTTATTTCTTTCCACAACTCCATTCTGTTGAGGAGTCCTAGGAGCAGATAATTATCTTTTTATTCCATGTTTTTCATAGAATGTATCAAACTCACCAGAAGTAAATTCTCCACATCTGTCAGATCTCAGACACTTTATCTTCACACCAATCTCATTCTCCACCATAACCTTGAACACCTTGAATTTGTCAAGAGCTTCCAATTTTTTTTAGGAAGGTTACCCACATCATCTGGGAGTGATCATTAATCAGCAACATAAAGCATCTGTCTCCTTGCACACTCCTAATTCTGTCAAGGCCACATAGATCAGTATGTACAAGTTCCAATAGTCCACTTGAAAATTATTCTTTACTCTTGAATGAGGTTCTATTCTGTTTACCCAATTGACATTCTCTACACATGCTATCAGGTTTCACAAGTTTTGGAAGATCTCTCACAGCCTGAGTAGAACTTATCTTAACAATCTTATCAAAATTCACATGACATATTCTTCTATGCCATAACCAACTCTGATCAATCTGAGCAATCAAGCAACTCTTACTAGAACTACTTAAATGAAAGATGTTACCTCTAGTCTAAGTACCAGATGCAATTTCAGTTCTGGAGCTTTCCAAGATTCTACATTTTCCATCCTTGAACCAGAGATCATAACCCCTATCAACCAACTATCCAACACTGAGAAGATTATGCTTTAGTCCTTCCACATGCATAACATTATTAGTGTTATTCTTACCATCAAAAGAGATGGATCCTTTGCCACGGATTCTACCAGCTGAGTTGTCTCCAAATTTCACAATTCCACCTTCATATTTTTCAAAACTTACAAACTTACTTTTATCACCTATCATATGATGAGAACATCCACTATCAATCACCCATTCATCTTTTTCAACAACCTGAGCACCCAAGGCACTTTCCACATTTTCATAGCTAGTAGGTTCAGTAGACATTGGATCCTCTTCTTTGATCGCAATGAACACCCAATCACCTTCAGTGGAACCTCCATGATCAGATTCATCATCTGTGACTCCTTCTTCTCTAGCTTCTTGGACATAGTAACATTTCTTCTGATCTTTATATCTGTTAGGTTTTGGCTTTGAAAACCTTTCTAGACATCTTGAGGCAAAATGACCAATCTTATTATAGGTAAAACATTTGAATGGCAACTTTCCTTCATAGTTACTAGATCCTCTTGGCATTCTTTTGGCAATAAGAACTTCAGGTTCTGTAGACTCAATTTCATCATCTTCAAGATCCTTCCTTGCTTTTGCAAACCTGTTTGATCTTCCTGAAGAACTTTCACCTAAATCATATCTTTGTTTTCCATATACACTAGCCTTAGATGCAGATTTAGACTTAGGAAGAGAATCACCAAACACACTCATTTTAAATGCTAAAAGCTTACCAACTAACTGATCCCTTGTAACAGTTGTCATAGTCTTGATTCCTTCAATGGTAGTAGCTTTATGCTTGTATGTTGTAGGTAAAGATCTGAGCACTTTGGCAACAATCTCTGATTCTTCCAATACTCCACCAACATTCCTGATGCTAGTCACAAGTTCGTTCACTTTCCGTATGTAGGAAGTAATGTTTTCATCTTAACTTATTATCAACCTTTCATATTTACCCTTTAGGCTATGTAGCTTGGCACATTTGACATATTTGTCACCTTCATATAGATTTTCCAACTTTTTCCATATTTCATGGGCAATTTTCAAATCTAGGACATTTGCTAATTCTATATCAGTCAAGGCACTCAATAATGCTTCTTTAGCTCAAATATTGCATTCAACTTCCCTGAGTTCACCTAGAGTTGTAGGGCCATTCTTTGGGATCTTATACTCTTTCTTAGTTATCAACTAAAAGGCATCACCCATACATTCTAAATGACACTGCATGCGCACCTTCCAAAGGGAGTAATTAGTTCCATCAAATCTCAGACTTTCCTTCTTGTAAGTCAATATCTTGGATCTCCTCAAGTGGTCAAGCTTCTTTTAGAGGAACTGGCTCTAATACCAATTGTTGGAATTAGGCCAGACAACTGAGAGGGGGGTGAATCAGTTGTCCCACAAAATTAACCATTTCTCCTTTTAAACTTCTTTCACAACTTACAAATAGATTAATGATGTAAATATTAAAGCATGAAATGATAACACATGAGCAGAAACATAATTAACACATTTGACACCAAGATTTTTGATGTGGAAACCCAGTTAAGGGAAAAACCACTGTGGGGGTTGACCCACAAGATTTGTACCCTATTAAAAGTACTTGAAAATGGGAAGGCACTTGCCTTCGGGCACACTTCCTAGAGCTCACTGCTCAAAAGAGGCTCACTGCCTATAGAATTTATGTTTAATACAAAGGGAATTAACTGAGAGTTAGCATCTTCTTTGTGCCTGGTTTAGTCTCTTTAAATGCTCACAAAACTTCTGCTCTTCTCACAAATACTTCTTCACTAGCACTTCATCCCTTATTGTTCTTGTTCCACTACTCCTCTTCTCTTCTTTGCCTTTGATCCTTTCTTTAGATTTATTGTTTCGTACAAGGATGATTTTCAACAACTCAACTACATGCCTTTATATGCTTCATCAACCTTGGAATAAACATCAAGGTCGGCACTACAAGAATTTGACTTAATGTGAATCACTAAGCTATTGGCCAAACATAACTAGGACTCAAATCTTCCTTGATCAACATGCCACACTCCATCAAATTTCTCTTAGATCATCCACAACACTCTTGAATCATCCAGTCAGCCAAGACTGGGAAGAACAACAACACCAAGAAGGAAATCTTCACCAACGAGATCAAACTTCAATGTGAACCTCCAACATAGCAGTCACACGATCTAGAGACCTCCACAAGCACATTGAATTCAACAAAAACATCTGTACTCATCCAAATCATCAGAATCACATGCATCTTCATCTGGAACCTCAAGAACACTATCTGCAATGACTGTCACACAAGAAAGATTGCTTGTGTACCTCCAAACCATGAACCACTTGAGTTGATGATACACACTAACTTCCTAAACATGCCTCTAGATCCACAGATCATAATATTTCAATGCAGAGAAATTTGGACCAATTTACTATCACTCTGTCTCTTCTAAACAACTACCAAAACCCAGTTCTACTCAGATGGCCATACGCTCTTCAAATCTGCATGCGAACCTCTCAAATCTTAAGTGGAGCTACTTCAGACAATCCTCTACACAACCATGTGGTCCACATACATTTATCTTCATTAATTTTCTCAATATCCTCAACATTCCATTCTTCTAAACAAGCAACAAAATGGAATACAGTTGACACCAATGGCAACAAGGATATGTTGACATCAATGACAACACCGATTAGACACACATTTTCAACAAAACTGAGGCAAGAAGTTACCACTTATAAAGATAGGTTGCCATCGTCATTAAGAAGCTATTCACCTTACTTGGAATTTGACAAAAGAGTGGTGGAGGCTAGAGCTGATACCAATTATTGGAAGATAAAGGCAGAAAAATTCCAAAAGTAGAGTGATCAATTGGAAACTGAAATTAAAGTTGTTAAATACCAAATAGCTTCTGAACTAATTAAGAAAAGATTTGAAAAAATGATGGGGAAGAGTGATAAGGTATGGGAATTGCACAATAGAACACACAGTACCTATCAAGAACATAAGAGATTGCACATGAGGATGTTGGAGAAGAAAGAGCCAAAACAAGTGTTTATAAATAGTGTTTAAGGAATATGATGAACTAATCAATGAGCATGAAAAGTTCAACACTTTGTTAAGAGAGGACCTTGGTGATTTTGATCAACATTTGGATATGGCATTCCATAGTTTCTTTGATAATGAAGGCAATTTACAGGAAAAGGGTGTCTGGAAAAATAAATTAGCCCAATTGTTACCAACAGCACTTGAGAAGATCAATGATGAGGACAAAGTGATAGAAAGCACACATACATGTTTAGATAGAATCTTCACTTTGGAATCTGTCATGGATGATATAATCTCCATGAAAACTTATGTGACTCAAGAGTACATTGATCATATCGCCAGGATTGATTTATTCATTACCAAAGCAACATGACGGGTCAAAATAACCTTGTCTACATCCTCAAATGATTTAAAAATGGAAGACAATGGTTAAGAAAGAAGCTAAAGAAGCTAGAAAATTTGAAGAATCTTTTTGATCCTTAGGAATTTTGCCAATGCTAATTCAAGAATTTTTGTGGCAAAGTATAGAAGAAGAAATTTACAACAACGAGTGAATCATATCATTGGAGAAGAGAACCTTGCTAGATCGAAATGATCACAGGCTCCCTACATTGATTAATAGACTCAGATCCTGACACTTGTGAATGCCCATACTATTGCCTTTGCTTATTTCTTAATTATGTTCTAAATATTTGTTAGTTATCACTGTAAGAGGTACAAGTCATGAAGTGACACCCTCTTTTTGCCTGAAGCTTGTTTGGTTCCCATATGTATAAGGGAAACCAAGGCCATTTATCATTGTAGACACCTAAAAATGTCTCGACCACCAAACTGACTCTCGACATCCCTAAACATACAAATTTCTTTTCCAACCAATTAATTAAATTTTTATTTAATTAATTACCGCTTTCACTTCCTAAATCCACACCATTTTATCCCCAAAATTGAATTAATTTTGTTGATTCAATAGTCCAAACCTTAGCCAATTGATTTAATAAATATGCAAAATTTATTAAATCAATTCCCCCATTTTCCCTAAATCCAATTAATTAGTTAAAACAATGTTAACTAATTAATCCAGCCTACTAATTAGCCTATACCTACCCTAGACAATTAAATAGCTATTATTTAATTGCCTACTCTAGCCTACCTCATCCTAGCCTTAGGATTAATTAATTAAATCACTGATTAATTAATCGTATCCTCCTTCTAATCCCTCTACTAATTTATTCCAGCCACATTAATTAGGTTAATCACCTTAATTAAGTAAGTCAAACCCTCATTAACACTTCTCCCCACATCCCCCAAATTTAAAATTCAAATAAATCACACATCACATTTACTTCTCTTACACACCCCTTACACATGTTATAACTCATAAATATCCACTCTTCCCCAAATGAATTTTTAATTCATTTTACCCTTCCCCATGTGAATTTTTAATTCACAAATAATCCATCTCACCCAACCTCATTTATTCACTCATTTCCCAAAAATGAATAAAAGATTTACTTTTATTCCTAGCCCTCCATCTTCCAAAATCAAATCTAGGCCCTCCACATCACTTTCATCCTCCACCATTGATCTCTCCAATCAATCTCCACTCTTGGATCAAAATCCCTTCCAAAAGTCTATAAATACAACCTCTCACAAGTCATTTTCATCATCCAAGTTTATGCAAAGTTACCATGCCAAAATCACTCTTGAGTTAGATAGTGAGTTGCACAATTGAAGAGCATTTCACATTTGAATCCATAGTCTAGGGATCATCTTGGTCTTAGGAGCTTCTTTTGGGTGCAAAGGCTCCTTCTTCCCTTGATGGGATTAGGTTTTGCATGTGAGGTATAATCTTGTGTTTTATTGCATTTGATTTAGTGTTTTACCTTCATTGCTTTATCTAATCTACATTGGCACGCCCGGTGTGACCCACAAGGTCTGAATCTAATCTTTGTTTGTGAGTTTTTGTGTTAATATGTGATTTTTGTAGGTTCAACGCTATCCAAACGTCGTAGCGGTGCTATCTCAACTGTCTTTCAGCACTATTACTGTATTAGCGCTATCTCTGTGCAAATTTTTTTTAATACTAACCCTACTCACGTGTTGTTTCTTTGCTTTTCCTATTGTTTTCTATGGTGTTTACTCTCTGTTTTGTAGGAAAACCAGGAATTACAGGGGGAGGTTATGGCAAATTTTTGAAAGAAATGAAAAACCAGCATCAGTTTCCCGTTTTGACGCCATCATTCAGATTAGCGCCATCTGAGTTTCCCCAGACGCTAAAACATCACGTAGTGGCGCCTTCACTAATATTAATCATCACTATCCTCTGTATTAATGCCTTAAGTAGGATCTATTAGCACTAAACTGTGTATCAACGGTATTCTATTAATTAGCACTATAGTAGTGTTTAATTAGCGCCATATATCATTTTGGCGCCTTCTTTCATAAGTTAGGTTGTTCTGCCCGTAGTGGCCCCTGTGTATGATTATTTTAGCGCTATTCTTGAAAATCGCTTTGCTGTCTGTTGTAGGTACTGCGGATACTAACAAGTCTTTTTGCAGGGTGGTTTGATGTTAGTTAGCTAAAACACTTTGATTTTGGAAACTAAAATGAACCCTTTTTGCATTGTTAGGTCTTAGACAACATTTCAATTTGGTGTTTAAAAAAAAAAATCTAAACAACTCCTTATGTGAAGTGTGTGTGTGCTCATAACATTTATTTTGGTGCTCTAAAATATACTCCTTTATGTGCCAACAAACAAACAATCAAACACTTCAATTTGGGCTATAAAAAGAACTACAAATTGCATACATCATTAGATAAAAAGAACAACAAACTTGCATTTCTCACGCATCTAATCAAGACAATCTAAAATACTTGTGTGAAGTGTCTTCATGGTTGTGTCAAGTAGAGTGAGAAGTGTATGCTCTTCCCTCGCACCCTTTGGTGATCTTGGAAATCAAAAACTTCTCACAAACACTTTGCATTAATCACCCCCCATCTAATCCAAAGATCTAAAATTGAACCATGTTTAGTGTGATGTAATCATAGGGAACACGTATGCTCTCCCCTCGCATCTTTGTATGAACTTGGGGATCAAAAGTGTTTTCATGATTATATTACTTTTGTAATCCTTAGAGGGCCTGCCACCCCGCTTCGAAAGGTGGGAACGACCCAAGCGGCATCAAGCTAAAGCCAAGCTCTTCTAAGCTGCTATATAAAATAAGGCGTTTGGGACGAAAGTCTCAAGTACAGGTGTTGTTTAGTTATACCGACAGCTAACCTCCCCCAAAACCCTCCAAGGCGCAACCCTTGGAGGCTGGGAGACTCCATAATGGAGAGTAGCACTGCCGCACGTATAACCACTTGAACGGATGCCCTTACTAAGAGCCATTATTTTAGCAAGCCAAAATCCTTCTATTTGTTGACACAGAGGGCAAAACCCTTGAAGCGGCCCCGATTCATGCAGTTCTTAGCCGAGGTAGCAGGGACAATCTAAAGGTTTGGTGAGGGACAAGCCTTATAAGAAACCTGGATCTTGGTATGTGTGAGAAGTGTGTGTAATTGTAAGGAGGAGCCGGTGCTACCAAGATCCTGGAGCTACCCGCTTTGAATAGGCGCAGCTAGGGGATTCAACAAATATTGTCACATTCTCGCCTTAGGTTGTGAAAAAGTGCTTGTTCTAAAACAAAGTCATATCTCATTTCACAAACAAAAATCATTGCTTGTTTTGCATTCAAATGTGTGTTAAAGTGCTTTGATTTTTCACAAACAAATTGCCAAGAGACAAAACAAATCAGTTGGTCACATTCCAAACAAATAGATCCAAAAATTTGCCATCAGAAATCTATCTACCCTGTTTTAGCACCATATTTGTCTGATTGTAGTGCCATTTCACCCGTGGATTGGTGCTATTTTGAGATTGACTTGCCTGAAACGAAACAAATTAGTTGGTCACATTCCAAACAAACAGATCCAAAAATTTGCCATCAAAAATCTGTCTACCCTGTTTCAGCACCATATCTGTCTAATTGTAGCACCATTTCACCCATGGATTGGCGCTATTTTGAGATTGACTTGCCTGAAACGAAGCAAATCAGTTGGTCACATTCCAAACAAACAGATCCAAAATTTGCCATCAGAAAATCTATCTACCCTGTTACAGCGCCATATCTGTCTGATTGTAGCGCCATTTCACCCATGGATTGGTGCTATTTTGAGATTGACTTGCCTGAAACGAAGCAAATCAGTTGGTCACATTCCAAACAAACAAATCCAAAAATTTGCCATCATAAATCTGTTTACCCTGTTTCAGCGCCATATCTGTCTGATTGTAGCACCATTTCACCTGTGGATTGGTGCTATTTTTAGATTGACTTGCCTGAAACAAAGACCCATTTTGTTGTGATCTACACCCTCTGCTCTATCATAATCCATATCCAACTCACAGAAATCCGCCAACAGTCCAGCCATTTTCTTCAAAATTTTCTAAATTACACCTGCCCTTTGACCTTAGAGGATCAATCACCACCATTATTGGACCCCTTTGATACATCATAATCAGCCCAAATCCATATCTACCCATCCCCATTCAAATCTTTTTTGCATATCTCCTTGGACCAAGGTAAATCATTTCAAAAAAAAATCCACATCCAAATCAAAAAACCCATCAACAAATCATCAACCAAAGCTTGTCATCCTTTTGAGCCAAAGTTAGATCTAGATCTTATCATTAACATCACATTTTCCTTGAAAAGTCATTAGTCTACATTTCAAGAAAAACAAATCACCTCTCTTTGTGTATGGTCATTAGTCTACCCCAAACAAAGAAAATCGTCATCCTTTTTGTGCCAAATCAAATCTAGATCTTATCTAAAAGCTCAATTCAAAAAACATCAAGAACATCATCCTCATCATCCCCAAATCAATCAAAAAAAATCAAAACATCACAATTCCAAATCCCTTTCTCATCATCCATCTTTGGTCCAAAATTTGTGCAAAAATCAATATCACACATTCATATCACCCTTAGGATAAAACCTTTGGAAAGACATATTGATCTTCACCATACCCTTCTACTCCATCTCACTACCACATCCATCTTTGGGTCCAACCAAATCAATCTGATTCTCTAAGGTCTCCATCTCCATTCCACTCTACTCCTAATCAAATCCATATGCGTATGCCCATCATGAGATCACAACACAAAAAGAATCTAGAAATGGCGGAACAATGGTCCTTTGGCCTACCTAACACCAACAATAGCAACATACCCACCTATCCAACATATAATCCATCTACATATTCCTTCATCCCCCCATTTGGTACCAACGACCCTTTTCACTTCTTACCACAAACACAAACACTACCACCACCACCACCACAAAATGCCCGCACCATATCCCAAGATGACCTAGATGTCTTGAGCTTCACGCAAGATGCCGATAATATGGACCTACTTGATAAAATCCTAAGATTAGACCCAAATAGATATCTTGACCATCTTCTCAAGCTTGGCACTCAACTTCCCCCCATCACAACATCCTCACAACCATCCACTTCTACAATCGTCCCTACCACATCAAATACCCAAGCATCTACATCACATACCCAACCCACCATCTCTCAAACGTCAACACCTAATGTATCTACCAACTCCACAACCTCAACCACTACCACATCTACAATTCCCACATGCACTGCTATACCTAACATCTCCCAACCCATCATCACTTCCACTACCACAACAACCGTCAACCCTTCCATTTCACACATCACCATGGGTATACAAGGTAACATCACACAAGTAAGTACCTCTACAAGTGTGCCCCCACCCAACCCCCACACCATTGCATACCTATGACAACTATTCTCACAACAATCTCATAACACAACCAACCAACCCAACGTCCACATACCCAACGTCAATCCATCTTATGTCACATACCCCCATAATCCCACAAATCAACATAATCCCAATCCCCAAATACCACCACATGTTCTCCAACAACTCTATGCACACCAACAACAGCAGCCACCAATCAACCCAAACCCCAACCCACAACACCAACATCTCAACCAAACCAATCCCCAACATCAAATCCCCCCTCACCTCCCATATCTCACCAACCAACAACCCTACATGCTCTAACCACAACAACCATAGGATTTCAACACCATCCTACAAGGCTTAATCCAAAAGGTGGACGATCTACAAACTGGGGGCAAACGCAAATACTATTCTTGTGAGGATATTTGCCCCTACCCATTTGACCGCACATTGTACATGCCCCCTTTCCCTAAAAACTTTGAAACGCCAAAATTTGACAAATACAAGGGAAAGGGAGACCTAGGGACCACCTTAGGGAGTTCTACATCGCTTTCCTCGAAGTCTCTAACAATGACACATATCTTATGAGACTCTTCCCAAGAAGCCTTGGTGGCCAAGCCGCTGAGTGGTTTGCCCATCTTCCACCTGGGATTCAAACATTCCCTAAGCTTGTGGAAAAGTTTGTCAACCACTTCTCCTACAACTTTGAACATGAGGTGTCTATGATTGACCTCTGCAGCACCAAACAAAAGAACGGAGAAGATTTTGCTTCCTTCTTACAAAGGTGGAGAGGCCTAGCAAGCAAGCTCCCTTGGCCTATTCCTGAAAAACAACTTGTCACTATGTTTGTGACCAATCTCAATCAGGAGCTAGGGTTTCATTTACAAATTCTTTGTGCGTCCACCTTTGAAGAGGTCATCGACAAAGGTACAACCATTGAACAGGCCCTCATTGCCAAGGGCTCTATCAAACTATATGACCATAAGTCCAACAGCAATAACAACAACAATAAATCCAATCACAACACCTCCAATCACAATAACAATACCAAAACACAATCCCATGATAAATCACACTATTGGGGGAAGCACAAGAATAATCTGAACGACGGTGTCATAGATGTGAAAGCCGTCCAACATGTCCAAAACCAAACACCTACACACACGTATGCAGCAAACACCAATAACCAAAGAGGGCCAAATAAACCCCGCAAACCTCGCCGCAATTTCACACAATTAGCAGAACCTATCGAGGATGTCCTCGATAGATGTCTCAAATAAGGAGCAATCACACTCCTGCTTGTTAGACCACGCCAAGACAATGACCTCAAAGCAACATGGTATAATGAAAATGACTATTGCGAATACCATCGCGTGGCAGGCCATAAAACAGCTGACTATATGCAATTAAAACATTGCATCCAAGACCTAACAGACCAAAATCTCGTCAACCTCAAGCAAAGTGCACAACCCTCACCAAACGCTAACCTTGGAGCTTACAAGGATCCTTTTCCCAACCATAATAAAGCATCCTTGTCCAACCAAGCATACAATGTCACTTCACCACCCGCATCCTATGACTCCATTGTCGGCCGCATCGAACCCTCCTCCCACTATGTCAACACAATCACCATTCAGGCACAAGCACCCGATTGCGCCGTAACAACCCATCGAGGCCGTGTCTCAATCTGCACTGCCCCTCCCACTGAATCGACACCCGCATCCACATCCGATCCCCTCCCCCCTCATCCAAACGCCTATCCATCACCCACCACTCGATATAACCTCCTAGAGCATCTAGGAAAGACACCCTCGCAAATCTCCATCCTTGAGCTACTTCGCACATCACCCCGCCACAAGGACATTCTCGACAAGGCCCTTTTGGAAACACAAGTCCCTGCAAACTTGGATGTCCATCAATTTCAAGCCATGGTCGGCCATATTGCTACACCACACCATATCACGTTTTCTGAAAAAGATCTCCCTACTTCCGAACACCTACATAATGATGCACTACACATCGAGGTCCGCATTCACAAACACACCATTAAAAGGGTCCTAATAGATGGTGGTTCTGACCTAAATATATTCACTCTAAAATTGCTAAAACACTTGGGGTACTCAGATGTGGTTGTGGATGCTAGCGAGTGCATAACAATCAAAGGATATGATGACACCGAGAGGCTATCCGAGGGCACCATAAAGCTCCCTATTCAAGTGGGACAGAAAATCCTCGAAACCAAATGTCAAGTTTTGGATCTTGACCTCCCCTATAACATTCTTCTCGGCCACCCATGGATCCATGCCATGCAAGCCGTCCCCTCCACTTTCCATCAATGTCTCAAATTCCCCCACAACGGCACCGAAGTCACTATTTATGCCAATCCCCATCCCTTCCAATACTGCAGTTTTCTGGAAGGACACAACCAAACCTTCTGTCCATATAATAAAGCCACCACCCAAATCACCCCAACAACTTCCACCTCATAAATGGACCCCGTTAACATCGCCACCACTTCATCCCAAACACCTTCACCACCTGAGGTCAAGATCAAGCTCAGCGACCAAGGCTATGGGGAATACAACCTTCAATGCACCTTTTGTGTGGGCTTATTACCCACTCCTAAGACATTTGGCACTCCGAACACAAAGGTAGCTAACACAGTCATCATCAAATGCAAACCCTCGCCCATCTTTGACAAGAAACACCTTCTGGATTAGGACATACTTGAAGATATTTCTTCCTAGCTTTACAAGGATGAAGAAACAAAACAAGACATCCCCACCATCCCAACAAATAGTTAGGGCAAAGGTTTTGAGATAGTCAAAAGCATGGGTTACAAAGGACAAGGCGGCATTGGCCTTCATGAACAGGGGATTGTAGAACCACTGCAAGCAACAAGAAACCCCTATACTCAAGGGTTAGGGTATGGTCAACCACAACGTATCCTTAATACCGGCGAATGTATCTTAGCCGAGTTTGCTTCAGTTTCTCTAGACGTCGATAATGTCCACGAAATGGACCTACAAGACTCCTTTAGTGACTTTGCTGATTTCTTCCACTCCTCCATTTGCACCATCTACTCCGTCACCACTCTCGCCTCATCATCCAATGATCTACCATTAGTATACCCCGACCTCATTGACTGGGACCAACGAGGACCTCCTATCTTTGATATCACACCAAATGACGAAGCCATTGCTGAAATGATGGGAGTAAGAGACAACTTCCCCTTAGGGGATCACAGAGCTGGATACATCATGGAACTCAATCCGGCTGCCTATTTTGGGGAGACAACCCCTGCTTCCAGTCACAAAAATACAAAAACAAAAAATGGATCTGATGGTGAAAACCATTCCATGGTAGTATCAGATCCTAAAATGGTAAAAATAAACAACGTATCTCCTGGTGAAAACCTCCATGAGGCGCCAGGGGATGGAAGCATGGGCCTCCCTGAAATAGATAAAGTATATCCTGATAGATCACCCATCTTGGTTGAACCAATGCAGGAAATGAATCTAGGGATAGAGGAAGAACCGAAAATCACATACAGAGTAGAATATCTTAGCCTGTTCGAACAAGAAGACTTCTTGGAATTTTTCACACACAGAAATCACAACTTTGTGTGGACCTATGCAGACATGCCAGGGCTAGATCCCGCCTTGGTTGTTCATCATCTTGCAGTGCATCCTGATGCCAAACCAGTCAAACAGAATCTTTGAAAGATGAATCCTCAGGTGGCCCTTCTTGTCAAAGCAGAGCTCAAAAAGTTACTAGATGTGGGGTTCATATGTCCAATTGATTATCCTGAATGGGTTTCGAATCTAGTACCGGTTGCTAAACCAAATGGCAGAATCCGCTGTTGCACTAACTTCAGAGACCTCAACAAGGCCTGCCCGAAAGATGACTTCCCACTTCCCAACATTGACATGATCGTGGATCTTACCGCAGGGCATGAGATGCTATCTCTCATGGATGGCTTTTCAAGATACAATCAAATCAAAATTGCTGAAGAAGATCAGCACAAGACATCCTTTATATGCCCATGGGGGACATACTGTTGGGTAGTAATGCCATTAGGCCTAAAGAATGCAGGAGCTACTTATCAAAGAGCAATGACCGTCATCTTCCATGACCTCTTTCACCACATCATGGAGGACTACGTTGATGACTTACTCGGCAAATCAAAGACTAGAGAAGAACACTTAGACGTGCTAGCCAAGATCTTTGACAGGCTAGAGCAATATAATGTTTGTCTAAATCCAAAAAAATGTGTCTTTCGTGTCACCTCAGGTAAATTGCTGGGATACATAGTCTCTAGACGAGGAATTGAGGTAGATCTAGCAAAAGTCAAAGCTATTACTGAAATGCCACCTCCTAAAACCTTGAAACAACTAAGAAGCTTGCAGGGTAAACTACAGTCTATTCGCCAATTCATTACTCAACTTGCTAACAAATGCCAACCATTCCAACATCTCCTCAAGAAAGATACGGCTTTCACCTGGACTGCTCAGTGTCAGGATGCCTTCAACCAACTAAAAGCATTTTTGGCTAATCCCCCTATTCTATCTCCACCAAGACAAGGAGAGCCCCTCCTCTTATATATCTCCGCGATAGACACAGCAATTGGGGCTTTGTTAGCACAACATGATGAGCAGGGGAAGGAAAGAGCCATCTACTACATCAGCCGCACCTTGATTTCCTATGAGCTTAACTACACACAAATTGAACGAGCATGTCTCGCCCTGGTCTTCACATCACAAAAGTTAAGACATTATATGCTCAATCACAAGACTAAGCTCATTGCTAAGATCGACCCACTCAAATATTTGCTAAACAGAGAAGCTCTCACTGGAAGAATGGCAAAATGGGTCATGATTCTCACCGAATTTGACATAGAATACACAGAGAGAAAGGCAATCAAAGGACAAGTCATAGCAGATCAGCTGGCTGAGGCACCTATTCAGGCAGAACATCCTACAATAGTAGAATTTCTAGACGAGGCCATCTTGACAATCACACCAGCCGCAGATACATGGAAGATGTATTTTGATGGATCCTACACTCATAGAGGCTCAGGGCCAGGTGTCTTGTTTGTTACCCCTCAAGGTGACACGATCCCTAAATCATTCAAAATCACATTTCCATGCACCAATAATGTAGCAGAGTATGAGGCCCTCATCACAGGTCTCCGAATGGCCATCCAATGGAAAATAGAAAAATGAAATGTGTATGGCGACTCTCAACTAGTCATCAGGCAAGTTAATAATGAATACAAAACCAAGGATGATAAGCTCCTCCCCTATAAGAAGATGGTCGATGACTTTAAAGATTATTTCGATGACATCCACTTTGAGCAGATCCCAAGGTTAAACAACAAAGCGGCAGATGCCATGGCAACCATCGGATCTCTGGTAGACATGAAGCAAGGTAGCAAGAAATGTGAATTCTTGATCGAAGAGCTCCCCATCTCAGCATATGACACTCCCCAAATTGAACTAGTGTGCAAAATCGTTAGTCCTCTATCCCCTTGGTATCAGGAAACCTACCTCTACCTTCATGATAATATCCTCCCCAAAAACCTATCCCCATCACAGAGAAAATCCTTCATCTGTCAAGCCTCCTGTTTCATCCTTGTAGGTGACACCCTCTACAAAAGGAGTCTTGATGGCATGCTTCTATGATGTTTAGACTCTAGGGAAGCTGAGGCAGCTTTGGAAGAGGTACACGTAGGTATTTGCAGGGCACATTCAAGTGGACCAGCTCTTTCTAAAAAGATCCTGAGGACTGGATATTATTGGCCCACCATGGACAAGGATGCACATCAGTTTATCAAAAAATGCCTCCCATGTCAACAGCATGGTGATCTCATCCACGCCCCAGCACAGGAGCTGCAACCAATCACAACACCATGGCCTTTTTCACAGTGGGGACTCGACCTCGTAGGGAAAATATATCATCCATCTTCCAACGGCCATAAATTCATAATCACTGCTACTGAGTACTTCACAAAGTGGGTGGAAGCAATACCACTCACCTTCACCACAGGCATCCAAATCTCCAAATTCATTCTCCACTACATCATCTGCCACTACGGTATCCCTCATTCCATTATCACTGATAATGGGAAGCCATTCAAAAACCAAGAAGTTCGCACTTTGTCTGAAAAGTTTGACATCAAACACCGATTCTCCACGCCCTATTACCCCAAGGAAACGATCAAGCAGAGGCCTCTAATAAAACCATCCTCTGCATCTTAAAAAAGACAATCAATGAAGCTGGCCACAACTGGCACCTCCAACTCAACCCCGCCCTATGGGCTTACTGCACAAGCATCCACACTCCTACTGGAGCCACTCCATACTCATTAGTATTTGGATCTGAAGCCATTTTACCTATAGAGGTCGAGCTCCCATCCCTCCGAGTATCATTGCAAAACATTATCTCTGATGAAGACTATCGCGTCGCAAGGTTGCATCAACTTGAACTATTGGATGAGAAACACCTAAATGCATTAAATCACTTACAGGCATACCAAAACTACCTCAGAAGAAGCTACAACAAAAAGATCAGAACTAGAAAATTTGAGGTAGGTGACCTGGTCCTAATGGAAAATCAGAAGAACCTGCAAGAGCGTTCAAAGTAGGGAAAGTTCAAACCTAATTGGCTAGGACCTTATGTCGTCACTACCGACTATGGGTCAGGAGCTTATTAGCTTGCAACACTCGAGGGGCAGCCTCTAGATGAGCCAATGAACATCTTGCATCTCAAGAGATTCTATGCATAACCCATCTGATACCACAAGTCAAAAAATTAAAAAACAATCAAACACCAAAAAATCAGAAAATCAAGAAAAATCAGAGTGCAATAAAAACTTCCAATGGTGAAAATCACCTCGGTGATGCCTTGGATAAGTACCATGGTGAAAACCTATTTCAGGCACCATGCGTAGTGGCCAGTTCTACCATCTAATAAGTCCTCTTTCCATCATAACACTCCATACCCACGCATCCCATGGCTTAAAATTCTGAAACATCAGGTTTGTTCGCCCATTCTGCACTACCTCACCCACCCAAAACCCCATCCATGGACCAAGGATCCTTATAAGCTCTCATTTGTACAGTTCATAAAATCAAAAAATCCAAAAACATCATAAAATCAGAAAATCCAAAAACATCATAAAATCAAAAAATCCAAAAACATCCTAAAAATTAGAAAATCCAAAAACATCATAAAATCAGAAAATCCAAAAACATCATAAAAAAAATAGAAAATCCAAAAACAATCACCCCATGCATCAATCTCGCATCTCATCACGACAATCTAACACACATCAATCCTCATCACATCCCACCCATCGCAAACCATTCCCACATCATCAAGTCATGCTAGGACTACATATTCATTTCGTCCGCATCTTAAAAGTACCTTGATCCCGTGGACACAGGGTATGTAGGCAGTCTGGAATATGAAGGATGTTTCAAGTACTCAGGTATCTAAGATGCACCCATCCCACACGTTGGGATGGTTCCCACTCATTGAGCTTTCTAGATCTAAGAAACGATACGCATGCTACGTATACAATTGAAACATGGTCCCTCGTGCAAAAATCATCAAGCAACATACCAACTATAATCTTACATTTGGCCCCAATGTTCTTTTGCCCATCTTCTAAAACTCTCCAATCAAACACCAACAGATCTACGTCCTAGGATATGTCTTTCCTACAATGGACAAAAATCTATCATTCTATCATCACGTCTCTTGGCAAGAGCACACAAAGGCTATTTGTATCTTTTCATTGGTCTTTTTGCTTATTGATTTTTTATCTCTTTTGTCTCGCTCCAATTAATCTCCAAAGCTACCTTGATCTCATTATATCATGGTACGTAACGGATAGCCCTTGGAGTAGACATAGTCATTGTTTCGGTATGCTGTGCTTGTGGGTTGGTTTCATTACTCCAAGAATAGTATTCATATCTTGAAGTCTAGGTCGGTTCTAACATGATGTGTCCTATTTGCATATACAAGTATCAACACCTTATATGCACTATTCACACTCACTACTATGAGTCCCCTTCCTCCACTAGTCAAGATTATACTACCTTGGGCATGCATGAAATCAACCTATTGTTTGTGGGTCTTGTCCATGCAATCGTAGGATATACATTATCACCTAGGTCATTTCATACCTTTGTGAACTGTATCCTACATTGCTACATTAAACTAAGAAATGCTCTTAATTAATTTTGTGCAACTACTGTTACTAGCTCACAATCATCTTCCTAATTACTCAGTCACCTATCCCATATCGGCCTAGATTTGATAAACACTTTTCAACCCCCCCAATCTAACTCCCTCACTAACCCCATCTTCCCACCATATCTCCACTTAACACAACTTGAGCCAAACCAAAACCCCCCCTCAATGACGTGGTGTCTTATGATCTAGCAAGCCTCCAATCTCCCCACTGCCATCCACCTAGCACACTCTCCCAAAGTCTCACCCCTCAGGGTCCTCACATGGAACATCATGTGTATCAGGACTAGGCCATCTCACCTATCACCTAGTGTGCATACCACCTATCACCTAAATGCCATTTAATTTGCATTGCATTTTAGGTTCATTTTAATCCATTTGCATCTCATCTTAGGTTCATTTTTAATCCATTTAATTTGCATTACATCCTAGGTTCATTTTAATCCATTTAATTTGCATCACGTTTTAGGTTTCATTTTAATCTATTTAAGTTACATTGCATTCTAGGTTCATCCATTTAAATTTGCATAAAATAAAAGTAGGTTCATTTTAGCTGCATATCATTACACCTCATATCATGTTCATTTATCACATAGGAGCATGTTAAAATTAAAAATAGTATCATCACATTGCATTCCATACATATAAACATCTCATAAACAATTAATTGCATTACAACATCATTAGCATCACCATTGAAACAACATATACATCTAATGGCATATACATAATTCCATACATTTTCATCCATAATAAATGTTCATTAGTCCGCATATTCAGTTATATCATATAATCCATAAAATCACAACACCATGCATATATCACAAAAACATCCATGCATCCATCAAATCACACACATCATTTGAAACAACATCACACATTCACAACATATAAAACATAACATGTGCATCCATCATATAAGCATCATCACAATAGAACATCATAAACCATCAGAAGTATCACATCATAAATAATCACCGCAAAAATAATGTACATCACTCACATCATCAAAAAATAAAGTGTCCTGATACAATGCCTCTAAGGGCTAACATGGTATAACTATCACATCGAAGATCCTCTCTCTGAGGGAGTAGGAGACCCTGACCCTGGTCGAGCCTGTGATCTTGACGGTGGCTGTGGCTGTGGCACTACTGGTACCTAAGGACCCTGCTGGGGCACATGTGAGGGAGGAGGCATCGTCTGCTGTACTGACTGCACAGATCTCGATCTGTGTGATCTCAATGCCCCAGATCTGTTGACCTGACTATAACTCGGTGCCCGCTGCGCCGCGGGCATGGCTGCATAGTACAACCCTTGATAATACTCCGTTCATGCTCTGGCCTCTGCTAGCTCTCCCTGTGCTCGAGATATCTATCCTTGTGCCTGGCTCAACTGCCCCTGTATCTGATGTGCATGTGTCTGCGCCTGAGCCAGCTGGGCCTGCATCCCTGCCAAAATCAGAGCAAGTCCCCCACTCGCAGCCTATACACTGCTCAACGTAGTCTCTGCCTGATGTGCTCTCATGAGCGCTGCATCCTGCTCTATCCTCAAATCCTCCATGTCCTCTCGAGCCTGGGCCAACTGAGCCTCTAGCACTGCCACCTGCCCATCTACTCCTCACAGCTGTCCCAACTCGGCCTCTCAGCGCCCTAACGCCTCCTCTAAGCTGACCACCTAAGCACGTAATGTCTCCACCTCCTCCGTCTCCTCCCATGGACGTCACCGAGGTGTCAGCCTCTCAACCTCTGCCGCCGCCCCTACCCTGGTATCATGTCTATCGACTCGCAGCTGCTCCACCCGTGATGGAGATAGATCACCCTACTCCACCCTCGGCTGTCCACCGCACTGCCGCGGTCCTCTACACTGTCGTCCGCCCCTAACCTGGGCCTACTGTGCTGGAACCTACTGTGCAGGAACTTGCTGTGTTGGAACCTCCTACCCCACCTGTCCCTATCCCACTACCGCTGCTGCCAACTCCTCTACACGCTGACCATCTCTCGCAATCACCCTCTCCTCCCCATCATCCATCACCTCCACTATGTAATCTGCGATCACCTCATCTCCGTCCCCATCAGGATCATCTCCACCCCCATCTGAGTCATCCTCTAATACCTCCACCATCAGATCTGTCAATCAGGTGGGTTGATGCATCTACCACCATACCTCATATGCAGGTGTAGTACCTGCATCCCTCACTGTGCTCCTCCAATCCCACTGAACTGGCTGAAGTGCTGCAAAATCATTCAGTGCAACCTATGGCTATAATGGTGCAGGCCAGTGGGCTGTATCCTATGGTGTCCGCGTGTAAATCACCATCTGCTGAGGTGTATCCTGTACTAATCCAAACTGACGCATAACTCGTGAGGGTAGGTACATCTCTATGGTATGATCTGCACGACCCATAGATATCTCTACTGAAATGTGTACGGGAGATGAGTCACATCATTGGGCCACTCCTCACAACAAATATATGGATGCCATACCGTGCTAATCATGTCATCCAATATCCGCCGCCAGTGGCAGACCTGTCCAGTGTATGTATACTCGGCATCCCGATATAAATACACAAATGCCTCAAATGGCCGCCGATAATAACCGCATGTCGGCCGAGTCATAGGGATATGCTCCCAAATCCATATGTGTAGCAGCGTAACCCCAGCAGATAAAGCCCTGTCATGAAGTTAAGCGACCGTGTGCTTCTCGTGAAGCAGCTGTGCTAGCATCACTAGCCCCCATGCATAGACAATATCATGGCTCACCATCCCCTCTATCATCCTGCCCCAGCCCACAGGAAAACCTCTGCCTCACCTATCTGGCATCACCACACCTCCAATCAGCGCACACAGAAATAAGGCAAAGGGATCTATACCCGCCGCCAGCGTCCTATCATAATCCAACTCCCTCCCATCTACCGAAAGAACCAGGTGCTCTGCTCCGAACACTCTAGTCAATGCAGTCTGCCCCCTCCTCGTGTCATACCTCATATGTCGACCTTGAATCGGCAGCTTGAGGATGCGATAAACATCCTCAAGTGTGATGGTCATCTCTCCTGTCGGCAGCAGAAAGCTGCAAGTCTCGGTGCGATATCGCTCCACCATGGCCATCATCAGAGCTCTATGAGCTCGCAGCACTGGCATCGATGCCACTGTCCAAAGCCCCAACCTCGCCAATCAAGGCCACCATGCCTCATCAAACAATGGCATCACGGATCGCACTCGTCACTCCCGCAACTACAGTATAAACCACTGTGTATCCTGCATCCACCACTTCTTCATTAGATACTAACTTATTTCCCCCACACACACTTTTTCTTCTAAATGTCTCAAAGGCCCACATCATGTGGCCCCACACGGACAGTCCCTAGTGCCATTTCTAAAATGGCGCTACTTTTCCCTACCCATTGCGCCAATACAGATAATGGCGCCACTGCACGACCTATATCGCGCTAATCCAGACAATGGTGACACATTCCATTTTCATGTCAATTTCCCCTTTAGCGCTAAAACATACCATTGTACTATTTCCCATTATGGCGCTATTCCCAATGATAGCGCCGTTCTAACCCTAATATGGCGCCAAAATGCCATATTTCTTTCTCCCTAGTTTTTGGCTCTAATCCAGACGATGGCGCCAATATTACCCCTAAATGGCGACAAAACCACCCTTCCCTACCCTGGCGAATCATGCCAATCCACAGAATTGCGCTAATTCACCTTATCTTTGGCGCCACGCGCTCCAAACCCATATCCCAAAACCTCAAAAAAATGTGCGTAAAATAAAAAATCACAAAGTTTGAGTTAGGCCCTACCTGGGGTCTAGCCTCGGGTGACCGCCTGACCTCTCAAAATCGCTCTGAGATGTGATGAAGTTGCGGGAATTGTGGGTTGCGCTCAGCCATCTCTCCTTTGTCTTTTCTTCTCCAAAGTCAAAAGTGTGCCAATGTGGCACTCTTTGGGCCCACTTTGCCTAATATAGTGGGCCATGTCATCCCTCCATCCCTTCTTCTTTCCTCCAGGGTGTAGATCTTAGCCTTTTTCCTCCGTTTTTCCTCCTACCATTTTCTTTTTCCATCACCTCTCCAACTGTCACTTCTGTCGCATCCTTTCGAGAGCTTACCTGCAAAATTTTCATTTTCCCGCCAACCTCTCGAGGGGGCATCCCATATCCATCTCATTCCTTCCCAGCAGTTGGGGCATATCTTTCTTCGACCTGACGCCACTTCCCTCCTAGGTCCTGACGCCACGTCAAAGAGGGGCAAATGTAGACACCTAAAAATGTCTCGACCACCAAACTGACTCCCGACATCCCTAAACATACAAATTTCCTTTCCAACCAATTAATTAAAATTTTATTTAATTAATTACCCCTTTCACTTCCTAAATCCACACCATTTTATCCCCAAAATTGAATTAATATTGTTGATTCAATAGTCCAAACCTTAGCCAATTGATTTAATAAATATGCAAAATTTATTAAATTAATTCCCCCATTTTCCCTAAATCCAATTAATTAGTTAAAACCATATTAACTAATTAATACAGCCTACTAATTAGCCTATCCCTACCCTAGACAATTAAATAGCTATTATTTAATTGCCTACTCTAGCCTACCTCATCCTAGCCTTAGGATTAATTAATTAAATCACTGATTAATTAATCTTATCCTCCTTCTAATCCCTCTACTAATTTATTCCAGCCATATTAATTAGGTTAATCACCTTAATTAAGTGAGTCAAACCCTCATTAACACTTCTCCCCACATCCCCAAATTTAAAATTCAAATAAATCACACATCACATTTACTCCTCTTACACACCCCTTACACATGTCATAACTCATAAATATCCACTCTTCCCCAAATGAATTTTTAATTCATTTTACCCTTCCCCATGTGAATTTTTAATTCACAAATAATCCATCTCACCCAACCTCATTTATTCACCCATTTCCCAAAAATGAATAAAAGATTTACTTTTATTCCTAGCCGTCCATCTTCCAAGATCAAATCTAGGCCCTCCACATCATTTTCATCCTCCACCATTGATCTCTCCAATCAATCTCCACCCTTGGATCAAAATCCCTTCCAAAAGTCTATAAATACAACCTCTCACAAGTCATTTTCATCATCCAAGTTTATGCAAAGTTACCATGCCAAAATCACTCTTGAGTTAGATAGTGAGTTGCACAATTGAAGAGCATTTCACATTTGAATCCATAGTCTAGGGATCATCTTGGTCTTATGAGCTTCTTTTGGGTGCAAAGGCTCCTTCTTCCCTTGATGGGATTAGGTTTTGCATGTGAGGTATAATCTTGTGTTTTATTGCATTTGATTTAGTGTTTTACCTTCATTGCTTTATCTAATCTACAATCATCATCAGTTGAAAGACAATTATCATATAATACTATTATTTTTAGTTATATTTGCAGTACCAAATACAATAACTTCTATGAGATCCTAAATTATATAATGGGCAAGATTGTTTAATGAATGGATTTATCTTTGGTGTTCAACTGCTTTGTGGATATTTATTCTATGAGTTATTTGGCTATCTCCATATTGGTCTGTTCCTATTATTTAAATCATTTTGATTTATTAAGGTACACTTGTCTTTGTGTTATATGTTTGATTGGTTTATGTGAGAAGTTGATTTTAAGTCCTTCTAAGTGATTTCTAGTAATTGGTCTCTGCCAAGAGTTAAAATCCTTTAAATAGATCATTTTAGTTGGTTTCCTACAAACTAGAATTAAAATCCTTTTAGGAAATCACAATAACTTGAAGAGGTACCAATGGGATTTTAAAGAAGAGCCTAATAACCAACAGTCTTGCATGTTTATATAAGGTATAAACATTTAAAAGGTGCCAGACAGTTAGAGTTAAACCAAGTAGCTAAGTTTGCTATCATACAACTCTTGACCCCATTCAACCAATAGAATTAGGAACTAGTCATATTCACCATAAAGAAACATTTCAAAAACCTTACTCACATATTCAAAATCTCACACATTAGGAGTAGGAGTAGTTATCAAAGCTTATATCTATCTCACACTTACATGCCACTATGATTAGATCCCTAAGTTCAACTTTTAAATCTGCATCAACTATCAAGGTACACCCGCCTAGGTTTGGTGGAGCCTAAAGAGAAGGGGGTTTTCATTCTTATCAACCTTGTTTCATTAGCCAAAAGCATTAAGAGAGATTAGCAACCTGTTAAGGTTTATAACCTCCATTTTTTAGACCTAAAACCAGCCTTGGAGCATGCTTTCAAGTGGGACTCAATCCATAAAATACCCAATTAAGATAAATTTTTCAATCCATTTGTAGGCATTATCAAACTTTGGAATAGGAAGCACAACATCATGGGGTGATTGAAGGGACATACCTCATGAAACACCTTGGGAACAAACTTCTGGGGATGCTTGGGTGGTGGAGGAGCCATTGTTGTTTTCCATCAAACTTTCAACTCCAACAGCAACAGCTATGGAGGAATGAAAGGCTAAGGCCATATAAAGGGAAAGAAAACACCCTCAATCCTAGAAAATGAAAGTGTGCTGCAATAAATGCAGGAATGCACAAGGAAACTCCTGCAGGTGACTGTGGTATGATATACGCACGGGGAGGCTGAAGGGAAACCCTAGCAGAGCTCAATCTCAATCCCACTATCACTTAAAATTGAGTTCATTTATAATAAGAGTGTACTTAATTAGTTTTTTGTTTTTGGTTAGTTTGGTGTTGAGTAGAGGTATAGATTGTGAAATACAAATAGTTTTTGTTGAACAAGACAATGAAGTTGTTGGAATGCACACTTGAGATTCTAATTAGCTCTAGATGAAAGTGGTAGCAACATGTCTTTTGGATCAATAGTTTTTTTTATTGCATTGCATCCACTCTACTTAAACATCATCTAGTTTAATGGTTAAACAGTAAATAAGAATTTTACACCAAGAATCTATTCCAAAAAGTAGTAAATATTTGTCCTATTTTTATTAGAAGACATGATATTTCCACAGTCCATGATATGATTGTAAAACTTTTGGTCTAAACTGTGTAGCTTTTTTTAACATCGACATTTCAGATCACACTCTGTGATCCATCATCAGGATGAGAAAGAGAATGATGTGCAAGAATAGGGATTTGATAGTTGAATTTGCATTTGAAGTAGAGGTTATTGGATTACATAAGTAGCACACTATTATAGTAAATGTGTTTCATTAATTTTAGGCAACTTAAATTATTGCTAGCTTAGATAATATCACATTGTTATATTGTATTGGTCTTAAAAAATGGAATCAAGAAAGAAACCTCCCTACTTTGGTCTTTTGAATGTAAATGGTCAAGATGTTGTAGTCAAATAGGAAGAAGGCGGCAATGGCCAATAAAATATTTAGACAAGGAGAATGCAAACACATGGAATGGTTTGTTGGATGAGGAAGATCAAGGACAATTGATCGATCTCTTGAAGGGGGTCCATAAAAAATCCTTCAATTCTTCTTTAGTTTGGCACGATCTTGTTGAGAAGGTGTGCTCTAAGATCTCAAGTGTCAATGCTTCCAAGGTTGCTCTCACTAAGAAGGGTCTTAGAGCCTTGGATGTGCCTGACAGGGGTTGAGACACGCATTTCTTCTCTCCTCTATATGCCTAAGAGAATTGTTAGTCATCCATCTACTATTACCTCTCTCGCAAGTTCTAGTTGTAAGTTGTAAGCTATGTTGGACATGTATTAATAGGATGTGATTAAGGATGGGGTACCTTTTCCCATTCTATGGGAGTGAAGATGTGTTCTAGCTAGGAAAAAGGTGGTAGTTCTAATGCTCTCTATTTTAAAGCAAGGGAGGCTACATTGCAAGGTTTTGGAAACTATCACACTTAGAGTATGGAGTTTGAGGTGAATGGTCAAGGCATCTATCATGTGGTGTCTCTAGCAAAATATGTTGGTACCATTAGTGGGTGACCTTTGAGAAAATCATAGCTTGATGTTGTTAAAGGTAATTCTTATTCATTTCCTACATAGTCCTTAAGTTTGGTTCTAGATGGGGATGAAAAGGGTATTATTCTTAGGGTTGCTAATTCAATTGTTAAAAGGTCATCTTCCAAACTAGATAACCATCTCTTATTGAAATTTATTTAGGATTTAGGACAAACATTAATGTTTTTAGAAAATGGACTCAAAGAAAATAGAAACTATGTGGCCAAAGAGATCTTACCTCTGATGCATGGATTCTTTTTATCTCCTTTTTGAACCATGAAGATTATGTTTGGACCTTCTTGGATGGTCCACGGTTTCTTGGTAAGTTAGGGCTCTTCTTTAAGAACTGGAAAGTAGGTTTTAGTCCTCAAAAGGAATTCATTAACATGGTCCTCATCTAGGTTAGGCTTCTAGGCTTTCCATTAGAATATTGGGAGAAGGTCTTTATGTGTGTTTCTAACTCTTTTGGTAAACTCATAGCCTTTGATGTGGTGACCAAATATAGAAAAATCCTATTGTTTGTTAGATTTTGTGTGACTAAAAATGTGGATAAGGAGCTTCCTTCATTAATCCTCTAAACTAGGAGAATGGGTGCAATGGATTATCTATGAGGATTTTTAGGTTGTGTGTCTAAAGTGCCACAAATCTAGCCACATTGTTGTTATTTGCACAATCAATAGGAGGAAGAAAACTTAATAGAGGAAAAAAGAAAAAAAAAAAAGGAGTTATGTCATCCTCAGTCAAATGAGCCCATGACAAGTTATAGTGATGAGGATTGCCCCTATTTGGATAGGATTGATTTTAGGTAAAATATTAATAATGTTAAATCTATTTCTAAGACCCTTGGCAAGAATTATTCAGATGTGAGGTTTTCAGAGGAAGGTTATAGGGAGTGGGTAATTATTAATGAGGTATCCCCTTGCATGGAATTAAACTTCTATCAATCTTGCATTAATTACATCTATTGGGGCTTTCTATGCTATGATTGAAGTTCATCATTCCCTTGTGCCTAATGCAAGCGTCATTTGTTGTTGTTCACAATTTGTGTAATAAAAACAATTAGGATTATAAGTATATATATTTAAGAATTGACATTAAATTGGTACTTATAATTTATCAAAATTGGATTCCAATATAATTATTTTCAATTTTTAGTTTTTTAATATTGGATTCTAATATTATTGTTTTTAATAATTTTTATTTTGTATCATATTGGATTCTAATATTGCTAAAATTGGTTTTTAGAAAGATATTAGATTCAAATACCTTTATCACTAGTTTTTCAGTTGGATAATATTGGATTCCAACAATCTCATTATTAAGTTATCACCTTTATCACATTATTTAAACATTAATATGTGTATTATAGAAAACTAATTCAAGTACATAGTTAATCTTGAATCTTGCAACCAACTGTTGAAGTAAATAGTACAATATTTCAATCATACTAAAAACATTACAATATTAAGGTTTTATTTGAGCTTGATTTGCAACAAGAAATTCATTACACTTACATCTTAAAAGCTAGGAGGAAGCTATCTCTATGACATTTATTGTATTAAACACCATCTAAGTCACTTGCATTCTCATTACTAGTTTTAAGTTGTGTAGTGAATACCTAATGGCTTCATGTCCTTTTTCAAATATCTTGATCTGGTCTCCATTCCAACAACTACTAGGTGTCCATGCCCATACTATGCTATTGAAATTAATGTCCATAATTTCTTCACTACCTTTCTTCATCCATCATTATTCCCCAGATGGATTTGGTACAAATCCTTACTGTTTTGCCTTTACTAATTGGCCTCCACCATATGTGATACATTATCATCATTCTAAAGATAGGCATGCCCTTCCACCTTACCATGCAAATCAAGTAATGTTTTGAACATGACCATATTGAAAGGAATTGTCCAACATGTACACATCCATTATGGGATCAAATTCCTTTCTAGGTTTACTACTAGATGGCCCAACATAAATATCTTTATTTATTGTATATTATGTGTAACACCATGCCATGAATACCTTAGAGAACATCACATTTATGCTATATGCAACACGATAATTTTTTTTTAAAGATAGAAATAACAAAGTAATATTAACACATCATTTAAATTAATGACTTGTCCTTTAAGATAACATGACTGCATTACTTGATAAAACAATTAACGTAATCTAACACACATCATGAATTAACATCAGTAACTCATTGTAAACCAAATGCACTAATTCAATAAACATTTACATATATATAACTTCATATAAGTATTCATCAGGATCTAGTACATAGTTACAATTTCTCTTGACATAAGAATACAACATTACATCGTTACATTAACATCTTCTGACTACATATGAATACATACATAATGAATCATCTGATACACAGGCCAGTACAGGAGCATAATAACTGTCTCCATAAATAGGTACATGATCTGAATCTACTACAGGAGTTACCACCTCCTTGCACATGAACAAAGGCAAGGAAAAACCAATGGAGATAAAGCACATCCACCTGACCATGTGGAACCCTGAGGTCCACCCCCCGTGCTAAGAGATAACATAAGGTCCCAAAACATCAACATCTAGGTAGACAAATGCCTAACTGGGACAAGGACTTAACATGACTCCATCACAACACATGACAACATCACAAGCAACTCAATATCACTTCCAGAGGCAACACAAGACAAATGGGGAGAGTACAACTAGGGAATGCTAGGCTGCAGTTGGAAGAGTGTCATCGCATGGTCCTGACATGGGTTATCCTAACAGCCTCTCACTAGGCGCCGGCCCCCATCTATGGTTATCCTGACAGCCTCTCACTAGGCACCGGCCCCATAGGGTGACTCATGTGGAATCAACCTTCCTTTTGTGAGGACAAGGAAGTTGATCTTGCCAACCAGGCCTTCTCTACCCATCCTTAGCCTAAACGAGCACTATAGGCATGGGAGAGGAAATCCAATTATCTTGTTAATATGTAATTTACCCTTTCCCCCAGTTCATTTTTAGGTTTTCACTTAATTAACACTTTCAATGGGTTATCCTGATAGCCACTTTGGGTGCCAGCCCCACACTGAAAGCCACTCCCCTACCTGCATCTGGAAACCCTAACCTTCAAGCAAGACAATGACTATCATACTGATAAGTGTATGCAAGGCATTTACCTTCTTGCATACAGAAGATAATAAATCACCAGAGCAAGGCATGGGTCCTCTTGCTTCCAAACTCAATCCTTTACACAGACCAACATAGAATTTTAAGACAACTCAACACAATATGGAACCACAACCTTCTAGAAGAGTTCAACCACATGGATTTAAGACATAACAACAGGACTAGATATACTGAGCAAGGCATTATCCCTCTTGCACAGTCATGAAAATCACATAAACCATAAGCAGAGGTAAGTCAATATCACAAAAAAACCAAAACATGCTCATTCTTCAACCAGAATGCAACAATGCAAGGATCAAACCCATAGCTACCCTTACTGGCCTCTGGAATAAACTTTCACTAGACACCACTGAAACACAACAATCCCCACATTAACATTCATTCAAAAAGCACAGCTTCATCAAATAGACAAATCCAATTAATATCCCAAAAGTGCAATATAAAATAAGACATACTAACCATGGGACTTCAAGACAGTAATGGTACTCATAAGATGCCCACGAATCAATACAATATTCACTTCAATTATTCTACTCTTTCTTGCAACAAGATGATATAAACAACATCATAATTTATTATATCAAATGGGATCCATGAATGTGGACTTCATTATGAATGCAAACATCAACTCATCCAAGTTCAAAACACTTATAACAAGGAGTTAGCACTTATTCTCAACATTTAATTCACTACTAGGAAAAGTTAGCAATAACCATTACTCGACAAGACACTTGACGAGCAACACTTAGAACTAAACTATCTAAAGGAGATCACAAATGATTCTATTCTTAATTCAATAACATGATAAGCATAGCACTCTTTAAATTAAGATGCGATACTCACTAAGAACCTCAAGACCCAAACCCTACATCTTACCTTATTTATGATAACTAAAGCTCTCATACAGGAAACATCATGTTCTTACAACATCAACACAATACTAGCACGCCTATCCACCTGTTTGCATGTACGACATACTAAAACTCTGGACTAAGTTATCTAAATTCTCTTCATTATATTTCAAAAGTAGATCACAAGGTTTTAAATTGCAAGGTTCATTTAATTATAATATTAATAGCCTCAATATCCTATCATATACTAACAGATAAACAAAATCCATATCTACCGACCTTATTTAATTTTTTTTTTAACTTTAGATAAATCTAATGCTTTAATCGACAAAGCTTCAAGTTAACAAATTACAAAAAGGTAATAAAATACACAATAATAGATAATAACATCTAAATTTATCTATATGTTTAATAATAACTAAAATGCATTTATTTTCCTATATGATTAATAATAACTAAGGATACATTTGTAATATCTCCCAAGTGCCTTTGTAAAATAATATATATATAGATATTTTAAATATGAACAAAGAAGAATTGCCTTTCAATCCTAGTGTAAGGTAGCATAATGAAACCCATTTCTTTAAACTCATGCAAGTAAAAGGATATATGAACAGTTTAATCCTTTAAATTGAATAGAGCATAAAAGCATTTTCATATTCTAATTAGAATCCAAGAATATATGCAATATTAATTTCAAGAGGATAATAATTCTCTTATTAGAGTCCTACACATTTAAACTATCATACAAAGCATAATATACTTATTGCAGATTACATGCAGTAAAAATAAAACACAACATACTTACAAAATAATCTAACAATATGTTCAATGATTTATATAAGGATATATTTCTATATAAGTAAATCTTTACCTAAGTAAAAGTTAAAGCCCTAATATTACTTAAACCCTAAATTTTACTTATCAACTATAGATTTGTTTGAAAGGACTTTAGAACCTTGCAACAATAAATCTACAAGTGTAAATTCGGATTCCTCAAACCTGCAACAAAATTCTCAGAGCTTTCCAAGACTGACTCTTTCAAACACTTAAACCACCTTGCCTATAAGCAAAGTATAATTTGAATTCTGAATCATAATTTCTAAGGTAGGCACAAGTCCCATTGGGCATGACACAATGAAGATTCCCACAATCATCAAGCTTGCTAGATATTAATTAAAGTAAGGAATTAATTTAAAAGCGGTTCCCACTTACTTAGCACCAGAGAGATATCTAGGAAGGAACAATAGAAGCTAATAAAAATCAATTAGAGAGCTTCAATCAAATGGATCGATTGGAAGGGTATAAGGAAATTGAAGAAGAAGATAAGAAAAAAGTTAATTATTTTAAAGAAAACATCTTCAAGCCCAAGGAAAATATTCCAGAGAGTGAAAGGAATAGAGTTGATTCAAATTATCTTTGCGAAATCACTAGAAGGAGATGGACCTTTAGGGTCACCCTAATTAGATAAGGAGGTTTTAAAAGAATATTTCTAAATCCAAAGATTGTATTCCTAGATTCTAGGAAGAACAACCAAATCTATGTAGCGCAAAAACTGATTGTGATTACCTTTATGATTTGATATTACTAAACAGAGTATCACTTTCCACAATTGGTTCATCTAAACAAAATATTTTATAAGCCGCTATGGGATGAAAGATGTATGGGCATCTATCAAAGGATAAATGATAGAGAAATTTCGACAGATGCTGTAGTTGTAATTGTCTTGGCAGACATGTATGCAAAATGTGGAAGCATAGACGAGTCACTTGAACTGTTAGACAGCATGCCTCAAACCATGTCTCTTCAGTTATAGAGTTGAGAGAGAATGAATAGTTTAGTAGTATAAGAACAATGTAAACAAAAAGAATAAGGGTCAGCCCCTGAAGAAGAAGTAGTATAGATTATAATAAGTAAGAGTTAGCTAGAGAAATGAAATGAGTTTCATAGCATCTGTAAAGGAGGTCTAGGAGCTGCAGCTGTTAGGGTGATCACTTGAAGAATCACTTGGAGCATTGTAAATTTTATTAGCTGACAAATCTAATTTTTGAACATTTTACATGAGGCTATTCAATTGTAAATAAAGAATAGCCCATAAGGATATATGCTACACCCATTCCTGCTATGCGCCTATTTGCAAAGGTGATTCGACTTAAATTGACTAAATCTTAGATTTTAATGACCACTGAGAACAGGAAATATAATTTCTTAAGACATTAATGTTCTTTAACTTATCCTCAAATATAACGCATAAAGGAATACAATCCTCATTCCGGCATAAGCTGCTTTGAGCATATAGATTATGATAGACGCATGGTAGAGATAAGGAGCAGCAAGATGGATGCAATTGTTTAGACATTGACAAACTTCATTACGAAAAGTCATCCAACCTAAGATTACAGGATACACACAAAACGGCATTGTTGAAGGGCTTTAAACAATTTTCAAACAAAGGCGACTGGCAGAATTAAAAAGTGAACCGTTTGATGATTGTAGGATATGTACGAAGGAGAGCAACAACGATTGTTAAATGAGCAAGGTTGGTCTTTTTGGGCCGCGCCAACCATCAGGAGAAAACCCTAAACTTGTTCATTGAGATACCTGTCAAATCTGTACTGGTTGAATGGATGTGTTTTCTTGGTGCCCACCAATCACATATGAATATAGGCTCAGGAGTATTTGCAAAATTCACACGAAACGGATTGGTTGGCCTAGTAGACATACATGCAAGATGTGGATGCATAGGCAAGGCATGGGAGCTGTTCGTTAGATTATCTTATAACAAATCTCTTGGAATGCAATGGTTGTAGAACAGATACAAAATGGATTTGTTAAAAAGGCTTTAGAAAGCAAAATGGAATCAGCAGGTGAAAAATCCAACACAAAGGTTATAGGATACGCACAATAAGGATTTGTTAAAAACTAAAAAGTGATCTCTGATAGATGACATCTCATTAAACGAAATGATAGCATGATATGAACAACATGGATTTATTGAGAAGGCTTAAAATTGTTAAGGAAAGAAATAACAGTTTATACCAGATGAAATGACCTTTGAAATGTAAGGAGAGAGAGTAATGTTGTGAGATATGAGAACCTTTTCCATCATTTAAAATTGAGATATAGATCTTGTTGAAATTACTAACCTGATGCTAGTTGAAGCAATCTGAAAACAAGCTTGGACTGTTATATTGCTTACCGTAGCACCAGATCTCCTACAAATGAAGAAGGGACTTAGATCGATATGCAAGAAGAAGTTAGGGTCTGCTAATAGGCATTCCACATTTCATAAATTGGCAGGAGTAAAGCTTGAAGCCAAAACCCTCCAAATTTTTCTCCCCCCCCTTTCCACAGCAAGAATCTTTCCTTTATATTTGTAAGAGTGCAACCACCAAACGGGGAAAACCAACTAACTCAACTAATTACTAAACATTAAATTTATTAAGCTCACAGTTATAAAATAATTACCCATTCCAATTTATTCACGTAGACGGGTAATTTATTTACCCCCACATTTACACAAACCATAATATTAATTATTATTAATTTAACATTTCATACACATTAACAATCATCTATTATATTTATTGCTTCGTAAATAACTTATTAACTCATAATAATAATAATAATAATAACCACATTATATATTATAGTGGGTTAAATAATAGTATACTATATATTATTATAATTTCTATTTTTGCCACAACAAAAACTAGGCATACATAATTGACCCACTGAGCAAGAAAGATCTCGAATGCGACATCGACCTTGATCATAGCCAGAGCCAAAACACACTTGACCAACAACTCAATTAAACGGAGTCAAATGTCAATCAATTACCTGACCACTAAGCCGGCTTGAAAAGTAAGGCTTCAACCAACACTGCCTAACCATGACAAAACTGATAGGTTGAATTGAACATAACACGCATCCTCATCGAGGATGATAACTTGGGGTGAGGAACCTTAAGTTATCTCTAGAACAACTTATCCATTGGGTTTAGGGCACGCTCAGACCTGTTAATTCAGGTGGAGTCGATGCCCGATACCTGCATCCTGCAACAAACGACACAGTCAAGCATGTATAGATGCATATAAGCTGACACTAGGTGAAAAAGGAATCACAACATCACAGGGCACTCACCAGCAAGTGATGCGACATCGTCCTCTCCACATCATATCAATCTAGATTAGTTCATAACCAAATCGAATCTACCTCATTATCTGAACAGAACTATACACTGAACATATAGGTGCATGAAATTGAATAAGTCTCAAAAGTACCATCATGATGTTGTTTACCTTACCTTACCTTAATTATTCCTGTTATTTTACCTTCACATTCCTGCGCCTTGATCAGTTCACCTGCACATCCAAGGGGAAACGGAGGGGCACTACATTATGAGTAATGTAAATTTGGGTTTCCTACTACACAATCAAAGAAGTTAATATCTTTCTTTATTTTTGGCTAAAAATAATCCCTAATTTATCATCAAAATTAACAAAGGGTTTATCTAAAGCTTCAAATACATTTTCCCAATATCTTATTTTGTGAAGCCAAAATTTCTTTCCTCCATTGGTAACACTTTTTCTCCATGATTTAATATAAGCACTTATTCCCTTTTTTAACTTGTCCATATCATTCAATGTCTTGAAGAGTGCCCACTAAGGTTTCCCTCTATGCAATTTTGGACTAGGGTGAAAACACAATAGTGTGTCCCACTTTTCAACCTTATTGGACCACAAACATTTTGTCAATTATATTGAACAAATTGTCAAGAATTTGAAGAGGATGTAAACTAGTGATTTGTGTCATTTTCTCTATAGATTCAATTTATATAATTTTTAAAGTTAAAAAAAAAATCTATCATTTGTTTGTTAGTTTTCATTAAAAAAATATTATTTGATATTGTGTGACATTTTACTATAATGCATAAATCTAACTAGAAATAGCATCTTCCAAAGATTTCTTGGAATTAGATCATTAACCACAATATCTAGTTCACAAATATTTTTGGTAATTTTTTATTGAATATTTTATTTATTATTATTTTTTTTATTGGTACTTTAATAGAAATTTAGACCTACATTTTATTGTAACGCATTTCTCTTTGCCTAATTATTCAATTTGATTTTTTTGTTGAAACAAAGACATTGATGCAGAGTATAGTGCAATTTTGTGAAAATTTGACCTAGGTTGCTATTTGTCTAATGTCTTGAATAAAGGTCTTTTTTATTGTAATGTAATTATCTTACTTATAAAATAAATAAAATATAATTATATTTAATATTTTTTAAAAAGCTAACTCCAAGAGCTACCTGCACATATAATCTTGTCTCTAAATGATTTCATTTAACCTCAATGGACATGACATGAAGCTGACTATTGTGACAAATAAAATTACATTAAATAGGAGAGGAAAAGGTTGCCATGAGGGTGCCGCATAAGTAGGTTTGATTGAACATCTTTCAATCGAATAGGGTTTGATCAAATTGACTTTGATGAACCCACTTTAGATCAAAACTAATTTAGTCAAAATCCATGGTCTAGTTCTATAAAAACACAAGTGCCTCCCATTTCTATTGCACCAAAACTATAATTGTATTCTAAAACCAAAGAAATGAGAAGTAAAAGGAATAAATGAAATAAGACTCAATGATCATATCCTATAAAAAATTAAATTAAATTAAAAATATAAAAAGAAGTATGAGATATTGGACACCATCCCAAATTCATAAATTAAATGGAGAGGATTACAACAACTCTCATCAGTTAGGATGATAAATAAACCATTATAATGACAAAACCCTACAAAACCACCAATTTTGAGTGCAAAAGTATGATCAAAAGGCCTAAAGAGATAAGATTTGTATTTTGAGAAGATGGGCTCCCAAGCTTAAATACAGAGTTGCTCATCCATGCCACATAGGCACCTATGCATGTGGGTTCCCATCCATAAATAGAGGCACCCAACTATGCACAAAGATTCTAAAACAGGTCCCAGAAGTGCCAAAATAGGCCTACAAATGTCAGATTAGAACCTACACATCACATAAGGCTAAAAACATCGAAAGATGGTTAGATATAGGGACAAAACTCCCACTAGGAATACCAAGAATGTATACATATAAAAGTGGACATACAATAATAAGTTAAACTATGCTAACCTATCCCATTCACAATTAAATGCAATCTCTAATTAGACAAAATAGGAATGCATCTATCAAATGAAACTTAAACAAAATCCCCAAATGCAAACGTACAATATTTTGGATGTGCTCCTTGATTGTATGTGATTGTTTCTCAAACTTGCAACATAACTTTTCATTCCATGGAGACTTGAAAATGGCTTACATGAGGTTTTAATTTATAGATTTTTGGATGGGTTGATGGAGGGTTGAGATTTATTTGGAAGATCAAGGGTTGAGCATGGTTGAGATGATTAGGTTGATGAGGATCCTACAAGTGGCATGATTTGATTGGTGCACAAGGAGAGGTCTAGGATTTAAGGGATATCAATGATTAAGGATTCAACTGAGAGAAGTGGATGAAGATTATCAAAAGGGTACCAAGGGTACCTTTTGGAGGGATGTGCAAAGGACTTGCCCATGCCCATGTAAAAGGACCCATGCCCAAAAGCACTTATGTACACTTTTGGAGGATGTGCAAAGTTTGAATGAGTTAATTATGGTTTAGGATTGTGTAAGTGGGGGATTAGTTGACTAATTAGTTTTAGCCAACTTAATGAAAAGGGGTAAAATTTCAAACTTGTGTTATACTTATAGCCAACTATATAGTTCTAAGAAAAAAAAATTGGACTAAACATGTTCAAGTGAGAAAGTTTTAGGCAAATCCATGGGGCATCCATGTGGCATGTACATGGACACCAATTTCCAAGTGAAAAGGTTGTGCCTGAAACATTTTTAAGCAAAAATGCTCACCACAATGTTGAAGATATAAATTAAAAATTTGAATTTAAGTCATGAAGTCCCAACCAAAACTAAGCCAATAAAAAAGGATTTGGTTAGCTTGGTTTTGACTGAAACTTCTTATGTGGTAGTCACACCCATTTTCAACAATTTTAAAAATATTTCAACATCACCTCTAGATTTCTCTAATTAGGTTGTATTTTTATGAAAATCTAAAAATACCTTTTTGTAGAGCTCAGAGTGTAGAATCTTAAATTATATATTTTTATATATTTTTATTATGTTTTTTTAAAATTTATTGCAAGTAGGTTATTATAATCAAACATAAGATTGATTAGAAATTAAAAATATAATATAAATATATTTAAGAAATTTAAAAAATATATGGTGCTCTAGAGGAAAGAATCTTCTCCAAGCGGTATAATTTTTTTTTTCATAATAAAAATTTAGACAAAAGTTGACATCCCATGGAAACTATGATATTTTGATTAAATTTGACTCTAAAAATTTATTAAGAAATAACTTTTTTTCATGCACTCGATTTTTAAGTTAGCTATGTGGAAAAACAAAATCAAAGAAAAAAGTTTAAATTTGCTCTTTTTTTTGCAACATCTCATCGACCTCACTTTTTTCAAAATTTTCAGGAATTAAAATTATTCTCTTAAATTTATATAAAATATATTCAACTAATTTAAAAAATAAAAATAAAAATCATAAAGATAAATTATATTAAGAGTTCTAAATTTCATTAGTTTATATCATTTTAAAATTCAAAATATAAACATCACTTAAATTAGGTAGTCTAAGTTGAAAAATTGTATTTGTGTTGGTTGCTTCCTTTATAAAAGTGTGACAAGTTTTGAACTTTTACCCAAGGTGGACAAAATAGAAAATTAAATAAATAAGATATTTATTTAATTTTTGGGATGAGGATGAAGGACTTAAATAAATATTTAGATATATTTATCTAAAGTTGAATTATGGAAAATGATTGATTAATTAAATAAATTATTGAATTTATTTAAATAATGCTAGGAAGAGGGTCAAATGAATAGTGATTTTATTAATTAAGTAATAAAATATTATTTAATTAATATTGGGATGAAAATTTGATAATTAATCAAATAAATATGAATTTACTCAATTAATTATAGAAGAAATGGTCAAGTGATGTCCTGATTATGACTAGAGTAATGATGAGACAATTTTAGGTGTCTACAGTACTTTTGTTCTTTTCTTCTTTCATTAGTATATTAGTTAATAAATCTATATCCATTATCAATGTCTTTTTAATCAATAAATTATGATGGACATCAATCAAAGTAAAAGGATTAACATCATGGACCAAATTTTCAAGATCTAATGAAAGCATTTGTTTAGTAATAGATCCATATCTTACTCATCCATTTGTTCCACATATGCATCATGATTATAGGCATCTTCACCTTCAAGATAACTAGTAGTCATCAAATCCTCAATTAAAACTTCGTCATTTTGATTTAAATCCATTATAGGTTTCATTCTAAGACTTCCCCTTACTAGAAAATAAATGGGATAATGAGACCATGGCATACAAGCAAAGTATAGACCATAAACGACAATGTAAACCAAGATATAGTTTGGATCTAATATAAAAATTAAAAAATAGCATAGACTGTATCCAAAAATAAAAATTAGAAAATCAAACCCTATAGGTGTAAGAAATATCAAATTCACCATGATGAAAAGATAAAAATGTAATCTTCTATGAGTTATCTAGGCTAATCAATTAATTAAATAAATCAATGAACAATTAACCTAGATAAATGAGTTGTCCAGATTAAGCACTGAAGCATAAGATGAAATTGACAAAGTAAAGAGGCGCTTAGCTCCATGTGTGAAAATGGATAATCTATTGTAGCACATCTTATGTGAATCAACCTAGACTTTTACTATTAGATCTATCAAAGTGAAGCTTCAAAAGACTAGGAAATGAACTCCACTCTATTAGGGTTCATAATTGCACATGTGACCTTGATATAGAAAATTGCGGGCTTGAACGTATTGTGTGACCTTAAACCTATTGTGCAACATAGAACCTAGATTTGGAACCTTAAAGTGGTTCATCTTCATGTATCTAAAAATGATGGGAATTTGGATCTTGTCTTGATTGTAGTTAGGCCTTGTTAGACCAAGTCAATGGTGTTTGAAAATTTAAAGGACATATATATATATATATATATATATATATATATATATATATATATATATATATATATATATATATATATATATATATATATATATATATATATATATATATATATATATCATATTTTAAAATTTTCAAACTCCAAATGTTCATCTATATTTTAAATAAATTTTAATGACTCCAAATGTTCATGCAATGCTTTAGATAATAATTGAATGATATGCTAATGAATCAATGGATGGATTCCTATAAGGACCTAGGGCTTCGTTCTTTTATACAATACACTAGTGCACAAATTTAAATATTTTGTTCTTGATTTAGAGGGCATCAAGTAGTTGGATGCAAGTTGACTAAGGGTCCATAATTAATTTTAAACTTGGAGGAAGGGGTCAAGGCCACATTTGCAATCTTGAACTAGTTTAAGGTTTTTATATACAATCTTGACATATGACTAAAAACAACATATTTAATGGTTAGGTCTAGGCCACTAGGGAATAAGGACTCAAGATTTGATCAAGAATAGGTTCAATGCCAACTCTCACAAATAAATGTCATTTGAATACTAGACTATTACATTAGAAACAAAGAATCAAAACAAATCCAAAATAAAAATACATTTTTTACATCTAAACTATGGTAATTCTGGTAATTAGTTTATTCATTTACTTATTAATATTTTATCTATATCTATATTTTTCAAATATTTAAATTTAATTAACTCATTACTTAATGATAATAATCTTCTTTTTAAGGGATAAAATTAATTATTTGTAGTTGATTGTAATTTTTGTGTTTTTTAACATTTAATATTAAAAATATTATATTACAATTTCTTTTAATTTATTTGAAGATACATGTGTCATATGAGACACACCAATAGTCTGTCTTCTTCAACTTATAGCCAATTTAGATGGAAAGATATTCATACTACAATTTAAAATTAAAATAATATAACAAATTAGAAAACATATTTTTGAAATTGAATTCAATCAACTTTTTCTTTCAAAGTAAAGTAATTGACAAAATTAATTACTAAATAAACTACCACATTTTTTTTATAGAACTAATAGAATTGCCACATGAAACTAATAGTATGGAATTTTATTGAATCAAAGTAATGGAGAAAATAAACTACTAAATAAACTGCCACATTTTTTTTATAGAACTAATAGAATTGCCACATGAAACTAATAGTATGGAATTTTATTGAACCAGAGGAAATACAATGTACCCCAAGGAATGTATTAAGTTTCTATTTAAATCAAGAGAATTGCAACATATAATTAGGAATATTATAAAGTTTATGAAATTAGATATAGATCTATTAGAACAATTATATATAATAGAAGTTTATGTTTAAAGTAAATCCAACTTAGAAAAATATCTACATTTTAGATTACTAACTCAAAATTCCATTCTTCTTGGCACATTTTATGCCCTCCTCAAAAGCCTGTTCCAAACTATACTTGTAAGAGAAGCCCATATCCAATAATTTTTTTGAAGAAATTGGCACATATCTACTAATCGAGTCATCCTCATGCACCCTGAAATAAATAGGAAAGAGAATTGTTACAAACTAAGGACCAATATAATAGTTAAGAATAAATAGAAAATTGTGTACTTACTTAAGTGAAGTCTTTAATTGCTTAGCAAGAAAATCTTTGAGAGACTTGATAGTTGCAGAACCAACAGAGCAAACATAGCGGCCTTGTGCACTAGGATGCTCCATCAAAAATATATGGGCATTGGATACATCTTCGATATGAACTATTGGTATGGAACCACTTGTGAATTGTGCAAACTTTAGTGCTTCATAGTATATAACATCTACTGCGAAAAATGCATCATATTAGAAATATAGAGAATCAAGAATGTTTTGTAATAGTAATATGTTTTTATATATACCTCCAATTAGGCCTGATATTACTTGGACAGATGTTAAATCATGTGTAGCTGTAAACCAAGGCCCAATGACAAAAGATGGTAGCACTGTTATCACCTCAAGATTGTTTTCAACACCATATTTAAGGGCCTCTTGTTCTGCTAATGTCTTGGCAACCATATACCAAGCCAAACCTGCTTCTTGAGATTTAAGGAAATTTAGAGGGCTCCAACATGATTCATCAATACATGAATGAGCTAATTCCCCCTCGTCATTCAATGGACAAATAGCAGCAACAGATGAAGTGAAAACCACTCTCTTAACAGATTTAGCTCTTGTGCATGCTTTCATCACATTAACTACCCCATTTATAGCAGGCACAATGAGATCTTCCTGTATTTGATCAGTTGTATAGCAATAGTTTATATTTGTAATAGAATAAAAACCATTATATTTAAACATTAAAGGATTTAATGGCTATTTTAAACTTTATTTATAAGTAATAATAATTTACTTACCAATAATTTAAAGATCAAATAATTTAACAATCAAACAGAAATTTTAAAATAAAAATCTTCAAAATACAATACTTACCAATGAGGATTTAGAAACCATAGGACCGGCTAGATGGAAAACTCCTTCACAACCCTCCACTGCAGAATCGAAGCTGCCCTCTGTCAATAGATCGGCTTGGAAGAGTTTAAGCCTGTCCTCTGCCCCTGGCAGATCTAACAAAGGCCCAGATTTTCTCTCGTCTCCTGCAGTTTTAAGCATATATACAGTCTATTCAACTCTGGTTGTATTATTATATTGTGGGTGAGGATAGTAAGTACCTGGATCTCTGAGAGTGGCGTGGACAGTGTAACCTTTTTGCAGAAGATTTTTGACTAGCCATGATCCGATGTATCCCGCTGCTCCCGTCACACACACTCGTTTTACAGTCTTGTTATCCGCCATGCCGTGAATGGACAACTCAGGACAGGGCTGCTTAGGACAATATTTTTTTTATTTTCTTGGGACTTGTTCGGCCTAATTTATGGTAGATGCTTGGAGATGCCAATTGTTGATAAACTCGTCGTACCAGATATATTGAAGTCCATTTATAATAACTTGTTGGGTAGTTTGTGTGTTTAGTAAAGATTTTGAAATAGAAATAGTTATTCTTGAACAAGATAATGGGGTTGTTGGAATGGGAATTGAGATATTAATTAGTTTCAAATTAAAGTCGTGGTAACATGTTGTTTTGGGTCGACAAGTGTGTTTGGTCGCATTGCATTTGATTCTTATTAGGGATTTGATAATTGAAATTGCATTTGACGTAGATGTTAATAGATTGCATAAGTAGTGTGTTATTATAGTAATTGTGTGCCATTAATTGTAGACAACTTAAATTATTGCTAGCTTCATTTTGCACAAAAGTAGTTTAAAGCGAGCTTAGATAATATCACATTGTTATATTGTGATGGTTTTTCAAAAATGGCATCGAGCGATAAACTTCCTTGCGCTAGTCTTTCAAATGGCGATGGTCAAGATGTTGTAGTCAGAGAGTAAGAAGAAGGCGGTCGCTAAGAAAATGTAGATGAGAAGGATGCTAACAAGTGGAATGGTTCATTGGGGCTCTCAAGCTATCCGCATCAATATGTACATAAGCAAATTTTTGTTCTCAATTTTGTTGTGTTTTGCAGATGCATTGAAGTTCTTTTTGTAAAACCCTAGCCCCATTGGTTGGTGTTATTCCATCATCAGTCTGACACTTCTTTTTTCGGTGGGACTTAGTGAACAGTCCCCTCAATGGTCCAATAAGCTCTCTGCGGGTTGGTGTTAACTCCTTCGTCGAAGTGACATTGCGTTGTCGTTGGGACTTTGGATACAGTCCCTTCAATGTGCCGATACCATGGTGGTTGTAATCTTCATCGGAAGGACTCTCCCGTATCGGTGGAAGGTGTTAAGTCATCCCCTCGATGCAACGATGCAAAGTAATATTGGCGGGAGTATCTAAGTTGTCCCTTCGACAGCCTGATACAATGCATTGAGTCTCATTGGCGGGAGAATTGAACTTGGTAAGACTTTGAGCTCGATCTCTTCGAATAGCCGATAAGGTAGTTCTATATGTCAATGTGGATGCCATGGTGCTACATGCTTTATCGATGAGACTTTCTATGTTGAAGGGAGTTCGTAAGGCGTCTCCTTGACATCCCGATGGGATGGAGTTGAAGACTATATGGTTAGATGGTTCGATTTGTCTTCCACAATTAATCGTTATGGAGACCGTTCATCAATGGAAGTTGAATTGAACAGTTTCCTTAGATTGTTTGGAATGTAGAGATCAAAGGAATGTGAAGAGAAGGGGGAGGTGGCATTCACAACAGAGGGATTGTCGATCAGACTGTATTGTATGAGGAATTAGGGAGAAAATTGTTCGCTTGAAAATGTCAATTTGTCTCAGTGTTAAATCTCTGTAAATTGAACTTTTGAATGTAATATGTACTCAGTTGATTGAAATAAAAGGAGGGTTATTTTTCTATTGAAAATTTGTTGCATTGTAGAATTGTTTTATTGCTTGATATTACATTAGGGCTTGAGTATCAGAGTAGGTATGCTCCTGGAGAAAGTGTCAATGATATTATGTAGTCCTGAAGGGAATTTGTTGTGGGTAAGTGAGCAAAGGATGAAGACCTACAACTACAGAGGACTTGCGTAAAATGGCACAAAGAGGACATGGTAGAGGAAGAGGGATGCGAAGAGATGCAGATCCTATCTTGATGGAGATGTTGAGGGGAATTGCAACCAGACTAGAGGCTGTTGAAACTACACAACAAAGAGGTCATCATGTTGAAGACATGAGTGACGATGAAGAAGAGCAGGTTGAAGTTGAAGGAGAAGAAAACTAGCCTAAGCTTGATCAAAGAGAAGAGAGGTTCATTCGAGCCCTAACCAAAATAAACACCAGACCCCGTTTTAACCCTTTAGAGTATAGTGGTAACCTGAATTCAGATGAATTGTTGGATTGGATCACTGAGATGGAGAAGTACTTTGACTTTGAAGGTACAGAAGAAGACAAGAAGGTGAAATATGCCTGTACAAAGTTGAAAGGGCATGCATCCCTGTGGTGGGATCATTTGCAGACTGATAGACAAAGAAGAGGCAAGGAGAAGATAAAGTCATGGGACCAAATGGTAAACAAATTGAAGATGAAATTCATGCCTGCAGACTGTCAGATAAACTTGTTTAGAAAATTGCAAAACTTGAAGCAAAGAGAATCTAGTGTCAAGGAATACACAGAAGAGTTTTACCAATTGAGCATTTGAGCAGACCACTCAGAGAATGAGGTTGAGCAAGTTCCAAGGTATCTAAATGGATTGTGGGTGTCCATATAAGACGAGATTAGATTGCTCAGATTGTAGACTGAGGAAGAGGCCTACCAATGTGCATTGATGGCCAAAGAGAAGCTGAATAGGAAACAACAAAACAATAACAAGGGTAGAGGCAAAAATGCTCATGGAAGAGGGCAGAGTAGTGGTGGAAGAGGATATCTTGCCAAACGAGATGAAGATGGTACCTCTCAGACTCAAGAAACGGGAGGTAGAGGAAACTTTCAAGGAAGAGGGGAATCATTTTGAGGAAGAGGTAACTTTGGAAGAGGGAGAGGTAGAGGCTTCACCGGTACATGCTACCAATGTGGAGAGATCGAGCATAAGTCTTTTGAATGTCCACAAGTTCAAGGTGGAGGTAAGGGAAAAGAGGCCAAAGTTCATGTGGCCCAAGAAGAAGATGAAGTGGTAGAAACTTTGAAGCATGGAGAAGACCTAGAGGACGAAGAGTCTTTGATGATAAGAAAGATTTTGTTAAGTCCTGAGAAGGCAGAAATAGAACCAATACAAAGAAGAAATTTGTTCAAAACCAAATGCAAGTTAGGCAACAAGTGTTGTAAAGTGATTGTAGACAGTGGCAGCATAGACAATATTCTGTCTGAAGAAATGGTGAAGAAGTTAAAGCTAATAAGAATGAAGCATCCTAGCCCGTACAAGGTCTTGTGGTTGCAGAAGGATCACCAATTAGTGGTAAGAGAACAATTCTTGGTTAATTTCCAGATTGGTAATTATAAGGATGAAATACTCCGTGATGTAATGCCAATGGATGCCTGCATATCTTGCTGGGAAGACCGTGGCAATTTGATAGACAAGTTGTTTATGATGGTAAGAGTAATACATATACCATTAAGAAGGATGGTCAGGAATTTATTTTGAATCCTATGAAGGATAAAGATGAAGATAGAGAAGGTACTTCTAGGGTGTGTCTTATCTCATGAAAGAAGTTCCTGAAGGATCTGAAGAAGGATGTTGTTTGTTATGCATTTGTAGCTCAACCATCTCAAAATTTGATAGCAGAAAAAGAAGAAAAGTTGTCAATAGAAAATCAAGAATTGGTTGATGAGTATGCTGACTAATGATGAAAGAGTTGTCAGATGGACTGCCATCAATGAGAGAAATCAGTCACTATATGGATTTGATCCCACGTGCAAGTTTACCAGACAAGGCACCATATAGGTTGACACCTCAAGAGAATGAGGAAATAAATAGACAAGTCCAGGAGTTGTTGGACAAAGGACTAATTAGGGAAAGTCTCAGTCCATGCAGTGTACCTACAGTATTAGCTCCTAAGAAGGGAGGTGAATGGATAATGTGTACAGACTCCCATGCAATTAATAAAATCACTATCAAATATAGATTCCCACTTCCCAAAATGGATGATTTAATGGATTGTTTGAGTGGAGCAAGGTACTTCACGAAGATTGATTTAAAGAGTGGGTACCATCAAATCAGAATCCATGAAGAGGATGAGTGGAAGACAACGTTCAAGACGAAGGATGGATTGTATGAGTGGTTGGTCATGCCATTTGGATTGACAAATGCACCCAGTACATTCATGAGATTGATGAATCAAGTGTTGAAGCCCTATCTTGGTAAGTTTGTCATAGTTTACCTTGATGATATTTTAATTATCGGTAAAACAAAAGAACATTTAGAACATATTAGGGTTGTCTTGCAAAGATTGAAAGAAGAAAAACTAATGGTGAATCTAAAAAAGTGTACTTTCATGAAGAAGGAGTTAGTGTACTTGGGATTTGTAATTTCAGAAGAAGGATTAAAAATGGATCCGAAAAAAGTAAAGGCTATTGTTGAATGGCCATCACTAAGGAGTACTTTTGAAGCCTGTAGTTTTCATGGGTTGGCGAGCTTCTATAGGAAGTTCATAAGAAATTTCAGTGGGATATGTGCTCCCATTATAGAAATGATGAAGAGAACAAGAAGAGAGTTCAAGTGGACGGTTGCAGTAAAGAAAAGTTTTCAATTGTTGAAGAATAAGGTAACAAAATAGCTGGTGTTGGCGCTGCCAGACTTTGGAGAAGTTTTCTAGGTGGATTGTGATGCAAGTGGAACAACAATAGGAGGAGTTCTTAGCCAAGAAGGAATACCAATAGCGTACTTCAGTGAGAAGTTGAATGAAGCCAAGAAGAAATACTCTATGTATGACCAAGAGTTCTATGCAATTGTGCAGGCACTCAAGAAGTGAAGGCATTATTTGCTACCAAAAGAATTTGTGTTGTATATAGACAATCATGCCCTGCAGTTCATAAATAACCAAGGTAAGTTGAACCAGAGGCATATGAAATGGATTGAGTTTTTACAAAGTTATTCTTTTGTGTTAAAATATAGGAGTGGTAAATCCAATCGAGTTGTTGATGCACTAAGTAGGAGAACTTTGTTGTTGAAAGAGATGAAAGTGACTGTTGTTGGTTTTGATGCTTTGGGTGAGTTGTATGAACAAGACCCAAATTTTAGAGAGGCATGGTTAGCATGCAAGAATCTAGTGGAATTGGATCGAACTCCATGGCTAGAGTATTTCATTCAAGAGAACCTATTATTCAAGGGAAAGAAGTTATGTATTCCTAGAGGCTCCATGAGGGAGAATCTAATCAGAGATAAGCATAGTGGCAGATTGGGTGGACATTTTGGAGCAGATAAAATGATAACTTTGTTGAATGAGAGTTATTATTGGCTAGGAATGAGTGTTGATGTCAAAAAGATGGTACAAGGATGCAGAATTTGTCAGCATGTGAAGGGTATGAAACAAAATACCAGATTGTATCAGCCATTACCAATTCCAAAGAGATAGTGGGAACACATTAGCATGGATTTTGTTCTAGGACTACCTCGAACTCAAAGAGGTAATGATTCTATTTTTGTGGTTGATAGATTTTCAAAAATGGCTCATTTTATTCCATGTCAGAAAACTAGTGATGCTTCCCATATAACAAATCTATTTTTCAAAGAAGTAGTCTGGTTGCATGTTTTGCCTAAGAGTATTATATCTGATCAGGATACGAAGTTTGTTGGCCATTTTTGGCATACATTGTGGAAGAAATTAGGCACACATTTGGGTTTCAGTTCAGCCTACCATCCACAAATAGATGGTCAGACTAAAGTTGTGAATTGGAGTTTGGGTAATCTCCTTTGGTGTTTAATTGGAGACAAACCAAAATAATGGGACTTGATGTTGCCATAGGCATAATTTGCCTATAACAATTTAGTTAATAGGAGTGTTGGAAAAGCCCATTCAATGTAGTGTATGGTTACAACCCTAGAGGCATAGATGAACTCAAAGATAGTGCAAATCTGGTGTGAACAAGTGTAGTGGTAGAGGATTTTGAAGACTATATATAAGGGCTTTGCACAAAGAGGTGAAAGAAAAGTTGGAGAAAAGTATAGCAAAGTACAAAGAAACTGCTAATTGTCATAGAAGAGATTAGGAATTTCAGATTGGGGAACTAGTCTGGGTTCATTTGAGAAAGGAAAGATTTCCACAAGGAACATATAATAAGTTAAAATGGAAGAAAATAGGTCCTTGTCGGATCCTACGTAAGTTTTCAGCCAATGCTTACGAAGTTGAACTTCCAAAGCATGTAGATATATCTTCTATCTTCAATGTCAGTGATCTATACAAATATTTTGAAGGAGAGACAAGTACTCGACCACATTTGCCTGCGAATATCACAGATAATACGAATTGGGTGAATCAACTACCTGAGAAGCAAACTGAAGAAGTAGATGAGATAATTGATTCCAGGGTTACAAAGAAAACACATGGTAAAGAGTACCTGGTTTGATGGAAGGGAAAATTAGTGGATAAAGCATCTTGGTTGAAGGCACATGAGTTGGATCAGTTTGGAATGTCAATTTCATATTGGCCTAAATGTTCCTGAGTCTCCACTCATGGAACATTTCTCCTTCCTAGGGTGTTTGATGCAGGAGCATCTTGGGCTCTCAAGCTATCTGTATCAATATGTACATAAGCAAATTTTTGTTCTTAATTTTGTTTTGCTTTCCAGATGCATTGAAGTTCTTTTTGTAAAACCCTAGCTCCGTTGGTTGGTGTTATTCCATCATCGATCTGACACTTCTTTTTTGGTGGGACTTAGTGAACAGTCCCCTCGATGGTCTGATAAGATCTCTACGGGTTGGTGTTAACTCCTTCATCAAAGTGACATTACATTGTCATTGGTACTTTGGATATAGTCCCCTCGATGAGCTGATATCATGGTGGTTGTAATCTTCACCGGAAGGAATCTCTCGTATTAGTGGAAAATGTAAGTTGTCCCCTCAATGCTACGATGAAAAGTAATATTGATGGGAGTTATTCTCTTTGGAGGGAGTCTCTAAGATGTCCCTTCGACAGCCTGATACAATGCATTGACTCTCATCTGTGGGAGAATGGAAGTCGGCAGGACTTTGAACTTGGTCTCTTCGAAGAGCCGATAAGGTAGTTTTGTATGTCGATGTGGATGTCATGGTGCTACATGCTTTATCGATGAGACTTTCTATGTTGAAGGGAGTTCCTAAGCCATCTTCTTGACATCCTGATGGGATGGAGTTGAAGACTATATGGTTAGACGGTTCGATTTGTCTTCAACAGTTAATCATTATGGAGATCGTTCGTCGGTGGAAGTTGAATCAAACTATTTCCTTAGATTTCTTGGAATTTAGAGATTAGAGGAATGTGAAGGGAAGGGGTAGGTGGCTTTCACAATAGGGGGATTATCAATCGGACTATATCATATGAGGAATTGGGGAGAAAATTGTTCAATTGAAAATGTCAATTTGTCTCAGTGTTAAATCTCTATAAATTGAACTTTTAAATGTAATTTGTACTCAGTTGATTGATATAAAAGGAGGGTTATTTTTCTATTAAAAATTTGTTACATTTTAGAATTGTTTTTCTACTTGATTGATAGCCTGATAAGGCTTTTCAATCTTGATTGCACCAGGTGAGGAGGAGAAAGAACATCATATTGATCCTTGGATGGAAGCCAATCAAAAATCCTTTGATTCTTCTTTGGTCTAGCATGATCTTGTTGAGGTGTGTTATAAGATCTCAAATGTTAATGCTTTTGAGGACATTCTCACTAAGAAGGGTCTTAGAGCCTCGAGGATGGTGCACAAGAGGGGTTGAGATGTGGATTTCTTCTCTACATATGTGCCTAAGAGCATTGCATGTTGTCCATTTACTATTGACTCTCCCATAGCTTCTAGTTATAGGTTGTAGGTTACGTTGGACTTGCAATAGTAGGATGGGATTAAGGATGTATTTCCTTTTTCCCTTGTGTGGTGATGAAGATGTTATTTTTTGATAAGGACAGAGGCAGGAATTCTAATTATCTATGTTTGAAAGCAGGGGAGCCTGCATTGCAGGCTTTTGGAAACTATGGTCCTAAAGTATGTAGGTTGAGTTAAATGGTCAAGGAATCTATCATGTGGCATCTCTTGTAGAAGTTTGTAGTACCATTAGTGGGTGAGCTTTGATAAAATCCTATGTTGATGTTGTTAAAGGTAATTTCTACTCAATCCTTAAATTTGGTTCTAGATGGGGATGGAAAGGTATTATTCTTAGGGTTCTTGATTCAATTGTTGAAAGGTAGTCTTTTAGATTAGAGAACTCTGATGCAGAGGCATCCACACTATAACCTTAACATACAGCATGGACGTCTGCAACCCATCATCATCATCATCATCATCATCATCATCATCATCATATTTACTATCGCCGACCGATATCCTCCTGATGACAAGCCTTCGCCCTTTCGCCTGCCAGCAGCATCATCATATGCAGCAGCATCATCATGTTCGGCAAGCGCGAACATCCTCCTGACGTCCACTATTCATCTCACCGACAAACTCTACCTTCAGTATCTTCAGCATCATGATGTTCAACATCATGTTAATCAGCGAGATGTAAAACATCCGGTTGCCTCCATTTATCCTGATGATGACACTCTACTTCATGCACCGTCCCTTCGATGCTTACGTCACCCCGATATCCTGATGACGTATATCCTGATGACGATGATGTCACCTGCAGCTCCTCAATATCCTGCTGCTCCGAAATATCCTGATGACGTATATCCTGATGATGATGACGTCATATCCTGCTGTTGGCCAGACTTAACTTTTTTCGGCCCGCGATCAACCCGATCTTCTTCTTTATGCCGATACGCTCCTCCTCGGCAACTCCTGATGATGATCACCCCGACACACATTCACTTCATGCACTCAACTGCATCATGCTCATCTTCACTTATCCGGATGACGATGCTCGAAGCGACTGCAGGATATTCACCAAAATATCCTGATGATGCCGTTTTGATGAATTTTCAACCTTAGCGGATTTTCACTGTTCTAATCCGTCGAACCTCCTGGGATGACCCGATCCACTCTCAGGGTGATCTTCCAAACTCTATCAGCTCGACCTAGCACATACCCATGCTAGGGCTCCTAACATCTCTCGACGGCGATCCTGTACACCTGCATGCAAACAAACAAACTAACTCCTAACCTACTGTACATAACCATTCCACTGATCTGACGAATCAACCGGTGGAATGGATCAGCGAATCCATGAAACCACCCAAAACAGCAAATCGATTAGATAATGGAATTCAACAGAGGATGAACACAAACAGGAACTCTTATTCGATTTCAAAAGATGCTATTACAATATTCAGTCTCTCCTCTCTCTCAGCAAAGCCTGATCGATGATCTGCAATACCAACCGATCCTCATGCTTAAATAGATTTTCCTGCGAGTACTACTGACCCGACTCCAAGCGGCTGGGAAATCTCTCCAGGCGGCTGGGAGATCCAACCAGACCTACAACATACAGCTGTCCTAACAAACTGTCTAAAAATAGCAAAGCATGGTCAGCATGATCTTATCATGATCAGCATGACCTTATTACATGCATTGGTCTTATCAGACCTTCTTGAAAACATAAACAAGACTCAAACTAACTAACTTCCTCATGAAGGCCAGCTGTCAGGTAGGTGCTCCTGCACCATACTCCCCAACAGAAAAGAACTCATGTCCCATGAGTTTGGATTGTGGAAGTCTTCCACCTTTACACTTTGCCTTTGCAATATGCTGATCTGTTCCAGCTTTGTCCTCGGCTGGCTCTTGGCTGCTCCAAGACTTCTGAACTGTAACTTGCTTTCTGGCAAGTAAATCCTCATGCCTGTCAATGTAGGCTTTTCTCTCATATACCCTGTGTTTGTCAGGTTGTCTGACCAGAACCTCTGTCTGAACTGCCTCTTGAACTTCTGAAATGTTCAACTCTATCTTTCCTTCAACTTTTATAGGACAAACAATAGTCCCAACTATGACAACATCCTTGTCATTCCTCTCAACTGGTTGCTGTTTGCAAACCTGTTTCTACACTTCCTGCTGACCTCTGTCAGTCACAACTAAAACTTTCTTCAACCTGTTGTCCTTAACAACTCCTTTCCCTGCAGTATCTTTATTTGCCTTTATGCCTGCTCCTATAGGCATCTGCACATACTCCTTCTTTCCCATTAGAATGATTTTGGCTGCCCCCTGTGCTACAGCATCTGCCTGCAATGGCATCAACTTCATTGTCTTCCCATCTTTCTTGATGGTGTAGGTATTAGCATACCCATCATACAGTACCCTTCTATCAAATTGCCATGGTCTACCCAACAGTAGGTGACAACATTCCATGGGCAAAATATCACACAAAACCCTATCATGATATGCTCCAATCTGAAAATCCACATATGCCTGTTCAGAGACAAAAAGTGATTGACTATCACTCACCCAAGATGCCTTGTAAGGGTGTTGATGTGGAATCCTTTCCAAATTCAGTTTATCCACCATTTCCTGAGATACCATGTTGTCTGTTGAACCAGTATCAATGACAACTTTACACACTTTACCTTAGCTCTTGCATATGGTCTTGAAAAGAGCTCTTCTTTGCATCAGATCCTTTGATGCCTGCAAACTAATTCTCCTTAGCATCAATGATTCTCCCTCCTCAGGATATGCATAATAGTCAGGCTCCTTATCCTTTTGATAAGTGTTTAAACTCTGCACACTTTGCTCTGCTTTCTCTTCTTGTACCAATTGTACTCTCTTGTCATTTGTTCTATCATTCCTGGATGATGAACCTTTGTTTTCTGGACATTTGAAAGATGGATGACCAAACTCACCACAGGTGTAACATTTTCCTGAAAATGTAGTAGAACCTCTACCACCTCCAAATCTTCCTTTATTACCTTTCCATCCACCTCTGAAATCAGACTGTCCCTGTCCTTTACCAGTGTCTTCTTGACCCTCATTTGTTTGCTTTTGTGTAGGGGCTGATCCTCTTCCCCTCATATTGTTTCCTCTTCCTCTCATGGACTTATCATGTCCTCTATTCATCTTTTCTTCAATTCTGATTGCCATTTGATAACAATCCTCCACATTCTTTGCTTAGCTAAAACTAACTCATCCTGTATGTTCAATCTCAAACCAGCCAAGTACCTAGCCACCTTTTCTACCTCATTCTCATGATGACCAGATCTCATACTCAGTTTATAAAACTCCTCAGTATATGCCTTCACATCCCTTTCCTTCTGCCTTAAAAATTGCAGCTTCTTAAACATCTGAATTTCATAATCCCTTGGCAAGAATTTACCTTTGATCCTTGCTACCATCTTATCCCATGAAGTGATCTTTGACTTCCCTTGTTTCCTTCTCTCAGATTGTACATAATCCCACCATACCAAAGCATGACCTCCTAACTTGGTCTTTGCAATCTTTACCTTCTGATCCTCAGCAACATCTTCACATTCAAAGTGATTATCAAGTGCAGCAATCCAATCCAGCAACTCATCTTCATTCAAACTTCCATTATATTTGGAAACATCAACCTTTACCTTAGGTTTATCACTTTGCACTGCCTTTAACAATTTTGCAAGTATCTGGTCTTCAGCATCCAGATCTTCAGCTACCTCTTCATACTCTTCAACAGCATCTTCATCTTCTTCAGACTCACTGTCTTCCACTTCCCTCTTTTTGTTCTTTTCCAGGGCTGCAAGCCTGGCTTGAAGTGCTTCAGCAAGCTCCTTCATCTTCCTCATCTCTCTGGCATGTTTTTCCTTCATCTCCTGCATTTCCTTTGCAGTACCACTACCTTTTGGAGGCATTTTGTTAACCTCTCAATCAACACACAACACACAATCAACTCTACCTTTGCCCTTTCGGTGACAGAATCAACACACAACAGCCCAGACCTTTTGTTGAGCTCTGATACCACTATGATGCAGAGGCATCCACACTATAACCTTAACATACAGCATGGACGTCTGCAACCCATCATCATCATCATCATCATCATCATATTTACTTTTTACACTATCAGCATCATCATATTTACTGTTGCCGACCGATATCCTCCTGATGACAAGCCTTCGCCCTTTCACCTGCCAGCAGCATCATCATATGTAGCAGCATCATCATGTTCGGCAAGCGCGAACATCCTCCTGACGTCCACTGTTCATCTCACCGACAAACTCTACCTTCACTATCTTCAGCATCATGATGTTCAACATCATGTTAATCAGCAGGATGTAAAACATCCGGTTGCCTCCATTTATCCTGATGATGACACTCTACTTCACGCACCGTCCCTTCGATGCTTATGTCACCCTGATATCCTGATGACGATGACGTCACCTGCAGCTCCTCAATATCCTGCTGCTCTGAAATATCCTGATGATGATGACGTCATATCCTGCTGTTGGCCAGACTTAACTTTTTTCGGCCCGCGATCAACCTGATCTTCTTCTTTATGCCGATACGCTCCTCCTCGGCAACTCCTGATGATGATCACCCCGACACACATTCACTTCATGCACTCAACTGCATCATGCTCATCTTCACTTATCCGGATGACGATGCTCGAAGCGACTGCAGGATATTCACCAAAATATCCTGATGATGCCGTTTTGACGAATTTTCAACCTTAGCAGATTTTCACTGTTCTGATCCGCCGAACCTCCTGGGATGACCCGATCCACTCTCAGGGTGATCTTCCAAACTCTATCAGCTCGACCTAGCACATACCCATGCTAGGGCTCTCAACATCTCTCGACGGCGATCCTGTACACCTGCATGCAAACAAACAAACTAACTCCTAACCTACTGTACATAACCATTCCACCGATCCGACGAATCAACCGGTGGAATGGATCAGCGAATCCATGAAACCACCCAAAACAGCAAATCGATTAGATAATGGAATTCAATAGAGGATGAACACAAACAGGAACTCTTATTCGATTTCAAAAGATGCTATTACAATATTCAGTCTCTCCTCTCTCTCAGCAAAGCCTGATCGATGATATGCAATACCAACCGATCCTCATGCTTAAATAGATTTTCCTGTGAGTACTACTGACCCGACTCCAAGCGGCTGGGAAATCTCTCCAGGCGGCTGGGAGATCCAACCGGACCTACAGCATACAGCTGTCCTAACAAACTGTCTAAAAATAGCAAAGCATGGTCAGCATGATCTTATCATGATCAGCATGACCTTATTACATGCATTGGTCTTATCAGACCTTCTTGAAAACATAAACAAGACTCAAACTAACTAACTGCCTCATGAAGGCCAGCTGTCAGGTAGGTGCTCCTGCACCAAACTCTATCATTGGAAAGTTTAGGAGTTAGACCAAACATTGATGTTTTAAGAAAACATGTACAAAGAAAATGGAAACTATGCATGCCCAAATAGTTATCTTGGCTATAATGAATGGCTTCTTTTTTATCTCCTTTTTGAACCATTAAGATTATGTCTTGATCGTCTTGGATGTTTCATGGTTTCTACATATGTTAGGGCTCTTCCTTAAGAAGTAGAAACCAAGTTTCAATCCTCAGAAGGAGTTCATTAATAGGGTCCTTCTCTAGGTTAGGCTTTTGGACTTACCATTGGAATATTGGGAGGTGGAGGTATTTATGGGTATTTCTAACTCTTTTGATCAGCTCATAGCTTTTGATGTGGCAACCAAATCTAGAAAAACCTATTGTTTGTTATATTTTTTGTGAATTATGATTTGGATAAGGAGCTTCTTTCATCAATAACCTTCTCCTCTAAAATGGGAGAATGAGTGCAACATATTTTCTATGAGGATTCTTTAGCTGTGTGTCTAAGTGCCACAAATCTATCCATGTTGCAACTATTTTCCTAATCAATAACAGGAAGAAAATTTCTTAGAGGAAAATAGGAAAAAGGATTTGTGTCATCTACATTCAAATGAGCCCATGACAAGTTGTAGTGATGAGGATTGCCCCTATTTGGATAGGATTAACTTTAGGGAAAATATCAATAGTGTTCCTATTTCTAAGACCCTTGGCAAGACTCATTCAGATGTGAGGATTTTAGCCCAAGAAGTTCATTATAAGCAAACTAAATATAATTTTCCTATTTCCCTTTGTTCTATCCTTTCTCAAAAATTTAAAATTTAAAACTGTACAAAGACACTATTTCTTGTAGATTTGAGACATGAAGGTGGCTTAAGTAAATTATTTTAAGACTTAAGTTGAAAATAAATAAAAAATGATTAATCATGTGAGCATGTGATGTATTAGTTGTATGCAACTTTTTCTCAAATGAAGAAACATGTAAGGTGTAGATTTATTTGTCAAAGCTTGTACGGTGTTCCATTTGAAGTGTTTAATAGGAAATTTGAGACACTTTAGGCAATTCAATTTATATCCACCAAATTTATGACAAACAAATTGCAATTTTGATAATAGTAAGACTATTTATTATACAAGAAAGTTAATAGTAGTCAATTAGAAGAAGTTCAAAATAAATATTTATAATTTATGAAAATTTTGTCAAATTCAAATATTATAGTTTTGGTGTTAAATTATTTAATTCTTGTATTTAATTGATTGATATATTAAATTTATAGAAACCTAGTGGATGCTATAGTATACTACCTACCAACGAGAACTAATAAGATAGTCCAAAGATAATATTATCAAGTGATTGAATGACTTGTTTTGGAAGATTGAATTTTTTGAAGATAGTAATTTTATTTATTGGACTTCATAAATTTCACCTAGATAACAGAGACCAAAACAATCCATGCAAATGCATTTTTTTTGTTTGTTGAGATTCAAGCTCTTGACCTCCAAATTAGATATTGAAAAATTATATCAACTTGGATATTATGAACATGTAAATTGAATTGATTTTTTAGTTTATTTTTGACTAAAGTTGAAGTTATAAACGTATTGATAGGTCAAGATTTTTTTTAGTTTATTCTTGAAGTTGAATGACTCACAAAGAGCTTATTTGGGATCAAGTCATGTTGAGTTTAAGGCATAACACCATAAATGATGGAGTTAGAATTATGTTACATGCAAATTTGGTAAAATAGATAACCCTCAATCCTTAGTTCTTAATCAAAAGGATTTGATTATTTATTCACCTGATGCATATGAGACACTTACAAAAAAATATTTATTTATTTTTATCCTCAACAAAATAAATTGGAATGGTTTTTCAATCCTTAAATCTTATGGATTTAACCATGTAGATTCAAGTCAATTTTAGGTGATTAGTGCCACCTTCATTTAAGTGTACACATGTTGCCCTAATTTATAATTCTTAGTCTTTGATGTGCTCAAATGGTGTATACTCTATGATAATGATAGATATTCTTGAGTGGGTTATACATTAGAGGTAGGCATCCTTGAAAGATTCAAAATAATTGAGTTGAAATATTTAAATTCTTTCTACTTCTTGAAAAAGAATAAAAGATTGCCCTCTTTTATTTTTATATAAATCCAAGAATAAATGAATGATTTCCACTAAAAAGAAACTTATACTAACAAAATGAGTTGAGTCAAACACAAGACAAGTAAGTTCTAAATTGAAATGGAAAGGTTATGGAAAGCTCAATGTCTTCAATGGGGGTAGAGTATTAAGAGTTGTAATTTGTCTAATATGCACTTTTGTATAGATCTATAACTAACAAATTTAGATCTAAGATATCTCCTTCAAAATAGATATGTTGTTAACCCCTAAAAAATAGTAGCATAGCATTGTTAGTGCAATTATAACCTCTAGAGCTATGATTTTGTCCAAACTTTGTGATCATGTCCCTAACTATCACTTTCTTCTAAATGTGTGTGCCTTTGTTCTAACGCCTAAGTGAAAGTTAAGGTATTATTAACAACACCTTTTAGGGCTTGCTATGCTATGATTGAAGTTCATCACTTCCTTGTGCCTAATGTAAGCCTTATTTTTTTCACAATATGTAATGAAAATAATTAGGATCACAAGTATTGGTATTTAAGAGTTAGTATTATTGGTACTTATAATTTGTCAAAATTGGATTCTAATATAATTATTTTTATTTTCTAATTTGTATAATATTAGATTCCAATATTATTATTTTTAATTTTGCATTTGTCTGATATTGGATTCAAATACCTTTATCACTAGTTTTTCAATTGGACAATATTGGATTCCAACAATCTTATTTTTGATCTATCACCTTTATCAAATTATTTAAACATTAGTACATAAATTAAGTGTACTATAGAAAACTAATTTGACTACATAGTTAATCTTGAATCTTGCAACCAATTGTTGAATTATATAATACAATATATCTATCATACTAAAAACATTACAATAATAAGGTTTTCTTGGAGCTTAATTTGCAATAAGAAATTCATTACAGTCACATCTTGAGCTAGGAGAAAATTGTCTCTATGATGTTTATTGTATTACACACCATCTAAGTAACTTTAATTCTCATTATTAATTTTAGTTTGTGCAATGAATACTAAATGGCATCATGTCCTTTTCCAAGTATCTTTGATGTGGTATCCATTCCAAATACTACTATGTCCATGTCTATACTATGATGTTGAAATTAATGTCTACAATTCCTTGGCTACCTTTTTTTCATCCATTCATTATCCTTTAGATAGTTTTGGTAGAAATACTTATCTATTCCACCTTTACCAACTGGCCTCCCCCATATGTGACACATTATCACCATCATTCTAAAGATAAGACATCCCCTTCCACCTTACCCATCCAAATTAGATAATGTTTTGAACTTAACCATAGTGAAAGGAACTATACAACATACATATCAACTATGGGATTAGATTCATTTCCAAGTTTACCACTAGATGGACCCACATAAATATCTGTATTTATTGGGATATTATGAGTAATGTAAATTTTCTTGAGTAAATGTGGGTCTCCCACTGCACAATTAGTGAAGTTAATATCTTTCTTTATTTTCAGCCAAAAATAATGCCCTAATTTATCACCAAGATTAATAAAAGGTTTATTCAAAGCTTCCAACACATTTCCCGATATCTTATTTTGGTAAGCCAAGATTCCTTTCCTCCATTGGTAATATTTTTTTCTATGATATAATATAAGAACTTATTCCCTTTTTTAACTCATCCATATCTTTTAATGTCTTGTAGAGTGCCCACTAAGGTTTCCCTCTATGTGAGTTTGGATTAGGGTGAAAACACAAATAGTGTGTCCCAATTTTCAGCCTTATTGGACCATAAAAATTAACATTTTTAACATTTAACACATTTTGTCAATTATTTTTTAACATTTAACATTATTCATCCATTGAAAGAATAAGTATCAAAACACATTATCCATCCATTCTCTTAAAAAAATTATAGGTATTTAGTTATGTATTAAATATGTTAAGTCGATAGAAAGTAAGGAAATGTAGTAATGTATGTATGCAAATAAAAGATAGTGCATTGGAACTCATCATCCCCCTATTTTAGTCACACCATGTCCTCATGGTTAAACCTGCATTGCATCCTCATTAGCGAAATTTTTATCCTCACGTATCAAACTGTAATTGTAATCTTCTTCCTTATACATGATGAAGTGCCACCCCTTCTTTGCATATCCATTTGTCACATAAATCTTGGAAAAAAACTTTTCCACATTTCTCTATGGCATTTTTCCTTTGGAATCAAGAAGTGGAGCTCGTGCAAGGAGAAAAGGGGATTAGAATCTGATCCCAATCCATTCCTATTTCTATTCTTGAATAAGTGTGATGATATTCCTAGCTCCTGTAAGGGTCCAATGTAGACTGATGGGAGAGATAGGCTCTCTCCATTGCAAGTGTTGGGGCAAACCCTCCCATCTATTGATACAAACTATGATGGTAGTATGAGGAAGGTATCCCTCATGGTCTTGAAGTGTAATGATGCTAGATTGAAGATTTTGTACATACTGATCCCTGACCCCTAGCCAATATATTCATGCCCTGAAAGTTTTGGAAAAATAGGTAGTCTTACGATTTTCATGGTGCTTTAGGAGACTGATTGTGGCTACAACAGTGTGATACTCTACTATGTGATTCTCCCATTCCATTTAATTTTGGAGGAGAGAAATAAAACCATCAATTGGACACCCCCCCACATATAAGTTCAGTATTGAAGTGTGGTGATGGCCCATAAGGAAACCATGTTGGAAGAACCCACACAACATATATTTTTGTTCCATTGAGCTTCCAAAATAGTTTTCCATTGAGTCTTGAAAATTCTCAAAATCAAATGAAAGATTGCAAGAGATTATCAAAAGCTTCCAACGTAGAAGTTATTCTCGTAGAAAAAGGGCATACACACCTAATAAATGACACTATACTAAAAGTGCCTCCCTAGTCTCACAAGCTTGTGCCACACACTCCTTAGCTAAATTTTTGTCTTGTTGAACGGTCTCCAGAGCCCTTTAGAGCTAGGTGTTCTCCTCTCTAAGTCAATTCAAGGTGAGTGGGATAGGCCATGGAGGGGTGAAAAAGAAACCTAAACACCTTTATCATGGATAGATGTAGGTTGAGGCAATTGTTGGGAGAGAGTGGCAATGTGGGTATATTTAGTAGTAACACCTAATTTGTATTGCTTAAGGGCTTGCTAGAGGTTTGAGACTAATTTATTGTGCTCTTCTCTATCTTGTGTGGTTGTTTTCTACTGAATTTCTTCTAATTCTTAGAACTTGTTAACAACAAGAAGTTGTTGCATTTCTCTAATTTGTCGCTTACATTCATGGAGGTCATGCTCTATTTTTTACAGACTAATGGCTTGTAGGGTCTACTCTTATTTATCTACAATTGGTTCAATGAGGGGTTTCTTTCCCTCTCTATGGAGGACTCTAGAGGGTTGTTCCTGAGGTGTTGAATGAGTTGAGGACATGCTTCCTAAATTCTCAATGGCCCTTGCTTCTTCCTCTACTTCCTCTTTTTGGGCTTGAGGAGGAGGCAAAGTTGTTTCATCCTCCTCTTCTTTTAGGACTGGTGGTGTAGTGGCTTTCCAGAGCCATCTAGAGGAATGAGTAACTAGGACAACAAAAGTGGAGATAGGGGCAATTTATCCTTCTTTTTCTTTGGTTTTTGTGGCTTTCTTTGAAGGAACTCCTCCCATTTGCTCTGGTCTTCATCTTGCTGCATGAAATGATGTTTGATGATTAAGTGGATGAGATCGTGGTGACTAATCTACTTGTTACCTCATTTGAATTTGTTGATCATCACCTATAGACAGTTATAAAGAAAAGTGGCTAGATTGATAAGGCACTTTGGTTGATTGATCCAGTGTTGAAGATGATTTATCTTGCACATTCTCGATCAAAGGGAAAAATTACCATACTATTCTTCACAAGTAAAGAACTTCATTTCCCAAAGGATGATGGTTGACGAGGGCTTTGGAAGGCTACTTCTGTCAATCCCTTTTTTGGCTCCTTTGTTAAGTATGTCCTGGGGCAAAGGCTCTGGAGCAACATGAAAATTATATATGAGTTCCTCATATGAAACCTTGGACTATGAAATGTCTTCACCCACTTCAAGGATACCTGCAAGCTAGTTGATTACTATAGGACTGATCGCAATTTTGACCCCTTTCACCATTGAAAAAGTGAGGTGATAATTTTTCACAAATTCTTCAACCAACTCCATTGCAAACCCTTCAAACTTCTTCAAGAAATCCAACTAGCTAGCCTACACAAATACCTCTACACTTGGAGGGTCGAATACCACATTTTCTGGTTTAGCTTTCTGCTTATGTCCCATCATTGCTATGGAAATTATGCAGTGTTCACACAACTAGGGAGCACTATATACCAGAGGGCATCAAAGATGGAGGAGACAATGTATGCAAGTTATGAAATTGATTTAGAGAGAATGTACATTATATGCATTGTAGGCATTTTTAACCAACTAGGTACACTTCAACATATTATATAGCATTTATGGTTTGTTCATGTGAAGCACGAGGTGGTGATCTAGCATCATATTGGCAATGGATCCCATGAACTGGCACTCCAACTTAATTCGTTGTTGTTATATAAAAATCCTTTACTATATGTAGTTGAGCATGTGTGTGAATGAACTTTGGCATTCATTTTTTATCTCTCTGTGTGTATAAAAATACTTTGATGTTCACTTTGTGTATAAAAATACTTTCAAACTTCAATGATGTTCACTTTGTGTGTACATGTCTTTGAATTAAATTTAGTTTTTACTGTGTGCATGTCTAGGTTTGAAGGTTAACTTCGACATTCACCATATGTGTGCATGTGTGTGTGAATGAACTTTGACATTCACTATGTCTATGTCTACAAAAATACTTTGATGTTCACTTTGCATGAAGTTTATGTACAAAAATAGGGGGCAGGTTGAAAGTTAACTTTGGCATTTATTGTGTGTGTTCATGTGTGCTTGAATGAAATTTGGCATTCAATGTGTGTGTGTGTGTGTGTTTGAATGAACATTGACTTTTACTGCATGCGTGTGGGGATGGATTTAGAAGTTAGCTTTAGCATTCATTATGTGTGCATGTGTGTGTGAATGAACTTTGGCATTCACTCTATGTGCATGTGCATGTGTCTATGTATGTGAATGAACTTTGATATTCACTCTATGTGTGTACAAAAATACTTTTGACATTCACTTTGTGTGAAGTGTATGTATGTGTGTGTGTGTTTGAATGAACTTTGGCTTTCATTATGTGTGTAAATAGGTTTGAAAGTTAGCTTTGGCATTCACTATGTGTTCACATGTATGTGTAATGGACTTTGGCATTCAATTTGTGTGTGAATGAGCTTTGTCATTCATTGTTTGTTTTTGTATTGTACAACAATACTCTGGTATTCACTTTGTGTGAAGTGTATGTATAAAAATACCTTCAAACTTCAATAATGCTAATTTTTAGTGTACATGTATGTGTGTTTGAATGAACTTTGGCTTTGATTGTGTGTGTTTGGGTTTGAAAGTTAACTTTTGCATTCATTATACATGTGTGTGAGAATCAACTTTGGCATTTAATCCATGTGCATGCTTGTGTGTGTGTGCAGGCCTATGTGTGAATGAAATTTAACATTGATTGTGTCTGTGTATAAAAATACTTTGGTGTTCACTTTATGTGAAGTATATGTACAAAAATATTTTCAAATTGATGTTTACTTTATTTTTTTAATGAACTTTGGATTTCACTATGTGTCCATGGGTTTGAAAGTTAACTTTGGCATTCACTATGTGTGTGAATGAATGCTCTATGTGTGTGTGTGTGTGAGAAAGAGAGAATTTAATTTTGGCATTCACTTTGTCTAAAGTCCATGTGTGTGTGTTTGAGCTAACCTTCATAGGCACTCTGTGTGTTTCAAAGTACCTGACATTCATTTTATTTCATTTTTTTTTGTGTTTGAAAGTACTCAACATTCATTTTTTTTGTATGAATGTACTTCAACTATCACTTAATGTGGAGTGTGTTTGTGTATGCTTAAAAGTTTTTTTTGTGTGTGGAGTGTGTTTATGTATGTATAAAAATAGTTTGAGATTCACTTTGTGTGTAGTGTGTTCCTATATGTATAATATTACTTTGATGTTCACTTTTTGTGGAGTGTGTTTGTGTATGAATGAACCTTGACATTCACTTTGTGTGGAGTGTGTGTGCAAATCTGAAATGAATGATGAAATCAAATTTACTAAAAAATTAATGAATAGTGACAAATTTCTATGCTTACTTTATGATCATTGAATATAAAAGATTATCATATTTTTTTGGACTGGACATCCTTAAAAACCTTCTTAATTTCTTGAAATTTCAATGTGGGGCAAAATTTTAAATGTATTTAAGAGCATAACTCCATTGACATGAGTGACATTTCTTATTATTAGTTAATTTCTAATGGATGTAGGATATTCATTAAGTATATATGAGGCCAACGATGAGAAATGTCAAAATATTTTAAAATGGTGTTATGCTAATGCATCTGTATGCAATGCTATTATTGAATAGATACATAGTCCTCTTGGTATTGTGAAAAATTTACACTTGTTCGCAATTAATGCCATGGCAATAAGAAAACACATATATTCCTTCCTTTATGTTGTCACCACATCAACAAAGCACATATATATAGTTTCCATTAGTTCTAAATTAACAACTAGTTGACACTGCTTCTGTTAGATCATTTAATGTTAGTGAGATAATAAAAAATATATTATAAAGAAACCCTAAAACCATGTAACACAAACTCACCATGATTTGAGCATGATATCTATAAAATTTAGCCATTTGAAGCTAGAGAAAATCCAAAAAATCAAATCTCCAACATACTCCTCGCCAAATGTTCTTCCTATGGAGGGAGAAGAATCAGAAAGGTGTGTTTACATAAATGAATATATTGCATCGAAATGATTAAAATAAATTTCTATATTAAAATAACAATTTTTTTCCATTGAAAACCTTATATGGTGACAATGAAGTGTAACTTAGAACCAATTTTTTTAAGAGAAACCAACTTTGTTGCTTCCAAGTTTAACCATCTTCATATCTTTCTCACACAAACATCTTACCATTTTTAAAAATAAAAATTCATTTTAATAAAAAGCATTTTAATTTCTTAAACTTTGTTTTAATTAATTAAAAATATTGTAATCATTCTATTCTAAATAAAATCTTATTGCGATATTTTATTTATTCTTCTATTCATTAAAGCAATTTTTAAATTTCTTGTAAGGAGATTGTTGATGTATGTAAAGTACATAAGCAACATGAGATAAATTCACAATGAACTCAGTCTCTCTTGAAAAGTATGGAGAATTATACAGAGATAATTCTCAACTCCAAGGCTATGGTAGTCAGTTCTTGACTGTGTTGGACAGTTTAGTGGTTCATTGTGAGCTGTAGTGTTCAAGGGGCCTTACGCAAACTAAAGTAATTTGTGCCTCACTGGACTTGTTCTATTTGTGCAAATAACTATAAATTACACTAGAATTAGTGATCCTTTGCAAGTATTTACTATTTAACTACAAAGCTTTGCATGAATTTTGATAAAACAAACTTTGCATCTCAGATTTATATAAAAATTGTCAAAGATCTTTATGATTCATCATTCTTCATTCAAATAGATGACAATTTCCTTTAGATTTCTATGTGCATGCTAATTATTTGTGATTTTTTGGGAAAAGTTAGAAAAGATAAGGTTAGAAAACTCGATTCAGTAGGAATTATTTCTCTGTTACTCATGTATATAGGTTTAATCAATTGTAATACTTCAAAGGAGTAAATTTAATATATGTTTATCCTGAGTAGTATCATGAATTAACATACCGAAATGCGATCATCAAAGGAAATATACTAAAGAATACCTAAATCTAATGCAATTTGGAATAGAAACAGAAATTAGATGTTTGCATTCATTAATATATGAAAATTCTTTCAAATTTACAATGTAATTTGACTTCAAATTCTTTGAAAACATTAGAAACTAATTAAAACTCACAAACACTTTATAGATACAGGGATAAACTGGACATTCCACATTATCTCTGCTATAGACACAGGCACATTCTAGTTCACACAAATTTTGCTCAAAGTATTTTACTTCTCTTGCCTAAATGTAATATATGCCTTTTCCAAACTCTGTGTCCCTAAAACACTAGTAGCAAGGTTCTTTATATAAATTTGAATTCCCCTTAGGCTATGGTTACAAATTCAATCCATGGTTCTCATTTAAACTTTACAAAACCAAAGATGGGAATCATTTCCCAACTGTTTCCAAAATATCTTTGCAAAATATTCCTTTTGGCGTGAAGGATGCCATTAGAATCTTTTTGAATATAAGATATTCACTTTGACTTTCTTCCCTATTGACCTTTTGCTGATGGCAATATAAGAAAATAACCCCAAAGTACCCACAAATGATACCATTGCTGATACTCACACTTTCATACACCCCTATTTCTTCAAGTAATTTGTATATTTGGTTATCAATACCATAATAGAAGTATGATTAGCTCCTTGGCTATTTATCCATGTATATTGCTGTAACTCCACTCCTTCTTTTAACACCTTCACCTACTCTTCTATCTCTTCTCTGTTCTTATGATATTTCTTTATCATAGCACTTAATTCCATAACAAAATCAATCATTTTAATACTTAAATTTGCTGCAGGGCTCTCCAAGAAAGGTAAATAAATGGCTTTGAACTCCTTTATTGCCATAGTCACATTATATACTAGTATTTCCTGACATTCATGTCCAATAAGCTTCTTTATTATTTTCATGTGCATCCTTATTATACCATCAGCATTCTCCTCCAAATCCTGAGTACTTACAATGCAACACTTTAGAATGTCTTCTTCAAATTTCAATTCTAACCTATGCTATGGTATTCGATCTGCCATCTAATGGGTTATGACTCCTTCCTTTTTCAACTCTTCAATCCTTCCCTTCACGTCTTCAACTTGTTCCAATTTAGATTTGCTTTCCTCTAGTCTGGACTGACAATTATGCAAGATAACATTGCAATGGTTCTTCTTGGTGAGGGCGATATCCCAACTGGCAATTGTTTTCTTTATTATGTCCTCCCCCTTTTGAATAAATGATTTGAGCCACTTCTCAAAAATATTTGCTTCAATTTTCTTGTTCTCCATCTCATTTACCTGATCTCTTGATAAAATGGCCAGCTCTGCAGGCAAATATGGCATACTAACAGTAGGGCCAAACATACCCTAAATGAACTGTTGCAACTGCACAATATGTCCTTTCAAATAATCATGCTTGTCTTTATCTTTTCTCATCATATCAATAGTCACCTTATCCATGTTCACCGATTTTGTAATGTCCAGCTCCCTAATGACATACCCCAAATCTATATTCAACAAAAATATAATCATCAAGGCTCATTTCTCCTTTTGCCTTCTCTTTCTGGGGAATGGCCAGCTCCAGAGTCCTTAATCCAGATGAACTTCTCTTTATGGATGACATGGTTCGAGCCCTTCTCCTTTCCTTCTATGAGTGCCCACCTAACAAGCTTTTTATGTCAATGGGGACCGGCTGCACCTCTGCCTTTTCTCTTCTAACTTCAGAACCTATCCAAGCTGGTGCTTCCCTATTTGTTTCTGCTTTCTCTTCTTCATTTATCACCTCCTCCTAAGGTTTTTCTATTTCTATCATCTCTTGTTGTGGTTGTTGTTTTTGTGGTAGCTGTTGTTGGAGTGGATTTTGATCTAGAGGTGGATTCTCATGTACTGCTAAGGGTGATGCATTATCTTGATGTTGTGGTCCCTCTTCTTCATTCTTCTTTTCTTTTTCTTCCTCCTCTGTATCCTCTTTTGTATATTTCTCTATATTTCATCCCTCTGAATTCTCTTCTTGTTCACCTTGTTCACTATTAACATTAGGAACATTTGAAACATTAATATCAGAATTGTCTGCTGGCATTGCTTCACCCATTTGCACCTTAGTTTGAACTTGTACATTTTCTATCACATTTATTTCTTCTGACTGTGATGGCTAGCTTGAAGATACATCTGTTTCATTTGTAGTTTTTTCTCCTTCTCCTTCTTTTTCTGCTTCTGCTACTTGTTATGCCACCACTTGCACCTCTTCTATGATTTCTGGTGGTACCAATTGACCAAAAGGGTCTATTATTTCTAGGTTTTCCTGTACATTTTCATCTTCTTTCACTGGGCTTTGTGTCTTCTCTATCTGAACACTTTGTTCCTCCATTATAAGGGAAGTCTTTGATGTTCCTTCTTCTGGTTCACCCTCTACCCCTATATCAACTCCAAATTGTGACTCCTCATCTTCACCACTCACTTCATCAATATTCACAATGCCACTTACCTTCTTGACCTCTTGGCCTTTTGACTCTTGCAGCCTCTCTTTAGTCAACTCTTGTTTGACTTTTATGTGGCCTGGTCTTCTTTCCTCAGGTATAAAATCTACAGATATAGGCCTTTGTCTTACTCCAACCTATGGAGCTTCCACTATTATAGTAGGAATTTGTACTTTCCCTTTTGGGGTATCTATGATCACAGGTTTTATCATATGCTGTCTTGTTGGCACTTCTTTATTTTGCACTTGTTTTATAGTAACCTTTGATGTTTGTGACTACTCCACATTAATCCCTTGACTTGATGAACCCGCCTCTACAAATGTACCTGAAGCTACTACAACTATAACACCCTGTGCATAAGGGTCCATCAGTGTTGCATTTTTATCTTTTTCAATCACCTTGGCTTCTACAATTTTCCTTTCTTTTCATATAAGCACTGTAAGTTATCCTAGCCTTCTCTTTCACTCTTCTTGCCCTTCTTCTGCTATGTAGCTACAATTCCTTTAGCCTTAAGCTCTTCTATTTTGTCTTTTAACCGTGTTTTCGAGAACAAAATGATTGGCTTTGATACAACATCTAAAGATGTTTCCATTGGTTCTGACCAATCTAGTTCATTAATAAGAAAAAGCCTCTTGCTTTCATAACTATGATGTAGTACCTTATCATGATCAGTAACTTCTTGGGGTACACTAATTTCCCCCACTGTCTTCATTTGCTCTAAAGTTAATCTTTGGTGAGCCCTCTTCCTCACCTCTCTTTCATTTTCACAATCTGACCAAAAATCTTCAATATGAACTTGATGTTTGTATTTCTTATCAATGTAATTCTCAATCCTATGAAAAGGATCAAAATGTCTAGCTAAATCAAACTCTTCAAACATATTAGCTCTTTTTCTGAGTGCTGAGCTACCTCTGCACTATAATAGGAATACCTACCAACTGCCCAAAGGAACTTAATGTTTCCTCTGCCATACCTCCTTGTATACATCCTAAACACATTCAAAATTTATTTGGAGAACTCTAATACAATCAATTTGTCTGAAGGATGCCTTGGTAATTTGAACAGTTTTCCCTCAAACCCTTTTGTTCTAATGTAACTGAAGGTAGGGAACTATATATACCACAAGCTGAATAAGCCTATGGTACTTGTTGCTTCTTCTGATAACCTCCTATCCTTGTCCTTTGTTAAAACTCTCACCAAATAGGTATAAAACACATCATTAACTAATGCATATTTTCTCAGTACATTCTCTTCTTGTAAGTCAAGATTATGATCATATACTAACTTCTGACCTGGACCATTTCCTAGGGTACCTACTCTGTCAATCCCCACTATTGGTTGCATTCTAACTGCACATGAATAAATCACATACGAAGACATACATAAGGGGTTTAATCTATTACTCCATCCCATTACTTGCTTCCATATGACAGTGCTAATTGCCTTGGCTCAATGAATTGTTCTAGGCTTTTCTCTCATATATTGAATAATGGTGAACATCCATGGTTCACACCTTGTGGCCTCTCTTAACCCAACCAACCTGCTCAATAATGTGATCATTATGTATACTTCCTCCTTGAAATCAATCCTATATAAGTTCTTTGGTACTCTTATTGCGGTCTTTGGTTTATTTTCTGCTGTGTACCAAATATAGAAAATCACACTTTTGCATTCCTTCTCATTGCTAGTGAAATCTGCAGCATACTTATCTATGTCTATATCCATTATTTTTTCTTGAATTTCCAAGCTAAATGTTCTAGCTATCCCTTCTGTAGACAAATCCACAATAATCTCCCCTTTATGCATTTTCTGGTCCTCAAATCATACTTGTATATACATTCCAGTACCAAATCTCTGGCCTCCATTGCCAATGGGAATCCAGCTACCTTGTACAAACCCTTTTCCTAAATCTTGCTCATGTCTGCAGTGGCATCTAGTGCCATAATTTTCTATAATATATCTTCTGCATCCTACTGGTCGATATTTGTATCTGTTACCACTCCACTTGTGCTAATCAAAGAGGGATATCCCTGGTATAACGGCAACTCTTCCCTAACTATTTCTTTCTTCAGATTCTTTTCTCTTTTTACTTTCTCCTTTTCGCCCACTGGCTCAGTATGTACTTTCTTCTGGTTTGGAGCCATCCTATCCAAAAAATGCATACATTCAACCTCTTCATTTGCATTTCTTCCTAGGGTTTACCATGGTTTTTAACTTTTTTACAATTACCCTGAGGTTTCTTGTTGTTTTCCCTCCTTAGAATTTTACAGATTTTAACCCTATCCCATTCATTCCTATAATTATCTATAGTAATCTGCTTTAACATGCACAAGTCCCTTAATAGAAATTACTATAATTCACCCTAATTCTATTTGCATAAATTTCAACGGCATTGGGAGTATTACCTATATCTGTATCCGGTTTGTCTTTACCAAGGTTAACAAAAGGGTTTTTACCATTATGTCGTTACCATTCTTTGAATTCCCATTCAATACTGTGAATCGCTTTCTCGCCTGCTTTGTGAAATTCTCTGCACTTTACCTTAAGCATACAATTATGAACATAGACATAATCCATTTTAATGACTGATGTACTTTGCATGTTGCAATTAATGCATATTGCTTACTACGTGTTTAACTTTCCCTTTTAAATATGCACTTTAAACCTTGTATACGTTAATTCCCTCATTTTATTTTGCATATCGACTTTGTATATTTCTTCGCACAATAAGAAAACATACAATCTTGGATTTCAGTAGGTTTATGAAACAAATTGTATTTAATTCCACATCTGGCCTTGTATATATCATTTGGTATTTCGTGATGTACATGCAACATATTCTTTCAAACATCCAAGCATGGACTTAACGTTTGCATCTACTGATTTTAACTTCCTTTCAATTCCAGCTTTGTATTTCTGTTTATGCATCATTTGTAAGTATACAATGAATTAAACATACAAAGGATGTGGACTTACCTCATCATTAATCTCACTTTACCCACTTTTGTGTCTGCCTTTGTATGCATGTTGTGTATCTTATGCATAATGTGTATCTCATACATCTTCAGACCTCAGCCACTGTCCACATTGAATTGTATTTAATTTGGAGTTCCGTATTGTATTTAACCTTTTGCATTGACCTTTGCATATCTATTTTGTATATCATCAAGTATATCCACTTTTGTATCATGTATTGTATGTCGAATACATACAACTATGCACAATCTTTTTGTAAAGCGACCTCTCCCTCTTTCTTTGAACGTCCGTACTCCATCCCTGCAATTAATGTTGTAATCCACAAATCATGATTAAAATCTAATACATTAATGATATTAATTCTATTAGACTTGTGGTATGCCTGAATTAATCCATCCAACATTGAATATCAAGCTCACATGGATGCCATTAATGATGATTAATTCTGCACCTTGTGTGAAATTTTATTTAATGACATGCACGATGAGCAATTCTCATCTTTCTCGGGACTGTGTCTGTAATTATTGCAAGTATGAACACTCCTATATGTCTTCACAGTACCAGGAGGCAAACAATGTTCCTTGGTCTACTTTCTGATGATCATTTGAGAAAACTAGTTATTCAACATGAAAACCCTATATTCCATAAATTGGAATTGGAAGCTATTAAAATGGTTTTAGGTAAAGATTTCCTGACTAGCGAGGATTGGTATAGGGTCAATTCTGATATCACCTCCTAGTTTCTTGCTTTTGTACTAGATTTGAGTGTTAATAAAGTAGAAATCTTTCTGCTATTCTGGGATATCTTCAGGGCAGAGTATAGGATTACTGATATTGATGTCCTTATAGGAGCAGAGTTAGGAAATGGTATTCCATGAGCTTCAAAAATTTCTCTGGTTAATGTTCTTGGAGCTCAGTATCAAAGGTTTCCGTTCTTGATGAATATGTTAGACCATGCCTTAGCCCGCCACTGCTACTGGGCAATGGTTGGTCTCAACTTCCTATGCCTATCCAGGGGATTAGACCTGGCACAGAACCTAGACTAGATGATTCACTTCACGGAGATAGTTAGAACTGGGAATTTCTACGGGAATCCTTAACCCATGTATTTATCTTTAGCAATTTTGCTCCTTTCGTGCAATGAATTTAAATTTTGATAGTGACATTCATAGATATACTCCCCTTTTGAATGTAAATGTTCTGTTCATATCGAATACTAAGATTATCAATTTTGGTGTGCTTTATCAATGTTGCAATTTTTTGTATGATTTCTTGTATGTATCTGCATTTTGTATCCAAACCATGCATACTAAATGCGGAGACGTTGTATATTTTGGTGTTGTCTTAATTTTCCTATTGTTCCACTTCTCTGCAATTTGTTTGTACGATACAAAAATGTTTAACTGAACAAAGACACAAATGGATGTATATAGTCTTTTCCCTATGTTCGATTAGACTTTCTTTTTGGGTCCATTCACGCTTATTTCCTCTTTTGTATATTGAATGCATAGATTTGATCATACAATTCACTATACAAATACAATCACGGATTTCCCCACGATTGCTCAATTCATTTTCGAAAACAGTCGGGTCCGGGTTTGCACTTTTAAGTTTGAACCTTTTGAGATACATGTACAAAACAATACATACAAGCATTCTTTGTATGGCGACCAAAACATTTTATATGTATAAAATTTTGTATATGAGATACAAACTTGACTGGACATTGCATTTTCACCAAAATTTCCATAACTCACAAAATATAAAGAATTTTCAATTAGTCCAAAAAGCAACCCCAAATCATTTTTCACATAGAAACTACTGTCAACCCTTGTTTTTCCTTTAATGCTATCCATATTTGGTCTTTTAAGTATTCCAGCATCAAGTACATTTTCCATTTACCACCAAACAGGACAAAACACAAGCAAAAAACAAAAGCCACAACAGGGGTCCTCATTTTGTTAGAGGGTAAAATGGGGCGTGTTGTGAGCATTACAACAGAGATGAGATTTTATTTATATTTTCCATTGAAAGAAAATCTCGCACACGTCCTTATACTTAATCTTCTATAATAATATATATTTTTTAAAATACAAATATGCTAGTATACATGTAAATTAGTAATAAATTTCCACTAAATGTTCCTCTAAAATGTACATAATTTTCTTGGATTTGTCAAAGTATAGATATATAAGTAATAAATTTTATGTTTCTATTGAAATTTAGATTTGATAGCTAACAAATTTTGGTAAACTATTTGCCAGCTTTTCATCTTAAATGTACATAATTTTGTTAGATTTATCAATATATAGATGTGTAAGTAGCTAATTTTATGTTACTAAGAATGAGATTCCCCAGTTAACAAATTTTGAAAAATATTTTCCAACTTTTTAAAATTCTGACAATAAGTCAAGCTACATTTTGAGACTATAGCCACTTGGTCCATTTAAACATGAATATATATATATATATATATATTTTAAAATGGATGATAATTGGATCGCTAAGCCATAAAGTATGTTTTTGCAAACTATATTTGGAATAATTATTAGCTCATTAAGAATAGTCTCCTAATCCTATTTTACAATTGTCACATAAATATGCTGAGTGAGATAAAATTTAACTAGATTATCATACAAAATTTAGTTACTATAATAAGTTTTTTTAAAATTTTACATTGAGACTATTATTGCAATAAATTTTTCTTCTTCTATTTATTGAAAGTCAATGTGCATGATTCTCATTTTTTAAGGCAGGAAATTTAGTACTAGTGAAAGCTTATGAAAGAAATAGGTTATTTCTTTCTTCATTACTCTAGCTAGATAATTGTGCTTCTAATTCAAGGGCCTTGGCTTCTAATCCACCCCTCCTCACCTTCCTCTGCATCCATTATGTACAAATTCTCATGCCCTGACTACCTCGATCTAAACACCAATTCTCTCCCATCTAGAGAGGAATAAAGGAAGGCATTGTTCTTGGTGCCATTTTTGGTTAGAATTCTCGCCTCTGATCCAACATCACACATTTCTTTGAAGTCGTATGGATTAAAGCATATTTATATTACATGAACTTTCATTTTATCTGAAGCAAAGATGGGACCAACCAATGCATAGAGAAGCCCACTTTTCTTTCCATTCCATGAAATAGAAAATGCTGGGCCCTTGAATAATTTCCACCTCTTAGGAACTCCATCTTTCTTCACTACATGAGCTCTACCTTCTGGACTAAAATTGGGATTGAAGGCTCTCCATCAAGAGAAAACATCAGGAGAAAGTTGTTTATTCTCTTCAAGGTAAGCATCACAATGGGTGATCCCACATGCTCTAAGAAAGGAACTATAGTGTCGCGCTCTTGGGCATCTTCTCCCCTGAATCTTTGGAAGCCTATCTTTAAAGAGTCAGGAGAGAAGAAAGGATTATAGTGATGAATATTGAGATGTTAAAGAATATAGCAAGAAGGATTGTAGTGATAGTAATAAAATTAATGACAAATAATTTTAATGAAATTGAGAAGAATTACTAGGAGAAGATAGTTAACCAATGTTCAACAAAAGAAGGAAAGCGAAGGATAGTAACCAACAATTTTAGATAACCCATACTTTCTTGGCTTCACAGTGCAATTACAAACTACCAATGTTGTAATAACCTGACAAAGGATTTGATTTATACAAGAAAATTATGGTGACTATCACATTCACAATCTTCTATTTCATCTAAATATTCCTAATTATATTTCTACTTATGGGAAGCATGAAATTGTTATGTCGTAAAATGTCCCCCTAGAACTTTTACCTCCTAAGTTTAGCTCCCGGGTCCCTTCTTTCGCATCTTGCATGTTAGATTTAACTACCAAGACAAAATGGCCTAAAAGCCATGTCAAATGGGGCTTGAGGGACATTGTTAGGCTTAACCCTATCCCAAAATAGGTCCCAAGGCTTAGGCATTCACACCCTTGTCCTGCCTTATTTTGGCGGGGTCCCAAATTTGAATGTCAGATTTGTGACTATTAAAAGGTTCCCTTGTTGACATCTTAAGTTTGAATTGTGAAATTTGTTGCAGGAATGCATATATAAGCATGTTTAGGGTTTCATTTGTAAACTAGAAGATGATGATGATATTTTAGTGAACTTATGATTTAGAACATTCATTGTTCCAGAGCAAATTTGTCTTTTTATTGTGCTTGTTATGCAGATTTGGCTTCATATTCTCATGTTGTGAAGGATATTCATCTACATGTGAGCTACACCTTCGAGGTGATATCTATTTATATTTGAATCAATCATTTATCAATTTGTTTTTGCATCAAGACCATAGGGATACACACTCTTTAACAAACAAGTGTGTTGGAAGGCTTGAATTCCATTCTGGGGCTTGACTGAGGCAAGCTCCTAAATACCACAACCCCCAACCCCTCTCCTTGTGATTGTAGGTGACAGGTATTGGATCGTGAAAAGTGGAGTTACAGAGAAGTGTTGCAGAGGATAAGGATTCTAGATCTAAAAGAAAGAAGGGCAAAAGAGCACTGACAGGGCTTGGGCACTAGTCCCTTTACCCTCCAGAGTTGTAGAACTATTTAAATCATCTAAACAGGGATCATTAGTGCCGGAAGGAGTCCAGAAGCCCCCGAAGAAATTACCACCTTGGGCTTGGGCACTAGTCCCTTTGCCCCTAACTGTTTAGTATCCTAAACTTTGAAAAATGGTCAATAACTAATCTCTATCTATTGTCTTTGTGTGTGAGCATTTGTCAGGATTCATTTGTTTGTTTATGATTTTGATAATTAGGGTTTGAAGCATAATTAGGCATTAAATTAATACATTAATTATCAATTTTCAAATTTTCTTATCGTTACAAGTGACAACCAACCTGTAGGTGAATCCTCTTGTAAAAGTTGTGATTCAACTTAGTTAAATGTCCTTGAATGTGTGTAGTGAAAGAAGGATTTAGGCATATCATCAAATCAACCCTATTCCCACTTTTTCTACATAACATTTTGGTGAACCCATGTTTTTATTGAAATTTGCACCTTGTTGAGTGTTGTACTTTAGATTTACATTCATTTATTCATTACATTTTCATCTTATTGCATTTGAAAATCTACAAAAAATTTTAAAATTTTAAAAAAGATTGGCATCCTAGGCTTGCATTTTGACATAGTTTGCATCAATTTCATTGAATTTCATCTAATCTCTAATTTTTACATGAGATATGATATAAATGATAGAATTACATCACTCTAGAATCATTTGCATTGCATTTTCATACTTTATTTGTTAGAATTTGCTTGAAATTGTGCATATTTCATATAACCTAGTCATTGCAAAAGCTAGGGTTTGTGGTTAAAATCTTGTTTCAGATTTTACTACCCTTTTAAACACTCTTTTAGGTCTTATTTATGATTTTAGTTTTTCATTATTGGGTGTCTTTGCATTTACATCTCAAATTTTGCATTTTCACATAGTCAATTTCAACAACTAGCATATTCACTCATTTCTCCTTAAAATTAAACTGACATTGAGCATTGTAGGATTTTAACATAATTTTCAGATCTGATCTGAGCTTTAGACATCATAAATATGATTAGGCTTTATTCATACATCATTTTGCATAGTTTCATGCCTTAATTTCACAATTAGGGTTTAATTTTTTTGCATTTTCACTATACTTTGACTCATTCTTCATCTAGATTTGCATGATAGGTATGTTGTGAAAGATATTGCTGCATTATTGGACTGATAATAAAGATTTAATTCGCTGTCTCTTTGCAATTTTGTCACAACACTACTTCTTTTACGCATTTGCATTGAAAAAAGTGAAAAAAATGTAAAAAGTCAAGCATTTTTAGGTCATAAACATACATAGTTTTGCATACATTTCATTGCATATATATCAAAATATTTTAAAATTAGATTTGATTGATCCATTCTAAAACATACATACATGGATTCTAACCAAAACAATAATGCTAGGTTCCCTCCTAGGCCTTATTTGAAGAGAAAAACTCATGAACCTGAAATAACATTTACACCTCATGATAAAACAATGCATGATATTGAAGGGCCTCCATATATTATGATGAATGTAATGGAGATCCCCATGCATGGTACACTTATAGATCTTAATTGTATGACTAATGTGCTAACAAAAGAATTCCTTCTTTTGCATGATTTGATACAAGATTCTTATGAACCTTCGGATTTAATGATTAAGACACATAATGGAGCTTTCATGCCTACCTTTGGGAAGATAACTTTATTGGTTACAATTTATGATAAAGTTGTGGATCAATTATTTGATGTCATCCCTTTGTCTGACCTCTTCCACATAAAACTAGGACATCCATGGCTAAAAGCTATGAAGGTTGTCCCCTCAACAATACACAAATGCATAAAATTCCCTTTACATGGACAAGTGCATACTATTTGTCATAATACATGGCAACCCATGGTTATGGAAAAGAACTTTACTCTTGATTACTTTTGGCCATGGCTTGATAGAGAACCTGAGCCACGAAGAGACCAAACTTTCTTAGCATATAGATGATACAAAGCAAAACTTCTATCTAGAGTGACCGAACCTTCTATTCAACAAGCAACAAGAGAAGAACAACCTGCATTAGAAGAACTTCTAGAGATAAAGGTAAAGGACTCTATGCTGAGGTTCCTCCTCTATCATCCTTACAAGGATTGAGAGTGACTCGTGGAAAACAAAGCACTTCATCAAGGCAAATTATATTTGAACAAGCTTCCTCCTCTGAGATAAGAAAACCTATAGAAAAACATGAGACTACTTTTAAAGATATAAGTAATAAGACAAGAAGGAATAGACAAGAAAGAGAAAGGATGAAGAGAAGACAAGGTTTTGCCTAATGAAATGCACCTCAACAAGAAAACATTCCACATAACATTGAACCAAACAAAGAAAAACTTAAAGAAAAGGATATTAAGGATAATGACAAGTGTTGGGCTATTGTACCTTATGTACCTGTCTCCCCTAATATTTGAGATTGGGAAGATGATGGTTTGCTTGTCGATAACCACTAGTTTGATTATGTACTAGGTAAGTATTTCTAATCTTGGGGGTCACCTATGTCATAGCATTATTTTCTAGTTTATGTGACCTCCCCTCTTATGTTGTGTTCCCCCGTGATGCGGTATGTGTTGTTTAGGGCTCCTTGGATAAGGCTTGATACTCTTGTAAGGTCAAGGATACCAGGAGACCACCTATGTTGTGACCATTCTTGTATTTGTATCATCATTTTTCTATCTTGCTTCTCCTTTACTTTTATTGTTGTGTGTTGTGTCTTGGGGGCATAGCGTTGCGGTTGATGACTTGGGGCCATCCTCCTATGTGATTGTTCCTAATACATTTGTTCTCTTCTCTCATTTTATTGTTTACCTTCTAGTGATTCTATTTACTCAGCGGATGATGAAAAACAAATAAATACTGATAAGGACAAAGAGTCCCTTCAGCAAGTAAAGCAAAAATGGACCTAGTCCATAAATGAAGATGGGGTTAATTTATATATCCGATGATTGGCTAGTAGAATTACTCCATGTGATATTTGATGTTGTCTTATCGTTCTAACAAATCATAACAATACATCTGCTCCATACACTTTTATTGTTTTGGGTGTCTCGCCTTGTTGTTACACTCGGTCCTGAGATGCCTACAATATAAGCCCCATGGCTATACTCAGACTCAAACCCATTTGTGCAGCCTTGGCTTCTTTGTTTTCATGCATTGCTTAGATGAATGTGTGTTTGTGGGAACATTTAGCGATCGTAAGCACATGTCACCTTTCAGGGCATGGGCATTGCGAGAGCTCTTGTTCCCTTGTGTGTTTTCTCTCTACCATAAAGTGCTTGATATCGGTACATGACATCAACCACCTTAAGGTGGGGCATATAAGGTACCCTGTCTGATGATTTTGGTACTAACAAAGTGTGTTTGTAAGCCCTTTGCAAAGGCAGGATGGTGTATCTCTGGTGTGAGTGCACATGTTTATTCTATATTGCAATCAAGAAGTCCTCTATGGAGGTGGGATATCGTGCATATCCATTTATTCAAAAGCCCTCTATAGAGGTAGGGATGGTGTATCTCTTCAGCTAGTGCACATCCTTTTATTTCAAAAGTCCTCTGAGTACGTAGGGTTTGATCTGAGACTATCCTCCCTTAAGCATGTCTTTGGTGGTTGTTGTGGCATAAGCCCAACCATCAAGTGTGCCTATAGCATGCTTGAGATGGTGGGGGCTTAGCAATAAGTTTCTTCCATTGCCTTGTTTTCCGTGTTTAAGACGTATAGTATATCTCTAGCATACTATATGACGCTCATGTATTTCATGTGTCTTCCAAGTGTTTACGCCATGTGTAGTGTCAAGAGCATGGCGAAATGCCTCTCCTATACTCAGGCTTTGTATGGTGTGTTTGTTCCCAAGTATAGTCTCAAGAGCATGGTGAAATACCCCTCCTATGCTTTGGGATTTGTATGGCGTGCTTGTTCTTAAGTGTAGTCTCAAGAGCATCACCAAATGCCCCTCCTACACTCTGAGATTTGTATTACGTGTCTTCTCCCCCATATGTAGTCTCAAGAGCATGGCAAAATGCCCCTCCTACATTTTGGGGTTGTGTGTTGCATTTTTACTTTCCATGTATCTGCATTCATATATATGTGAAAATGAAAAATAAATAATCATTACATTCATTGCATTCATCCTTTTTTTTGTGTCTTCAATACTATTTTCTCTGTGTTTTGCGTGCCTGTTACTATCTTCTCTGTGTTTGGCATGTCTGCAATGTGTTTTCTCTAATGTCTACCTGAGACTGGGGGCTAGAAATAGTTCCTCAATCTTTGTGTATGCATTAGCTTCAAGTGCCTGGCATGTTTGTTATGTTTTTACCGTACTTTAATGCATGTATGGCTCATAAGATCATACATACATTAAAGTGGGGGCTAAATGTTATGTTGTAAAATGTCCCCTAGGACTTTTACCTCCTAAGTTTAGCTCTTGGGTCCCTTGTTTTACATCTTGCATGTTAGATTTAGCTCTTGAGACAAAATGGCTTGAAACCCATGTCAAATGGGGCTTGAGGGACATTGTTGAGCTTAACCCTATCCCAAAATAGGTCCCAAGGCTTCGGCACTCATGCCCTTGTCCTGCACTATTTTGGTGGGGTCCTGTTGTCACATAGATTTGCACCCATTGTTGAAGGCTTTTAGGGCTCCAACAATCTAGTGAAACATTGAGATGACCTCTAGGTGTGGGACCCTACAAAGAGGCCAAATCTCTAGAGAGAGGCTTGTTCCTCATTTTAAGCCTAAAGCTTAGAGAAATTAACTAAACCTAGTGCTAATGCATACAAGGGAAAGGGATAGAAGGAAATAGAAAGGGAAAAGGTGATGCACCAGACTTAATATGCAGTAGCTAATATGAATCAACACAACAATGATCTCCACTCTAAAGAACTCACACAGACTTGCAATCCTGACAGAGGTTCTAGAATAGGAAACTTTAACCTATCAAGGAACCATTTTACTCACAAGATAGATTATAATTTTAGATAAAACACAGAGACAGAACACAAGAGAGGCAAAATATTAGAAGTGTATTGATCATGAAGGTTAAATGACCATTACAAAGCAGAACAAATTGTAGCAAAGAATAGACACAAAACAATGAATTACATTCATTGTTGAATCAAACTAGAAGACATCAAAGGCCTAGCTTCAGGCACAATACATTAGATTCTAGAGATTCTTGTAATTACATTACAAGGTCTGATTACAAAATGTTCGGCAACATAATAGTCTAGAAAAATCTCTCTAAGATTACAAATTTTATAGTTATACCAATCCTCCTCTTTGCAGTTAATGCTGAAACTAATCATGGAGACCTAGGACAACCCATACCCCATTCAATTCATTGATCAGAAACCTCCTGTAATTGGGATAGAACTCATGCCTCTAGCAGACTGTGACCTCTGCAAATGGATGTTTGCACGCAAGACTTATGGATGCATTCAAGAGGGAATGCAAAAGAGTCCTACCATGCACCTAAAAATCTAAAATGTAGCTACAATTGTACTTCAACATTGAAGTGTTACACTATTCCATCCAACCTCCTTAGGCTTTGACTGTAGAATTGAATGAGCAGTGCACCTACCCAATCGATAACTTATCTTGATATCCAGATATGCATATCCATATCCAGATCATGAATTTTGGATCATAATTTTGAAGGTGTGGATTTTCCTCAACAAGCCCCACAAATGGAAGAGAATGAAAATCTAAGCAATTTTATCTTTTGGATCATGTGGAAATTCCTCAAGATGAAGAAGATATTCGCAATCAAAGTTGCAGTCAACGGGCATAAGGATATCGATGAATATCCACAATGTTTGCACATTTACAAATATCTAGATGATATAGCCTCACCAAACACTTAAGCCTCAAAATCCAAATATCCAGATGCACTCGTCAAATTTACCTCAATGGTTATTTAGGTCATCATCTGCATGAATACCCGATATCTGGATGTTAACTTGATATCTGGATATTAGCTTAACATCTGGATGCTTCTTTATGTCCATGCTCGCGGAGCTAATGTCTATATCCTGATGATGTCATTGCATATTGGGAGGGTTGAGATATTAAGACTTGTCAAATATCCATGCTGGAATGTCCTGATGATGTCATCGGCACAGAGAACTTTGTTAGAGAGAGGATTTCGATGACGCCATCAGGACATGAGCTTTGTAGGATAATATGCCAGTGGCAGAATTTACTAATGATGTCATCATCATATGCATTTATTTGGGGAGGGGACCAAATGACATCATCAAGACATTCGACAATGATCCAGACATTAGGAGATATCCGGATGTTGAGAAATATCTGGATATCGACTAAGGTCCGAACATTCGGGAAGTATCAGGATCTTAGTTAAGGTTTGGATATTAAGATAATATCTAGATATTAACTAAGATCTAGATATCAACAAGGATCCAGAACTTATCTAAGGTATGGATATTAAAATAATATCTAGATATTAGATATCCATACCAAAACAACTAAGTATGAAGATGGAGAATTCTACGAAGAAAGACGTTGAAGACTAAAGGTTTCTGGGTTTTACTGGGTTTCTTGCAAGGATTCTCCATATGATTTTTGAGGGATTTTTACAAGGTAGAGCACTAGGATTTGAATGGTTTAAGGCTTGTAGAGCTATATTCTAAGGCATTTCAAGGTGAACTATTTGACTCAGGTAGAGTAAAATGGGTCAACATTTTGGCGATTCACGGGGATCTTTTCCTACTAAACAAAAGACTAGTGGCCTTGAATATCAATTGGGCATGGGTTCAAAAGAGGACTGCAACAAGAATAGGGGAGCCACTAACTGAGCATCCTACTGGGACAAAATAGAAAAAACTAAGCATGTATCCTCCTAATGAGAATACAACAGAGTGCAGAAGAACTTATTGAAAGGAAACCTAAAACATAAACAAAACTGACCTACACCTAAACTAACCAACCAGAACTGACCTTAAACAAAGCCATTAACTAGTTCTTGAAAGTAACTACCCTTTCTCAACAATTTACAATGCTTTATATGCTTGTGGGTACTTAGCAAGAGATGGAAGGAGTTGACATATGACAAAATGATGGAGCACTCCCCTAATAATGGGGATAAACTCACCTATCCACCTAGACTGGTTGTTGATGATGTTGCCAAGAGGTCAATAAATGGGTTGATCCCACTCATTTTGATGCTCAACTTCATGCTTAGAGTTAAGCATGACAAGTGGTGACTCTTCTTGATATGTCTCCAGCTGGGCTAGATGCCTGATACGACATCCCCTTGAAATGACATGCAAATCAATAGAGTTGATCTCATGCCTCTGCTCTGATTCTTTCTTTTCTTACTAGTCTGAATGCTATAGCTCTAGTGGTTTAACTTGAAATAAGGCTTCCTCCACTTTTTGATCATGATGCTTGTTAGGACTATTCAAAATTCACTTGGTCCCATCTAGTTTCATAGATTTCATTTCCACAAATTCATCCTAGGGGTCTATATTCTTTTTGTAATCATACAAAATGTCACTTGACAATCCCTCATAAGTATTTCATATCATATCCATGTGAGAAACCTTTGTAATTTTACCCACATAAGTGTTTTGGTCTATTATCGCAATCACGCAGCATACTCTAATAGCCCTTTGTGGGTGTACAGGAGCCAAAGGAAGCAGATGTTCAGTTACCGCATTACCGCAACAAAAGACACGTCTACTTGTGGGATTGCAATGAAGGTGTAAGCAATCCTAACATTCACCGCAGCCCCACAACAGTTCCAAGATGGATCTGTGGGCTAGTGGTAAAAAAGTTCTAAGACACATATGATATGTACTGCAGCCCCGCGGTAGTTTCAGGATAGGCTTGCAGGCTTGTGATATAAAGTTTCAAGTAACATGTAATGTATACCGCAGCCCTGCGATAGTTACAATATCAACTAGCAGTATTGCGGTAAAGGTTAAGTTAGTGTTGAAAAGGACACCGTGGCCCCATGATGCTCAAATGAAGGGTCTATAGTAAAGTAGTAAGAGATATAAAGTAAGTTTGCCATCTCGCCATCCCGCAATAGGAACTTCACAAGGCTTGCGGGATAGCGATAAATGGAAAAATGATGAGAGATAATTGCCAAATGTCACCGTGGTCTTGCGATTGAGTTCAGTGAGGCTTGCGGTAGTGTGGTAAATAGTTAAAGGAGTAGGGTTTGCTATCCCGTCATCCCGTAGAGCCCTTAAACCAATTGTGCAGGGTTGCAATACAGTTGGATTTCACATTTAATGCAAAATATTTAGACCTTCAGATCAATCTTGATCAATGGTATACATTCAAAATAAATTCATAGTAGTCGAAGCTTGTCTTTCAGCATGAAGGAGAATTAATGGCAATGTGGCTTGGTCTAGAAACTTGATAAATCTCAATTTGTCACGCCATTTTGATCATTCAGAGCAATTCATAGTGACTTGGAGCATTTGAAGATTGAAAAGGTTGAAGCATTGGTGTAGTGAATTGACGATTAAGTACAATACATCTTATTCCTTGTGAAATTGAGTGGATTCTAGTTGCCTTCAAGTAATTCAATGAAGTAGATAAGTAGCTATCAAACCCTAAATTCCATAATGGCACCCAAAAAGATTAAGTCTGGTAAGAAGGGAGAATCCTCTGCCCCTAAGGAAAAGAAAAGACCTCTTTAGCAGTCAATTCTAGATATATTACCACAATTAGTTGACAAGGGATTCAAAAAGGTATTCAAGGATGAATTCCAAGGTTATAGAGATGCAATTATCCCTATTTTAGGGTGGATTTTATTTTGGTATTTCTATGACAAGAAGGATGCACAAGCTCCTGTGTGCAATCCATGGATTTTGGACATGGCTAAGCTAATTGTACCCAATGTTTTTGTGGATACTGAGCTCATTATGGTTATGGCACATTGTTATGATGGAGCTACTAAAATAGTAAGGTTGCTTGATGGTTCACTGCTAGTAACAATTACAAGGAATGTCATAATCAATTGTTTCATGTTAAACAAGAAAACTCTGACAGTAGTGGATGTCCAAAAAAGTGAGCAAGATTACAAAAAACTAAGAAAAACTTATAGAAGTGATGAACTCCTTATGTACATGAGAAAGGGGGCTAGTAATAGAAGAATGCCTATTCCTACCACTTCTGTAGAACCATTCTCTATTGACAATTTCACAGTCTACTTCAAGAAAACCTACTTTGCATTGTGTCAAATTCTTGGGATGGATGCACAAGAGAAAATGCCAATGGGTGTGATGATGATGGCAATAGGGATACAGAATCCTGAGCTGAATAATGAATATGATTTTGCTTCATATCTGGAGAAATAGTTGCATGAAGGATTTCTTCAAATACTAGAGAATAGGGCACAAATAAAGTTCATGCATTATTCTCTATTGTGTTATTTGATTTTGTTTCAAAATAGAAAAAGGTGGAGTCCAAGGATGGATTTGACTATGGTTGATAACAAGGGTTATAGGTTGCATGTACAATGCTGGTGTTATATATGGGACATGAATTGTAACAAAGGCGATAAAGTTACTTTTCATGATGATTTTGTTGTAAGAATCATGACCTCTCTTAGATATACTGTACCAAGATTGTCATTGGAAGTGAGGGAATTGTTGAGACCAAATGCAATGAAACTAAAAAAAGGACACACACATAATTTTGGTGACTTCTTCTTCTTGCCAAACCACACATTGATAAGAGTTTATGGATGCATCCAGGCTCCACATATTTTGCCAAAAGTTTGTCCTTCTAGGTTAGCATTTTTAGAATTTATGTGGCAGATGATCTGGATAAAGAGAGAGATTTGATGAAGAAATAGGAAAGGGGACATTCTTGCCAGACCTGAATGTGTATGAAGGATTGTCTGTTGGTGCTGACACTCTAGAAGGATTGAAAGAGTATTTGAAGAGTAGATATTCATTGAAATGTGCTACAGAAAGAGTCTTTGACCTAGAGGGTCATATGAATTTTGTCAGATAGGTAGTCCTTACAAAATCTAGGAGTACTCATCAAGTAGATTATGAAGAGGATGTGACCAAGAACTATCTCACCCTAGAGGAAGTATATGACATAAAAAGGAAATGGGAATTTTTGAAAAGGATTGAGGATGATAAGAAGAAAAACTCTAATTTTTTGGGATTCTTTATTGAAGAAAATGACCCATTGAAAAGAATAAATTTGATCATTAATAATTTTGAAAGAAAATATGGTAAAGCAGAGAGCCAGCCTGCAAAGATTGCTAAGCTCCCAGTGAAAAGGTCAGCTGGAGTTGTGATTGTGTTGTTCTCAAAATTAGCTATGCTCCTTTTTGTAGACAACCCCTATGAAACTTGTCTGTTTCGTAGCCTACACTCTAAGTTCCCAAATCAAGGCAAGTTCTATTAGCCTCATGCGAAGTCTTTTGACACCTTGGGATGACTTATGGAATTCCCCTCGGTTGGTTTCTTGAGATTTGTGAAATTGATTTAGGTCATAAGCTTGTTGGAATATCAATTTTGACTATTTTCAGGTGTTAGTCATTTTTCTGACAAACATGCAAGGTCGGTCAAATCCACCGCTTTTACATGCTTGTTTGATTTTGAGTGACATGCAAGGGTGGAAAATTCCACCACCCATACATTTTCCCTATCAAAGTTTAAATATGTTCGAGCAGTCATTTTCCCCGTTTATGCATGTAGCACATTGATATGTATTGTTGGTAGATTCTGCCACCAAATTATATCTTTATGGATCACATAAACTGCAGTGACATTAATATCACTTGTGTCACCATTAATATATTCATTTCAACCTTTTAAAGGTCTTTCCTTGTTTCATTTTGTTATTTCTCATTTCATAAATCTTCCAACCATCTATTGAAGTCTTCCTAAGATTGCTCGATTGCGTGGATTTTAGATAAGGACATATTTTAGTCTCCAAGGTCGCGCTTAGGATTTTGGTTTATTGTCTAAGGATTACCCACATATATTGGCATTCGAAATCACCAAAAATAGATGTTTCTTCCCTCATGTGCAACGGTGGGTGATTTCACCGCTCTCCTGAATGTTTTGATTATTTGATACATGTATCAGCGGGTGAGATTGCCAACACTTCATGTATCCTTAGCAAGTTTTACCTTCATGTAAGGGCGGTCATTTTGACCACCCCTACATTTCTTCTCGCACATGCAATGGTGGGAAAATTCACTGCCTGGACATATACTACCAAGATCAAACATGTAAGGGTGGCTATTTCGGCTGCCCTTACACAGATCACCAAGATAAACTTTCATATGCGCAAGCAACGACTAAAAATCACAAGTTTCTTCCTATAGAGAGATGATTGATGCCTTTGAAAAGATGATCCAAAAGAACTTTGAAAATGAAGCATTTTCAATTGCTTCAATGGATAAACTCCAAGATTATCAATCAACACTTGATAATTTGAAAGACAATCTTGGGAAGCATGAAAAGGCGATAAAGGTGGTGAAAGATACAATCGTCAAACTTCATGTTGTTTTAGACAATACAGTTGGACTGGACATTTATGAGATGGAAACAGTAAGGCCATGTATCACAATTTCCTGAAGAAGAATGATGGTGGCAGCTGAAAATATTTCTTCATGCCTTAGTTTATTTTCAATCTTTTAGATGTAATTTGAATTTTGTTTTGGACATATTCACATGTATTTTTCCAAAATGTAATTATATGTGAGAGAAAGGAAGTCCCAAGTCAAATAGGACTCTTTTATTGAATAAGTCAAATCAGTTAGATTGTTCCTATTTTCACTCTAGGATCCTCCCTATAAATAAAGAGGGCCCCCATTGTAAATATTATATTTAATCTTATACAATGAAGTGCTGCCCAAGTTGATACTCAACTTTGAGACTTTGTGTTCAAATTGTATGATCAATTCCAATCAATAAAGAAGGCGAGTTTTGATATCAAACTTTGTGTTGAATCGAATTTGTATGAGTGAGGATGTACATATGGCATTTTTTCTGATTTCTCTTATTGATTGATTGGAGAAAGTGATGTTTTTGAAAGCATTTCTTGGTGAAGGATTATAAAGACTTTGAGCTTGTAGTTGTTCACTTTGTATATGAATTGTGTTGAGAACTTGTAGACTTTGTGCTATGATTTTTAGTCACGTTCATGTGAATCAATGGTATTGTTAGTTGACAAACTTTGTGCTCCAATTGGTGATACGGTTACTTTTAAAATCTTTCTGGGGATAATTTGAAGACTTGGTGCTTGAGATTATTCACTTGGTTCATGAATCTTTTTGTGAAGTGAGTTGAAAGACTTTGTGCTTCGACTTAGAAGAATATTGGTAATTACTATTTAGGTTAATATTAGAAGTGTAGAAGCATTATTGAATATTACCGTGAAACATTGTAAACATATTTTATGAAAGAAGAGAAAAGGATGAATGTAACACACCCCCAAAGCTAGTAGTTAGTGTAAATAAGTTTGTAATAGTTAAAAGGGAACCTCCCCTTGCTGAGAGGAGAGATTTATCTCATCACATTGTGGTTGATATAACCATTTTTCCATTAGTTAGCTAAACAACAAAATATTCACCCAACAGATTGAAGAACCTACTCCTGATGCTATGTTAGTACAAAACCCCTCACTTCCTAATCAACCACTATCAAAGAAACAAAAGGTTGATGATGTGCCTCGATTGGTGCTATATGAGATAACAGAAGGTGTAGGTGATACATATGAAGTAGCAAACATTTTGAGACACATGGGAGATGATGAAGAAGTTGATCAACCTTTGACACAAGAAGCAGAAGCTCATATGCCTGAGGTAAGAAAGGAAAGTCAGGAGAAGGAAAAAGCAAAAATACATGAAGATGAAAGAATAGTTGATTCTTTGATATTCATGGAGGATGATGAATTTGTTAACACTCCCAAGTTTAAGGATTTTTGGATGAAATTGAAAATGAAAGAATTTGAGGAGAAGGTTGAAATCAATAAGATGGGAAGTGATGAATCCCAACATGAGCAAATTGTTGGTCAAACATTCAAAGAAATGAAAATTGATGAAATAAATGCTAGTCCTGAAGAGGCTAGACAAATTGTTTTGAAAAGCAATATGCAGATCATTCTAGGTATGGACTTGAAAATGATGTTTCTACTGGATCAATTAAGAAATCAAGATGATCTAATGTTGGTTTTAGAATTTGATTTTGAGGATGGGATGAGTGATGTGGGATATAATCCCAAAATTGAAACTTTAGCCATATGGGCTAAGCAAAAGAATGCACAAAAACCCAAGTTACTAGAGGTGGATCAAGAAATGAGAGGGACAACAATGGTCAAAACATTGAAAGATACATCAGCCTTGGAAGCAACCACTCTCACCATGCATTCAACTATGTTTACCAAAGCTACTGTAAAAAATATGGAGCAAAAATTGCTTGATTATGAAAAAACTCATATTGAAATGAATGAGGAGGTGAACAAATTATATTTGGAGAATGTAAGATTAAAGCAACAATTGAAGGGCATTGATTCTTCTCATAGCAAGGCCATTGTTCCTTATCATCCCCCTATGCCACAAGAAACTAGTGACAATATTGTTCCTATTAAGCAATTGAATGCTATGAAATAGAGTTTTGAAAAGGAAATTGAGAAGCTGAAACAAACTAATGAGGCCACAAAGAAAGAAACCAAGTCAAAGATTTTTGATAAAATTGAAAAGGTTTTGGAGTATAGGGCCAAGTTGGTGCTGGATAAAATTGAGGATGTACACAGTTGTTATTCTTCTCTATCTCAAGCAATAGGAGAGATGAATGCTAATGTTCCCATTCTTGATCCTTTGTTGAAGAAGTGGCAACTAGTTCACCATACTCTTATCACTCTATGTAAAGTATTGCAAAGAAATTCATATGCCCCTACTACCTTAAGGCCCACAGAGAAAATGGTCAAATTGATCATTGAACAATTCCAGTATGCATCTGGTGAGAGCTAGAAAATGAAGTCAAAGTTGGAGTCTTTTGGAACTTTCAAGCATTAGTTCATCCCAAGCATACTTGGTGAAGATAAGAAACTCAAGGGATTGGAAAAATGGAAGGATGAATGTGAAAAAATGGTTTCTCTCATTGTTGAGCACTTGCAAAAGGATGAAAACTTGAATGTCCATACTTTCAATCTAATCTTGGACAAAATAATTGCACTAGACATGGGCTATGCCAAGTTCATTTCAGATAGCAAAGGGCTCCTCAACAAAATATGGAAGGATCATCAGGCCAATCTACTTCAAATTCAAGGATACATATGGCCCAGTAACTACACCATGTATCAATGGGAGAAGAAATATCTTTCAACTGAAGATTGAACAAGCCAAAGCATGCAGTGGAGCTGAGTGAGGATCAAACTGGCGTCTTCAGGCACCAAGTCTATATTAGCAAACTGTGGATGTCCTTTTTTGTCTCTTTCTTGTTTTTATGCTTTTCAAAATATATTTGGCAGTCTTATTAAGACTTATCAAAAAGTAAATATTATATTATGTCATACCAATGAGTGGGAATATGAAAAGTCATTTTTTGAATGTGAAAGGTCTGAAGCTTGTTGCTTCCTTCATCCCTGTAAGAAGGAAACCAAGACCTTGGGGCAAGCTCTCTAGAAGTTGATTTTGGAAAGAGACATTGTAAAGGCTTGTTTTCTGAAGCATATCAATAAAAGCAAAATGCATTTCTCTAGTGCCTGAAATCTAGTTCTTAATTACTTGTTGAATGTTATTGAAATATTCCATCTGGTTGTCTCCATTTTGTCTTCTCCTTAATATTTAAATTAGCATATCAAGTATATGTCTAGTTTTTCAAAGCATATTTAATGTTTTGTGTGATTTGTTTGATAGGGTTTCCTCAAGTAGGAATTAAATTCCATTAAATAGGTCACTATATTTTAGAGGACCCATGTTGGATAATTAAGTAGAACCAAATATAAACAATCTTGCATGTTTATGCCAGTCATTGACAATATTATGCCAACTAATTTGAGTTATAACTAGAAGGAAGACAAAAATCTATCTGTGATTAGACTCCATTGCCCAATTGAGAAAAAGACACTGATCAATTCTTTTCCAAAATCATTTCCTTGTATAATATTCAAAATCTAATTTAAATTTTTTGTTATAGGAGTCGAAATAGTTGTTAATTGTAAGTTGGAAAAATCTACATTCAAATCATATCCTAGTTTGGAGTAGATTGAATTGGATGACTTAATTGATAAAATTATACAAAGGATATAATCTGCTCAATCATCACGAACTAGTTTTGAGGGGTTAACATTCAGCGGTGAACATAAGGTAATGCCCACCTAGGCAAAGTAGAGCCTGAAGTGTAGTGAATTCCAATCATCTTGATTGATTCCATTCATTGGCCAATTCACTTGTAAGACCTAATTATATAAAGATTGGCATCCTTTTAGGGTTTTACAAAGCTGTTGTTTTGGGAACCAACAATGCTCATGATTTTCTAGATTAGGCTCAGAAAATGAGCCCTGCATATGTTCAATGGAGAGAACTCCATCATTAGGGAATTGATATCCTTGTTAGATAATAAAGAACAAATCTTCAATTTGTTCTTGTCCATGCTCAATCTTTATATTGCTATCATCTTCAATAAAACATGGGAGCTTCTCAAACAGGCCAACATCATTAGCCTCTGCATCTTTCAGCATAGAGCAACATGCTTTCTCTTCTTTGTGGTCTGGGATCTCATTGTCTTGTTCAGCCTCCAATTCCAGCAACCTACCATTATTTTCAATATTCCCACACTGCTCTAGACCTACTGGCATTTGTATGCCCTCATCATTTTCTTCAATATAACTGGGTAGTTCATCACATATAGTGGTGTCTTCCACCTTTGGAGCAATTGGAATGATTTTTGCCACCATTCCTTCATCATTTGTCTGCTGCTCTACGTCACTTTGCTCGAGTTGCCTCTGTGATTGGACCTTTTCCTTGTGCTCCCTCTGTATTTTGCCTTCATTCTACCTGTCCAAAGAACATGAGAACTCTTCAAATGAGCCAAAGTCTAGAGGACTCAACCTTGCACTTGAATTAGCATTAATCTCATGCTCAACACACTGCTGCTCCATCAGATTTGGCTTAACTATTTCTAGCATTAGGTCTGAGTTTTTTTGTTTCACTACTGCATGGGGGTTCACTAATAGTTGGCTACTTCTTAGTAGCATCAAATATTTCTTTTTGTAGCTCATAAAACCCAGCATCTCACCAAAACACCAGTCTGTCCTCAACTTTGGGGCTAGTGCTAGGATAAGAGGGCTGAATGGAATGGGGGCTGGAAGGGCTTTTTGAGAGGGTTGTTCCTGTGGAATAATAGGCTCAATTTGTACAAGAACAGGCTCCTAAGGAGGCTGGGGACCTCTAAAACTTGAAATTTTGAGACTAGAAGGTGGTTTCAAAGGTGTAGATGCATTATCCTACCTAAATCTTAGAATTTTAAATTTTGGGGCTGCCTCGGAAGCAGGTTGAGCTTGTGTAGGAGGGAGAGGTTGCCTAAAACTAGGAATGGAGGGGATTGATTGAGCTTCCCACCTCTTTATGTTAGCAAGCATTTGATCTAACTATTCCTCAAATAAGATTGTGAGATGCATTTTAATTTTCTCCTAGTAAGTCATTTCCTCTGCCTCCATCTGTTGATGTTGAAGATGAGCCTGATAAGCAAGCTCCTCTTGGTATATGTTATACTCCTTGACTCTCTAAATTTCATCCAACTCTCACTAGAACCCTCAGAGTATCTCCATCACATTGTCTACATTTCCGATATTAAAATAAAAGGGTTCTTGTGGCAGATTATACCCCATATCTCTTTTGATGTCATCTAAATGTTTTTTAAGCTCTAGCAGCTTTAGGTAGTCTTCTTGGGGTTGACAATAGGCATTATTAGATTGACGAGAAGACTGAGTAGGGGTGGATGGGAGGTAAGCAACATGAGGATGCTAATATTTTGTAGTGGCATGGCCGTATTGCATAAATTCAGAGGTGTTTGGGGCTTAGTATTGCTGGTATGGTGGCCAATATCCTATGCTTTGATTAGGAGAAGCAGAATAACCATAATTCCAATAAATATTTGACATTTTAAAGCATTGAAAATATAGGCAATCATAAGGATGTCTAAATTAGAGAAAATAGGTTTGCATCAAGATAAAACTGGATACATACCTAGAAGAGAGTCGCCAGGTGATTTGAGATGCTTCTGAAAGCAAAATAGACCAGGAAAATCACTAAAATCCTGATACTTAGAGTTCTTTAAGTGCTTGGACTGGCTGCACTAGTATATTTGTTCAGTAGAGTCACCATGGTGTTTATGAAGACTGCCATGGATGGTAAGATGCATTGAACAACACACCAGATCCTTCAACGGATGATAAAGCTCATCAAGCTTGTCCCACCGGGCATGCCAGAAATTGTTGTCACTTAGATTTGCACCTAGTGTTGAAGCCTTTTACAGATCCAATGATCTAGTGAAACATTGAGATGACCTTTAGGTGTGGGACCCTACAAGGAGGCCAAATTTCTAAAGAGAGGTTAGTTCCTCATTCCAAGCCTAAAGCTTAGAGAAATTAACTAAACCTAGTGCTAATGCATACAAGGTAAAAGGGATAGAAAGAAACAGAAAGGGAAAAGGTGATGCACTAGGCTTAATATGTAGTAGCTACTTTGAATCAACACAACAATGATCTCAACTCTAATGAACTCACACATACTTACAATCCTGATAGAGGTTCCGGAATAGGAAACTCTAAACTATAAAGGAGTCATTTTACTCACAAGATAGATTATAATTTTAGATAAAACACATAGACAGAACACAAGAGAGGCAAAATATTAGAAGTGTATTGATCATGAAGGTCAAATGACCATTATAGAGTAGAACAAATTGTAGCAAAGAATAGACACAAAATAATCAATTACATTCATTGTTGAATCAAACTAGAAGACATCAAAGGCCCAGTTTCAGGCACAATGCATCAGATTCTAGAGATTCGTGCAATTGTATTACAAGGCCTGATTACAAAAATTTCAGCAGCATAACAACCCAAAAAAAACTCTCTAAGATTACAAATTTTACAGAATTTATACCAATCCTCCTCTCTGTAGTCAATGCTGAAATTGGTCATGGGGACCCAGGACAACCCATACCCCATTCAATTCACTAATCAAAAACCTCTTGCAACTAGGATAGAAGTCATACCTCTAGCAGTTTGTGACCTCTGCAAATGGATGTTTTCACGCAAGACTGACAGATGCATTCAAGAGGGAATGCAAAAGAGTCCTACCATGCACCTAAAAATTTGAAATGTAGCTAACAATGTACTTTGGCATTGAAGAGCTATAGTATTCCATCCAACCTCCTTCAGCTCTGATTGTAGAATTGAATGTGAAGCACACCTACCCAATCAATAACTTATCCTGATATCGAGATATGCATATCCATATCCAGATCATGAATTCTGGATCATAATTTTGAATGTGTGGATTTTCCTCAAAAATCCTGCCAAATGGAAGAGGATGAAAATCTAAGTAATTTTGCCTTTTGAATCATGTGGAAATTCCTCAAGATGAAGAAGATATTTACAGTCAAAATTGCAGTCAATGGGCATATGGATATCCATGAATGTCCATAAGGTATGCACATTCGTAAATATCCAGATGATATAGCTTGACTAAAAACTTAAACCTCAAAATCTTGATAGTTGGATGCACCCATCAAATTTACCTCAATGGTTATACGGGTTGTCATCCACATGAATACCTGATGTCTAGATGTTAATTTGATATCCTGATATTATCTTAATATCTCGATGCTTATTTATGTCCATGCCTACAGAGCTAATGCCCATATCTTGATGATGTCACTACATATTGGGAGGGTCGGGATATTAAGACTTGTCAAATATCCATGTCAGAATGTCCTGATGATGTCATCAGCATAGAGAACTTTGTTAGAGAGGCAATCTAGATGATACCATCAAGACGCGAGCTCTGCAAGATAACATGCTAGTGGTGGAATGTCCTGATGATGTCATCATCATATGCACTTCTTTGGGGAGGGGGCTGAATGACGTCATCAGGACATTTGCCAAGGATCTATCCAAACATTCGGCAAGGATCTGGATATTAGGAGATATCTGGATGTTGAGAAAGATCTGGATATCGACTAAGATCCAAACATTCAAGAAATATCGAGATCTTAGTTAAGGTCTGGATATTAAGATAATATCTAGATATTAACTAAGATCCAGATATTGACAAGGATCTGGAACTTATCTAAGGTCTGGAATAATATCCAGATATTAGGTATCCATACCAAAACAATCAAGTATGAAGATGGAGAATTCTACAAAGAAAGACGTTGAAGACTAAAGGTTTCTAGGCTTTTTGGGTTTCTTGCAAGGATTCTCCAAATGGGTTTTTAAGGATTTTTGCAAGGTAGATCACTGGGATTTGAAGGGTTTAAGGCTTGTAGAGCTATATTCCAAGGCATTTTAAGGAGATTTTCACAGTGAACTATTAGACTCAGGCAGAGTAAAATGGGTCAATAGGTCCCAATTTTGAATGTCAGTTTTGTGACTGTTAAAAGGTTCCCTTGCTGACATCTTAAGTTTGAATTACAAAATTTCTAGCGGGAATGCATATATAAGCATGTTTAGGGTTTCGTTTGTAAACTAGAAGATGATGATGATATTTTGGTGAACTTACGATTTTAGAGCATTCAAAGCATTCATTGTTGCAGAGTAGATTTGTCTTGTTATTATGTTTGTTATGCAGATTTGGCTTCATCTTTTCATGTTCTGTAGGATATTCATCTACATGCGAGATACACCTTCAAGGTGATATCTATTTATGTTTAAATCAATTGTTTATCAATTTGTTTTTACCTCTATCCCACAAGGATACACACTCTTTATCAAACAATGGTGTTGGAAGGATTGAATGTGATTCTGGGGCTTGACTGAGGCAAGTTCCTAAAGAACACAACCCCCAACCCCTCTCCTTGTGATTGCAGGTGACAAGTATCGGATCATGAAGAGTTGAGTTGTAGAGAAGTGTTGCAGAGGATAAGGATTCCAGATCCAAAAGAAAGAAGTGGAAAAGAGCACTGACAGGGCTTGGGTGCTGGTCCCTTTGCCCTCCGAAGTTGGAGACCTGAAAATCATCTGAACAGGGATCATCAATGTCAGAAGGAGTCTGGAAGCCCCTAAAGAAATTGGCACCTTGGGCTTGGGCACTAGTCCCTTTTCCCCCAACTATTCAGTATCCTGAACTTTGAAAAATGGTTAGTAACTAACCTCTATCTACTATCTTTGTGTGCGAGCATTTGTTGGGATTCGCCTATTTGTTTACGATTTTGCATAATTAGGGTTTGAAGCATTATTAGGCATTAAATCAATACATTGATTATCAATTTCCAAATTTCCTTATCATTACAAGTGACAACCAACCTATAGATGAATCCTCTTGCAAAAGTTGTGATTCAACTCGGTTAAATGTCCTTGAGTGTGTGTAGTGAAATGAGGATTTCGGCATATCATCAAATCAACACTATTCCCACTTTTTCTACATAGCAGAAATAAATATTTTTTCATGGCCCCTCTTTCCTGCATAACGTAAGTGCCCAAACATAGGCATAATAATTAAATGCAATAAAATTAAAGATACAAATAATTTTAATGAAAATGATAGTTAATCAATGATATGAAAGAAGGAAACCCTCATCTCCTTAGCACTAAACAATTAAAGAAAATAATTAAAACAAATGTACTTTAATTCAAACTTTATAAAGATTTGCATGGGTGAAATAGAAAAGTTGTGATGATAGCATAAAAGGAATATGAAGGTCTTGATAAATAGAAAGGATAAAATTTATCAAATACCATTTGATTTCCTAGTTTTGTGTATGCATGATTCAATAGGGTAGAAATTCATGGAGCTCATGGGTACTTGTTTTGTTAGTGTAAATAGTGTCATCATCTAACTAGTTTAGAAATCACCTCTTTGAAGGTTTGACCTATTCACACATAGGCTTAAGTTTACTTATCTTTTTAGGAGTTTGTTTCATTTCAACATGTGTACTCACACATGTGAGACACCACTTTCCTTTTGGCTTTCCACTTGCCCTCACACATGTCATGTGAGTTACACAAGTGTTACATGCTTGTAGGGGTAGTCAGTAGTTTATTCTTACCTTCCTACCTCCTTCTCCTTGCCTATTTATGTAAGGCTTCTCATTGTATTTTACACACTCTCATTGTATATGATAGATATACTCTTGTCCTCCATTTTTCACTTGTGGAAGGTTATTCTATTTGTGTTTGCTGATCTTGGCTGCCCCAACATGGTATCAGAGCCATGAATGCACATCCCTTCCCAAATCAGTGACTCCTGTGTATGGTGGAAAAATGGATTAATATCTAAACTAAATAAAACCAAAGAACCCAATAACATAAAGGAAACCAATCTAAGTAAAAGCCATAACAAATAATCAAAATAAAGACTTTTACCGAAATCTGTGTTGTTTCTTTTGGATTGAATGTGGATTGCTCAATGAAGTTGCAAAACCATGGCTGCAACAAGCAAGTATGTGCTCAAGAGATCAATGTCAAAAGATCATGATAGTGCTCAATCGACGCGTTTTGTATGCTCAAAGCTCTGTTAAGTATGCCTGAGAATACGATCGAAGAGAGAGAGACTCAATGAAGGAGATGAGGGGGGTTTATATAGGTTTCAAGGAAAATCGATCAACGGTCCAGATAATTCAGAAGAATCAATGGAGGAGATAAGTTAAGGAATGTGCAACGAATGAGAAGAAGACATGTGTCTTGCTTGCTTTTGCATGAGAGGAGTTATCAAGAATAGAAGAATAAGTTAACTGAAGAGATAAATCAATTAAAAGAATAAAGCAATCAGTTAAGTGATTTAAAACAAGAAGAAGGGATTTGCATGAGAAAAGAAGATATTTTGCTTTATTAAATATAGAAATATTTAATTGATGAGCAAAAAAGCTTGAGTTATATTAGAGATAACTCAAATTAGAAGAAAAAGTAATTTAAATAAATAATTGATTTATTTAAATTTAGAGAAGATATTATTGGAAGAAGTAATTAAATAATTAGAATTATTTAATTTAGAAGATTTGAAAGCAAATTAAATAAATAAATTTATTTAATTGTTGTGCATGATTTTGGAAGAATGATTTTGATTTAATTAAATAATTTAAGAATTATTTAATTTTAGATAAGAGGGAATTTGTGATGAATTAATTAAATAATTGGATATATTTAATTAATGTAGATGTGAATTTTGGGAAGAGGATAATTAAATAATTAAAATTATTTAATTGTGGAAGAATATAGAGGAATTTGATTTAATTAATTAAATAATGAGGATTTATTTAATTAATGTTGAATTTAGGAGATTTAGAAGAATTTGATGAAAATTAATTAAATAATTTGATTATTTAATTAACGTTGAAATACAGGTGATGAGATAGATAACGAAATGCAAGTGATTCGACGACACGGTCATTTTAGGGTGTCTACAACTCCAGCACTTAGCTCTATCATCAGAGCATCGTGAAGCCAAATAGACCAGGTGGTTGAGTTCAAAAGGACTGAGATAGTCATGGTGACCCTTCGAACAACATTTTCTAGTAAAGTGAAGTTTTTGCAATTTTTTTGCCCTCGTGCTTGAATAGTACAATTTTTGGTAAAAAATGAAAAAAATTAGCAGAGGGCCATATTGCCCCGTCATTTCATTTTTAGGTTTTTTAAGAAGGTATCTCACCTGCTTGACCATCCAATCCGTGTTGTATGGATTTTATTAAAAAATTACAGTAATTTTTTTTGCAGAGGGCAATATTGCCCCCTGCAATTTTTTATATTATGGATCGATTTTGTTGTGTAAGCTTCATTTTTGCAGATTCCCCAGTCTCTACAAAACACTCTAAATCTCTATTTTGGATCGATTTGAAGGTCTTGATAAATAGAAAGGATAAAATTTATCCAGTACCATTTGATCTCCTAGTTTTGTGTATGCATGATTCGACAGGATAGAAATTCATGGAGCTCACAGGTACTTGTTTTGTTAGTGTAAATAGTGTCATCATCTAACTAGTTTAGATATCACCTCTTTGAAGGTTTGACCTATTCACACATAGGCTTAAGTTTACTTATCTTTTTAAGAGTTTGTCTCATTTCAACATGTATACTTACACATGTGAGACACCACTTTCCTTTTGTCTTTCCACTTGCCCTCACACATGTCATGTGAGTTACATAAGTGTTGCATGCTTGTAGGGTTAGTCAGTAGTTTAGTCCTACCTTCCTACCTCCTTCTCCTTTCCTATTTATGCAAGGCTTCTCATTGTATTTTACACACTCTCATTGTATATGATAGATATACTCTTGTGCTCCATTTTTTACTTGTGAAAGGTTATTCTATTTGTGTTTGCTATTCTTGGCTACTCCAACATGGTATCAGAGACATGAATGCACATCCCTTCTTGAATCAGTGAGTCTAGCACTTAGCTCCATCATCAGAGCATTGTGAAGCCAAATGGACTGCGTCGTTGAGTTCAGAAGGCCTGAGATAGTCATGGTGACCCTTCGAACCACATTTTTCAGTAAAGTCAATTTTTTGCAAATTTTTTGCCTTCATGCTTGAATAGTATGATTTTTGGTAAAAAATGAAAAAAAAAATAGTACAGGGCCATATTGCCCCCTGTCATTTCATCTTTTAGGTTTTTTAAGAAGGTATCTCACCTGCTCGACCATCCAATCCGTGTTGTATGGATTTTGTAAAAAAAATGTAATTTTTTTTACAGAGGGCAATATTGCCTCTTGCAATTTTTTGTATTATGGATTGATTTTGTTGTGTAAGCTTGATTTTTGTAGATTCCTTAGCCTCTACAAAACACTCTAAATCTCTGTTTTGGATCGATTCGGAGCTCTTGATAAATAGAAAGGATAAAATTTATCAAATACCATTTGATCTCTTAGTTTTGTGTATGCATGATTCGATGGGGTAGAAATCCATGGAGCTCATGGGTACTTGTTTTGTTAGTGTAAATAGTGCCATCATCTAACTAGTTTAGACATCACCTCTTTCAAGGTTTGACCTATTCACACATAGGCTTAAGTTTACTTAGCTTTTTAGGAGTTTGCCTCATTTCAACATGTGTACTTATACATGTGAGACACCACTTTTCTTTTGGCTTTCCACTTGCCCTCACACATATCATGTGAGTTAGACAAGTGTTGCATGCTTGTAGGGGTAGTCAGTAGTTTAGTCCTACCTTCCTACCTCCGTCTCCTTGCCTATTTATGCAAGGCTTCTCATTTTATTTTACACACTCTCATTGTATATGATAGATATACTCTTGTGCTCCATTTTTTACTTGCGGAAGGTTATTCTATTTGTGTTTACTGATCTTGGCTGCTCCAACATGATATCAGAGCCATGAATGCACATCCCTTCCCGAATTAGTGACTCCAGCACTTAGGTCCATCATCAGAGCTTTGTGAAGCCAAACAGACTGTGTTGTTGAGTTTAGAAGGCCCGAGACGGTCATGGTGACCCTTCGAACCACATTTTTCAGTAAAGTCAATTTTTTGCAAATTTTTTGCCCTCGTGCTTGAATAGTACGATTTTTGGTAGAAAATGAAAAAAAATTAGTAGAGGGCCATATTGCCCCCTATCATTTCAAATTTTAGGTTTTTTAAGAAGGTATCTCCCCTGCTCATTCGTGTTGTATGGATTTTGTAAAAAAATTATATTTTTTTTGTAGAGGACAATATTGGCTCGTGCAATTTTTTGTATTACAAATCAATTTTGTTGTGTAAGCTTTGTCTTTGTAGATTCCTTATCCTCTGCAAAAGACTCTTGTTTAAGGTGAAAACTGATGAAGAGGATTTCTTTGTGTTCAGGGTTGATTTTGCTAGTTTGTATGAATCCTTCTTTCATCTCTAAACATTCAAGGACTTCAGCTGAGTAGGAAGTCTACTATCAAGCCTTCAGTCACTTGGAACATTATGAAAATTGGAATTGTGTGATTTAGCTATTCAATTAAGCCTAATTATGCTCAAAACCCTAATTATGCAAATTTAGAAGCAAACAGAAAATTTACAGAAAATGCTTGTACACAGAGATATCAAATGACAATCAAATGCTTACCAGATTTTAAAGTTTAGAAAGCGGAAAAATTGGGGACTAATGAGCGGATGCCCTAGTCTAGTGCCACCATTTCTGTCAGGATCTGGGAATCTTGTCTGCAACCTATTCCTTCTATCCTAGAGAATTTTTTGTTGTGAGATCTAGAGGACTAATGGGCGGGCACTCGAGTCCAGGTCCCTATTTTCTTCTTTGATCTGCAATTCTGATAGTCTGCACTACTCTCCTATAACTCCACTTTTTTTGCTCCTGCAACCTATAACCTACAATCATAGAAAAATGGGTTGAGGGTTTTGGTGTTTAAAGGCTTTCCTCAATCAAGCCCCAGAGAGACATTCAAGTCTTCCGAACACCATTGTCAGATAAAGAGTGAGTATCCCTGTGGGATAGAGGCAAAATCCAATTGATAAATGATAGAAAACACAATTGATATCACCTTGTAGTGAAGATCTCATGGAAGGAAGAAGCTCTTCATGCCATGAGGTGATGGCTGCTAAATCTACAAATACAAACATAAGAACAACACAAATTCTCCTCTACAACACATAATGAATGCCTTGAATCACTTCTACCAAGCTCATCAATCTAAATTGCCATCTAGTTTACAAAGGAATGCCTAAACATGCTTATATATGCAACTATGAACATTCCCAGAATTTCATAAATGAAACATACTGTGTCAGCATAGGATCTAAATCACGGTCATAAACTGACACTCCAAAATTGGTCTTGACCTAAAATAGGGCAAGACTAGGGCACGGGCGCCCAAGTCCTCTCCCCTATTTTAGGTAGGATTTATGTCATGTGCAACCCCTAGGTCCCATTTTCCATGAAATTTTAGGTTTTTCTCATCGGGATGTCAAATTAACATGAAAAATGCTCTAAATGCATTATAAAGACCTAGGAGCTAAACCTTAAGAGGGAAAAGCCCCCAAGAGGACATTTTCTAATGTAACATTTAGCCCCCACTTTAATGTATGTATAAACGCAAGGCCAATACATGCATTAAAGTACGGTCAACAAACACAGCAAACACACCAAGCACAGAGAAGACATGCTAATCACAGAGAAGATAGTAACAGGCACACAAAACATGAAGAAAATAGTTATAGTCACACAAAACACAGAGAATAGAACATTGAAGACACGCAAAACATAGTGAATGTAGAGAAGATAGTGATGATTTTCATTTTCTTTTCCTTTTCATATATATGAAATGTAGATGCAAGTACAAGGAAAGTAAACACACCACCCATAATGCAGGAGGAACTCATCACCACCAGTCTTTAAGATTGCATATGGGGCAACAAACATGCCAAACAAATCAATCATGTCATACAAATCAAACACACCATACAAATCCCAAAGCATAGGAGGGACTCATCGCCACCGGTCTTTAAGACTATTCTTGGGAACAAACACGTAATACACACACACTTAGAAGACACAGAGAAATCATGACAAAGAATTGATGGAGTGTTCCTATTTCTAGGTTCAACACCATCTTAGGCACATTATAGGCACACACTGATGATTGGGCTTCACCACAACAATCATTGAAGACATGCTTAAGGGTTGAGTTAGTCACAAAACTGCTCCCTGCCTCATGATGAGGACTTTTTGAAAATGACAGGATGTGCACTCTCCATGAGAAATACACCATCCCCACCTCCATAGAGGGCTTAAGATAAAAAACAGATGTAATATCCCTACCTCTGTAAGCACAAAAATCATGCACTGCCTCCACGAGGACCCCTATGATGATTCAAATCCTTGTCACGTACATCTAAGCATGAAATAATGTCCTTTAAGTAGTAGACCTCTTGATGACGTATCCTCTTTTCTTGTCTTGTGTTGTTTCTTCCTTGTCAATTTCTCTCTTCCCAGTTTGCGACGCTTTTCGACACTTGTTGTGACACTTGTCGACTTACATTTTCTAGCTTACGACCTTGATCCTAAGCCCTGTGAGAGTCTTGTAGGTGAGTTTTCACCTCTCCCCTTTGTTTTTTCTCTAGTGCACCTCCTAGAAGCCTTCTAGAGGTCTCCTTATCCATCTCCTGCTTTCAGTTTTTAGTTTCGTCGAAACAATCCAAATCTCCCCCTATTATTTATAGATCTCCCCTGGGAGATCCTGTTGATGCAAGTGGAGATTTGGATTCTTCCACATGACTGACCTGTTTCTTGATGCAAAACCTTTTCTTTTCCTCTCTTCTACCATCTCCCAGCCTATTTTTCTACATCTGACCCTATCCAGCTCGGATCTCCCCTAGGCAACCCTACTGGCAAAAGGGGTGACCTTGCCATTTTTGGAGCCACCGAAAAGCTTGAGTTTCTCTCTCATTTTTGCTTCATTTTCACCCATTTTTCTCTCTGTTTGCATGGTTTTTGATCCCTGATACAGATTTAACTATTTCATGCACCCACACATGCATAATTAGCTCTATTTGATCTCAAATTAACTCTTTAATCAATCTCATGCATTCCCTCACCTCCATTTTCTCTCCACTGATAAGTTATCTTTGCTTCATCACTCTCCAATCAGCTGAGTTCACTGGGTAATCAACCTTGTTAACTCCCCAATCTACTCTTGTTAATTCATCAATTAAGTGAGTTAACTCTCCAATCAATTCCTTCTTCTAAACCTTAAAATACCCCCTCCGTCTAGCATAAAGGGAGGCAAATTCATTATGCACACAACTCTTGCCAAATATTGCTCTCCAACTTGGCATTCAAATGCTCTTAGAGGATGAAGGTGCCTTTTGCTTTATTTGTTCAACCAAGTAGCATCACGCTGCTTCATTCTATGCCATTTTGCTCAATCTAAGCTCCCATCGAGCTCATACAAGCTTCATCAAAGCTTCTTTCTCCTACTTTGGGTCATTTTATTGTCAAGAGGATCACCTGCTTCCACAAAAGGATTTGAGGTTGCCTATTACAAGGATTTCTAAGGGTAGTGGAGTCAACAAATCTTCATTTCTCTTAGGTTCCTTCATTGTTTTCTTTCAAGTTCATAGTAATGAGAGAATCAAATTTGCTCTTGGGAATAGTAAAACATTGTTTTTTCCTTGATAGTTAGATCTTGCATGTTAGATTAAATGCTTTCATATTTCTAGATCTAGTTTATTAGAAGAAGCATTTTTCCTTTTCTTAGATTAAATTGCATTCAAAACATCGAAAACACAAAAAACATAGGTTAAACATTGCATTGGAAAAGTCATATAGGATTGCATACATATTTCCTTTTCATAGAGTAGAGGCACTTTTATTTCAAAATACTCTAAAAACTACCAAAAAGAATGTTTTCCATATCATTTAGTTTACATGCATTTAGATACCCTAGAACAGAGAAAATTGCAAACCCTTTATTCCATCACAAGGTAATCATAGTTCAAACAATTCTAAACAAACCCATGGTCAAACCCTAGGTCAAACCCTTAGATCTGGTTAAGGTTAGCAATCACACAAATTCCTCTATCCTGATTCACGAATATGCTTAGGAGTTAGAGGAGAGTGGATGATGGCTATCCATGATGAGATCCAAGAGATCCATCTAAGACCTCAACAAGAAACATTCATTCAACCACAAGGAGATCCATTTGTCCCCTTAGCATTAGAAGAAACTAGACAATGCCAGATACAACAAGAACTTGTTCAACAAATACAAAGACAAGAGGACATCAACGAAAACAATTATTTACCCACGTAGAGGTGGAATTTAAGAAATCCAAAATAGAAGAAGAGAAACTAGTGACCCTTCGAGTCATAGGGTTATCTCAACTACAACAACAATCAAATGAAACATACAACAAAGCACACAACAACAAAGGCCGTAGTACTTGCCGACCCCTCTCCATGAAGTCCAACTCTCTAACAAGCCAGACCCCCACTGTGTCTCGCCTCCTCTCAACTAGATAATTCCACATGAGGGAGAGTGACGTGGTGGATCACTCTATGGCAAGGAGGGAAAGGGTCCGTGTCCGTGCCAAAGTCTGACCCAATAACCCCAAGTAATTGGAGTCACTATTTTGAGCATACATATTTTGGTGAACCTGATGTGAAGAGCAAAAACTTTTTTTTATGTTTTTCACGTTTCCATTATTTGGATCTCATTAAAAAATTCAAAACATTCTTTCATTGCTTCTCATAGCTGCTTTAGCTTCCATCATCTACTCCATCATCTGTTCCATTTATTCTATGGTGTCTATGGCACCCCTAAATATGACAGAATTTGACTTAAACCAAGTGAACATTCCCTCAAGAGAACCATAAACTCCCTCATTTGATAGGTATGTACCACCACATCCTGACACGCCAATCACCAACTGTTATGATTACAAGGATTCTGACTATGAGCAAGATCAAAGGGAATCTAGGTGCTCTCTATCGTTCAACAACCCAGCTTGGGAGAACAATCTAGCCATACCAAATGCGCCGCATAAAGCAAGAAGGGTAAGGTTGAAAATACATCAACCTGAATGACCTTCCACAAGTACATCGAATACCCACCTTGATGAAGAGGTTAAAAGGCTAGAAAAATGTCTACAAGAAACTAAAGATGCTCAAGAGGCATTGAGGATTGGCTTGCAAGAAGAATAAAAAGAAAATGTTGCACATGAGGAAGCCTTTCACAATGAAGATATTTGTAGAGAACATCCTAGAAATGAAGAAACCCTTAGTGCTGTAACTCCTATAGATTTAATCACAACTCTAGTGTAAAGAATCAAAATCCTGGAGGTAGAGCAAGCTACTCCAGAAAGAAGACTCAAGTCTCACGAACAGGACCAGGGGGCATCTCGAAATCCCCCCTACCTCAATTATTATTCATGACATACTAGTAATGACAGATGTTAAATGGGAACCCTCCTATTCAGAACAATCCAACGAATCTGACAACGAGTTATCAAAAGCCACCCACAGGGTTATTACTAACAACCCTGCAATCTCAAAGTGCCTTTCTAAAAATGTATCTTGAATATTTGAAAGAGCCTCTAGACTAAAACATAAGGAATGTGCAATTACCTCAACCACTCCCAGATCTCTCGAAGTTCAAAGGAGAAGGAGATCCAAATTCACACATTAAAGCCTACACCATGGCCATAAGAGAACTCCTCCCTTGGGATGGGGTTGTAGCAAAGATCTTCCCAAAAAGGCTTGAAGGCATCACTCTGGATTGGTACTATCATCTCCCAGAAGCATCAATCCATTCATTTAGACAACTCATTGGAGAGTTTGTCATGGCATTTGACATGAACAAACTTGTTAAAATGGGGATCAGAGAATTCCTTACAATGAAATAAGAGCCAACCGAATCTGTAGCACATTTCATCACTCGGTAGAGGCAAGTCCTCTATTCTTCAACCAGTGCTCCAAACATGGATCATTGAGAACTGTGTGATCTCTTCTTGCATGCCCTTAACAAAGACATGAGAGAAGATGTCCAAAAACTTCCATATAATTCCTATGAAGAAGCATTGGAAAGTGCTTTAAGAATTGACCAAGCTACCATCGATAGTGGTCGGAAGACTTATGATACCAACAGGAAGCTTCAAACATCCAAATGAACATAAAATACTACAACTAATGTGCCTCAGGAAAAAGATGTCAACATCATAAAAAGTAATCCAAATAATGACAATGGCAACAAAAAGGGAATCAAGGATCAAACTGACCTTCATATGACCCCAATAATTATTGTTGGTTCCATGGGACAAAGGGTCATAAAATAAAGACTTGCTATGGTTACAATAAAGCCATCTCCAAACTTACTTCGGATCAACAAAAGAACTTTCTTAAACTTCTCCAATCCCAAATAAAGGAGAAAGAACCTCATATCAAGAAAGGAAAAGCTAATCAAAACCATACCAATAACATAGAACTAGACCAAGAAGTGTTCATGATCCATGAAAAGGAATAGACAGACCAAACAAAGAACATCTTCTCACAAGTGATAAACATGCTAAGAGCATCTCCCTCGCATCACAAGACGTTCCTAGATGTATTAGAGGTAGGATGTTCCTCACAGGAGGAATCATCTCCTCTTACATTCGATATTTCCAAATTACCCCAAAGCGAAGGAAGTAAGAAGGATTCACCCCTATACATACAAATTCAAGTTGAAGAAGTCACTATAAAAAGGGTGGTGGTGGATGAAGGATCAACAGTCAATCTTTTGCCAATGTCCTTTTTACGAAGGATGGGATACAATGCAACAAGGATCAAGCAACAAAATGCCACATTGAGAATTTACGATAGTCATGACATCTAAACAGTTGGGAAAATCAACCTAACACTCAATCTGATGGGAAAAACTATCTCTACCAATTTCTATGTTATTAATCGAGAGACCAATTACAACATGATCCTAGGGAGACCTTGGATTCACGCCATGAAAGCCATTTCCTCTACATTATTCCAAGAAATACATTTTCATCATTTGTGAAAGGTGATCATAGTCAAAGCAAACCCAAATCCTTTCAATGTTTATAGAAAGGAACAAGAAGAAAAAGATAGGAAATTGAAAATGCAAGAGAAACAGAAAGAGGAAACTCAGGACATTCAAATGAGTGCAAGCGCTCACAACATATCCTACCAAAGAATGGATGATCTTAGGGAATTCCCTTTTGATCCACATACTACTAAATCCCATGCACCATTCGGCTTAGTGGCCATCCTGTGTGTCAATGAGTGGGATATCAAAAATCTCTTGGTTGGGACAATTGAGATCATCAAAGAAGGAGACGAAATAGAAGAAAAATGAACTTCCACTTATGAGTTTGGAGAAACATCCCATTCACAAAATCATGAAAGCTTATGGACCTTACATTTTGATGGAGCTAGTTGCAAAATGGGAGTAGGAACGGGGATAATCTTAACATCCCCCGAAGGAAAAGTCCTCCCCTTCACCTTCAGACTAGACTTCTTTTGCACCAACAATATCACTGAGTACGGAGCCATGTCCCTAGGAATCATGCTAGCCATGAGAATGGGAGTCAAGAAAATCTCCGCCTTTGGAGATTCTCAATTAATAATCAACCATATTACAGAAAATTACAAAACAAAATTAGAATGGTTGCAACCCTATAAAGAAAGCATCAGGAAGTTAGTTCAATTCTTTGATTTCTTCTCTATCAAAGCCATACCTAGGGAAGAAAATCAAGTGGCAGACTCAATGGCCACTTTAGCAGCATTATTTTCACCACATGCCCAGTTGCAAAATTCACAATATATTGTCTCAGTGCATGGAGAACCATTATTGGAAAGCGAAGAATTACCAAATATCCTGAATTATGCCATGGGTCAGGAAGAAAGATCGACCCGAGATTACACCGAGAATGACAAAGCCATCTTGAAATATCTACATGCTTATGATGGACTTCCAAGAGTGCACCACAAAAAGGGATACATGCTCCTCCCTCATCTAGAGGACTATTTTGGGAATGAGAAAGAAATTCTTCAAATTGCAGTAAACTCATATTTACCACCTGCCCCTCAAAAGTTTGAGGAAGGACATCCATCCCTAACTAGAGATACCATCAATGTCAATGTTGGAACACTTGAAAAGATGAGGATGTTAAAACTAGGAGGAGAACTAAATAACGAGGAATTAGAGGAGTACACAGAGTTCCTCATTGAGTATTCAAACATATTCACATGGGCATATTCTGACATGCCAGGATTAGATCCCAAGGCTGTGGTGCATAACTTAGTGACAAAACTGGATACAAAACCTGTAAAACAAAAACCAAGGCCCATAAAGCTACAAGTAGCTGAAATGGTGAAGGAATCTAACTAAAAAAGTTTTTGAATGTTGGTTTCATGAAACCAATGGATTACTCAAATTGGGTGTCAAACATTGTCCCCGTTCTGAAGAAACAATCAAGCTTGCCCCAAAGATGATTTTCCTCTACCATCCATCGGCCAAATTGTCAATTCAACAGTGGGATATGAAGCCCTTTCCCTCATGGATGGATTTTTAGGATATAACCATATCAAAATCACAGAAGTTGACCAAAAAAAACAACATTCACTACCCCCTGGGGAACTTTCTGCTACGTAGTCATGCCATTCGGATTGAAGTACAGAGAATCTACCTATCAGAAGGCAATGACACATATCTTTCACAATTACATCCACAAGATAGTCAAAACTTATGTTGATGACCTTTTGGCTAAATCAGAACAAAGATCAAAACATGTGGAGGACCTCTGCAAAATCTTCAATAGGCTTTGAGAATATAAAGTAAGGTTAAACCACAAGAAATGTGTTTTTGGAGTCATGACAAGGAAGTTGCTAGGATTCATTGTCTCTCAAAGAGGCATAGATGTCGACCCAAACAAGGTCAAAGCAGTCTTAAATACGACCCCACCGACAAGCAAGAGGGCAGTAAGAGCTTTCCTAGGACATTTGGGTGCAATCAAACGATTCATACCAGACATGACTTTCAAAATTCTTCCAATTAATCAGCGATTGAAAAAACAAGTTGGCATAACTTGGACGGTGGACTGTCAAATGCATTTGAGTAGGTAAAGAAATTCCTATTAACCCCACCCATATTAATGCCACCAAAACATGACAAACCATTCATCCTATACTTCAGAGCAACTGATATCTCTGTAGGATGCATGCTAGCTCAAGAGGATGAAGGTGGAAGAGAAAGATCCGTCTATTTAATAAGTCGAACCTTGTTGGAATATGAGAAGAACTATACCCAAGCTGAGAAGGAATCCCTGGCCATAGTCTTCTCAACCCAAAGACTATGACACTACATGTTGAATCAAGAAACTAAAGTGATGATACGAACCAAGCAATGGAGGACTTTGTTAAATCAACCCATGCTCTCAAGAAGAGCTGGTCGATTCATAACCTTATTGAGTGAGTTTGAGCTAACCTACATCAACCAAAAAGTAGTCAAGGACAAATAATAGTGGATTGGTTAGTAGATAACCCGGTTCCCCAAGAGGAACCCATAAATGAAGATTTCCCTGATGAAGAGATTTGTGTGGTCGATCTCGAGAAGCATGCAGCCTCATATTGTTATAGAGACATAGTAAACTATCTCACAAACAAAACTTACCGAGAGAACATGACTCCTTTGGCAAAAAGATGATTATGAGTCCTCACTATGAGATATGTTTTAATAGATGACATGCTTTACTGAAGGGCCCTAGATAAAATGTTGCTTCGATGCGTTGACAAGGAAGAGGCACACACAATATTGGAAGAGTGTCACAGTGGAATCTATGGAGGACATTTTGGTGGCCATGCCACAGCAAGAAAAATACACAGAATGGGATACTTCTGGCCCTGTTTATAAGGGGATGTGATTAAGTTTGTAAAGAGGTGTCCAAAATGTCAGGCTTATGCTCATGTTCATCATACACCAACAAGAGATTTAGAACCAATCATTATCCCTTGGCCCTTTTCCACATGGGGATTAGATCTTGTGGGGAAGATATCTCCCCCATCAATAGATGGACACTTGTTCATCATTACCACGATAGAATATTTCACAAAATGGGTGGAGGCCATGCCTCTCACCAAAGTATCAGGTGTTGTAATCGCTAAATTTATATTGAACCAAATAATTTGTCGGTTTGGAATCCCTCAAGTGATAGTGATCGATAATGCCTCATCCTTCAAAAATCCACAAGTAAGGGAGCTATGCGAGAGATTTCACAACAATCACAACTCTCCCTTAGTCTATTATTCTCAAGGAAACGGATAAGTAGAGGCTACCAACAAGACTTTTAAGTCAATATTGGTCAAAATTGTAAAAGATTCTAAAAGAGATTGGCATTTACAACTATATCCAGCTCTGTGGGCTTATAGAACAAGTGTTAGGACTCCAATCAAAACCACCCCTTACACTCTCACTTTTGGGTTAGAGGTGGTATTACCATTGGAAGTGGAACTACCTAGCCTAAGAGTGTCGTTACAAGTATTATTGGACAATGAAGAGTATAGAGTTGTAAGGTTAGCTGAGTTAGAAATGATGGATGAAACACGCTTGAAAGCCATTCAAAGACATGATTCCTATCTAGCAAGAATGTAAAAGCAATATAACAAAAAGGTTATCCCAAAGCCCTTTTAAGTGGGAGACCTAGTGCTTAGGATAGACAATCTGATCAACAAGAGAGCTGGTGAAGGACGAAAATTCAGACCTAATTGGATAGGTCCTTATATGGTTAAGGAAGACGTCAGAAATGTTTCGTATCTCTTGTTCACAATGGAGGGAGAGGAATTTGGTGAAACAGTCAATGCCTTCCACGTCAAGAAATATTATGTCTAAAAGACCAAAAAAATCGTAAAAACATAAAAATACAAAAAAATTATAAAATCAAAAATGTCAAAAACAATTTGTTTCTTGCATTTATGCATCATTCTGTTCATCTTCCATTACTCTTTGTGACTTTCTCTTGTACTATTTTCCCTTTAGTAAGGAGTCTAATGTTGTCTAGATATACATTATCTTTTCAAGACCTAGAGATCCCCATTTTTCACAATTGTCATTATCCCCCTACATTCCTAGTTATTCTAATCAAAACATAGCTCTTAGCTTTACACTGATCCTAGTCTTAATGAGTCAAGATGTTAGGTCTAAACAAAGTTAGTATTCAAACCTATAGTGTTCAAAGGAAACTTACAAGTAGACCTTCCCAATTCTTCCCCAGTAGTAGAGAAATCCAACCAGATTACAAAAACTTTAGGTGGCGCTCAGCCCCTTATCTTTCTTGGCCAAAAATGTCAGGAGGATCAAAACTCTGAAGGAAGCAATCTAAGATAAGAGTGAATAAAAAAATGAGTGATCAAAATAAGAGTGTCAAAAAATAAGAATTGAGAGATCAAATTATTGCATAGAAAAAGTTCCAAAAAGAATTCATTTCTTGAAAAGTCAAAAAAATCCAAAAAAATGAGAAAAATCAAGTGAGGAAAATACAAAAAAAAGTTAAAAGCAAAAAAAGAGAGATAGAAAAAAAGAGTTGAAGAGAGAAGATTGCTGAATGTCTGTACTCTTGGGTGGAGATCAATCTAAGAAGCCTCAAGGGTGACATTCTAATAGAGAAAGAGAGGTACCAAGAACACACATGTACCAGCTGAGCAAAACTGAAGAGTCTAGTAGTCTCTAGGATCATCTTCTACCTAGGGACCCTTGTTCTTTCCCATTTATCCTTTACCCTGGGTCTACCTTGCTTGCCATCGATAATCTAAGTCTAGCAAACACTAATAAAATTTGCTACTTGTCTAAGTTGAAAGCTTGTCAGTTTGTCTTATCTAGATAAGGATCAATGTTTGGCCTTTAGTGAAGTCTAGAAATTAGAAACGCTCCATATTCATTTCCAATCCCCACTTGAGTTTCCCTAAATCCTATCTCACAGCCTTGAATAGGTCTCTTATATCAGGACAACTCACAATCCCCTAAATTCAAAATCGTATTTAAGAGTAGTAACATTGTTTGTTCCACATTGCATTCATGCCAAAAATTTAAAAAAAGAGTCTCAAAGCAATAAAGTCAAATGTCATCTCTCATGACATTCAGTAGAAGTAATAGTCTCATTTACAACATTTCTCATGTTCCTGCATTATCATATTGTGAACTGCATATCATATATATGTCAAAAAAACTACAAAAATATGTCATCGTTATCATACTTGCATTTGCTAAAAGAGTTGAAAAGGTCAAAACATAATCAAAAAGTTCCTCAAAGCTTCCAAACATGCACAAGAGATGAGTACAAATTTTGACAAGAGAAAACCATAAAAAGATAGACTTCCATAGATATATCTGAAGTTCGCATACACAAGGGCATCAAAGAACTAAGACAAAATGCTCTTGAGAAAGTAGAGGCTCCCCATGCAAGGGGGCACAAATTTCAAAGGAAAGCAAGTCAGGGGCAGTTCACTCCAATGGAACCCTCAGGACTTCGGCTCCTCCATCTACGAGTACCACTAGTCACTCCCCGAGATCTATGAGAATGAGGTGCTCTACTGTGAGCATACGACTATGAAGGCCCCACCATGCTAGTATCACGTCATCCAAAATTAAGGTCGGCCATCTTTCAGAGTACCTGATTCTCACCCTTAAGTGTGTCAATCTGGGTCTTCAACTCTGTAGTTACTTGGCACCCATGGTAGACATGAGCAAAAATGTCAGTGTGTCACCCTGTAGCTAGGGGCACACCAGGATCATCCAAAAGATGATCATGAGTCATCCTAGTGAAGGGAGAAGCTAATCCAATGTTGACCTCACGAACGAAGGCCCTCCACTCTCTTACATTGCCTGAAACAATGAATCAAAACAAGATCAAGTCAAATCCATGTGAAAAGAGAAAGGACAAAAAGTATGAAAAGTGAGTAAACAAAGAAACTTACGTGGATCACCAGGCTGCCAATCAAGGTCAAATTGATGCATCACCTCATTTGAATGAGGAGGTCGAGGAACAATAGGAGGACCCTTAGGGATGTCAAGAACATCATCTGAATCATCAATATCATTGAAATCCTCATCCTCGGGAGTAACCTCATCTAACGAATCATTACTATCTGGAACATAGCCCTCGTCAATGGACTCTAAATCAACAGTCACAATCAAAGATCGGCAAGGAGTGCCTCTCCCTCCTCTTCATCCTCCTCTAGAGAGCCTAGTAATGAAAATGCCTGAAGTCAAAGGAGTCCAAATGACATTTCCAAGTTCACCCATCTCCTAAACTATCCTATAATAGATGGACACGGGAGGCAAACCCTTAGGGACATCCTCGCCAAATTGCTGTGAAACATGGTCAACCTAATGAACCTCAACCAGACCATTGTGGTCTTTGGTCTCAGAAACCTCATGATAGTACTCTCTAATCATGCCATCTCAGGCCCAAGCCCCCTCCATGTCGTGATAAGGATCAAAAATCATATCCTCATCAATAAGAGTAGCAATAGTGGGTAAAGTAGCATCAAAATGACCAACATGCATCCACCTTGCTGCTCTCGATAGCTGTCTATCTAGAAGAGGAATAAGCTTCTGGTAAGGCTTCATGTGCTCAAATATCCATGCCATGATCAAAGAAGAGTGGCTAAAGGCTAGAGCCCCTCGCCGTGAAATTTGATAGAAGTCTCTATAAACTATAGACAGGATGTCTAGTCCCCAAGCAAAAACTGTGCCCTCCTCAATCTCACGAATTATGGGTACCCAACACCATCTCAGATGAGCCGAGGCCTTGTCTCCTAATAGCCTTGAGGCAATCAAACCAATCAGGAACCTCCTCAAGAGCGGAATGCAGAGGCGTGGCACGGATGTAAGTTGAACTCCTATCTAGTCTCTAGGGTGATTAACCCCCATAAACGCAGCCCAAGAATCCTTGTCCTCATAGGACTCGCTAATAGGAATAGACAAAGGTTTTCCCCTCACAAGTACTCCAAGAATGCGATATACATCATATAGAGTGATAGTCCACTTTGCAAAAATATGTGGGAACCTGAATGTGTTTCTCTTTGTAACCCAGTAAGTCAAGATGTCACAGCATATGTGTGATACAGGATGAATCACAGGTACATGGAAAACTCTAGCAAGACCTGCCCTCTTCAGTATAGCATGATCCTCATTACTCAATGAAGCAAACATCCCTAAGAGCCATCCTTGCTCTTGGCAGGCATTCCATCGAATACACATGTCTTGCAAAATCAGAGGAGAACTTTAGATTAGATCTCGTAAACTCATAAAACCCCTCAAAATTGTAAAACTATAAAAAACCTTACACAAAAAATACATAAACCTTCAAAAATTGCAATAAATAGATAGATTCGGTGACCAAATCATGTCATATTGAAGCGAAACGAGCGTTAAACAACATCAAATGTAGTTAGAAATTAGTCCAACAGGGTTGCCCCTGGGTGACCCAGGTGTTTTTCAGGATCGCCCCCGGGCAACCCAACTACTTTTTAGGATCAACCCCGAGCGACCCTCCTGCTTTTCAAGATCTCCCCTGGGTGACCCTGTTGTCAAACAGGATCTCCCTCGGGCGACCCTGCCTAATAAAAGGGGCAACCCTACGAATGAATCTCTGAAGACAAAATCACTCTAAAAATCTCATTTTTTGACCAATTTCAGAAAATGAAAAACCAATCTTGATCTAAACGATGAGACGAACACAATACAATAGAGAAAATCACCAAAAACAAACAATTTTAAGAGAACTTTCACAAAATTCAAACTAGGGTTTAAAGAAGGGTTTTTCATTGATTGCATACCCGATTCTCCGTGGCTGAAGAAGATGCGGCCATCTCTGCGATCTCCTCGACGATACCTCTCTATTGACTGCTCACACAAATAATTCCATCAGTATTTTTCTTTGATCTCACAATTTGGCTTGCTTTGTTTGCCCTTAGCTTAGTTCATTTATGCATTTTAGATTAGTTCTTTGCTTTTATGCATCCATTTCATGCATTGTTTTGTGTGCTCTCATCCCTATAGGTCCAAACCAATAAAGGCAAGCAACTAGTCGAACTCAAGTGATCTATGGTAAGATTCGTCATTTTAGTTTGCATTATTTATTTTGATATATTTAAATGTTGGATTAACACTAGTCAGTGCAGGTACAAATTGCAGGAAAAATTGACAAAAGGTAAGGCCTAGTTCAGGAACGGTACCTACCTTTCATGTAGACTATCATCCCTGAGGGGGCAAATATGTAAGCACAAAAATTACGCACTGCCTCCATGAGGACCCCTATGATGATTTAAATCCTTGTCATGTACATGTAAGTGTGAAATAATGTCCTTTGAGCAGCAGGTCTCTTGATGACTTATCCTCTTTTCTTGTCTTGTGTTGTTTCTTCCTTGTCAATTTCTCTCTCTCCTCGTTTGCGATACTTTTTGACACTTGTTGAGACACTTGTCGACTTACATTTTCTAGCTTTCAACCTTCATCCTAAGCCTTGTGAGATTCTTGCAGGTGAGTTTTCACCTCTCCCCTTTGTTTTTCCTCTAGTGCACCTCCTAGAAGCCTTTTAGAGGTCTCCTTATCCATCTCCCGCTTTCGGTTTTTAGTTTTGTCGAACCAATCCAAATCTACTCCTATTATTTCTAGATCTCCCCCAAGAGATTGTACTAGCGCAAGTGGAGATTTGGACTCTTCCACATGACTAACCTGTTTCTTGATGTAGAACCTTTTCTTTTCCTCTCTTCTACCATCTCCTAGCCTATTTTTCTACATATGACCTTGTCCAGCTTGGATCTCCCCCAGGTGACCTAGGGTCACCCCCCAGGTGACCCATGGTCACCCAAGGGTGACCCTACTGGCAAAAGGGGCAACCCTACCATTCTTGGAACTGCAGAAAAACTCAAGTTTCTCTCTCATTTTTGCTCTGTTTTCACCTGTTTTTCTCTTTGTTTGCATGGTTTTTGATCCCTGATATAGAGTTAAATATTCCATGCACCCACACATGCATAATTAGCTCTATTTGATCTCAAATTAACTCTTTAATCAATCTCATACATTCCCTCACCTCCATTTTCTCTCTAGTGATAAGTTATCTTTACTTCATCACTCTCCAATCAACTAAGTTCACTGGGTAATCAACCTTGTTAACTCATCAATCAAATGAGTTAACTCTCCAATCAATTCCTTCTTCTAAACCTATAAATACCCCCTCCCTCAACCACAAAGAGAGGCAAATTCATTGTGCATACAACTCTTGCCAAATTTTACTCTCCAACTTAGCATTCAAATGCTCTTATAGGACAAAGGTGCCTTTTACTTTATTTGTTCAACCAAGTAGCGTCACGCTACTATCATTCTATGCCATTGTGCTCAATCAAAGATCTCATCAAGCTCATACAAGCTTCACCAAAGCTTCTTTCTACTATTTTGGGTCATTTTGTTGTCAAGAGGATCACCTGCTGCCACAAAAGGATTCGAGGTTGCCTATTACAAGGATTGCTAAGGGTAGTGGAGTCAACAAATATTCGTTTCTCTCAGGTTCCTTCATTGTTTTCTTTCAAGTTCATAGTAATTAGAGAATCAAATTTTCTCTTGGGAATAGTTAAACATTTCTTTTTCCTTGATAGTTAGATCTTGCATGTTAGATTAAACACTTTCATATTTCTAGATCTAGTTTATTAGAAGAAGCATTTTCCCTTTTCTTAGATTAAATTGCATTCAAAACATTGAAAACACAAAAAACATAGGTTAACATTACATTGGAAAAGTCATATAGGATTGCATACATATTTCCTTTTCATAGATTAGAAGCACTTTTATTTCCAAAATACTCTAAAAAATACCAAAAAGAATGTTTTGCATATCATTTAGTTTGCATGCATTTAGATACCCTAGAACAGACAAAATTGCAAACCCTCAATTCCATCATGAGGTAATCACAGTTCAAATTGTAAACAAACTCTTGATTTAATCATAAGGTACAAACAAAGTCAAAACACAAGTCAAACCCTAGGTCAACAAAACCCTAGGTTAAACCCTTAGATCTGGTTAAGGTTTGAAATCACACAAATTCCTTTATCATGATTCAAGAATGTGCTTAGGAGTTAAAGGAGAGTTGGTGAGGGCTATCCGTGATGAGATCCAAGAGATCCATCCAAGACCTCACCAAGAAACATTCATTCAACCACAAGGAGACCCATTTGTTCTCTTGGTGTTAGAAGAGACTGGACAATGCCAGATACAACAAGAACTTGTTCAATGCATACAAAGACAAGAGGACATCAACAAAAATAATTGTTTACCCACACAGAGGTGGAATCTAAGAAATACAAACATAAGAAGAGAAACTAGTGACCCTTCAGCTCATAGGGTTATCTTAACTACAACAATAATCGAATGAAACCTACAACAAAGCACACAACAACAAAGGCCGCAATACTTGCCAACCCCTCTCTGGAAGTCTAGCTCTCCAAGGAGCCAGACCCTGTTGTGTCTCACCTCCTCTCGACTGGCTAATTCCACATGAGCAAGAGTGACATGGTGGATTGCCTTGTGGCAAGGAGGGAAAGGGTCCATGTGCGTGCCGAAATCTGACCCGACAGCCTCAGGCAACCGGAGTCACAATTTTGAATGTATAGCCTCGTGATGAGGGCTTAAATGGTTGTAAAAAAATCTCAGAGTGCAGGAGGGACTCATTGCCACCAGTCCTTAAGACTGCACTTGAGAACAAGCACACTACTAATATCTACAACAGACAGCTTGCCTTATATATGCCCCCACCTTAAGGTGGTTGATATCAGGTACCGATATCAAGCACGTTAAGGTAGGTAGAAAACACACAAGGGAACACAATCTCTCGCAAAGCCCATGCCCCCTAAAGGTGACATGTACTTTACGATCACCAAATGTTCCCACAAACACATCCCTACAAGAAAAGTGTTAGTGTCCATATAATCATGATAAACAACAATGCATATGATCAATCACATAAAGAATCAAGGAATGCATATGATCAATCACGTCGGGTTCACCAAAATGTTTAAGGTGAAAAATGATGAAGAGGATTTCTTTGTGTTCAGGGTTGATTTTGCTAGTTTGTATGAATACTCCTTTCACCTATAAACATTCAAGGACTTTAGCTGAGTAGGAAGTCTACTATCAGGCCTTCAGTCACTTGGAATATAGGGGAAAATAGGAATTGTGTGATTTAGCTATTCAATTAAGCCCAATTATACTCAAAACCCTAATTATGTAAATTCGGAAGCAAACAGATAATTTACAGAAAATGCTCGCACACAGAGATATCAAATGACAATCAAATGCTTACCAAATTTTGAAGTTCGCAAAGTAGAACAATCGGGGACTAATGAGCAGGCACCCTAGGCTAGTGCCACCTGTATACACCTAAAATTGGCATGACTCTACTTAAATAAATATTTTAAATATTTATTTCATCATTCACATTCTTCTATCAATAAATAAACAAATTCATTTATTTATTTGATTCACTTACTCTCATTTAATTAAATAAATTACATTTTATTTAATTAATTAAATTCATCCCAACCAACTTCATTCTTCTAAAATAATTAAATAATTTTAATTATTTAATTAAAATCTTTTATTCCTCCAAATTTAAATAAAATGCAAATTTTATTTAAATAAAATAAAAAATCCTCACAAAATAAAATATATTTCTATATTTTATTTATTCTTCTCAAATATCCACAAAAATAATTAAATAAATCTTTTTATTTAATTATGCTTTCTTTCTCTTCGAAAAATCATTCTTATCTTCCAAAAAATAACCTTCCTCTCGTCACACAAAAGCAAAACTCTGAGTTACAAAAGCAAAATTAGTTTTAAAGCATCTTTAAAAAAAATATTTTCTTAAAATAGAGAAAATCAAATCCCATCCTCATCAAAAGAGGAGTTAACTCAACTAAACTACTTTTGGAATGACATGTGTCTTTCTTCTATTAGATGCACGTTCCTCAACAAGATTCCTCTGTTCATCTCTTCTTTTCTTCTCAACCATTGATCCTCACTCTCTTCTATAAATACAACCTTCTTCTCTTCATTTCATATCTGGATTTTAGGTAAACTTATGCTGCAGAGATACTGGCGTGCCTTTGGCACCCCTACTCCCATTTGAGCATTATCATTGCATAATCCATTTTTGTATTTGAAGCTCATCTTCAAATACACAAGTATCCAAGCCATTCTTCATTTGTCATCTTCAACAAGCAAGCAAGCAACAACTTCTGAGGGCTTCACAAACAAGATCAAAGGAAGATAGGCGAACTACGAAAGGCGAAAGGTAAAAGAGTGTTGTAAGTATTTTAGTTTATTTTAATCTCTTTCTCCTTCATATTTCATAGATGTTTGGGTTTCATTTTCATTGATTTGAACAACCTAATTTCCCCTTCACATTTTGGTGCCCATCGTGGGGCCCTTGCCCCTCTACTAATAAAAAAATCTGAGTTTTCTTGAAGACAGGTCCATACAGGTGACGTACAAGTCTCTGACAAAGAGTTTTTGTGCATTCGGCTTCTGAAACAACGCATCTGCCTTCCAAAATGATGCATCTAATGAAGTGGCGCATCTGACCTCCCGATTTGCACATTCACCTTCTTTTGTGCATCTGACCAAGTGATGCATTCGACCCTCATAGTTGCACATCTGATCTCTAAAGTTGCGCATACAACTCAACAGCAGCACCTAAGTTCCAATTTGTGCATACAATCTGCCATATTGCGCTTCCATTGAAGTTGCGCATACAATTCGTCAGTTTGCGCATATACTCTGATAGATTGCGCTTCTGTCAAAATTGCACATTTACCCTACCTTTTTGCGCATTCACCTCGTCCTTTTGCGCATCTACTATTTTTGCACTTGTACCTCATCTTTTTGCGCATTGGATCTCTGTATTTGTGCTTCTGTTCAAAAAGCCACACACTCCCTGCTTTTGCGCATTCAGGCTGCAGTGTTGCGCATCTGTCTTCTGATTTCTATTTTAGGTTTTCTAATTTTTGCATGCTAGAACTAACGTCTATTTTGTAGGAGTAGTGGCTGGATTAGGTCATCTAGATATTTTGCTTAGTTCATCTAGCCTAACTAGGGGTGAAGTAATCAAATGCATTTCATGACAAACTACACATAGTCCCTAACTAGGAAGGAAGTAATTGGACCAAAATGCTATCTTGCATTGTGGATTTATTTTCTAGTTTAATCACTGCTATCTTCTACAAATGGGAAATGAACAATGCTATGATTAATCACTTTCAAAGTTAACAAACAGGAAATGAACAATGCTATGATTAATCACTTTTCAAGTTAACTATTGTGTGAGTGCACAAATTAGCTTAGCCCATTTAGTTTTTTTATTTTAACTAGGTTGGATTTACCACTGTTCTCTGTGCTTGTGAATGACAATAGGCATATGCTCTCCCCTTAACTAGGTGATCAAAGTGCCAGACTTGTCATTCTTTTTGTCAAACCTTTAGGGGGGCCTGCCCTTGGATGCACGCTTGTCCAAGTGGGAATGACCCTGAGTGGTAACAGGCTAAAGCCAAGCCCTACCAAGCCACTTAAAATAAATTGTGCTTGGGGTGAAAACTTCAAGAAACGAGTGTTGTTGTGTTACACCGACGGCCAACCTCCCCCAGAACCCTCATAGGCGTAACCCTTTGAGGCTGGGAGACTCCATAATGGAGAGTAGCACTGCCACATGTGTAACCACTCGAATGGTTGCCCTAACTAAGAATTAAATTGTGTAGAAAGCCAAAAACCCCTATTCGTTGATGCAAAGGGCAGAGCTCTTGAAGCGGCCTCGATTCAAGTGACTCTTAGTAGAGGTAGCAGGGACAATCCTAAGGTTCAGTGTGGGTACGAGCCTAAGGAAACCTGGATCTAGTATGCGTGAGAAGTGAGTGCTGTGGAGGGGAGCTGGTGCTACCAGATCCTAGAGCTACACGCTTTGAGTGGCACAGCTAGAGGATTCAACAAATATTGTCCCATCTAGCTTAGGTTGTACTTGTTTTGAGTCATAATAGTCTAAAAACACAAAAAAATATAAAAAGATAAAAATCATGAAAAACTTCTATGTGTTTGCTGTGATTTTGCCATAATTGAACATCAACCTCAATAGAAACACCAAATTTTTCAAACCAAAAACACTGAAAAATCTAGAAAATGATCCAAAATTTCCAAATTTAGAGAACAACAAGCAAAATAGCCAGAGTTGCGCATCCACGCTGACTTTTTGGGCATTTGATTCGACTTTCTACTCATCTGCTAGTATTGCGCATTTGAACCCTAGTTCAGCGTATACAAAATTCACCAGTTTTGCGCATACGTATCGACCTTTTACGCATTTGCCTCCTGTTATTGCGCATTTAAACCTGAGATCAAAAACCATATCTTCCAAAGAGCAAAATTTGTCAATACTTTTCAAAAACCAAATTCAAACCTGTCCTAGTTTTCAAAATATGATCAAAGACCTTGCAAAATCAACCATCTCTCCCTTATCCACAGCATAACTGTTTGTTCATCCAAAATTTCACCACTTTCTTCCAAGTTTCCAACAAGGTTATAGTCAAATTTTTCTTGATCAAAATTAAATCTCAAACAAGACCCAGTGAGCCTCCAAGTATCAAGGATTACTTATCCTTCTCTATCAGAACTCCACTAGTGGATTGTGCAAAGGCTAGTCAATGTCAAGTAACAGATTCCTAACATCCTAGCTTTTGACTATCGCTTTTGTATACCCACCTTGTTTGAGACCACCTAGATCTATAAGGAACCTTGCTAAAACCTTGTTTCATCCTAGCACCTTGCTCAAAATCTTCCAATCTCACCTCATCCCATCCCTTTACTACCTTGCATGGTCTTAACAAGATTACAAAAACAAAAAAAGTTAGAAATGGCAGAGAAAAGTATTTTTGACGGTCACAAAAGCGATGAAGAACCTTGCATGGAAGAGATCCTCAAAATGCAACATGACACAAAATTTCAACACCTATTAGATGGAGTACTTGTACAAGATCCTACAAAATTCTTCCTACACTTAGCAAACCTAGGAGTAAAACTTCCCAAAGGTTATGATGTAGAGGCTCTAAGAGAAACTGACGAAGAGAGAATCCTAGAAGGAAGTAGACAAGATGAAATACCCACGGATAAGAGCAAAGCAACAATAGACTCCTTGGATGCCATAAGTCTAATGAACCAAAAGTATGAAGCTCTTGAACAACAAATTTTAGACATGAAAATGGGAGCATCGACTAAACATTACACCCTAGAGGAGATTTCACCATATCCCTTCAATAGGGCCTTGGTCATGATACCTTTCCCCTCAAAATTTGAGTTTCCTATGTTTGACAAATATTGAGGAAAGGGTGACCCAAGGGATCATATCAGAGAGTTCAATGCTGCTTGTCTAGAGGTCGCACATAATGACACTTACCTTATGCGACTATTTCCATGGAGCTTGGGAGGACAAGCCATGGATTAGTTCTCTAGACTGCCACCTGGCATTAAAACATTCAATGAACTTGTCAACAAATTTGTCACCCACTTCTCATACAATATTGAGCATGACATCTCAATATTGGATCTCTGTAACACCAAATAGAAAGGAGGATAATCTTTCATTGCCTTCTTACAGAGATGGAGACAACTGGCAAGCAAGTGCCCACACCAAATACCAGAGAAATAGATGCTAGAGATGTTTGTCCACAACTTGCAAATGAACCTAAGCTACCAAATCCAAATCCAATGTCCTACTTCTTTTAGCAAGGTCATTGAAATGGGCCCCATCATAGAAAAAGCTCTAATCGCGAAGGGCCAAATCAAACTTTACAAAGATACTCCAAACACCAACACCAATAATGACAAACCTAGATTCTGGATGAAAAACAAGAACGTTGTGAATGACGGGGTGGTGGATGCCAAAAATGCAACACCTAAACAACCAATTTTCAACCTATCAACGCCACAAAATAACCCCTCACAAAACAAACCAAGAAATATCGAATCTAGGTTTACCAACTTTCGACCTAAGAGAAAGTTCACACCTTTGGATGAGTCACTAGAAACTGCCTTGCGGAAGCTAATCGCCAACAATCTCATAACGCTTCCCTCTGCACGGGAACACGAACCAAAGGTCAAACCCCTTTGGTGGAATGACAATGACTTTTGCAAATACCACCGAAATAGGGGGCACAAGACAAATGATTGTATCACACTCAAACACATGGTACAAGACCTAATAGATCAAAATAAAATATCCGTTAACAGACAATCTCACGGACATACCTCCAATAATGATCATCAGGCATTCAAGGATCCTCTTCCTAACTACGAATAGGGAGGACCTTCAAACAAAAAAACAATGGCTCTAACAATGCAAACTACACTAATGTCGGCTTTGACTATGTTGTTAACCATATCTCAGAAGGTGACTCACACATCAATGTGATCACTATCAACAAGGATCCAGACTGCAATGTTACTACCCGTAGTAACAAGGTTACCCTTAGAGGAGCGTCCGCTCCCCCGCCTAGTCAATATAGTATCATGGATCAACTCCACAAAACACCTGCGTACATCTCTATGTTGGAACTGCTGCGTCTATCTCCTTCTCATAGGTCCATACTTGATAAAGCCTTAGCAGAAGCCTCCGTTCCCATGAACCTAGTTGAAGAGCAATTCCAAACCATGGTTGGTCACATCACCTCACCACACTCCCTATCATTCACTGAGAAGGATGATATGTCTATCACTCAACCCCATAATGCCTCCCTTCATATTGAATCTTTCATACATAAGCACAAGATCAAAAGAGTCCTAATCGATGGAGGGGCTGGGTTGAATATCTGCACATTGAAGTTAATCCTTACATTGGGGTTTTCAGAGAAGGCTATAGATCTGAAGAGAAAAATCACCATAAAAGCCTACAATGAGGAAGAAAGAATGTCCAAAGGAATTGTTACCCTGCCAATCAGAGTGGGCCTTGTAGTGAAAGATGTAGCTTGTCAAGTCCTTGACATGGAGCTAGCTTACAACATTCTCCTTGGGCAACCATGGATACACGCCTTGAAAGCCATACCATCCATGTACCATCAATGTATCAAGTTCCCACATCAATATTGCAACTCCATTTTGCCCAAACCAGAAGTTGTGATCCCCAACAACCATGCTTCTACATCCTCATCATCTCATGTTGATCCGGCTACACTTGCTTCCTCTTCTGGAGGACCTCATCCTAAACTCCAACTCAAAGATAAAGGCTTGGGTGAATACACAGTCTCTCAGTCCCTTTATTTGGCACAACTGCCTCTATCTCCTAGATCCTATGGGAGGCCTATCTTAAAAACACCAAAAGCAGAGAAGCCTACCAAAGGACCATTTGTAAAATGGGGAAGCCTAGAAGATGAAAGTGATGAAAAAGATGTCCTATAGTGGCTATACAAAGATGAAGCTAGTTCCTCCATGCAACATGACCATCCCACTATACCAATAGAACAATATGGTCAAGGTTATCAAATGCTACAGAGAATGGGGTATGAAGGACACAGTCCACTTGGTTCAAGAAAAGATGGCATAACTGAACCCATCCAACCTCATACTTTAACAGCCCGAGACACTACAGGGCTAGGCTATACTAGAGAACCAAGAAACAACAGAACCAACAAGAATAAGGGCAAGCAACCAGAAACATCCACTAGCAATCTGGTTGAACAAATTCAAAGAATGAAAATGGGAAGCAAAACTAATTCTAACGAGTATGAATGGGACAGCCTCTCTGAGATGTCTTGTGACAAAAAGGATATTGACGTTGTCCACAAGTATGACCTGACCCATGCCAACAAGAGACAAGGACCAAGGGCTAGACTGCTAGAGTTCGACCCACATAACAACAATCATGAAAATTGTGAAGAAGGAATGATACCCCCTTGACGGATCCACCAATGGAGGTGTTATCACCCAGATTTGCACCCTTTATATGCAGCTGTGAAACCTCATGCAATCTGGAGTAACATGGGAATGATCTCGAAGTGTGGGACCTTGCTAAATGAGATCAGACCTCCGGAGAAGGCCAGCTTCCTCTTTCTAAGCCTAAAGCTTAGAGAAATACATCTAAACCTAGTGCTAACGCTTACAGGGGAAAAGGGGTAGAAGGAAACTGAAATGAAATGCTGAAAGGAACTGAGTGATACACCAGATTTAAAAGTGTTTGGTAGCAACTGAACAGACACAGTACTAATCTCATAGCTGGGAGGACATTACACAGTCTTATATTAATTCTAGAGAGGTCCAGAAAAGTAGACACAGTACTAAAAATAACAAAAGAGATGCAAAAATACTAGTTTATATTGATTACAGAGGCCCAATAGCCATTACAAAGAATAGCCCAGAAGAACTACCAACTCCCTATACATCAGCTTTACATGTATATATAGCATTTTACATTTGACCTCAGTCGATATAGAATTCACTCAGAAAACTGTAACCAGAAGATATTTCCTAAAGGGACGTCCACCTGCCAAGAGTAATGGCGCAAAAGATCTAGAATAGGGGTAGGTGGGAGATATTTTGGGTCTTCAATGCAAACAGCTACGTCATCGATCTGATCCTCAGAAATGATGGAGGATAACCTAGCATTGAATGCTGACAGCTGCTTGCCATATCTGCTGTAATGAATGCCCCCCAAAATCTCCATCTATTGAAAAAGTGTCACAAAACCTCCCAAAAAGTCTGCCAAATGAAAGAGGGGATGAAAACATGCAACTTTGCCTCTTACGGCATGTGAAAATTCGCTAAAATAGAAGAGATACAGGCGGTCAAAGTTTAGTCAATTGCCTGTGTATATCACTTCTGTATCTTTAGCTGTGTCTCGGCATATACAAACCTAAATGTAAGCTGCAGACCCAAAAAAATCATTATGAAATTGTTGAACCATGCCATCGAGTCCGGGCTGTGTCTATATAAGAAACTAGGCGCCAAAACTCTTTGAGAAGCCCCTGTCGGAAACATGTGCAGAAGCCTACACATGGCAAGCTCCATGATGCCTTGTATGATACACGTGTTGCTCTTCACGCCTATGCTGAAACTTTCTAACCAGGCCTCCGCTTATGACATGTGTCGCAACCCGCAGTAATATTCGCAGCAACCGAGCTTCCCCTGGGACCCACCTCGCCTGTGCCAAGCCTAGAAATAGAAACAAATGCGGAGGCCAACACTTGTCAGCCTCCATGGAAATGTTAAGGCTCAGCTGGGACTCATGTGGATGATGACACTTGGTGCCCTTCGCGCGCAATTAGAACATATAAAGAGGCCCCTTGAAACTTCAGCAGAACCTGCCACTTGGCACCTTCCGCGCAAAAAGAAACAAGATAGAAACCTTTTAAAGACCCACTTAAGATTCATGCAAAAATCAACATGTGGTGTCCTCCGCTTCACTTTAGAAACAATAAAGGGGCCCGTCACCTCTCTTAGCTTCACACCGAAACAAATAGAAACTCACGCGGAAGCTGACACTTGTCAGCTTCCACAGAAACTACAAGGGACACGTGGAGCACTCCGCGCGCCTTAGAAACATTTTGAAACATAAGAGGAGGCTGCCACCTGTCACCATCCACGGGGCTTTTGAGTTACTCCCTTTGTCTCTCGGAAGCCTCCACATGGTGCCATCCGCGCACTCCTTTGAAACTGTTAGAAACTGCGAGGAAACCTAAAGAAGCTGCGATGAAACTGTGGCGGAAGCCGACACGTGATGCCCTCCGTGACAACGTTGCAACTTTGAGGGGATACTCTCTGCCACTGACATGTGGCATGTTCCATGGCGATCATTTTGAAAAGGCCAATAGAATTTTTTGAGAGCTCGCCAAATGCACATTTGAACTGTTAGTTGACTGAAACTTTGACCATGCATAACTTCTTTGTTTGGTTGAATTTCAGGGTGCTGTAAAAAGCAAACCTACCTATTTTTTCCAGCTCTTTACAATGGTAAGGTTTTTTAGGCAAGGCTTATGGGAATTTTGGCACATTGCTTTATAGGGACCTTTTCAAAGGGATTTTCAGGGAAAATACCATGATAACTATTTGGCTCTGGACAGGGGGAAATAAGGTTAACATCTTTGGCGACCTCTATGGATGTTTGCCTGCTAAACATGAGATCAGTGGCCTTAAGCATCCATTGGGCATGGAGTCAAGTTTAAAATATGCTGGGAAACTAGGACCTACCTCTCAAAACACAAAAAGGGGGAAGGCCTGCTCTCTCCTAATGATAAAGCAGCCTGTGCAGAAGTACTTAGGGAAAGGGAAAACTAAAATAGAAATGAAACCTACTCTAATCTAAACTAACCAGTCAAAAGTGACCTTAAACAAAGCCATTAACTGGTTCTTGAAAATAACTGCCCTTCCTTAATAATTTACAATGCTCATCATGCATATGGGCAGTTAAAGAAGGATGAAGGGGAAATAGGCATATGACAAACTGATAAAACACCCCCTAAAAAATGGAGATTAACTCACCTATCCACCTGAATGGATTGCTAATGTTGCTAGCTTGTGGCAAATAAATGGGTTGATCCCACTCATTTTGATGCTCAACTTCATGCTTAGAGGTAAGCATGACAAGTGGTGACTTCTCTTGATGTGTCTCCAGCTAGGCTAGATGCCTGATTGGGCATCCCCTTGAAATGACATGTAAATCAACATGTCTGATCTCATGTCTCTGCTCTGATTTCTTCTCTTCTTGTTGTTCTGAAAACCCTAGCTCCTCAATTGGCATGATGGTGTCCTCCATTTGACTCTCATGTTGCTCTTGTGTGTGAAACATCTGACTTGGGACTTCACTATTTTCTTCTTCTTCCTTCAAAGAGCCTAAGAAGGCTGACATAATGTCATCATGGCTGCATTCTTCCTCTTCTTGCTAGCCTGAATACTCTAGTCCCTGTATCTTTGTAAGTGTAGGAACAAACTGATGATGTCAGATTGTCATTGATGTAAAAGGTTCTTCAAGAGGTTCATCAAGAATGTGCATGTGCTTGCAGAATGATATTGTGGAATTATATTCTTGATCTTCATAGATGTGGTCTTCAATTAGAATATCTCCAAGCATGACAAAGTTGAAGTGATAGGTTGAGTATGATGTCTAATTTTGTGATATTTGTTCAAGAACATCATCAAGTTATCTTCATTGAGGAACTTCATTAATGTCTTCATTGGATATGTTTGTTGATACATCATCAGGAGTTAAAAATGTTACATGCAAAGGATGAGAGTGATTCATGATGCCCTTTATGGTAACGTGTTGTTGCACTAATTTTATATTCTCAAGATGAAGAAGTTGAAAGCCCTAATTTGACTTAAGGAGCTCACAATGGTAGAATCAAGATGTTGGTACAATGTTGAGAAGTTCACAGTATTATGGAATATGTCAATGAATTTTTGTGTGCCGCAGCTGCAAAGACATCTTATGTTAAGCATTGAAAATGTCTAAGTTGGAGAACACAGGTGGAACTTGATAAGTATTCAAAATTATTTTAGTCCATGGGGTTATAGTCTAAAATGCTAAAGCATTCCTTATACCCTAAATGTCCTAAGAATCCTAGCATAAAACTCTAGTATTAATCATATGCACTTTTTGTTTTAACAAGGAGGTGACTTGTAATTGCAGGTTATAATACTTAAACCTTACCTGCTAAAGGGATTCTATTCCATTCTACAACCGGCCCCTTCACAGTCTTTTACCGATAGGAATGGTTGCCCCTATGAACTCATGAGCGCCAAATATAATATCAAAAGGCAAATGGGAGAGCGGTTTATGAAGTGGTATTTGAAGTTTTTTTTAAATAAAAGAAACTAGTATGAGATAAACATTATATGGGGTTAAATGTGTAAAAGGAAGAAAGCCCGATTTTTATGGCTTTTAATTTTTTTTTAGAAACTTTCTTTATATTCTAAGGTGGTCGGTCCATACCATTTAGAATTTTAAATGGAGTTTTTATTTTTAAAAGAAAGATATAAATTTCTTTTTTTTGGTGATAAGATATTTTTAAAATTAGAAATTTTTAATCTATAAACTCCAAGAGATGATTTTAAGGAGATTTTTTGAAGGCAAATATTGATGGACATTTGGAGATGTTTTTTTTTGCAAAATAAAGTATATCTTGTGACATTGGCTAGGATTTTTTTTGAAGAAGTTCTTTGCAGAGAAAATGAGATTTATTGAAGATGAAAATGTGGATTTGGTTTTTGTCTGAGGAGAAATTAATTTTTGTTGCAGAATGGATAAAGATTTTTTATTTTGCAGGAGATTATTTTTGAAGAAGAATTTGAAGAGGATAATAAAAAAAATTTGTTTGAAGAAATTTGCAAGGGTTTTGTATTTTGGAGAATATGAAACATCATGCAGGGATTGAAATGAGAAGGTGAAAATATTTTTGAGGAAGATCAACAAGATTGAATGATGTTTTTGTCTTGTGAGAAAATCAAATTGAAGATTTTATTTGCAGGGATAATATTGAATACAGAAATTGTCCAAATTGAAATGTCAAAGAATGTGAAGGATCATGTACAGAGAAGAGGAAGATCAAAAGATTTTTTAATGCATAGAATTGACGGGAAGATATTTTAGAGAAGAGAATATGAAGGGTTGTGAAAGTATATTCAGATTTTATTTAATGATATTACAGATGCTTTATATAGAGTCTTGTGGATTAACAAGGTGGTGTGTGTGATATTGTGCAGATTGATGATGAACTGACAGGGATCAAATACAGATATAGAGATTGACAAGGTGATTAAAAAGACAATATGCAATTGTAATGACAATCAGGTGCATGAATCATAAATTTGATTGATCAAGACATTGATACTTGTAAGACAGAAATGAAATAGACAGAGTAAAGTAGTGTTGTTGAGCATATTGGAATACAGGATTGATATTCAGTGTTGTTGAATGAAGGATTAGAATACAAGATTGATATGCAGTGTTGTTGAATGGATCTGATTAATTTGCAGAGAAAATTGCTTATAGAGACTTGTATATGGAGCTTGTTTTGATTTGAAAATCTAACAGGAGGTATAAGGTTGTATACAATGGTGCAAATCTGATTGAACAACAATCATGTCTTGCACATGAAGTTTGATGTTTTGTTTATAGTGATTGTGTTTGCCAGTGAGGCACAGTATGCCTATGAGGCTTGTGGTCAGTGAGACCTCTGTATTTGTCAGTGAGACAATTTGTATTGCCAGTGAGGCATGTTTTCCAATTAAGCCAGTGAGGCACTTTATGAGTGGTTTTTCTACCCCTGAGGGTTTTCCACTCGGTAAAAAGGCTGTGTCTTGATTTCTTCTATGTGTGTGCATATTATTAGTTTGATCATGTTTTGTTTACATCTGTTATTGTAAGTCTTGTGCATATAAACTCAACAAATCATTAATGTATTCCTTTCCATCTGTTCTGTAAGAGAAAGCTTGCAAAAAGTTGTAAAATGTTTGAGAATTAATACAACACTGATTCACCCCCCCTCTCAGTGTTGTCCGAACTCCTACAATTGGTATCAGAGCAAAGTTTCCCTTTTACAGCTTAATCAGCTTGGGTAGGTCCTGTGTGTGTGGAGTTCAATGGGTAAGTGCAGGAGAAATAAGAACATGAGAAATGCTAAGATTCATTCTGATCAAAATACATCATCCATATCAAATCCAAAGTTAGTTAATAATGATGTTCTTCATGTTGATCCTGATATTGCATTAGAAGAAAAAATTTCAGGAGTTCCTCAGTTTAATGGTTCAAATTTTTCAGTTTGATATGTTAGAATGCAAGTGTTTTTATCCTCTTTAGGATATGATGTTTTAATGTCTGTTGAGAATGGATATTCTAACTCTGCAAATAACAAAGAAGTCCTTGAATGTAATCAGATTGCAAAGAAGGCCATATTGTCTGCTCTATCTAATGATGTTACTTGTAAAGTTATGGATTGTGTTACAGCTCAGGACATGTGGAGGAGATTGAAAAGAATTTATCAAGATAATGATAAAGAGGAGGACACTCTGGAGTGTGAAGAAAGTGATAATGAAAGGAGACTTTCAAATAAAGGAGTTAAAGTTCAATCAAAATTAGATTCAGAAGAAGCTAGCATCACAAGTGATGATAATCAGGATTATGATGAACAAAATTGTGAGATTGATTTGGAAGGAGAACTCATATATGCTCTGAGTGAGCTCAAGAATTATAAGAAAGAGAACAAGAAATTAATGATGCAGATACAACAAGAAAGAGATTTAAAAGACAAAGCACTATCTGACCTTGAAGATACTAGAAACCTGATTGTAGACTTGAAGAATCAAGCAAGTGAATCAGATAAACTGGTTGTCAGGTTGAAATCAGAAATGGAAAAAGCTAAGAGGTTAGCTGATGTCTCAATATCTAATCTTGAAGTTGCAAGGATTGAGAATCTAAAACTAGAAAGTGATATTATCAATCTGAGAAAAGAATATGATGGTCTCAAAGCTTTATCTAAGAAGTATAAGGAGTTTGAAGAAAGCACAAGCAAGCTACATAAGATGCTTGGTAAACAAAAACTATATGAAGACACTACTGGACTTGATTTTGAAGAAGGAGAATGTTCAAAAGCAAGAGAGACTTCTAGAAGGAAAATTGATTCAAGTCATCATGTTGCTGCCAGAGAAAGTGAAAGGAAGAATGAAATAGAACAGAAAACCAGAGATGAATTTGTGCACAATCAAAGAAGGAATTTCAGAAAACCTGCTGCTATAAGACAAGCATACATGTACAGGTATAACTATTCTTTTGATGGTTATTGTTATACTTGTAATCAATTTGGACACAAATCAGTTAATTGCAGAAGGAATACTAATATTGTTTGTTACAAGTGCAATAAGGTTGGACATATTCAAAGGAACTGCAAAATGAATAGAATGAATGAATCTGCATGGAAGCATAACATAATTGCTCAGGAGATGACAAAAGGGTACTATCAGTCATTTGGTTATGATTATAGCATAGTTTGTTATAATTGCAAATCTTTTGGTCATAAAGCACACAGTTGCAGGAGAGCATCACCTAATTTGAAAGGTTGGGAAAAGAAAAAGGTTGAAAAGGTTTGGAGAAAGAAAGCACCTGTGAAGATTTGGAAGCAGAAAGAAAGTAAAGAGAAGTCAGAATCTAAGCTTGTGCATCTTGCACAAGTCATTTCATCTATTGCATAACAGATAGCATAATGTGAGGGGGAGTTGTTCTTGTTCTATCTTTTATCCCCAATAAGTTACAGGAGGAGATCAGTTGATCTTGTTTTGTTTGTCATGCTTGTCTGATAATATTTAAAATGAAGTTTCTGATGTTTTTGAGTTCCAGTGTATGTCAGGTATGTCAGGTGTATGTCAGGTGTTCAGGTGTTCATGATCAGTTGATATTTACATGATTAAGTTGACATATGCTTCAGTTAAGGTGTTCTCAAGGAACTCTCATCTACATTTGGTATTACAGGAAGTACTTGATGGTTAAATTAATTCATGTTGATTGCAATATATACCAGAATTGACATTGTTGCAAAGTGTTGTTACAGGAAGAGCTTGATGGTGAAAGTTGTGCAATCTTGATAGGCTGATTTGTATAATGGATCTTGGATATTCTCAAGAAGTTCTCTTCAGATGTTATCATGTGATTGTTGATTGAAGATTGAAGTATGTTTCAGATGTGGTGATATATATATCAGATTTGACAGTATAATATGTGCAGGAACAGCAAGATAGTCTGTCAAGAAAAGGTCTCAGAATATGCAGGATGATAGTTCAAATCAGGAAATCAGTTTGATGATTATATCTATTACTTTGTTGAGTTATGTTTTATGACATGTTCCTTGAAGCTTTCAGTTGATTTGAAGATAGTGATAAACTAGAGATATTAAGGAGTTTTCTGAGGTGATAATTTCACATGTTCCATTGATGATCTTCCTCTTTAAAATGGTTCAGAAAGGTTTGTTCAAATTGTGTGGCTCCAGTTTTGAAGTGGTATCAGGTATGTGCTTTAAGCTATAACAATCTAGAGTTTCTTTTGACATTGATTGGTAAGTCTTGTAATTCATCAAATCAGAGGCAAGTAAAAGTCTTATAAAATGATCTTCATGACATCTTGTGTTGAGAGCTGTGTGATGAGGAGTCTTCATGATTTTTTTTCCTGCAAAATTGTTCATCAAAGAATACTGGTGTATTTATGTTTTCTTTGCTAAATGTTCATAAATTTGATTGCGATGTCAAAAGGTGTTTGATGGTGTCATGATTTTTCTTAGCATGGAAGGTTGGATGTCAGAAATTGGTTGGTATACTTCAGGTTGATATGTTGCTTCAGGACTAATTCAGGAAGTGAATAAGTGTTGAGTTGAGTTGAGTTATGTTGGTTAGTCTTGTCAGTGTTTACCAATGGTATTTCTGAGTAGTAATTTGTTTGTGAACTTTAACACATGGGAGATCTTGGAGATTTGTTATTTCAGTTCAAAAAGGTTGTTGATTAAAGAAGAACTATTTGTTTTGAAAGTTTGTGATGTTATCAGGAAGGAGTGTGTCAGTCTTCATCTTCACAGTGGTATTGTCATCAGGGTGATTGTAATTATCAAGCTATAACATCTTTTCAGTAGAGTTGTTCTTAGGGGGAGATAATAGTCTTTGTCATCCGATGTCAAAAAGGGGGAGAAAGATAAATTGCATAAGGTGGTTTTGTCATCAATGACAAAGGGGGAGATTGATGATGTCAGATTGTCATTGATGTCAAAAGGTTCTTCAAGAGGTTCATCAAGAATGTGCATGTGCTTGCAGAATGATATTGTGGAATTATATTCTTGATCTTCATAGATGTGGTCTTCAATTAGAATATCTCCAAGCATGACAAAGTTGAAGTGATAGGTTGAGTATGATGTCTAATTTTATGATATTTGTTCAAGAACATCATCAAGTTATCTTCATTGAGGAACTTCATTAATGTCTTCATTGGATATGTTTGTTGATACATCATCAGGAGTTAAAAATGTTACATGCAAAGGATGAGAGTGATTCATGATGCCCTTTATGGTAATGTGTTGTTGCACTAATTTTATATTCTCAAGATGAAGAAGTTGAAAGCCCTAATTTGACTTAAGGAGCTCACAATGGTAGAATCAAGATGTTGGTACAATGTTGAGAAGTTCACAGTATTATGGAATATGTCAATGAATTTTTGTGTGCCGCAGCTGCAAAGACATCTTATGTTAAGCATTGAAAATGTCTAAGTTGGAGAACACAGGTGGAACTTGATAAGTATTGAAAATTATTTTAGTCCATGGGGTTATAGTCTAAAATGCTAAAGCATTCCTTATACCCTAAATGTCCTAAGAATCCTAGCATAAAACTCTAGTATTAATCATATGCACTTTTTGTTTTAACAAGGAGGTGACTTGTAATTGCAGGTTATATTACTTAAACCTTACCTGCTAAAGGGATTCTATTCCATTCTACAACCGGCCCCTTCACAGTCTTTTACCGATAGGAATGGTTGCCCCTATGAACTCATGAGCGCCAAATATAATATCAAAAGGCAAATGGGAGAGCGGTTTATGAAGTGGTATTTGAAGTTTTTTTTAAATAAAAGAAACTAGTATGAGATAAACATTATATGGGGTTAAATGTGTAAAAGGAAGAAAGCCCGATTTTTATGGCTTTTAATTTTTTTTTAGAAACTTTCTTTATATTCTAAGGTGGTCGGTCCATACCATTTAGAATTTTAAATGGAGTTTTTATTTTTAAAAGAAAGATATAAATTTCTTTTTTTGGTGATAAGATATTTTTAAAATTAGAAATTTTTAATCTATAAACTCCAAGAGATGATTTTAAGGAGATTTTTTGAAGGCAAATATTGATGGAGATTTGGAGATGTTTTTTTTTGCAAAATAAAGTATATCTTGTGACATTGGCTAGGATTTTTTTTGAAGAAGTTCTTTGCAGAGAAAATGAGATTTATTGAAGATGAAAATGTGGATTTAGTTTTTGTCTGAGGAGAAATTAATTTTTGTTGCAGAATGGATAAAGATTTTTTATTTTGCAGGAGATTATTTTTGAAGAAGAATTTGAAGAGGATAATAAAAAAAATTTGTTTGAAGAAATTTGCAAGGGTTTTGTATTTTGGAGAATATGAAACATCATGCAGGGATTGAAATGAGAAGGTGAAAATATTTTTGAGGAAGATCAACAAGATTGAATGATGTTTTTGTCTTGTGAGAAAATCAAATTGAAGATTTTGTTTGCAGGGATAATATTGAATATAGAAATTGTCCAAATTGAAATGTCAAAGAATGTGAAGGATCATGTATAGAGAAGAGGAAGATCAAAAGATTTTTTAATGCATAGAATTGACGGGAAGATATTTTAGAGAAGAGAATATGAAGGGTTGTGAAAGTATATTCAGATTTTATTTAATGATATTACAGATGCTTTATATAGAGTCTTGTGGATTAACAAGGTGGTGTGTGTGATATTGTGCAGATTGATGATGAACTGACAGGGATCAAATACAGATATAGAGATTGACAAGGTGATTAAAAAGACAATATGCAATTGTAATGACAATCAGGTGCATGAATCATAAATTTGATTGATCAAGACATTGATACTTGTAAGACAGAAATGAAACAGACAGAGTAAAGTAGTGTTGTTGAGCATATTGGAATACAGGATTGATATTCAGTGTTGTTGAATGAAGGATTAGAATACAAGATTGATATGCAGTGTTGTTGAATGGATCTGATTAATTTGCAGAGAAAATTGCTTATAGAGACTTGTATATGGAGCTTGTTTTGATTTGAAAATCTAACAGGAGGTATAAGGTTGTATACAATGGTGCAAATCTGATTGAACAGCAATCATGTCTTGCACATGAAGTTTGATGTTTTGTTTATAGTGATTGTGTTTGCCAGTGAGGCACAGTATGCCTATGAGGCTTGTGGTCAGTGAGACCTCTGTATTTGTCAGTGAGACAATTTGTATTGCCAGTGAGGCATGTTTTCCAATTAAGCCAGTGAGGCACTTTATGAGTGGTTTTTCTACCCCTGAGGGTTTTCCACTCGGTAAAAAGGCTGTGTCTTGATTTCTTCTATGTGTGTGCATATTATTAGTTTGATCATGTTTTGTTTACATCTGTTATTGTAAGTCTTGTGCATATAAACTCAACAAATCATTAATGTATTCCTTTCCATCTGTTCTGTAAGAGAAAGCTTGCAAAAAGTTGTAAAATGTTTGAGAATTAATACAACACTGATTCACCCCCCCTCTCAGTGTTGTCTGAACTCCTACACAAACTGCTCCTCATTAGCTTTATCTTCTTCCACCTCCTCTTTTGGCTCATCTTTTTGAATTTCTTGGAGGGGAGAGGCTTCTGGACAAATTTGTTCCTGGGGAATGATAATTTGAGTTTGCACAGGAACAGGGACTTGTGAAGGGATATAGGCATTGTAGCCTGGAAACTTGTGGAGTCTAGGTTGCTCTTGTTGCAGTGGATGAGGCCCTCTAAAACTTGGAATATCCAATTTAGGACATTTAGGAGGCTCTCCTTGCTTAAAGCTTGGTATTCTGACCTTGGGACTCTCTTCTTCACAGAATGGGTTTAGAAAAGTGAGGGCTGACTGAGTTTCCAACTTTTGAAATGGAGCCAACAAAAACTTCCTCTGCTTTTCTTCTGCTAGCTAGATGCTAGAGCATGTTTCTGTTTGTATATTTGATGGAGGGTCCTCATAAGATGAAAAAGATGGCCCCCTCCAACTTCGAACCTTCAAGGCAGAAGACTGCCTAAAACTTGGAATCCTGATAGGCCTGGATTCTACAACCTTCTCCTCCTCTTGATGTTGAACTGGCATGAGAGGATTGGCCTTCATAAGGCTTGGTATCTTATAATTAGGATGATTGACCAAAGAAGGCTGCCATGGTAGAGAAGTTTGAGCCACTTTCATAGATTCACTTTGGTTTGAAGGATGAACCTGCTTGAAGCTGGAAATAGGAGATAATTTTTTTACTTTGAGCTCTTGTTCTTGAGCAAGCAACTGTTTCATGTATTTCTCAGTAGCTGCATGTTGCATATTCAAGAATTTCTCTTCATGCACTCTTCTATTTTCTATCTCCTGCTGATGCAAATAAGCCTGATGTGTAAGCTCATCTTGTTGCATGTTATACTGTGCTTCTCTATCTATTTCTAATATTTGCCTTTTGTAATTCAGTATCAAACTCTCTAGGCTACCCAAATCAGCATTTTGGGACTGACTAGGGGAATTGCATACTTGATTTTGAGCATAAAGGGTTTCATAAGGCTAGATGTAAGAATGAGCAGGTTGCAAACAAGGATGGACCAGAGTGGTTTGAAAATGTTCCTGTTGGTATTGCTGACTACAAGGAGGAGAGGGGGTGTTTGGAGCGAATTCAGAGGCATTAGGGGCCTGGTATTGCTGATATGGGGGACCAATAGCCTGTATTTGGATTAGGAGTAGGGGAACAACCATGATTCCCATAGAATTCTGACATTTTATAGCATCTAAATGCTGGATATTCATGAAAATGTCAAAATAAGAGCAAAATAGGTCTCCAACCAAGGAGAAACTGGATGCATACCAGAGAGGGAGTCGCCAGGTGATTGAGATGCTTCTGGAAGTTGAAAGGGTTAGGAAAATCACCAAAATCCTGACCTTTGATAAAATTTTTAGGTACTTGGGCTGCTGGAACTAGCTGATTTGATCAGTAGAGTCGCCATGGTGTTGTTTGGTACTACCTCCAAAGGCTGATGATGCTAGGAGAAACACCAAATCTCTCAATATTTTGATGATAAGTTCATCATACTGGTCCCACTGGGCGTGCCAGAACTGTTATCACCCAGATTTGCACCCTTTGCATGTAGTTGTGAAACCTCATGCAATCTGGAGTAACATAGGAATGATCTCGAAGTGTGGGACCTTGCTAAATGAGATCAGACCTTCGGAGAAGGCCGGCTTCCTCTTTCTAAGCCTAAAGCTTAGAGAAATACATCTAAACCTAGTGCTAATGCTTATAGGGGAAAAGGGGTAGAAGGAAACTGAAATGAAATGCTGAAAGGAACTGAGTGATACACCAAATTTAAAAGTGTTTGGTAGCAACTGAATAGACACAGTACTAATCTCACAGCTGGGAGAACATTACACAATCTTATATTAATTCTAGAGAGGTCCAGAAAAGCAGACACAGTACTAAAAATAACAAAAGAGAGGTAAAAATACCAGTTTATATTGATTACAGAGGCCCAATAGCCATTACAAAGAATAGCCCAGAAGAACTACCAACTCCCTATACATCAGCTTTACATGTATATATAGTATTTTACATTTTGACCTCAGTCGGTACAGAATTCACTCAGAAAGTTGTAACCAGAAGATATTTCCTGAAGGGACGTCCACCTGCCAAGAGTAATGGTGCAAAAGATCTAGAATAGGGGCAGGTGGGAGATATTTTGGGTCTTCAATGCAAACAGTTGCGTCATCGATCTGATCCTTAGAAATGATGGAGGATAACCTAGCATTGAATGCTGATAGCTGCTTGCCATATCTGTTGTAATGAATGCCCCCAAAAATCTCCATCTATTGAAAAAGTGTCACAAAACCTCCTAAAAAAGTCTGCCAAATGAAAGAGGGGATGAAAACATGCAACTTTACCTCTTACAGCATGTGAAAATTCGCTAAAATGGAAGAGATATAGGCAGTCAAAGTTTAGTCAATCACCTGTGTATATTGCTTCAATATCTTTAGCTGTGTCTCGGCATATACAAACCTAAATGTAAGCTGTGGACCCAAAAAATCATTATGAAACTGTTGAACCATGCCATCGGGTCCGGGCTGTGTCTATATAAGAAACTGGGCACCAAAACTCTTTGAGAAGCCCCCGTCGGAAACATATGCGGAAGCCAACACATGGAAAGCTCCGCGATGCCTTGTATGATACATGTGTTGCTTTCCGCACCTATGCCGAAACTTTCTAACCGGGCCTCTGCTTATGACATGTGTCGCAACCCGCGGTAATATTCGCAGCAACCGAGCTTCTCCTGGGACCCACCTCGCCTGCGCCAAGCCTTAAAATAGAAACAAATGCAGAGGCTGACACTTGTCAGCCTCCGCGAAAACGTTAAGGCTCAGCTGGGACTCATGCGGATGATGACACTTGGCACCCTTCGCGCGCACTTAGAACATATAAAGAGGCCCCTTGAAACTTCGGCAGAACCCGCCACTTGGCGCCTTCCACGCAGAAAGAAACAAGATAGAAACCTTTTAAAGACCCACTTAAGATTCGTGCAGAAATTGACATGTGGTGTCCTCCGCTTCACTTTAGAAACAATAAAGGGGCCCACCACCTCTCTTAGCTTTGCACCGAAACAAATAGAAACTCACACGGAAGCTGACACTTGTCAGCTTCTGCAGAAACTACAAGGAACACGTGGAGCGCTCCGCGCGCCTTAGAAACATTTTGAAACATAAGCGGAGGCTGCTACCTATCACCATCCACAGGGCTTTTGAGTTACTCCCTTTGTCTCTCGGAAGCCTCCACGTGGTGCCATCCGCACACTCCTTTGAAACTATTAGAAACTGAGAGGAAACCTAAAGAAGCTACGATGAAATTGTGGTGGAAGCTGACACGTGATGCCCTCCGTGACAACGTTGCAACTTTGAGGGGCTACTCTCTGCCACTGACACGTGGCATGTTCCGCGGTGATCATTTTTAAAAGGCCAATGGAATTTTTTGAGAGCCCGCCAAATGCACATTTGAACTGTTAGTTGACTAAAACTTTGACCATGCATAACTTCTTTGTTTGGTCAAATTTCAGGGTGCTGTAAAAAGAAAACCTGCCTATTTTTTCCAGCTCTTTACAATGGTAAGGTTTTTTTAGGCAAGACTTATGGGAATTTTGGCACTTTGCTTTATAGGGACCTTTTCAAAGGGATTTTCAAGCAAAATACCATGTTAACTATTTGGCTCTGGACAGGGGGAAATAAGGTTAACAGGAGGATACCATCGAAGACTTTGTCCAATCCTTTAATAATGTTGTCCTCACCATCAACATCGTTGAACCAAACCAACCCAATGATTCCTTATAGTTGGTACACCTCGAACTTATAGATTGGGACCTAGAAGGCACCACCCCTGAGCTTGATACCTTTGAAAATGACGACGCCATCATAGATTTTCTTGAGCTTAGGGATCATCTACCGGCAAGAGACCACAAAGCTGGCTATGCTATTGAACTCAATGAGAAGGCCTATTTTGGGGAGAGAGCCAAGCATTTTAGTCATAAAAACATCAAAATAAAAGAACGATCTAATGGTGAAAACCACTCCGTGGTAGTGTTAGATCATCAAAATAGTAAAAATAAAGACGTATCCAATGGTGAAAACCTCTCTGAGGCGCCAATGGATGGAAGGCTTGACCCTCTCCCCAATCTTACACATCAGGAGAGATCGTCGATCTTGATAGAACCGGCAGAAGCAATTAATGTCAACACATGTGATAATCCTAGAATGGTTCACATGGCAAAGGCTCTAACAGAACATGATAAACTAGCATTTACAAATTTATTCAAAAGAAAATAGATCAACTTCGCATGGACATACACTGGCATGCTAGGGCTAGATCCAAATCTTATCATGCATCATTTATCTCTAGCTCTGGGAGCTAAACCAGTCAAACAAAAGCTTAGAAAAATGCACCCGCATGTGGCCCTCATGGTAAAAGAGGAACTAAAAAAGTTGTTAGACATCAGATTTATCAGGCCTATCGACTACCCTGAATGGGTTTCGAATATAGTACCAGTGGCTAAACCAAATGGCAGAGTCAAAATTTGCAATGATTTTAGAGACTTGAACAAGGCTTGTCCCAAAGATGACTTCCCTCTGCCCAACATAGACATGATTGTCGATCTTACGGCAGGACACACTATGCTATCACTCATGGACAGTTTCTTAGGCTACAACCAGATAAAGATTGCACCTGAGGACCAACACCAAACTATATTTACATGTCCTTGGGGCACCTACTATTGGTGCGTCATGCCATTCGGTCTGAAAAATGCTGGGGCAACATATCAGCAAGCCATGACAACAATCTTCCACAATATGATGCATACTATAATGGAAGACTACGTCGATGACATTCTAGCAAAATCTCTCATGAGAGAAGGGCATCTAGCAGCACTAGACAAGATCTTTAACAGACTGGAAAATTTTAATGTGCGACTTAACCCAAAAAAGTGTGTATTCAGAGTTACATCAGGCAAATTACTGGGATATATAGTATCTGCAAATGGTATCGAAGTAGATCCTGCTAAGCTGAAAGTAATCATGGAAATGCCACCTCCCAAAAATCTGACTCAATTGAGATCCCTATAGGGCAAACTATAGTCTATTAGACAGTTCATTTCCCAACTGGCAGACAAGTGCCACCCATTCTCTCATCTGCTACACAAGAATGTACCCTTCAAATGGAATGAGTCACGCGAACAGGCATTTCAACAACTAAAAGAATATCTCATGAAACCATCGGTATTGATGCCACCAATTTAGGGCAAGCCTCTATTACTGTACATCTCAACTACACCAGTGGCTTTGGGAGCTCTCCTTGCCCAACAGAACTATGATGGAAAAGAGTAGGCTATCTACTACATTAGTCCAACACTCGTCGGATACGAATTGCAATACACACCAATTGAAAGAGCATGTCTAGCTGTCATCTTCGCCTCACAAAAATGGAGACATTACATGCTGACACACTCTGTTAAACTGGTGGCAAAGATTGATCCACTAAAATACTTACTTAACAAGGCTACCTTAATAGGTAGATTAGCAAAATGGGTAATGCTTCTCAGCGAGTTCGATATCGAATATGTGGATAGAAAAGTAATAAAAGGACAAGTGCTTGTAGATCAACTAGCAGATACACCTTTAACCGATGACAACCCCCTAAGCTTCAAATTTCCAGATGAATCTATCTTCCATGTCAACATAGCAAACTAGAAAATGTATTTCGATGGCTCATACACACAGCGTGGATCGGGGGCAGGTATCTTATTAATCACACCTCATTGCGACACTATTCCAAAGTCATACAGGTTAATGTTCCCTTGCACTAACAATGTAGTGGAATATGAGGCCCTGGTTATCGGTATCAAGCTGGTAGTTGAGTGGAACATCAAAGAACTCCAAGTCTATGGTGACTCACAACTGGTTATCAATCAAGTGAATGACGACTACCAAACAAAGGATGAGAAATCGATTCCTTACAAATGAATGAAAGATGACTTCAAGGAATATTTCATCAAGATATCTTTCGAACAGATACCAAGGATCGAGAATAAAGCTACCGATGCAATGGCCACAATCGCATCTCTCCTCAACATACCAAGAAATCAAACACGGTATGAGTTCTTAGTAGAGCCAGTCTCCTACCCTGCTTATGACACCCCAAATTCCCATATCGTATGCCACATCGTATGAGCTGATTCCCCACTCTATGGCAAAATATTCACCTACCTAAAAGAGAATACCCTCCCACCTGACCTTTCAAGCAACCAAAAAAGAACCTTCATCCAAGAGGCATCCTGGTATGCCATTGTCGCAAACACCCTATATCGCTGAGTCTTGATGGTACCCTCCTTAGGTGTCTAGATAGAGAGGAATATCAAACTTCTCTAAGTGAAATACACGATGCTATATGCGGGACTCACTCTAGCAGTCCTACTCTAGCCAAGAAACTCATATGCATGGGATACTATTGGCCAACAATGGAATAAGATTCCTATCATTTTGTGAAAAAGTGCAAGAAATGCCAAATCTATGGGAACCTGATACATGCACCAGCGTAGGAATTACAGCCCTTAACAACTCCTTGGCCTTTATGTCAATGGGGACTTGACTTAGTGGGCAAGATCCACCCTCCTTCCTCAAGCGGCCATAAATTCATTATCACTGCCATAGAGTACTTCACGAAGTGGATTGAAGCTGTGCCTTAGCCAACATTACAGGCAAACAGATTGCCTCTTTCATCTTGAACTATATCATTTGTTGTTATGGTGTCCCTTCGTCCATTATCACGGATAACGGACGACCCTTCAAAAACCAAGATGTCAGGGAATTATGCGACAAATTCCATATCCAACACCATTTTTCAACCCCATACTACCCTCAAGGTAACGGTCAAGCTGAGGCATCGAATAAAACCATTCTAAAAATCCTCAAAAAGACTGTCAATGATGTTGGCTATGACTGGCATATTCAATTGAATCCGCACACCCATAGGTGCAACACCATACTCCCTAGTTTATGGATCTGAAGCTATCCTGCCCATTGAAGTCGAGATCCCATCCTTGCGAGTCTCACTAAAAGGCCTCATATCAGATGAAGAATACAGAGTAACCAGACTCCAAGAACTAGAGCTGCTCAAAGAGAGAAGGCAATAGGCCTTTAACCATTTAAAAGCATATCAGCAGTGCATGTCCAGAAGCTACAATCACAGAGTAAAGCCCTGAGTATTCCAAGTGGGTGACCTAGTCCTAAGAGAAAATCCAAGAAATCAGCAAGATCGTGAAAAGAAAGAAAAATTTGAACCCAACTGGCTAGGTCCCTATGTCGTCATTGCAGCTTACAGATCAGGGGCATATCAATTGGCCACATCTGAAGGTGAACTATTTGATGATCCTATCAATAGCATGCACCTTCACAAATTCTATACCTAAAAACCCCAATGTAGGGGAGTCCTGAAAAAATCCAAAAAAAAATTGAAAAGTGATAAAAAATAGAACAAAAAAATCAAAAAATTGGAAAAATAACAAAAAAATCATCCTATGGTGAAAACCTAGCAAATAGGCACCTAGGATAGGTACCATGGTGAAAACTTGGCCAACAAGCATCATGCGTACTCTTGGCTTCTGTGCAAATAAAAGCAAGTGGTGAAAACTTGGTAAACAGGCGCTATTTTGTGACAAACCACTTCCTCCATCTGTTTCAACTTCATGTCTCTTGTGTCTTTCATATCATTCATCTTGAACCAGTCCTTTGAACCATTCCCGAACTATGTCGCCTCTGAGTTATCACATAGGCAAGGCCATTCTTAATGCGACCCTGAGGCTCCACTGTCCCGTCAGTCCCATATCTAGTCTTTCTATCTATCTGGGTCCATACCACTTCTGCATTTTCGCCACTGCCTAGGTCTTAGGTCCATCAGGGTTCACCCTGAACTATGTTGCCTCTGCGTCGTCACATAGGCAAGGCCATTTAGCAATGAGCCCCTGAGGCACTAGGTCAATCCCTTAGGGTCCGTCTGTCCATGTCTGTTGTCATCTCACCCATAATAAGTCGATCCTTGTCTAAACTAGGGGCAACTCCTCAACCTAGTTATGGATTTAGATTCTTGAATGTCACTGTTCTAAAGAGGATATCAATAAAGGATTGCGATACCTTCACTAGACAAGCATGAGTAGCAAAATCAAGCTACCCAACAACAAAGTTCTTGACTCAAAACATCAACCTGTCCTAGGCAAAGCGGAGTACCATATCAAAACACTTCAAACAATTCTATATCAATTATGGCAAAAGACACATCTAATGCAAGAATGTTTTGTCAACAGGTTAACTTACAAAGTCTTGAATTTTTGTCGTTATGTCTTCCTATGCTACTCGAGGATGCCAAAAAGCTAGACATGCTATGATGGGGGCATAATTTTTCTTTGATTGCTGCTTGTGGATTAAACTTTAGTAATGTGACGACTTATGTCTAATGACATGATCAGTAAAAGATCATCGAGGACTCTGAGGTCTAAACATGAAAAGGGGCAATCCTTATCTGTTGAAACACAAGAAGTACTCAGGTTATCTAGAGTCAAGTTTGACTAGATGCTTGTATCAACTTGCTATATCAAAATCCATGTAAGAAATACTCAGGTCATCTCGGTCTAATTATACCTAGATACTTGTATTCCCTTACAACATTTCAAAAAAGTGAAAAATACCAAAAAGTGCCTAATGATGAAAGCAAAAGACTTGCAACGATGACAAATCCGCATCCGTATCTATCTCATATCCAACACATACATATCATCCATGCAATAAAGCAAATCCTGCAGTATATCAAACGAAAGTCAGTATTTCTTCATCTTCTTCTATCCCACTCGTCTATATCATCTCTGTGTCAATTGAGTACATCTGGACATATCAAAAACATAGCATATATGTTGCATATCACATCACATGAGATAGTCATTCACATGATTACATCATTTACATACATAATAAGTCCATTAGATCAATTTCCATACATTTTAGGTCATCCACATACATGTGCATCCATATATCATATCCAAAGAAAATAAAAAACATAGGTCACATACATATAGAACTACATAAATCATATCCATCCACATTAACATTTGCATAAATCAAAATCATTCATTTAGTACACATCACATATAAAACATCATAAAAATAGCATGCATCCATAGCATATAAACATCAACGCATCGTACATATAGCACATGCATATAGATCAGGAAACAACAATACCATCATATAAACACATGTCCAAAGTGTACAATATATCAAAATCTCTGTCCAATCTTAGAGTCATGTCATAAATGGGTACAACAAAAAGTGATACATGTCTCAACATAAAAGTACATATATCGGCTATCCCAGCCCTCTATCAAAAATGTGCTATGGTACAATCAAAACTGGTACAAGTATCTGGGTCTGTCTAACCCTACTGCTGGGGCATACTGCTCCTCGCACTAACTGCTCCTCTATATCCCTCTGTCGGATGTGGGCCCCTCACTGAAGCCACAGACTGAGACCCACTTGCTCTCTGAGCTGCCTCTGACTAGCTCCTGAAGCTCATAGCTCTCTGGCTCACTGGCACAACTCCGTGATATAATCCCCTGTAATACTGAGCCTACACCTGGGCTCTAGTTAGCTCACTCTGCACCTAGGCCACCTGTGCCTATGCCTACTGTACTTGTGCCACTAAGAAACTAGAGGTCCCATCTGTGCCCAGGGCCATCACGGCTGCATCCCGCTCTACCCTCATAGCCCATATACTGGCTAAGGCTGCATCTCTCTCTCTATGGTCAACTCAGATAACCGAGTCGCATTTGACTCTCTCCGTGACTCTGCTGCTCTCAGATGAGCCCTTAGCTGCCTAATCTGGCTCTATAGTGAAACCAAAACCTGCTGCTGCACATTAGGCTGTGGAACGTGCTCGGCATGTGCCACCTGTTGCACTGGAACCTATACCTGTATCGGCTGTGCCACCTGCTGTGGTGGTGGCATCTGTCTTTGTGCTACCTCTGGCTACACTAGCACCTGCACCTATGCTTGTCCAACGGCCTGCTGACCCACAAATCCCTCTCTGACCCTTTGCCTCTGTCTCGCTCTGCCATCATCTCCTTGCTCTCTCTCCTCCTCCTCCTCCATCCTCCCCTCCCCCTGCCAGCTGCACCCCCCCGTCTGAATCCTCCTTGTCAATACGAGGAGCTAGCTCTCTTGGTCCTGAATATCTCAGGAATGGGTGTGCCACAAACCACTCCTCATAGTCTGGTGTCATGCCAGCATCCACTATATCTCTCCTCATGGGCCAGGCTACATAGGGAATCTGCTGAAAATTGGCCAATGCCTCCTCATAAGATGCCACAGGACACCACCTATACCTCTCTACGTGAGTCCTGGCAAAACATGCCTCTCCCTGAGGTCTGCCCTATACACGGCCAAACTGTCTCTAAACTTGGCTGACAATCTGTCACTCCAAAATGTACCAAATCCTGCCAATGAGCCATCTCGTCTGAAAATAATATGGGAGCTCGTCTGCCTCATCATCCCATACCTCGCAGTCAATATACAGCTGCCAGACAACTGCATCCAAACCATCAAATGCATGCCTCCAATAATCGAGCCTTCCCAGCCTATGCTAGGAAATCACACCTGCATAGCTGTAACTATAGGGCTCACCCCTCTACCTGTGAAAAATGCATATCAGTCATGTGATAGTAATGTGCTCCCACAACCAAAACTGTAAAAGCGATGTACCCGCAAATAAACTGGCTCCCCTGTGATAAACCACCTGGTGCATGTCTCTGTATAAGTGTGCAAGCACACACACCCCCAAAGCGTACCGGGTCCCGTTTGTAATCATACTCTCCAACACCCTCCCCCAACCAATCAGGAAGCCGTACGCTCTCCTATCGGAGCATATCACGCCACCGATAAGTCCAGCCACTATGCCCGGGAAATAGTCATAACAGTCATGCATGTCCTGCCACGAAATCTCCTCCCCCACCAACTTTGGGTCATCAAAAACATGTCTGCACTCCTCTAAGCCGTCGTCCCACTGCGACTCATACTCAACCAGCACTCCCTGAATCGGGAGGTGCAGAATCTGGTACACATCCTCGAGAGTAACCGCCATCTCCCCCATCGGTAGATGAAAAGTACCATCCTCGCTATGGAAACGGTCCACCACTGCCATCAACATAGCCCAGTTCGTGCAAACCTCAGGCATAAAGCAAACATGGTACAGACCCATAGCGGCTAGGGCCTCATGATCCATCTCGGTCAACATATATTGCTGCAACAACGACAACAGGAACAACTCTCATGACGTCAGGATGGTCTGAATATCCTCCTGCAACCAAGCAAAGCATACCGTCAATCAATTCCAGATCCATATTGCAACCTACTTAAAGCAATCAAGCTATCCTATCATTGGCTTAACATATCAAATTAATCAAAACAACATATCATCTCTCGACTAGATTCTCGGCAATCTTGGAGATTGCTAAATCAATTGATGCATCGATCAGGATGCCAATTGGGTTAATTTCGTTAAGTCAACTGATTTTCCTAAGTGCAAATGCACCAATCCAGGTGGCAAATGCACCGTTTCATACCAAAAGCGCCACTTCACTATGAATGCGCCACTTCCTGACACATATGCACTGTTCTGGCACATGCGCCAATTCCTATATCAAATGCACAGCTTCCTGACAAATGCACCATTTCTTGACTCACATGCGCAACTCTATCAAATGCGCCTATTCAGGAGTCACATGTGCAACTTCCAGACATATGCGCAAATTCATTGCTCGAATGCGCAAAAAGTGTCAAATGCGCACATTCATGACTCAAATGCGCAAAATAAACACATGCACCACTTCGCAGTATAAATGCACAATTTCACACCAAATGTGCCATTTTGGAGCGCATATGCGCAAAATGAGAGTTGTTGTGCATCTGTTGTAGTTGAGTTTCCTAGCCATTAATATGCTAAAAAATTAACTTTTAGCAAGTTTTGAAGAAACACATACTGGGGGTCCTGCGTCTGCTGGCCGATCGAACCGTTGAATCCTCTCAAACCGATGCTCCTCGCACAGAATATCCATCTGCCTGGCTGCCATGCTCTCCTAAGCTCTCCGAAGGACAAATCAACTATGGACAAGTGTACAAATGAATAGAATATGTGGACCCAGCTCCTATATATAGCAAATGACCCATATCTGATTGCATGAACACTGTGGCTATTTCCCATGTCTGTTTCTCTGAACCATATCCTGTTTTTCTCCAACCTAACCCGTTCTTCACCTTCTTCTTCGTGAGATTGTCCCTCTCACGCACTTCTGTCTTCTTCCCATCCAATCTCCTGAGGGGGCATCCTGTCGTTAAACTTGAACCAGGGGCAAACTGGGGCATGTATCACTGTCAAAAATTCTTATTCTTTGAAACAACGTGATAAAACATATTGCTTCAAAGAGGGGCAAAATGTATACTCCTAAAATTGGCATGACTTTACTTAAATAAATATTTTAAATATTTATTTCATCATTCACATTCTTCTATCAATAAATAAACAAATTCATTTATTTATTTGATTCACTTACTCTCATTTAATTAAATAAATTACATTTTATTTAATTAATTAAATTCATCCCCACCAACTTCATTCTTCTAAAATAATTAAATAATTTTAATTATTTAATTAAAATCTTGTATTCCTCCAAATTTAAATAAAATGCAAATTTTATTTAGATAAAATAAAAAATCCTCACAAAATAAAATATATTTCTATATTTTATTTATTCTTCTCAAATATCCACAAAAATAATTAAATAAATCTTTTTATTTAATTATGCTTTCTTTCTCTTCGAAAAATCATTCTTATCTTCCAAAAAATAACCTTCCTCTCGTCACACAAAAGCAAAACTCTAAGTTACAAAAGCAAAATTAGTTTTAAAGCATCTTTAAAACAAATATTTTCTTAAAATAGAGAAAATCAAATCCCATCCTCATCAAAAGAGGAGTTAACTCAACTAAACTGCTTTTGGAATGACATGTGTCTTTCTTCTATTGGATGCACGTTCCTCAACAAGCTTCCTCCGTTCATCTCTTCTTTTCTTCTCAACCATTGATCTTACCTCACTCTCTTCTATAAATACAACCTTCTTCTCTTCATTTCATATCTGGATTTTGGGTAAGCTTATGCTGTAGAGATACCGATGCACCTTTGGTACCCCTACTCCCATTTGAGCATTATCATTGCATAATCCATTTCTGTATTTGAAGCTCATCTTCAAATACACAAGTATCCAAGCCATTCTTCATTTGTCATCTTCAACAAGCAAGCAAGCAACAGCTTCTGAGGGTTTCACAAACAAGATCAAGGGAAGATAGGCAAACTACGGAAGGCGAAAGGTAAAAGAGTGTTGTAAGTATTTTAGTTTATTTTAATCTCTTTCTCCTTCATATTTTGTAGATGTTTGGGTTTCATTTGCATTGATTTGAACAACTTGATTTCCCCCTCACACCACCATTTCTATCGGGATCTAGGAATCTTGTCTGCAACTTGTTCTTGTTGTCTCAAAGATTTTTCTGTTGCGGGATCTAGAGGACTAATGGATGGGCACCCAAGTTTAGGTCCCAATTTTCTTCTCTGATATGCAATTTCGACAGTCTGTACTACTCTCCTGCAACCTATAACCTACAATCACAGAAAAATGGGTTGGGAGTTGTGGTGTTTAGAGGCTTGCCTCAGTCAAGCCCCAGAGAGACATTCAAGTCTTCTGAACACCATTTTCAGATAAAGAGTGCATATCCCTACGGGATAGAGGCAAAATACAAATGATAAATGATAGAAAACACAATTGATATCACCTTGTAGTGAAGATCTCATGGAAAGAAGAAGCTCTTCATGCCATGAGGAGATGGCTACCAAATCTGCAAATACAAACACAAAAACAACACAAATTCTACTCTGCAACATACAATGAATGCTTTGAATCACTTCTACCAAGCTCAACAATCTGAATTGCCATCTAGTTTACAAATGAATGCCTAAACATGCTTATATATGTAACTAGAAACATTCCCGGTAAGAATTTCATAATTGAAACTTACCATGTCGACATAGGACCTTAATAACGGTCATAAACCGACACTCCAAAATTGGTCCTGACCTAAAATAGGGTAGGACTAGGGTGCAGGCGCCCAAGTCCTCTCCCCTATTTTAGGGAAGATTTATGTCAAGTGCACCCCCTAAGTCCCATTTGCCATGAAACTTCAAGATTTTCTCATCAGGATGTCAAATTAACATGAAAAATGCTCTAAATGCATTATAAAGACCCAGGAGGTAAACCTTAAGAGGGAAAAGCCCCCAAGGGGACATTTTCTGACATAACAACTCTAAATCTCTATTTTGGATCAATTCGAAAGTCTTGATAAATAGAAAGGATAAAATTTATCAGATACCATTTGATCTCCTAGTTTTGTGTATGTATGATTCGAAAGGATAGAAATTCATGGAGCTCACGGGTACTTGTTTTTTTAGTGTAAATAGTGTCATCATCTAACTAGTTTAGATATCACCTCTTTGAAGGTTTGACCTATTCACACATAGGCTTAAGTTTACTTAGCTTTTTAGGAGTTTGTCTCATTTCAACATGTGTACTCACACATGTGAGACACCACTTTCCTTTTGGCTTTCCACTTGCCCTCACACATGTCATTATGAGTTAGACAAGTGTTGCATGCTTGTAGGGGTAGTCATTAGTTTAGTCCTACCTTCCTACCTCCTTCTCCTTGCCTATTTTTGCAAGGCTTCTCATTGTATTTTACACACTCTCATTGTATATGATAGATATACTCTTGTGCTCTATTTTTCACCTGTGGAAAGTTATTCTATTTGTGTTCTCTGATCTTGGCTGCTGCAACATCATATTAGAGCCATGAATGCACATCCCTTCCCGAATCAGTGACTCTAGCACTTAACTCTATCATTGGAGCATCGTGAAGCCAAACGGACCACGTCGTTAAATTCAGAAGGCTCGAGACAGTCATGGTGACCCTTCGAACAACATTTTTCAGTAAAGTAATTTTTTTGCAAATTTTTCGCCCTCGTGCTTGAATAGTATGATTTTTGGTAAAAAAAGAAAAAAAAATCGCAGAGGGCCATATTGCCCCTATCATTTCATCTTTTAGGTTTTTTAAGAAGGTATCTCACCTGCTCAACCATCCAATCCATGTTTTACGGATTTTGCAATTTTTTTTGCAGAGGCAATATTGTCCCCTACAATTTTTGTATTATGGATCGATTTTGTTGTGTAAGCTTCATTTTTGCAGATTCCTCGGCCTCTACAAAGCACTCTGAATCTTTGTTTTGGATCGATTAAGTAATTTTGTGTAGGTTCTTCAGGATTCTATTTTGCAAATTAAGGTTTTGTGTTCGATCAGACATCGTGCTCATCGTGCATATTTTGAGGTTGTGGTTTCTTTTGCGCTTCATAGACCTTATATTTGGTGCCTTCGACACTTATCTTGCTTGACCTATTATTCAGGCCAGCCTCCTCTCTGCACTTGGCCTCCCACGACCTCTGCCTCATTGCAAACAACACAGACATTGTGTTGTTCCTACATTCAGTCTGCATTCAAGTTAGACCAGCATTCATCATTTTCTGCAGGTGTTGTGTTTTCTGTCATTTGAAGCTTGCCAATCAAGATCTTATCTCCAAGGTTCATGGTTTATTTCCAAAAGTGTTTGGTATGGACGGTCTTCAACATACTGAAGCTACCTCCAACCGCCACAATCTACATTTGCTGATACTGCCATCATACATATGTTATGGTCACCATTTGACATATGTTGCAGGTTAGTAAGTGTGTTTTGTGACCACCGATGTTCTCTGTAGTTGCTAATAGTCTGCAAGGTTTGGAGCCATTAGCAAGATCTTCAACCAGTAGCAGGTAGCTTAAAGACTCTACCATAGATGCCTTTTGACTTCCATTTTGCGGTCGAAGTCGATCTATGTATGCCCGCTAGTGTGCTTGCCAAGTTACTGTTTGAAGCGTTCACAATTTATTAAGATAGTTGTTTGGTTTCAAAGTTGGCTTCATCTTCATAGCCACAGTTGGTGGTTGTCTGAAGCATCTATGGGACTCCACATAGATCAGCCTCTTCAACGGCCACACAGAGTCCTGCTTGGACTTCCACGCCAACAACCCGGCCTCCGTTCCGACCCAACTGGTCCATACTAGGCCAAATCGGCCCCTTATTCGGTTTCAAGCCGAAGCTTGGTTGCAACAATTTCCACTTGTCAATCCACGTTCACCATTAGACATAGAGGTTCAAAGCATTCAAGGTCACCAACTGGTTGCGGTCTATCTTCTGCAGAGTGGTCACCGCTTCCATTCTCCAATTTGCATGTGATTTCATTCTTGCCTTCAAGGTCACGGTTGGTGTTTACATCTCAGTGGAGTCTTGTTTCGAGATCACTCTACTTAAATATCATCCATTTCAATGGTCTAACACTCAATAGCAATTTTATGTGTCATTCACAACAAAAAGTGGTAAATATTTGTCCTATTTTTATTGGTCCAAATTAACCTTTGACTCCTGAAGTGGATGATATTTAAGAATAGCCTTTGGAGATCACAGTTTTGCAAGCCGCGCCTCTGTGGTTTTTCTATTCATCTATGGTCATCATCTTCAAGTCCTCAAGCTAACCTATAATGTTAGTGTATTGACCGGTCACATACTCTATTTGCAACATTTCAAGTTAACCTATAATGTTAACAATTGTTGTTAATCGTTAACTTGTTCACTGTTTTGTAAACAACCACTCTAGTTGTTTGTTAAGTTTTTGGTTAAAAGTAACATTTCTGTTACATTAGTTTCATCAGTTAGCAATTACTATTCAGTTAACTGCCTAAGGCAATATTTTTTGCCAAGTAGCAGACTGACATTCCTCTTCAAAGTTTCAAACTATTAACATTATTTGTGACCTTAACATCTCTTGTAACCATAGAAATTTATGCAAACTATCAGGCACCATTTTTTTTGCCCAAGTAGACCGCCAGGTGTGCCCAAGTGCCCAAATAGGGCTTTTCTCTCCATTTTGTGACAACTTTCGGAGGTGAAAATTCATAAAAGTATAGTCAATAGAAAGGTGTTTCCATGCACTTTGCTTCAATGAAGTCAAAAAAAAAAAATTTGCTTTTTGACCAGGTTTTTAATCCCCAAAGTTTATTGTAATCGCAAATTTCGACATAGCATAATGTTTGCCCATGATATCCAAATTTTGCAAATTTTTTTTAAGTTGCTAAGAATTTCACAAAGAATTTATTAGTGTAGGTAAAATTTAGTTTTAGATAGCCAGTTTTCAAATTTTGTAAAAATCTTTGTGTTATAAATGGATGATTTGGCTTCCAAAGTTACACAAATTGTACTTTTTATCTTACATATCTTTCTGGGGGGCTTCTAAACTAGTCATAATCTTTTTGGGGGGCAAACTTTCTTTTTTGCTTTGATAGTGCTTTAATTTGATCATGTCTCTCACACACAATCCTTTCCATTTGAGTATTGTCAATAAACCTTGTAATAAATGGAAACTCAAATGTAGCTATTGTGGGATGAAAATACATACAATAGGCTAATGTATTCCTTGTTGACTTGACCAAATGGAACAAATTATTCATCATTATGATATTTCTATTGATCATTATAAAGCTCTTGTAGAAAAATCTCGTCTCACTAAGCCAACTTGTAAGACACCATTAGTTGAGTATGTACATGGTAGTCAGATGACTTACATTGAGATCCCATCTACACCATCATCACATGTTGCTACATCTAAATCCAAAGTTGATATCTCCATGGCTTCTAGCAATTCTCTGCACTAGGATATGGATATCATCTTTCCAAATTTGCCATGTTAGGATGCATATCTACCCAACATTTCATGTCTTTTCATAGAGTCCCACATTATTGATTTGGGAGACATCATTGATGACATTCTTCTTCTTTTCGATGCCAACTTTGGTGAAGTTGCATCAGGCTTGTGTTCTTCAGATATGATTGCTCTTAACTTGCCTACATCAGCTTCTATCATGACAGATTCTGCAGATATTTATGAGTCCACATATTCAACTCCGTCACCATGTTTTTTTACATCCTCTGCAGTAGTATCAGATTCTTCTGGGTTCAATTATCACCATACATATATGGTCCCTATTCCTGAATCTTAGTATTTGTCACATGTTAGCATTGGCTTGCAGATCCTTGAGCATTCTTAAAAGACATCATGGGCATCATCTGCATCCTTGAATTCTGTGTAGAATTTAGAGGCCTTCATACTTCTTCCTGTATTTTCCTATTCAGAATGGGAAGATCACTTGCACACTACTGTGGTTCGATTTCTTCCTAAAGGGAGAAATGTGGTTTAGCATTCATGGATTCTCTTCAGCATACTTCATCGAGTAGCTACACACACTACAACATATCTTGTGCCACGGGCTTCCAAGTCTCTCTTTGTATCTCCTATTTTGGGGAAATTCATTGTACACATGTGATAGAAGTTGTCCCAGGGGGTAATGATATAAGCCCATCCTTCTTCACATGTTTCCTTTTCATACATTATGCTTCTCTTTTTGGAGAGGAGTTTTGTTCCCTCAGGGTTTTCTCCTTTACTCCACTTTATGAGAAACTCTGTACATGGGTACATAACATGGCCTACTAGTCCGGACCCATATCTATGTATCTCTTGCATCTTTGTATTCTCCCTAAGTTGCACTTAAGGGGGGTGTTAGTGTAAATAGTGTCATTGTCTAACTAGTTTAGATATCACCTCTTTGAAGGTTTGACCTATTCACACATAGGCTTAAGTTTACTTAGTCTTTTAGGAGTTTGTCTCATTTCAACATGTGTACTTACACATGTGAGACACCTCTTTCTTTTTGGCTTACCACTTGCCCTCACACATGTCATGTGAGTTAGACAAGTGTTGCATGCTTGTAGGGGTAGTCAGTAGTTCAGTCCTACCTTGCTACCTCCTTCTCCTTGCCTATTTATGCAAGGCTTCTCATTGCATTTTACACACTCTCATTGTATATGATAGATATGCTCTTGTGCTCCATTTTTCACTTGTGGAAGGTTATTCTATTTGTGCTTGTTGATCTTAGCTAGTCCAACATGTTTGACCAATTCCTCAAAGACTCCATTAATGATCATGCCAATGAATATGGTGGCCCAATCCATGCAATAGATGCATAGTTCTCTTGCACATGATAACTGCTATTACAGAGGAAATCAGAGGCAACAAGGTAGGCATTCAAATCTTCCCATTGATAAACCAACTAGATGCAATAGACTCAGATCCTCTATCTCTTGCCCTATACATATCCCAATAACTAAATAACCTCCCTACTCCATTACTCATCCATTTGTTGGGGATTAAGGTGTGTCAACCTTAGCAAGTTCCTAATATTGTATTTATTTATTTTTTTCCTACTATTGTAATTTTGTATGTAAATTTTATCCTCATATGAGGAGGTAGGTGTCCCATGTTGACTTGGCATAGTTTTCCCATGTGTCATGAGTTATGATAGATTTCTATGGCATGTAAGAGTTGAAATGACAGGTGTGACAAGTTGTTAGTATGTGGTGACTGATCATGCTACAAGGTTACGGGTACAATACGCTCAAAATTGTGATGTCAGTGACCTGGGGTTGTCGAGTTAGATTTTGGCATGCACCACCATAGAAATCTATCCTTGCCACGAGGTGAACCACCACATCACTCTCACTCTCATGGAAGTATCCAGTCGAGAGGAGGTGAGACACAGGGATGGTCTAGCTCGATGGAGAGCTAGACTTTGTGGAGAGGGGTCAGTATGTCCTAGGGCCTACATTGTTGTGCTTGTGTAGATGTGTTGTTCAATGATCGTGGTTGTAAAGACAATTAATACCAAAAGGGTCACTAGTCACTATTCACCTGTTGTGGTTTCTGATATTCCACCTTTGTGTGGGTAAACTATTGTTCTCATTGATTGTCTGTTCACGTTGGCGTTGTCTTTCAAACTATAGTATGGCTGCTTGTTGTACTAAGAACTATCTATGCTCTTCTTATTGTTGTAAGACAAGTGGGTCATGTTGTAGTCTCGGATGGATTTCCTCTATCTCATCAAGGATTGCCCTCACCCACTCACCTCTTAATTCTGGGCACATTTGTGAGTTGAGAGAAGAAACAGGTGGTTGTGGGCTAACCTTAACTTGACTTAGGGTTTGACTTGACCTAAGGTTTGGTTGAGCATTGACTTCATTTGACCTTGTGATGGAATCAAGGGTTTTGACCAATGTTGGACTATGGTTGACCTTGTGATGGAATCAAGGGTTTGCAAACTTTCTAAGTCTCTAATGTTTTTATTTTTTTGGAGGTTTTTTGAATGTAAGCCTAAATGAAATGCAAAACTTCTTTTTGTGCTTTTTTAATATTTTTGGAATTGAAGATGCTTTTTTTCTAATCTAGGAATTGAAAGTTGAATGTAAGCTATAATGAATTTACCTAATGCAATGGAAACTATGTTTTTGGGGTCTTTTGAATATTTGGAACAAATTAATCTAAGAAAAGAGAAATTTCTTCTAAATGAATTAATCTACGAACTTTGAAAGCAAATTACTCTAAGAATGCAAGATCTATCTATCCTATCAAGGAAAAAGCAACAAGATTATTGATCCCAAGAGCAATTTTAGTTATCTAATTACTACGAATAAAAAGAAAGAATAAAGGAACTTGGAGACGCGTGAGCCTCCACTACCCTCAAAAATCCTTGTGATGGCAACCTCGTATCCTCTTGTAGTAGTCGGGAATCCTCTTAGCGACAAGACAACAATAGAAGCAAAGGAAGTTTTTGAAGCTTTGTAAAAAGAGCTCAATGAGAGCTTTGTTGAGCACTATGGCTTGATATGAGTAGCGTATGGAGGCGTGATGATCTTTATGTGAAAGCTAGATGAAGCAACCAACTAAAACAAAAGGCTCCTACGTCCTGTATGAGCATGAGAATGTTGAATGTGGAGAGTAATAACTTGCAAGAGTTGTGTGCACAAATGAAATTGACTCCCTTTGTGCTTGAGGGAGGGGGGTATTTATAGGTTGGAAGAAGGGATGAGAGGTGAATAAGAAAGAGAGTTAACTCAATTTGATTGGAGTGTTAACACAGAGGATTCAAGAGTGATCTGGGCTAAAATTAGAGTGATCTACCCAATAAAATCTTATCACTCAAGAAGAAGTGAAAAAGAAGGAATGCATGGGAATACATGAGCTATAAATTTAAGAAACAATAGAGCTAATTATGCATGAGTGGGTGCATGAAATAGTTAACTCCATATTAGGCATGAAAATCCATGCAAATGGGAAGAAAAATAGGTGAAAATGGAGTTTTTTTGAGTTAGAAAATTGAGTTTTTCCATGGCTAGAAACACGACAGGGTCGCCCAGGGGTCACCCCTTTCACCAGTCTGGTCACCCAGGGGGCGACGCTAGGTCACCTAAGGAGTGACCCATGGGCAACCCACTAAGGAGAGCACCTGGGTTGGCTTGCAGGATGGGAGATGGAAGAGGAGGAGAAAAGAAGGGGACCTGCCTTCAGAAATAGGTCAATCGTGTGAAAATCTAAATCTCCACTTGCAAAGTAGGAACTCCTGGCGAGAGATCTAGAAATAATAGGGGGAGATTTGGATTGGTTGAGTGAAATTGAAAACTGAAAGTGGGAGATGGCTAGGGGGACCTCTAGAAGGATTCTAGGGGATGGAGAAGATGAAAAAAAATGAGAGGTGAAAACTCACCTACAAGACGCATACAAGGCTTATGAATAGGGTTATAAGCACAAAAAATACAAATCAACAAGTGTCGAAAAATGTCGAAAAGCATTGACAACACACACATAGAGAGAGAGAGAGAGAGAAAAGACAAAGGGGAAACAACAGAAGATGAAAGGACTGACATGTCACCGAGAGAATTGCTGTTGAGAGGATGTTATTTCACACTTACATGTACGTGACAAGGATTCAAAATCATCATAGGGATCCTCGTAGAGGCTGTGCATGATTTTGGTGCTTACAAGTACATGCAACAAGGTAAATTTTGGTGACTTTGTTAGCCGCAGTTTCTCCCCAAAATAATTAATGAGGGAGTGCAGGGAGCAGAGCCCCACCTTTGAGGCCTGGGGGGTTATCCTCTTGGTGGGGGCCCAGGGGCGGAGCCCACGGTAGGGGTCTAGGGGCAACGCCCCTAGCAGGGGTTGCTGGGGGTAGCACTCTTGGTGGGGGGTCAGGGGCGGTGCCCCCGAAGCAAAAAATGCCTATATTTAATAAAGGCATCGATAGTTAGTTTGTTACTGGCCGACATGGAAAAACTAACATTGGGTAATCACCAAAGAGGCTTGATAAATAAGTGGCTGGAGAATGTGAAAGGTCATGGGATGTGAATAAGAATCAACATTGTGTACTCCTAAAAGAGTTTGCATTGCAAGTGTGTTGTAATCATCTTTTGATTTGATAATACATTGTGCAGGTATTGGAGTGTGGGGGTTTTTCACCCGAAAAGGTTTTCCCCATATATATCTTGTGTTGTGAGTTTTGTATTTACATTTTGGATGTTGTTATTACCTTTCTGTTAATGTGCATCTTACTCTGTAACTGTAAAAGTTAAAATTTGCATAAATCTTTCCTCAGTAGATTAGTGTAGGATGTGTTTCCACATACCTTGCTTCCTTTCACCATTCTTCTGCTCTTTGATATTTGTAGGCTGTCTTAAGTTGAAGAGCAACCCTATGCCGACGTGAAGTTGTTGATATTCTTGAAACATGAATGGAGCAATTATTATAACAATTCCACTCCACGCATAACTGCTACCAGTAATGTAACTGCCTAGAAACCATAAATATTTTTCTCGATTATAGTATTCACAATAAGGAGAGTGGCATTGAGGGTGGTGAGGTGTCTTCAAAGACTATTTTGTATTATTCAAATTAAATAATAGTTGTTATTTTTTTTTTTTAATTGAATATTCCAACCTATTTTTATTTTTTATTTTTATAGAATATTCCAACCTATTTTTAAGTTTTTCTTTAGACAAACTAATAAATGGAGAAATTATGACGATGCAAATGGCCATTAATAAGAAGCTTTCAAAAAGATATTCTTATAGGTTAATTTAAAATGTTTTTAATACTTATTTATTTCAATTACACTTACTTATATTTATTTTTATTTTGGGCAACAAAAAAGGTTGAAGGACTACCAAAAAATGAAGGAATACAAAATGAAGGACTATGAATGAGTGCACATATAATGACCTATCCACCAAAAAATGGACTACAAAATTGAAGGACTATCAAATAAATGCACATAAAATAGCCTATCCAACAAATTAAAAACAATATTTTAGTCCTAATTCCATGGGGACACACCCCCCCCTGAAATACAGTCGTCCTCAGGACTGGGAGACTTCAAGGAAATGTCCCCCTGTTGTACCCCCATTTCGCTACCACCTCCGAGACGTCTTGGTTTTGGGGGGACTTCTAGACATCCCCAAGACTACCAAGTGTCCCCCCTGAAATGCAATAAAAAATAATTTAAAAAAAAAAATCAAAACTTTGAGGCATTCAGTAGTTATTTGAAACTTTGAAAGTTTCCAAAACCTTTTCAACAAATCCATTTTGTGCATATCCTGCAATCATTGCAGTCCATGAGACCACATTTCTTTGAGGCATTATGTCAAACAATTCATGGGCCTTGTCTATGCTTCCACATTTTGCATACATGTCTAACAGGGCAGTTGCAAGTCAACTACATCTGACAAAATTCCTCTATCCTTTATGTTTTGATGGATGCCCATACCCTATTCCAAAGCTCCCATTTTGACACAGGCAGGGAGGATGCTGGCAAAGGTTGTGGAATTTGGCTTTACACCAGCCAATTGCATTTGATTTAAATTTTCTAAAGCCTTTTCAACAAATCCATTATGTGCATATCCTGCAATCATTCTATTCCATGAAATTACATTTCTTTGAGGCATTCTATCAAACAGTTCTTGTGCCTTGTTTATGCTTCCACATTTTGCATCTACAGTTATACATCTTTTTGTAACTAATTTTTTGAGTACTATATGTATTTCATCACACCTTCCCCCCCCCCCCAAAAAAAAAAAAAAAAAACTTAAGACCCCTTCTCCCCGTCCCTGAAACGCGTCCCCTGTCGTCCCTGAAACCCCGTGGAACTATGATTTTAGTATAATAGTCAGATAATCAATAACAATTTTACATATGTAAAAAAAAAGCAAATTCTTCCAAATTACACATTTCTATTTAAATATCAAATAATTTAATAATTTTTATTCAATATTCCAACCTATTTTAATTTTTTTTATGCAATATTCCAACCTATTTTTAAGTTTTTCTTTAGACAAACTAATAAATGGAGAAATAATGACAATGCAAATGACCATTAATAAGAATCTTTCAAAAAGAAATTATGACTATCAAATGAGTGCACATATAATAGCCTATCCACCAAATTAAAAACAATATTTTAGTATAACAGTTAGATAATCAATAACAATTTTACATATTTAAAAAAATATATTCTTCCAAATAACACATTTCTATTTAAATATCAAATAATTTAACAATCAAACAGAAAATCTAAAATAAAAATCTTAAGAACACATTACTTACTGATGAGGATTTAGAACTCATAGGACCGGCTAGATGGAAAACTTCTTCACAACTGCAGAATCGTCTGTCATGCTGTGATAGGACTCCCGTTACAGGCTGTGTAATTTATGGCAGATGCTTGGAGATACCTATTATATTTCATTGCACGTTCACAAACTTGACGCACTCTATTAAAGCTAGACTTAATCTATTAAAGTCCCACCGAATCCATTGAAGTTCATTCAATTAGAATAAGAGACGTATTGCATTCAGTATTTGTTTTTTGTTAGTTTGTGTTAGTAGTGATAACCTACCGTATTTAGTTGCCCACAGATTAACCTACTGTATTTAGTTGCCCATAGATAAACTGAATGCTATGTATTAAAGCCCCACCGAATTCATTAAAGCCCCACCAAAACTATAGATGTATTCAATAAGTTTTTATTGTTTGTTAGTTTGTGCAGTTCGTTCATTTATAATAAGAGACGTATTGCATTTAGTTTTTGTTGTTTGTTAGTTTGTGTTGAGCAAACATAACAAATGTATTTAGTTGTAGGAGGATAAATTGTATTAAAGCCCTACCCAATTTATTAAAGCCCTCATTTAATGTATTAAAGTTTTATTATAAAAATAAGAGTGTATTTAATGAGTTTTTATTGTCATTTAGTTTGTTAGTTGAGTATAGGTTAAGATTGTGAAATAGAAATAGTTTTTGTTAAACAAGACAATGGATTTGTTGGAATGCACACTTGAGACATTAATTACCTCCAAATTAAAGTGGTGGCAGCATGTGTTCTGGATCAATATTGTGCTTGATTGCATTGCATCTAATTCTTACTAGGGATTTGATAGTTGAAATTGCATTTGAAGTAGAGGTTATTGGATTGCATAAGTAGCACACTATTATAGTAAATGTGTGTTGTTAACCATAGACAACTTAAATTATTGCTAGTCATTTTTGCACAAAAAAAGTGAAGTGAGCTTAGATAATACCACACTATATATTATGTTGGTCTTTGAAAATGGCATCAAGTGAGAAACTTCCTTGTGTTGATCTTTCGACTGGTGATGGTCAAGACATTGTAGTCGAAGGGGAGGATGAAGGCGATGGCCAAGCAAATGCAGATGAGGAGGATGCAAGCAAGTGGAATGGTTTTTTGGATGAGGAGGTGTAAGAAAAACTTATTGATCTCTTGAAGGGAGTCATAAAAAATCCTTCAATTCTTCTTTAGTTTGGCATGATCTTGTTGAGAAGGTGTTCTCTAAGATCTGAAGTGTTAATGCTTCCAAAGTTGTGTTGATGGGTGTTTTTGCACACAACAACTTAGATAAAATACTGAGTATTTTATCTCTCTTGAAAGGAATCAACTCCAAACTAGGATAAACTCTAAAAATTGGCCCCTATAAAATTCTATAGAAATCCTAGCGAATCCCCTATGTTGCGATATAATTGACTTGGTGATTTGTTCCCAGAATTGAATTGAAGTCCTAGAGAGGGTGGCTATTTTATGTTAGAATATCATTTTAAAAATAAATTGTTGGCAATTTGAAAGCCAAAATTCATTCTTGTTTTTAATCAGATTGGCGAATGAGGACCTAATTTTTTCATAAAAATATTAATTTAGTTGGCGAAATAAGGCTAATTTTTTCCTAATTTTTTAATTGAGGTGGCAAATTAATCTTAAATTGCCAACAAATTTTTAATTAAGGTGGCAAATTAACACCTATTGTAATATAAATTTTTAATCATGGTGGTGAATTAAAACTTAATGTAATATAAATTTTTAATTCTGGTTTTGTACTTTTTGTTTCCAATTAATACTAAATTAATCCTTATTTGAATTTTTTTTAAGAAAAAGGTGTACAGCACCTTACTATATTAATATCAAAAGTCATCAAAAATTACATCAAAGGGCTCCACAAGGCCAGAAAGGGCATTATGGCCACCATGAAAGCATACAGGGATAAGATTTTACAATCAAATAATCAAAGCCAGGAAGGGAACTATCACCACCATGAAATCTCATTTAGGGATAAGATTTTACAATCAGATAATCAAAACAAAAAATAACATACGCTTAATGTCAACCAAAGGTAGTACTAAAGCTGAGAGAACACGTCCAAAAAACTACACCACCCGAGAAACTCACACCCTTACTCAGGGTCTTGAGAATCCATAATGTCATCAACAAGAGGCAAATGAATATGAGGAAACAACATATTACCATTCCTGGGTCGAGGAGAAGCATTGGTGCATGCATTTGAAGGAAGCACCAATGGAATTAAAAATATATCTTTTATGCGCACATTGAATCCCAATGGTAACTAGAATTTATGTATTTCCAACATCGAATTCAAAGCATTCTCGTACCCAAAATGAAGCCCCTTTTGGAGAGTGTTATAAATGTATGCTAGAGCAAGATAAATTTGAAGGAGTTGGATGGAAAATAAACCACCTATAGGATCCTTGCCTTCATACATGTCATAGTTTTCCATCGTCAGCTAGATTTTTCTGCATCGATAAGATATTGATGGATGTAAGAGAAGGCCAGAGTTTCCATGAACTTTGTGTCCTACACTAGATCCATCATGTTGGAGAGAAAGATGGAAGAAAGCTCTAAGTAGAGAAGCACTCATGGATATTCCTGCAACAAACCTTCCCCAACCACACAATGTATTACAAATTCAACCAAAACACAATCAAAGTCAAAAATCTTCTACAATTTGGTGGAGTCATAGGCCCCCAATTCCATGGGTTCCCATTTCTAGGGCTGGATATAAATGTACAATAGTTCTTTATAACATTCTTCATGGTTATGCATAGAGAGCATGGCAAATGTGAGGGTGGGGAATAAAGTAACAGGTGGAAGTTGCAATTGAAAACCCAACAACTAGTGGTATTTGAAGAGAATGTTGTCATTAATACACACATGTAGTATTGGATCTCATGCACGACTGACAACAGGAAATAAGATATCAAAGATTGTAAAGATAAATGCAAATTTGCTCCCAAAACAATCATAAGCAAAGTTGATGTTGTGTGCATATATCTTGCATCACATAATCAAGATTTATAATTAATTTTGCATAAGCAAACTATCATCCGTTATATCGTCATCTATAACATTTACATTTAATTCCATAGAGACAAACTATGTTTGAATGGTTTTTGAGATCTGTATAATAATATCTAGACATCTGTAATATTATGTCAAATTTGAAAGGCCATCATTTTACTCAAATTATTACACAGATACGATTACTATATTCTTATTTGCTTTCTTCAATTTAAATAAAACATTCATTTGATTTAACTTTAACTTACATAAATGAAGACATATCTAATTGGATTCTTGACCAACCATTATATCTTGCTTTGCTCTGTTCATTTTGTGGAAATCTTATTACGCTAGATTCAAATCTTGTCCTATGAGATGATGGAGCCTCTCTTCTTCTTGTGTTTTAATAGTAGAGAGATGGCTTTTAGTGGACTAGTGTCACAAAGCAAGTTAAACATTATCCTCAATTTTCCATTGGATGAGGTAAAGGTAGACATTAAGGAAGTCATTGGCATTGACTACCTAGAACTTGATATGAGGAGTCATGTCAATTATGAGCTAGCATCTTATTTCTTGTAAAATGTCTTTTGGGTTACACAATCCATGACATCAATTGTGTTATGAAGTAAAATGTTTACCCTTGTTAATTAGGACATATTTTAACAAATTTTTGAACATTAAATGATTAAATCTTGATATTGATGAATAAACCTAACAAAGTAAACTTAGGACTTGAATCTAATCCTGCCTTAAAAGACTCCCCAAAATTTTTGGGGCTAAAAGACTAGGGCACCTAGCGCCCTGGTCCCAGATGGTTACTTTAGCCCTATTTTGTGGTGTCAGCTTAGAACACCTCCTTAGGTTTTGCATGTCAACCCCATGTGGTTTTATTCATTGTTGGTGAGTGGGAATGCATTTATAAAGGAGTATTGTTATTCATTTTACAACTAGAGAATCCTAGATGGACAAGAGAAGATTAAATTTTCTTACATGATTGATCTCCTATGCTCAAGTGTTCTTCATGCTTGGAATTGCTATATGCTTGTAGATGTTATGATACTCATTTGCAGGTCTTGAAGGAAGTTCAAGCTATCTTTATCTATCTCCTTGTTGGTGCATGATCTTGAGTTATCTACTCCAACTAGGGTTTCACATATTGTGGTAATCTTGATCATTTTCATTCATACTTGCATCATATATTATTGATCTTTCCTTTACCCTCCTAGGGCATGTACTCTTGGATAACTAATCATCACTGTAGTGGGGGAAGAAACACCAACATGAGGTTTGACTAAGGCAAGCTCCTAAACACAACACAACCTTTTCCTCTTTACTTGTGTGCAGGTCGAGGTAGTTCAGGTTTTGGAAGATAAGACTTGGGAAGAAGGAAGGTTTTGTAGGTGCTGTAAGTACAAAAATCATGCTCTACCTCCATGAGGACCCCTATGATGATTCAAATCCTTGTCACATACATGTAAGCATAAAAATAAATTCTTTGGGTAGCAGGCCTCTTGATGAAGTGTACTCTTTTCTTGTCTTGTGTCATTTCTTCTTTGTCGATTCCCTTCCTTCCTCGTTTCCAACACTTTTTGACACTTGTCAACTTGCATTTTTTGGCTTTCAACCTTGATCCTAAGCCTTGTGAGAGTCTTGTAGGTGAGTTTTCACCTCTCCCCTTTGTTTTTCATCTAGTGCACCTCATAGAAGCCTTCTAGAGGTCCCTCGACCCATCTCCCACTATTAGTTTTTGATTTCGACCAACCAATCCAAATCTCCCCCTATTATTTCTAGATCCACACTGGGGATCCTAAATATGCAAGTGGAGATTTGGATTCTTCCACATGACTAACCTGTTTCTTGATGCAGAAATCATCCTTTCCTCCCTTATACCTTCTGTCAGCCTGAATTTCTGAATTTTGCACTTTTGATCCCTGATCTCCCCAGGTGACCCAGGGTCACCCCAAGGGTGACCAATGATCCCCAGTGGTGACCCATAATCCCCAATGGTGACCCTCTCTGATGAAGGTGGCAACCCTACCATCTTTTGACCTGCGAAAAAACTCAAGTTTCTCTCACATTTTAGCTCAGTTTTCGCCTATTTTTCTTTCTGTTTGCATGATTTTTTATCCTTGATATAGAGTTAACTATTTCATGCACCCACACATGCATAATTAGCTCTATTTAATCTCAAATTAACTCTTTAATCAATCTCATGAATTCTCTCACCTCCATTTCTTCTTCAGTGATAAGCTATCAATGCTTCATCACTCCCTAATCAGTTGAGTTCACTAAGCAATCAACCTTGTTAACTCTCCAACATATTCTTGTTAACTCATCAATCAAATGAGTTAACTCTTTAATCCATTCCATTCTTCAAACCTATAAATACCCTCCTCCCCCAAGCACAAAGGGAGGCAAATTCATTGTGCACCAGCTCTTGCCAATTTTGCTCTCCAACCCAATATTCATATGCTCATACAGGACATAAGTGCCTTTTACTTTCTTTGTTTAATCAAGAAATGCTACGCTACTTGATTCTTAGCCATTGTGCTCAATTCAAAGCTCACATTGAGCTCATACAAGCTTCACAAAAGCTTCTTTTTGCTTCTTCAGGCCATTTTGTCAAGAGGATCACGTACTGCCATAGAAGGATTCAAGGTTGCCTACACAAGGATACTGAGGGTAGTGGAGTCAACAAATATTCATCTCTTTCAGGTTCTTTCATTGCTTTCATAGTAATTAGATAATGACATTGCTCTTGGGAATAGTAACATTTTTCTTTTTCCTTGATAGGTTAGATCTTGCATGCTAGATTAATCGTTTTTACATTCCTAGATCTACTTTGTTAGAAAAAGCATCTTCCCTTTCCATTAAATTAGATTACATTGAAAACACCAAAAACCACAAAAACATAGATTAAACTTTGTATTTGAAAAGACATATAGGATTGCATACATATTTCTTTCATAGATTAGAAGCATTTTACTTTCTAAAATACTCTAAAAAATACCAAAAAAATGCTTTGCATGTCATTTAGCTTGCATTCATATAGATCTGTTAGAATAGACAACATTGCAAACCCTCAATTCCATCATGAGGTAACCACAGTTAAGCAAAGTCAAACCCTAGGTCAACAAAACCCTAAGTCAAAACCCTAGATCTGGCGAAGGCTATTAATCACATATCCCCTTTTGCCCTGATTCATAGATGTGTTTAGTGGTGAGAGGAGAGTGGGTGAGAACTATCTATAGCGAGATCGAGGAGTTGCATCTACAACCGCAACAACATACATTTATTATGCCACAAGGAGACCCATTTGGTCTCCTGTTGTTAGAAGAAATTAGGCAATTACAACTACACAGAGCATTTCTTAGAGACATAGAAATGGTAGAAGCCATCAATGAAAATAACCACTTGCCCACGCAAAAGTGGAATTTAAGGAATCCAAATAGAAGAAGAGAAACTAGTGACCCTTTGGGTCAAAGGATTATCTCAAGTACCACAACCACTGAGAAAAACATACAACAAAACGCACAACAACAAAGGCCACAGAACTTGCCGACCCCTCTCCGTGAAGTCTAGCTCTCTAACGAGCCAGACCCCTGCCGTGTCTCACCTCTAATTTCACATGAGCGAGAGTGACTTGGAAGATCGCCCTGTGGCAAGGAGGGAAGGGTCCGTGTGTATGCCAAAATCTGACTTGACAGCCCCAGGCAACCAAAGTCACGATTTTGAGCATACATATTTTGGTGAGCCAGATGTGAAGTACAAAATCTTCTGATCTTGTAGTTTGTGTTTCCATTGTAAAAACATTTCAAAAATGTTTAAACATTCTTTTGTTGCTTTTCATAGCTGCTTCAACTTCCATCATCTGCGCCACCATCCATTCCATTTATTCTGTGGTGTCTATGGCACCCCTGAATATGACAGAACCATATTTGAACCAAGGGAACATTCCCTCAATTGAACCTAAAACCCCTTCTTTTGATAGGTATGTGCCGCCTCATCCTGATGCACCTGTTACCAATTGTTATGACTATGAAGACTGACTACGAGCAAGATCCTAGGGAATCCAGGTGCTCCCTATCATTTAACAACCCTACTAGGTAGAACAATCTAGTCATACCCAATGCGTGGCACAAAGTAAGGAGGGTGAGGTCAAAAATACATCGACCTGAACAACCTTCCACAAGTACATCGAATACCCCCCTTGATGACGAGGTTAGAAGGTTGGGAAGGCATCTACAAGAAACCAAAGATGCTCAAGAGGCATTTTGGATTGCCTTAGAAGAAGAAAAAAAAGAAAGTGCCACACGGGAAGAAGCCCATCGCTATGAAACTAGTCAAAGAGAACATCCTAGAAATGAAGAAACCCCTAGAGCTGCAACTCCCGTGGAATTAATCACAAGTTTAGTGCAAAGAATCAAGATCTTGGAAGCAGAACAAGCTGCTCTAGAGAAAAGAGCAAAGTCTCATGAATAAGACCAGAGGGCATCTCAAAATCCCCCTACCTTAATTACTATTCAAGACGTGCTAGTAATGACACTTGTCTGAACAAGAATCCTCCTATTCAGAACAATCCAACGAATCTGACAATGGGTTATCAAAACCCACCTATGAGGTTATTACTATCAACCCCGCAATCTCAGAGTGCTTTCTTAGGAACATATCTTGAATACCTGAAAGAGCCTATAGACCAGAATATAAGGAGTGTGCAACTACCTTGGCCATTACTAGATCTCCCGAAGTTCAAGGGAGAGGGAGATCCAAAATCTGACATCAAAGCCTACACCACAACCATAAGAGAACTCCTTCCTTGGGATGGCGTTGTCACAAAAAATTTCTTGAAAACACTTGAAGGCATTGCCTTGGATTGGTATTATCATCTTCCAGAGGCTTCGATCCATTCATTCAAACAACTAATCAGAGAGTTTGTCATGGTGTTCGACATTAACAAACTCGTGAAAATAGGGATTAGAGAATTCCTTACAATGAAACAAGAACCGAATGAATCAGTAGCATATTTCGTCACCCGATGGAGGCAAGTGCTCTATTCTTCAACCAGTGCTCCGAACATGGACCATCGAGAACTATATGACCTCTTCTTGCATGCCCTTAATAAAGACATGAGAGAAGATGTTCAGAAACTGCCGTACAAATCCTACGAAGAAGCATTGGAAGGTGCTTTAAGAATTGATCAAGCTGCCATCGATAGTGGTAGGAAAACTTATGATGCTTGTGGAAAACTTAGAACACCCAAAGGAGCAGAAAAGACTACAAACAATGCGCCTTAAGAAAAAGATGTCAACATCGTGAAAAAAATCCTAGAAGTGACAAATGGCGATAGAAAGGGAATCAAGGATCAAATTGACCTTCATATGACCCCAATACTTATTGTTGGTTCCACGGGAGAAAAGGTCATGAAACAAAAACCTGTTATGGTTACAATAAAGCTATTTCCAAACTTACACCAAATCAATAGAAGAATTTCCTCAAACTACTCCAGTCTCAAAGAAGGGAGAAAGAACCTTAGATCGAGAAAGGAAAAGCTAGCCAGAACCATACCAATAACGTAGAGCTAGACTGAGAGGTGTTCATGATCCATGAAGAGGAACAAATAGACCAAATAGAGAATGTCTTCTCACAAGTGATAAATTTGTTGAGGGCAGCTCCCTTGCATTGCAAGACATTTTTAATGGTATTGGAAGTTGGATGTTTCTCGTCAGGGGAATTACCTCCTCTCACCTTCGACATTTCTAAACTACCCCAAAATGAAGAAAGTAAGAAAAAGGATTCACCTCTATATATACAAATTCAAGTTGAAGAGGTCACTATAAAAAGGGTTGTGGTAGATGAAGGATCGGTGGTCAATCTCTTACCGATGTCCTTTTTACGGTGAATGGGATACAACAAAATAGGGATCAAACAACAAACTACCACATTGAGAATTTATGATAGTCATGACATCCAAATAGTCAGGAAAATTAGTTTACCCCTCAATCTAATATGAAAGACTATCTCTATCGACTTCTATGTCATTAACCAAGAAACCAATTACAACATGATCCTTGGGAGACCTTGGGTTCATGCCATGAAATCCATTTCCTCTACAATGTTCCAAGAAGTACATTTTCATCATTTGGGAAAGGTAATCATAGTCAAGGCATATCCTATACCTTTCAGTGTTTATAGAAAGGAATAGGAGAAAAAAGACAATAAGTTGAAAATGAAAGAGAAACAAAATAAGGAAACTCAAGATGTTCAAACAGGTGTAACCGCTCACAACATATCTTACCAAAAGATGGACGATCTTAAAGAATTCCCCTTTGGTCTGCATACCACTAAATCCCACACACCATTTGGCCTAGTAGTCATTTCGTGTATCAATGAATGGGACATCAAAAACCTTTTGGTTCGAACAATCGAGATCATTGAAGAAGGAGACAAAAAAGAGGAAAAATGAACTTCCACCTATGAGTTCAGAGAAGGATTGCATTCGTAGAATCATGAAAGATTATGGACCCTACATTTTGATGGGGCTAGTTGTAAGTTGGGGGTAGGAACTGAGATAATCTTAACGTCCCCCAAGGGAAACATCATCCCCTTCACCTTTAGACTAGATTTCTTTTGCACAACCAACATAGCTAAGTATGAAGCCCTATCCCTAGGAGTCATGTTGGCCATGAGAATGGGGATCAAAAAAATCTCTGCCTTTGGAGATTCTCAATTGGTGATCAACCAAGTTGCAGACAATTATGAAATAAAGTATGAACGATTGAGACCTTATAAAGAAACCATCAAGAAATTAGTTCAATTCTTTGATTTCTTCTCCATCAAAGCCATACCCAGAGAAGAAAATCAAGTGGCAGACTCAATGGATACATCAGCCGCACTATTCTCACCACATGCTCAATTAAAAAACTTAGAATACATTATTTTAGTATGCAAAGAACCATTATTAGACAGTGAAGAGTTACCAAATATCCTAAATTATGCCATAGGTCAAGAAGAATGACCAACCTGAGACTACGCTGAGAACGATGAAGCCATCTTGAAATATTTGCACACATATGATGGCTTTCAAGAGTTCATCATAAAAAAGGATACCTACTCCTCCCTCATCCAAAGGACTATTTTGGGAATGAAAAGGAAATCCCTCAAATTGAGGCAAACTCAGATTTACTGCATGCTCCTCATAAATTTGAAGGACACCCCTCCCTGATAGGAGATATGATCGATATCAACATTGGTACACTTGAAAAACCAAGGATGTTAAAACTAGGAGGAGGGATAAGTGATGAAGAATTATAAGACTATACAGAGTTCCTCATTGAATATTCTGATGTATTCGCATGGGCTTACTAAGATATGCTAGGGTTAGATCCAAAGGTTGTGGTGCACAATCTAGTAATGAAACCAGATGCCAAACCTATAAAACAGAAATTGAGGCCCATAAAACTGCAAGTGGCTGAAATGGTGAAAGAGGAATTCAAAAAGTTATTGAATGTTGGATTCATCAAGCTAGTTGATTATTCCAATTAGGTGTCAAACATTGTCCCAGTCCTAAAAAAGAATGGAAAATTTTGGATATGTCTCAATTTTAGGGACATCAATCAAGCTTGCCCAAAAGATGACTTCCCCTTACCATCCATCGATCAAATTGTCAATTCAATAATAAGATATGAAGTTTTCTCTCTGATGGATGGATTCTTAGGATATAAGCAGATCAAGATCACAGAAGTTGACCAAAATAAAACAACATTCACTACCCCTTGGGGAACTTTCTGCTATATTGTTATGCCCTTCAGGTTGAAAAATGCTGGACCCACATACCAACAGGCAATGACACATCTTCTACAACTATATACATAAGATAGTGGAAACCTATATCAATGATCTTCTGTCCAAATTAGAACAAAAGGAGAAACATGTGGAGGATCTACACAAAATCTTCAATAGGCTCTAAGAATATAAAGTGAGGTTAAATCCTAAAAAATGTGTCTTTGGGGTCACAACAGGAAAATTGTTGGGATTCATCATCTCACGAAGAGGTATTGATGTTGACCCGACCAAAGTCAAAGTAGTCCTAAATGCTACCCCTCCAACAAGTGAGAGAACAGTAAGATCCTTCTTACGACAAATAGGCGCAATTAGATGGTTCATACTAGATATAACTTTCAAAATCCATCCAATCAACCAATTGCTAAAGAAACAAGTGGGCATTACTTGGACTGTAGACTGTCAAAACATGTTTGAACAAGTAAAGAGATTCTTGTTAACCCCACCCATGTTGATGCCACCAAAGCATGATAAACCCTTCATCCTATACTTCAGAGCTACTGATATTTCTGTAGCATGCATGCTAGCTCAAGAGGATGAGGGTGGAAGAGAAAGAGCCATCTATTTCATAAGTTGAACCTTATTGGAATATGAGAAGAATTACACTCAGGCTGAAAAGGAGTGCTTGGCCATAGTCTTTGCAACCTGAAGGATATGACACTACATATTGAATCAATAGACTAAAGTCATGATATGATTCAAACAATCAAGGACCTTTCTAAATCAACCTAAGCTCTCAAGGAGATCCAGATGGTTCATAACCTTGTTAAGTGAATTTGAGCTAACCTACATCAACTAAAAGGTAATCAAAGGACAAATAATAGCAGATTGGTTAGCAGATAATCTAGTCCCCCAAGAAGAACCTGTAAATGAATATTTCCCCAATGAAGAGATTTGCGTGGTAGATCTTGAGAAATATACCGCCTCGTATTGGTATCGAGACATCATAAACTACCTTGCAAACAAAGCCTACCCAAAAAACATGACACCTCTAGGAAAAATACGATTGCAATCCTCACCACGAGATATGTCTTGATAGATGATGTGCTCTATAGATGAGCCCTAGATGGAATATTGCTTCGATGTGTTGACAAGGAAGAAGCATGTACGATACTAGAAGAATGTCATAGCGGAATCTGTGGTGGACACTTTGGTGGTCATGCCATAGCAAGAAAGATACATAGAATGGGATACTTTTGGCCTTGTTTATAGGGAGATGCAATTAAATTTGTAAAAAGGTGCCCAAAGTGTCAAGTTTACGCTCATGTTTACCATACAACAACGAGAGATTTGCAACCAATTGTCACACCCTGGCCCTTCTCCACATGGGGATTAGACTTGGTGGGAAAGATATCCCCCCATCAATAGACAGACATCTGTTCATCACAACGGCAACATAATATTTCACAAAGTGGGTAGAGGCCATGCCTCACCACAATGTCAGGAGCCATGATTGCTAAATTCATTTTAAACCAAATCATTTTCCAATTTAGAATCCCTCAAGTAATAGTGAAAGATAATGCCTCATCCTTCAAAAACCCACAAGTGAGAGAATTATATGAAAGATTTCATATCAATCATAGCTCCCCTTCGATCTATTACCGTCAAGGAAATGGACAAGCAAAGGCTACCAATAAAACTTTAATTTTAATATTGGTCAAAATCGTAAAGGATTCTAAGAGAGATTGGCATCTACAACTATATCCAGCTCTATGGGCTTACAGAACAAGCAGACTAGAACTCCAATTGGAACCACCCCCTATGCCCTTACCTTTGGGTGAGAAGCGGTGCTACCATTAGAAGTAGAATTGCCTAGCTTGAGAGTGTCATTACAAGGATTATTGGACAACAAAGAGTATAGGGCAGTTAGGTTGGCAGAACTAGAAATGATAGATGAAACACGTCTGAGAGCCATTCAAAGGTATGACTCTTATCTAGAAAAAATGAAAAAGAAGTACAACAAGAAAGTCATCCCAAGGCCCTTTACAGCAGGAGACTTAATGCTCAGGGTAGACAATCTAATTGACAAAAGAGCAGGCGAAGGACAAAAATTCAGACCTAACTGGATAGGCCCCTACATGGTCAAAGAAGATATCAGAAATGATGCTTATCTCTTGTGTACAATGGAGGGAGAGGAATTTGGAGAAACAATCAATGCCTTTCACCTCAAGAAATATTATGTCTAAAAACAAAAAAAATATAAAAACATAAAAATAGAAAAAAAATCATAAAACTCAGAAAATATCAAAAACAATTTGTTTCTTGCATTTATGTATCATTTTGTTCATCTTGCATTACTGTTTGTGACTTTCTCTTGTACTATTTTCCCTTCAGCAAGGAGCCTAATGTTTCCTAGATATACGTCATCTTTTCAGGACCTAGAGATCCCTCATCTTTCACAATCACCATTATCCCCCTTCATTCCCAGTGATTCTAAATCAAAGCCTATCTCTTAGCTTTACACTGATCCTAGTCTCAACGAGTCAAGATGTTAGGTCTAAACAAAGTCAGTATTCAAACGTATAGTGCTCAAAGGAAGCTTGCAAGTAGGCCTTCCCAATTCTTCCCTAGTAGTAGAGAAGTCCAACCAGATTACAAAATCTTTAGGTGGCACTCAACCCCTTATCTTTCTTGGCCAAAAACATCAAGAAGATCAAAACTCTAAAGGAAGAAATCTAAGATACATGTGAATAAAAAAAATGAGTCTCAAAAAGTGAGAATTAAGAGATCAAAGCATTGCATAGCAAAAGTCTAAAAAGCATTCATTTCTTGAAAAGTCAAAATCCATAAAAAATGAGAAAAATCAAGTGAGGAAAATACAAAAAAAAAGGTGAAAAGCAAAAAAAGAGAGATACAAAAAAAGAGTGAAAGAGAGAAGGTTGTTGAATGTTCGTACTCTTGGGTGGAGATCAGTCTAAGCTTAAAGCCTCAAGAGTGACATTCTAACAGAGAAAGAAAGGTACTAAGCACACACATGCACTAGCTGAGCTAAACCAAAGAGTCTAGTAGTCTCTAGGATCATCTTCTATCTAGGGACCCTTGTTCTTTCCCGGATATCCTTTACCCCAGGTCTATCTTGCTTGCCATTTATGATCTAAGTCTAGCAAACACCTATAAAACTTGATACTCGTCTAAGTTGAAAGCTTACCAAATTGTCTTATCTAGATAAGGATCAGTGTTTAGCCTTTAGCAAAGCCTAGAAATAAAAAACACTCCATAATTCATTTTCACTCCCCACTTGAGTTTTCCCTAAATCCTATCTCACAGCCTTGAATAGATTTCTTATATCAAGCCAACCTACAATCCCCTGAATCAAAAACTGTATTTAAGAGCAGTCATTCTATTTGTTCCACATTGCATTTATATCAAAATTAGAAAAAGAGTCTAAAAGCAATAAAGGTGTCATATCTCATGACGTTCACTAAAGTGTTATAGTCTCATTTACAACATTTCTTGTGTTCTTGCATTATCATATCGTAAACTGCATATCATATATGTGTTCTACAAAATTACGAAAAACATGTCATCGTTGTCATACTTCAATTTGATAAAAGAGTTGAAGAGGTCAAACATAATAAAAAAGTTCCTTAAAACTTCCAAACATGCACAAGAGATGAGTATAGAATTTGACAAAGAGAAAAACCATAGAAAAGGATAAACTTTCATGGATACAATCTGAAGTTTATGTACACAATAGATATCAAAGAGCTAAGATAAAACACTCTTGAGAGAAGTAGAGGCTTCCCATGCAAGGGGGAACAAGTTTGAGAAAAGCAAGTCAAGGTTGGTTCCCTCCAACGGAACCCTTGGGGCTTTAGCTCCTCCATCTATGAATACCTCGTCACTCCATGAGACCTATGAGAATGATGTGCTCTATTGTGGGCATGAGACTGTGAAGGCCCCGCCATATTAGTGCCAGAATGCCCAACATTAAGGTGAGCCATCTCTCAAAGTACTTTGTTCTCACCCTGAAGCGTGTTTACCTGGGTCCTCATCTCTATGATCGTCTCACACCCATGGTAGATAGTAGCAAAAATGTCTATGCCGTCCCACAGCAGGGGGCACAACAGGATCATCCAAGAGACGATCATGAGTCATCCAAGTAAAAGGGAAGGTTAATCCAACATTAACCTTGTGAACCAAGTCCCTCCATTCTTTGACATTTCCTAAAAAGCCAAAATCAAAGACAAAACCAAGTCAGTACCACATGAAAGGAGAAAAGACAAAGCCAAAGAGAAAACAAATAAGCAAAACTTCCATGGATCTCCAAGCTTCCAGTCAGGGTCAAACTAATTCATCACCTCATCTGTATGAGAATGTCAAGGAACAACAGGAGCCTCAAGTATGTCAAGAACCTCATGAGGGACATCAATGTCATCAAAATCCTCATCCTCAAGAGGGGCCTCATCTGATGAACCATCGCTATCAGGAACATAGTCCTCGTTAGTGGCCTCTAAATCAACAATTAGAGTCACAGATCAGGAAGGAGTCCCTCTCCCTGCCCTCTATCCTCCTTTAGAGACTCTAGTGATGAAGACACTTGGAGTCAAAGGTGTCTAAACAACATTCTCTATCCAATCTCCCCCATCTCCTAAATGGTTTGTTAACAAGTGGATACAGGGGGCAAGTCCTTCGGGACATCCTCGTCGAACTATTGTAAGACTCGATCCACCTGATGAGCCTCAACCTAACCATTGCGATCTGTGATCTCTAGAATCACACAACAATACAACCTCATCTCATCATCTCGAGCCCAAGCCCCTTCCATGTCATGGTAGGGATCAGAGATCATGTCATCATTTGTAAGAGTAGCAATGGTGGGAAGAGTAGCATCAAAATGACCAATGTGTGCCCACCTCGCTGCTCTTGGTAGTCACCTATCCAGAAGAGGAATAAGCTTCTGGTAGGGTTTCATGTGCTCAAAAATCCATGTCATAATCAAAGAAGAGTGGTTGAAAGCTAGAGACCCTCCTCGAGAGATCTGATAAAAATCTCTATAGACCATAGCAAGGATATTAGGTCCCCATGCATAAACCATGCCCTCCTCTAGTCTGTGAATGATGGGTGCCCAACATCATCTCAGATGAGTTGATGCCTTGTCTCTTGACAACCTCGAAGCAATCAAGCCTATTAGAAACCTCCTTAGACTTGGGATGCAGAGTCATGGCACAAAAGAAAGTAGAACTCCTGTCTGGTCCCCAGGGTGACTAACCCCCATAAAAGCAGCCCAAGAAGCTTTGTTTTCAAAAGACTCACTGACAGGAAGAAATAGAGGTTGTCCCCTTATAGGAACCCCATGAATTTGATACACATCATAAAGAGTGATAGTCTACTCTCCTGAAATCTGTGGGAACCTAAATGTGTTCCTGTCTGCATCCCAGTAAGTCAGGATATCACAACATATGCGGGATACAAGATGGATCATGGGAACATGACAAACTCTACCAAGACCTATCCTCTTGAGTGTGGCACAATCCTCTACACTTAGTGACATGAACATCCCTGTGAGCCACCCTTGATCTCAGCCAGTATTCCATCGAATGCGCATCTCCTGCAAAATCAAAAGAGAAGTTTAGATTAGATCTCATAAACTCGTAAAAACACAAAAAGTCGTATAAACCTTCAAAATTGCAATAAATAGGCAGATTTAGTGACCAAATCATGTTAGTTCAGAGCGAAAGAAGCGTTAAATAATTTTAGAAGAAGCCAAAAAAGTAGCACAACAGGGTCACCCTGGGTGACCCAGTTGTCAGTAAAGGATCCCCCTGGATGACCCTGTTATCAAACAAGACCCCCCTGGGCGACCCTGTTGTCAGTTAGGATCCCCTTGGGCAACCCTACCTGCCAAAAGGGGCAACCCCAAGAGCGCCCCCCTCAAGCAAAAATTAGTCTAAAAACCTAGCTTCTCGACCGATTTCAGAAAATGAAAGATCAGTCTTGCTCTAAACGACAAGATGAGCATAATGCAACAGGAAAAATCACCAAAAACAAATAATTTTAAGATGTTTTTCACAAAGTACAACATAGGGTTTAGAGAAGATTTTTTCACTGATTGCATACTTGATTCTCTGTGACTAAAAAAGAGGCGACCATCTCTATGATCTCCTCAACGATACATTTCTATCGACTGCTAGCACGAATGATTCTGTCGCTATTTCACATTGATCTCATAATTTAGCTCTCTTTGTTTTCCCTTAGCTTAGTTTCATTTTATGCATTTAGATTAGTTCTTTTCTTTTATGCATTTGTTTTGTGCATTGTTTTGCGTACTCTCATACCTACAGGCCCGAACCAACAAAAGCAAGTAACTAGTCGAACTCAAACGATCAATGGTAAGTTCGTCATTTCAGTTTTTATTATTCATTTTGATATATTTAAATGTCAGACTGATACTAGTTATTACAGGTACAAATCACGGGAAAATTTGACAACAGGTAAGGCCTAGTTCGGGAATGGTATCGACCTTTCATGTAGATTATCATCCTCGAAGGAGGCAAATATGTAAGTACAAAAATCACGCACTGCCTCCACAAGTACCCCTATGATGATTCAAATCCTTTTCATGTACATGTAAGCATGAAAATAAATCCTTTGGGCAGCAGGCCTCTTGATGAAGTGTCCTCTTTTCTTGTCATGTGTCGTTTCTGCTTTGTCAATTCCCTTCCTCGTTTGTGACACTTTTTGACACTTGTTGCGACACTTGTCAAGTTGCATTTTCTAGCTTTCAACCTTGATCCTAAGCCTTGTAAGACTCTTGTAGGTGAGTTTCCACCTCTCCCCTTTGTTTTTTGTCTAGAGCACCTCATAGAGGCCTTCTAGAGGTCCCCTGACCCATCTCCCATTGTCAGTTTTCAATTTTGACGAACCAACCCAAATCTCCCCCTATTATTTCCTGATCCCCACTGGGGATCCTGAAGATACAAGTGGAGATTTGGATTCTTCCACATGACTAACCTGTTTCTTGATGCAGAAATCATCCTTTTCCTCCCTTATCCCTTTTACCGGCCTGAATTTCTGCATTTTGCACTTTTAATCTCGGATCTCCTTGGGTGACCTAGGGTAATCAATGGGGTGACCCATGATCCCCAGTGGCAACCCTATTTGATGAAGGTGGAGAGCCTGTCGTCTTTTGACCTGTGGAAAAACTCAAGTTTCTCTCACGTTTTAGCTCCATTTTTGCCTATTTTTCTTTCTGTTTGCATGATTTTTGATCCTTGATATAGAGTTAACTATTTCATGCACCCACACATGCATAATTAGCTCTATTTGATCTCAAATTAACTCTCTAATCAATCTCATGCATTCCCTCACCTCCATTTCTTCTTCAGTGATAAGCTATCATTGCTTCATCACTCCCTAATTAGCTAAATTCACTGGGAAATCAACCTTGTTAACTCCCCAATCTATTCTTGTTAACTCATCAATCAAATGAGTTAACTCTTCAATCCATTCCATTCTTCAAACCTATAAATACCCCCTCCCCCAAGCACAAAGGGAGGCAAATTATTGTGCACCAGCTCTTGCCAATTTTGCTCTCCAACCTAGCATTCATATGCTCATATAGGACATAAGTGCCTTTTACTTTCTTTGTTTAATCAAGAAATGCTACACTGCTTGATTCTTAGCCATTGTGCTCACTTCAAAGCTCACATCGAGCTCATACAAGCTTCATAAAAGCTTCTTTTTGCTTCTTTAGGTCATTTTGTCAAGAGGATCACCTGCTGCCATAGAAGGATTTGAGGTTGCCTACACAAGGATACTGAGGGTAGTGGAGTCAGAAAATCTTCATCTCTTTCAGGTTCTTTCATTACTTTCATAGTAATTAGATAATGGCATTGCTCTTGGGAATCGTAACATTTTGCTTTTTCCTTGATAGGTTAGATCTTGCATGCTAGATTAATCATTTTTACATTCCTAGATCTACTTTGTTAGAAAAAGCATCTTTCCTTTCCATTAAATTAGATTGCATTGAAAACACCAAAAACCCACAAAAACATAGATTAAACTTTGCATTTGAAAAGACATATAGGATTGCATACATATTTCTTTCATAGATTAGAAGCATTTTTCTTTCCAAAATACTCTAAAAAATACCGAAAAAATGCTTTGCATGTCATATAGCTTGCATTCATATAAATTTGTTAGAATATATAACATTGCAAACCCTCGATTCCATCACGAGGTAACCACAGTTAAGCATAGTCAAACCCTAGGTCAACAAAAGCCTAGGTCAAAACCCTAGATTTAGTGAAGGTTAGTAATCACATGTCCCCTGTTGCCCTGATTCACAGATGTGTTTAGGGGTGAGAGGAGAGTGGGTGAGAACTACTTGTAGCAAGATCGAGGAGTTGCATCCACAACCACAGCAACAGACGTTTATTCTTCCACAAGGATACCCATTTGATCTCCTATTGTTAGAAGAAATTAGGCAATTACAACTTCACAGAGCATTTCTTAGAGACATAGAAACAATAGAAGCCATTAACGAAAATAACTGTTTGCCCATGCAAAGGTAGAATTTAAGAAATCCAAATAGAAGAAGAGAAACTAGTGACCCTTCAGGTCATAGGGTTATCTCAAGTACCACAACCACTAAGCAAAACATACAACAAAATGCACAACAACAAAGGCCACAGAACTTGCCGACCCCTTTCTGTAAAGTCCAACTCTCCAACGAGCCAGACCCCCACCGTGTCTCACCTCCTCTTGACTAGCTAATTCCACGTGAGTGAGAGTGACATGGTAGATCACCTCGTGGCAAGGAGGGAGGGGTCCATGTGCGTACCAAAATCTGACCCGACAACCCTAGGCAACTAGAGTCACGATTTTGAGCTTACATGTACAAGATAGGAGAATCTCATACATTCTACAAAACCCTAATTAGGGTGTAAGGAACCCAACGACCTGGTACTTTTGTGCTCTCAAACTCATATCCAGGTTCTTATCTATCTCCTAATCTTTGTTATACTTTCAAGATCTATGTATCTATTTCCAATAGTCATCCAATTACAAATCTTGGTCAATTAGGGTTTCATCGTTTTCCCTAGTTTGGTTGGTTAGTTATGGTTTAATTTGGTTGACACTCCTCTATACAAAAAAGGGACAAAACCCCTATAGTTTGGTTCTCCTTCATGGGTAGAATCCAAGCTTGGTCTGTATCTCAATGTTAAGTGGAAGAGGGGTTGACCTAATTTAACCCTTTAGGCTAAGTCTCTCTTTTCCAACCTAACATTTTGGTGAACCCGACGTGTCTTGCGCTTTGGCATCCTTATTGCTTCAAATATGAGTTGTTTTCTACCCTAGATCTGATTAGGATTGAATTCATTGATAATTTTGCATAGCTAGACATAGATTATTTTTACATGTTTTCAACATTAGGGTTTACATAAACCTTGCTTTCCTAGAAAACCTAGCTAGTCTTGAACCTAGGGTTTGGAGATTAGTGAGTTGTTTCAAATATTTGTAGCATGATTAAATTGATGTCATTTGTTGTATCATATCATCTTTGTGTTTAAGAAAAAGACATTCTGGCATATTTGCATTGAAAAGTAAAAAATCAAGCATTTTAGGCTTACAAAATAAAACATATTTATTGCATTGTTTTCATTCCATAGGTTTTAAATCATCATAGAAAGATATATAATTTTATAATTTTTGCATCAGATCTGATTATTATTGCAGAAATTAATCATTTCATAGTGTTTTATTTTGCATTTGAACCTATTCATTGCTAGGGCTTGTCAAAAAAGGTTGCATTTTTAGGAAAACCTAGTTATTTTGAAACCTAGGGTTTGTGATTGATATCTTGTTTCAGATTTTTCTAATGACATTTGTATTTCAAATCTGATTTTACTTTTCTTTAATATATCATATATGTCATCTTGTATTGAAATTTGAAAGGAGATTTTTTTTGGATTGATACATTTTGAAAAAAGCATTAAATTTAGGGTTTGATTAGAACATAAGTATGGACAATATCTAATTTGCTTTGAGTAGAGTTGAAATTGATCAAGGATTTATTAGTGCATTATATGTGTTTTCATTTGATCAAAAGTGCAAAACATTGGTTCATTTAAACAAAAAGTCAAACTCTTCTTTGTGTGCATCTTGTATGTCACTAAGGATTGTAAACAATTTATGAGTTTTGTGACCCGATGCCCTAATTCTAACAATCTTGTGCGAAGAAGTCTTCAAATTATGGGCTCTAATGCTTTGAATAGCTCTTATAACAACACATCAGAACCCTAATTTGCAAGTCCAATCACACAAGAAGTCCCATCACTTCTTCCCGATATCCCTATTTCACATATCCTAGAAGCATCAACTTTTCATGAAACCATCAAGATAGAGGACCTCATGGCTCATGTCCCTAAATCTCAAATTCAAAGATTAGACATTGAGTTGGTTAATTTTTAGCAATTTGTAAGCTCAGAACATATAGTTGAGGAGGATGTCCCTATTGTTGGGAGTCTAAGAATTCTATTGCTCGAAGAACAAGAGGGATTAGAAGTCTTGCATGGTCTAGCTCACATAGTGCACAACAACATTTTATCTGCATCTAGTTGCATTTAAATCATCACTAATATGTGAATTCTTCTAATCAAATAGGGAATCAGGTGTTGGCACCCATACCAACACTCCCTATTCCCACATACACTTCTACTATTCTCACCATAGCTACACAACCTAGTAATAATGCTACCACATGTGCTGGGTTATCTACCGGGAATCTCATTTGGCACTATAGTACCATTCCATTCAATTATCCAAATTTTACACCTAGCATCACCCTACCTACATAAAATCAAACAAGTCCTAACATCACTTTGCAAAAGGACAATCATCTAGTGTCACAACCTATGGTTAACCCTATTCATTCATACCAATCTCAACCTAGTTCACCTTCTGACCCTGTCATCAATCAAGTTTTGTAAAATATTAACTCCATCCAACAACAATTAGCAAGCATAAACCAAAGTCCCACCAAGCCCTCTATGACATCATATTATATTTACAACCCTCTATCTTATCCTATCCTAAGAGTTCAAATGCCTGAGAAGTTTGAAACCCCTCACTTTGAGAAGTATAATGGGAAGGGAGACCCTAACAACCATGTGGCGGCATTTACAGCTATGTGTAGTGATTTCTTCTTTGAAGATGCAATCTTGGACCTTGGATTGGTTTTTCTCATTACCTCCTAATTCAATCACTTTTTTTTCACAACTAATCAATAAGTTTTTCGAACACTTTGAAGTAGGCATTCAACCTCAAGTCTCTTTGACTAACTTGGTTCATTGCAAACAAGGAATAAAAGAAAAAGTAATATCTACTAAATGGGACATTATCAATCTCTCTTTTCACAAGTTCAATATTCTATTCTAGATGCTAATGTACAAAGAATCTTCATTGAAAACTTACAACCTCACATCCGTGATAAAATATTGTTGATGTGTTATGAATCTTTTGCCCATCTTTGCATGGCTCTCTGTGATTACCAACTATCAATTAGGCAGTATGAGAATAATCCCTCATCAACTCTAGTTGGTCAATTTGAAGCCTCACACCATCATTCATTCAAAAGACACAACAAAAATTTCATCAAGATCAATGCAATTTCAGCTAATAACATAAGAAAACATGTGGTGGTGGCATCATCTCCTGCTCCCGCTCCATATAAATTAAAACCAAAAACAAGACATGTCACACCATTATCGGAGTCTCTCTACTCTATAATGATGCAAACTTTGAACAACAATCTCATCAAGCTTCCACTCATTAGACCTCTTGATCCAAGTAAGATGTAAACATCTTCTTTTGATTCGAAGGCCTTTTGTTAGTTTCACCGCACCGCTGATCATGACACTAAAAAATGTATGTGTCTTAAACATGAAGTTCAAGGCCTCATTGATTCCAATGTCATCCAGGTAGCTGGTGTAAATGACAAAGGAAATAAATTGGTGGTTCCACCTAATCAAAGCTTACAAATATATACAAATTCATTACTTCAAGAATCTAATGTCGTGGATCCATCTGAAGAGATGCTATGTACTTATAATTGTCAAGAACAAGACTATGAAGGTGATGTTTGTATGGTAGATGCATGCCGTCATAAAGAGCGAGTAAAACCTGAACCGCCTATATCTTTTACTCCTCATGATGCTACTATTGAAGCTCCTGATGGACCTCTATACATCTCAATTTGAATCAATGATAAACTCATAAGAGGTGCTATGACAGATCCTATATGCTTGGTAAATGTAGTAACTTAAGAGTTTCTCTACATGCATGGTTTGCACCGTGATAACTATAGTGTATAAAAAATCATGATTAGAGCACATGCTGGGTCTAACCTTCTAACTCTTGGTGCTTTTACCCTTGCTATTAAGGTTGTTCCAAGATTGTTGGATGTTACTTTTGTCATCATACCCACATCAGGCTTATTTCATGTGAAGTTGGGTCACCCATGGCTCTTTTCCATGAAGGTGGTCCCATGTATGGTTCACAAGAGCTTAAAGTTTCCATTTGAGGGACATGTGTACCCTATACCTCATAGTCAGTACCAACCTATTGCTCATCACGGACACTTTACACTTGACTACTTTTGGCCAAAACTAGTTGAAATTGTTGGATTTAGGACAGTCAATTGAGAGGGGGGTGAATCAGTTGTCACCAAAATCCTATTACTTATTTACTTTAAGCCTTCTTATATTTCAACATTATATCAAAGATTCAATCATGAAAGCATAATACAATAATTCAAGAGAAGAAACAAATTCAACACATATAACACCAAGATTTGAACGTGGAAAACCTGGTTAAGGGAAAAACCATGAGGTGACTAACCCAAGATTGTATTCTCTGTTAAAAGAATAAGATGAATAAAATGGCATTTGCTAGTTAGGGCTCACTGCCCGAGCACACTGCCTACAGGAGACACACTGTCTACAAAAGAATATAAGTATTACATACTTGAACTAGAGATTAGCATCTTCACTATGCTTGAGTCAATTCCATTTAAGCTCAACACCTCTACTCTACTTTTCGCTCCTCTTGCCTACCACCTTCTCATCATCACCTCAAGGACATATTTGAATAACTTCGCAATTCTTATTTATACATGATATCAACTTTGGAATGATCATCAATGTTGGCACAACATACACTTATTTTATTACAGAGCAAATATAAAAATACAACTTGACTTATTACAAAAACTTCATGCACATCATTATACTATCAGCCACACATAGCTGGGACTTCAATCTTCTTAACCATGAACCAATTGAGTTGTTAATTCACATTAGCCTCCCAATCATGCTACCAGATCTGCAGAACATGATATTGTATCTCCAGATCTCACCTGACCTGCTTGCATCACTCTGTCACCTCTAAATAGTTGCCAGAACCAGTTTGACTCTTATGGCCATAAATCCTTCATATTTTCATGCTAACCTCTCAAATCTTGACTGGAACATCTTCAAACACATATCTACAAACCCTTTGATGCACATTCTCTGAACTACATCTACCTAGGATCTTCACTTCTTAGAGCTTTACTGTCTTCACTATTTTTCTCTATTTCTGATAGAACTAATTTTCTCAATATCCTCAGCACACAACTCATCCAATCCTTGACATCAATGCAACAAAAGTATGTTGACATCAATGACAACTCCGGTTAGGCCCATACTTGCAACAATCTCCCCCTTTGTCATTGATGGCAACATATAATGTGAAAAACTCTTTTAACCATCAAGACAAGAACTTCTCCTCATTGACTGACATAGCTCCCCCTATCAACAACAACCATTCACATGTCTTCTCTTCCTTTACTGCTCCCCCTTTGATTAGCAACCACTTTTTCCTTTTCACATGTCTTCTCTCCCCCTTTGACATCAATGGAAAAGGGCACATACTTGCAACCACTTCTCATACTTTGAAATCATACTGACTGCTCCCCCTGAGTAGAAGCTTCCTAACATCAATCTAGATCGCAAGATATGACTATGGGATCCACCAAACTGATGCACATCAGTGTACCTTAATTTAGAACAGGAGGGTTAATAACCCCTAACTTCTCCCTGAGATACTCAAAAGAGTCCTTAGGTAGAGGTTTAGTAAAAATGTTTGCAATTTGATCCTTTGAGGACACAAACTCCAATCTGACTTCATTCTTGTTCACCTACTCTCTCAACAAGTGAAACTTGATGGATATATGTTTTGTCTTTGAATGTAACACCAGATTTTTTGATATGTTTATTACACTTGAATTATCACAGAAGATTGTGATAGGTTCTACATAATCCACTCTGATGTCTCTTAGCATTTGCTTCATCCACAATACTTGAGTGCAACTGCCTGCTGCTGCAATATACTCTACTTCTACAGTGGATAGAGATATTACTTCTTGTTTCTTGCTAAGCCAAGAAACTAATCTTTTTCCCAAAAAGAATGCTCCACCACTAGTACTCTTTCGGTCATCCACATCCCCTACCCAATCAGCATCTATATATGCATGCAAAAAGAAATCATGATCCTTAGGATACCATAATCCATACTCAATTGTTCCCTTCATATATCTGAGAATTCTCTTGATTTCCATAACATGAGACTCTCTAGGATTAGCTTGGAATCTGGCAACATGACCAACAACATTCATAATATTAGGTCTAGTTTGAGTAAGGTAGAGTAGTCCTCCAATCATTGACCTATAATTTTTCTGATCAGCATTAGGAGATTCATCATCTTTACTCAGCTTACATCCAATTTCCATGAGAGTATTCATTAGCTTTAAATCTTCCATCCCAAATTTCTTCAACAATTCTTTCACATATTTGGTCTGTGATATGAAGATTCCCTTCTTTGTTTGAGTGATTTGTAGACCCAAGAAAAAATTCATTTCCCCAAACATAGACATCTCAAATTCACTTTGCATTTGATTTGCAAAAGTCTTGAACATAATATCTTTTCCACCAAAAATGATATCATCAACAAATACTTCAACAATCAAGATATTTTCATGATCAATCTTAAAATACAGATTACTATCAGAAGTACCTTTGTTGAAACCAATCTTCAAAAGATGTTTGTCCAATCTTTCGTACTAGGCTCTTGGGGCTTGTTTGAGTCCATACAATGCCTTCTTCAACTTACAGACCATATCTCCATGATCAAACAATTGAAATCCATCCAGTTGCTCAATGTATACCTCTTCATCCAAATCACCATTTAAGAAAGAAGACTTGACATCCATTTGATACAACTTGAAATCTCTGAAGGTAACAAAAGCAAGAAATAATTTGACTACTTCAATTCTTTCCACCGGAGGAAAAGTTTCTTCAAAGTCAACTCCTTCTACTTGAGAATAACCCTTACAAACCAATCTAGCTTTGTTTCTTACTACTTCACCATCTTCATTCAATTTATTCCGGAAGACCCATTTAGTCCCAATCACATTTTTGTCCTTAGGTCTGGGAACAAGATCCCAAGTGTGATTCTTTTCAATCTGCATCAATTCTACCTCCATTGCTTTAACCCAGCTTTCATCATTGCTTGCTTCACTTACTATTTTTGGTTCAATCTTTGAAATTAAACAATACTTCACTGAATCTTTAGCAATTTTCTTCTTGTTTGAACACCTTTTCTTCTATCTCCTATGATTTGATCTTCAAAATGATTCAGTCTTACATACCTGGGAGTTTTGGGATGCTCTTGCACTTCTAATTCTTGGATAGGTTCATGCAAACTTGTCTCTTCTTCTTGTATTTCAAGATTCTCCGAATTAGTCTAAATCTGAACTAGAGTTGGAACTTGTTCTCCTTGGTCTGAGACATCATTCTGATCATCTACTTCATACTCATAATACATTGAGGGACTTTCCATGCCTTCATCAACCTTCACATTTATACTTTCTACAATCTTTCTCAATCTCTTGTTATAACACCGATATGCTTTGCTTTGAGTAGAATATCCCAAGAATATTCCTTCATCACTTCTAGCATCAAACATGCCAAGGTCTTCATCTCTTTTGATATAGAATTTACTACCAAAGACTCTAAAATACTTCACAGTAGGAGTGATGCCAAACCAAAGTTCATAAGGGGTCTTACTAGTATTGCCTCTGAATTGTACCCGATTAAGAGTATAAACAACAATGCTTACAGTTTCTCTCTAATAGATCTGAGGAACATTTTCTTCCATCATCACGGTCCTAGATGCTTCCTGGATGGTCTGGTTCTTTCTCTCCACTACTCCATTCTGCTGTGGAGTCCTTGGAGTAGATAATTGTCTCTTTATCCCATGTTCCTCACAGAATGATATAAACTCACTGGATGTGAATTCTCCACCTCTATCATACCTGAGGCATTTTATGTTTATGCTAGTTTCATTTTCTACCATAGCCTTGAAAATTTTGAACTTCTTAAGTGCTTCAGATTTCTCTTTCAAAAAAGCCACTCACATCATCTGGGAGTGGTCATCAATCAGCAACATGAAATACCTATCTCCTTGCAGACTCCTAATTCTTGCCGGACCACAAAGATCAGTGTGCACCAAGTCTAACAATCCGGTTGAAGATTGTTCCTTACTTTTGAATGTGACTATGTTCTGCTTACCCAACTGACATTCTTTGCACAAACTATTAGTAGGTTTCACTAGTCTTGGAAGATCTCTTACAACCTAAGTGTTGCTTATCTTGATGATATTATCAAAATTTACATGACACATTCTCCTATGCCACAACCAACTCTGATCAATTTGAACAAATAAGCAACTTTTGCTAGTACCAACCAACTGGAAGATGTTACCTTTTGTCTATGTATGAGATGCAATCTTAGTTCCAGAGCTTTCAAAGATCTTGCATTTTCTATTTTTGAATCAGAGACCATAGCCTTTGTCCACCAACTGTCCAACACTGAGAAGATTATGATTCAGACCTTCAACATATAGAACATCACTAGTTTTGTTCTTTCCATCAAAGGAAATGGTTCCTCTACCTCTAATTCTACCAACAAAATTATCTCCAAACATTAAAACTCCACCTTCATATCTTTCCAAGCTTAAGGACTTACTCTTGTCACCAGTCATATGGTGAGAGCATCCACTATCAATAACCCATTCATCCTTTTCTTCAACCTGAGCAGCCAAAGCACTTTCTATCATCTTATGATTTGTAGATTCAATAGGCATTGGATCTTCTTCTTTGATGGCAATAAACACCCAGTCACTTCTAGGTTTGTTTCCTATCTCAGATTTATCATTTGTTACTCCTTCATGATCATCTTCTTGAACATAGTAACACTTCTGCTGAAACCTTGATCTATTAATGTTTGGCCTTGAAAACCTTTCCTGACATCTTGAGGCAAAATGACCAATCTTATTGCATGCAAAGCATTTGAAAGATAATTTTCCTTCATACTTACATGATCCTCTTGGCAGTCTCTTTGCAATGAGGGCTTCAAGTTGTTCAGCTTCTAATTCATCCTCTTCCAGATCTTTCCTTGCTTTATCATACCAAGTTGATTTCCTTGAGGAACTTTCTCCTGGATCATATCTCTATTTTCCTTTTGTAGAGGCACTAGTTTTGAATGTAGATTCAGTCTTGGGGAGTGCATCACCAAACTCAGCCAACTCAAATGCAGATATATTACCAACCAATTGATCCCTCATAATAGTTGTTAAAGATCTGATTTCCTCAATAGCAGCAACTTTGTGTTTATAAACAAGAGGTAAAGATCTGAGAACTTTGGCAACAATCTCATCTTCATCCAATATTCCACCAACACATTTAATGCCATAGACAAGGTCATTTACTTTTGTAGCGTGGCACACTTAACATATTTGTCTCCTTCATAAAGATTTTCAAGTTTTGTCCAAATTTCATAAGTAATCTTCAATCCCATAACATTTGTCAGCTCTGAATCAGACAAGGCACTCAGTAGGGCTTCTTTAGCTTGAAGATTATTGTCTACGTCTCTGACTTCATCTATGGTTGTTGGACCATTCTTTGGGGGAACATATTTAGTTGTGGTTATGTTCCAATACTGATCTCCCATGCAGCTCTTCTAGGCAGTGAAGTTCCTTCCATCAAACCTTGGACTGTCCTTCTTGTAGGTTGACATCCTAGATCTCCTCAAGTAGTTAAGCTTCTTCTAGAGGAACTTGGCTCTAATACCAATTGTTGGATTTAGGACAATCAACTAAGAGAGGGGGTTGAATTAGTTGTCACCAAAATCTTGTTACTTATTTACTTTAAAACTTCTTATATTTCAACATATCAAAGATTCAATCATGAAAGCATAATGCAATAATTCAAGAGAAGAAACAAATTCAACACATATAATACCAAGATTTTAATGTGGAAAACCCGGTTAAGGGAAAAACCACAGGGTGACTAACCTAAGATTGTATTCTCTATTAAAAGAATAAGATGAATAAAATGGCACTTGCCAGTTAGGTCTCACTGCCCAAGCACACTACTCACAAGAGGCACACTACCTACAGGAGACACATTGTCTACAGAAGAATATAAGTATTACATACTTGAACTGGAGATTAGCATCTTCACTATGCTTGAGTCAGCTCCATTTAAGCTCAACACTTCTACTCTGCTTTTTGTTCCTCTTGACTACCACCTTCTCATCATCACCTCAAGGACACATTTGAATAACTTCGCAATTCTTATTTATACATGATATCAACTTTAGAATGATCATCAAAGTTGGCACAACATACACTTATTTAATTACAGAGCAAATATAAAAATACAACTTGACTTATTACAAAAACTTCATGCACATCATTATACTATTGGCCACACATAGTTGGGACTTCAATCTTCTTAGAGGAACATGCCATGCTTCACAAAACATCTTCAAGATCATTTGCAACATGTGCAAATCATCCAGTCGGCTAAGACTAGGAAGAACACCATCACCTAAAGGTAAATCTTCAATTACAAGCTCAATCTTCAATGCGGACCACCAACATGAACTAGACACAATCTAGAGATCCCCACAAGCTTTCTTGAATCACCAAGAACATCCACACCACTTCTGCTTATTGTAATCATTCACATCTTCATCTGGAACCTCAAGAACATAGTTGCCCATCTCTGTCACATTAGAAGGATTTCTTGTGGACCTCCAAACCACGAACTAATTTAGTTGTCAATTCACATTAGCCTCCCAATCATGCTACCAGATCTGTAGAATATGATATTGTATTTCTAGATCTCACCTAACCTGTTTGTGTCATTCTGTCACCTCTAAATAGTTGCTAGAACTAGTTTTACTCTCATTGCCATAACTCCTTCATATTTTCATGTGGACCTCTCAAATCTTAACTGGATCATCTTCAAACACATATCTACAAACCCTTTGATGCGTATTCTTTGAAATTCATCTACCTAGAATCTTCACTTCATAGAGATTTATTATCTTCACTGTTCTTCTCTATTTCTAATAGAACTAATTTTCTCAATATCCTCAGCACACAACTCATCCAATCCTTGACATCAATGCAATAAGAGTATGTTGACATCAATGACAACTCTGGTTAGGCCCATACTTGCAACAGGAATTGCTTGAGCTAGAGAGGATTTATTCATTTTATCATATCAAAAATTTAAAGCATAGAAAATTGCAGAATTGTGTCTTAGTACCTTACCTCCTTGTGATGTCCCTATACCTCCTCAATCTTCTAGGGCTATGACAATAGTTCCCCCTATTCTACATCTGGAAAATGAGGTTAAGCCCAAATTGAAGGTTCTTACTCATCCCTGAGTGTCTGGCAGATATACTAAGGTTCTCCCTTTGCCATCCCTTCAAGGACAACAAGGCAACCATCAAGCACAAAATAGGACTCCCCTCAATTGTAATATTACTTTTGTCCCACCTGCCTCTATAGAGACTAGTGGGAATCAATCGGTTGTGAGTGTATTATATCCTGAGGTTTCTCAACTGCTTATGGATGCTCAAGTACTTCCATCTATTTCACAAGTTGAGAAGAAGAGCAACCTGCATTGAGGAACTCTCCCCCTATGGTCTCCCAACCTTTGGTGGTTCATCTCGTTTCTTCTAATGTTCTTGAAGCAAAGGAAGAAAAGGAACACATGTTGGAAGATACTACAGTTACGTTAACAAACATCACAAAAAACTCTAAGCGTAATAAAATTATCAGAGAAAGAAAGAAGAGTCATTGTGTTATGGCTTGCCTTTTTGCAAGAGAGGTGAATCTCCCTTCTTGCAAGTGTCTATCACCAATGGATGCAAAAGAGACATCTAAGAATGCTTTGTCTCCTCTAGCGAAGGATTGTGCTTCACAACATGCATCAGAACCTATTGTACTATATTCTAATAGTGAGCTTGAAGATAATAATGATACATGTATGGCTCTTGTTCCTTACACCACACTTGCTATAGTTCCTCTTGCATCTTTTCCACCTTCCCAAATTGGTGATGAGAAAGATTGGGAGGAAGATGATTTTCTTTAAGCCAAATCATGAGTGTGGCCCCTATTTTTATTGTATCATGAGTGCATGTGATTATTTTCCCCCATAATATGTTGCTTGATGCTTTATTTATGTTTTTGTTGTTGTTGTTGATCTCTCTTTAGATGACCCTTGACACCCTTGTAGGTGCAAGGATACAAAGGGACCGAAATCCATTGTGATATTCTTTCTATTTGTATCATCATTCTTCTATGTGTCATAAGTGTATTTTTATTTCCTTTGGGGATGATGCAAGGTGTCAGATGGTTTGGCATTATTCTTTGTTGACCCAAGGTTTTTATTTGATTTCATGTGATATTTCTTCCTTTTTCTCCATAGTTCTACCAACTGGCTGATGACTACAGTCCCTAGTATTTATAATCCTATTATACACCCATTCATATATTGATGCTAGTCAGGTAGATCCCTTTGTGTTGTTCCTTTATAATTTAATCTAACTTGTTATTTCTTTGATGATTTGATTTATGTGGCACCATGTTGCTATGCTTGACATCATACCATGACTACACAAGCTATTGTGTATCATGCTCAAAACATTGCCTTAGTTTTCCTTTTGTGGGGGCAACACCTCATTGTGATTTAGTTTTTGGGAACACATTTCATATGAGCATGTACTTCTAGAAATCTCTCATGCCTATCTTGTCATTTTTTCTAACTTAAAGCAATTGCTCCCTGATAGGAGTTAGCAATCACTTTAATGTGGGGGCATACATCGCGCTATGCTCTTTTGATTACATACTTGTTTATTATAGTTGACATGGAACTCACCTAGTGATTTGGTAGTCCTCACTAGCCCATGATGTTTTCATTTTGTTGTTGGTCTAGGAGCCACCTAGTATAACAAAGTTTGCAAGTCTATGTGCTTCATGTGACTTGTCATGGTCACCTAGTAATTCGGCATTCTTTACTAGTCTGTGATCCATGAGAAGTGCTTCTCTTTACATGACCCCTAGGGACAAAGTAAGCTAGTGTCAGAGTCATGTGCCTTGTGTGTTTGTTTCCATGTTTGTTTGATAATTATTCCATGTATTCTGTATGTTTTTCTAGCAAAATGTTTTGTGTCTTCATCATGTTTTCCATGTGTATTCCATGTATACTTTATGCCTTATGTGTATGTTTTGTGTCAAGTGTGTATGCATTGTGTATGGCATGTATTATCTTTGTGTATTGCATGTCTCTTATGTGTATTCCTATGTATGCTTATAGTACTCCACGTAAGTGTGAATTATGTTACATTGTCTTGTGTGTTTGGCAACCTTAGAATCCTGAGCTTGGGGGCTACCATATTCTACAACTTGGAAGAATTCTTTGGCTTCTATGTTGCCATGTTTGAAATATGTCTTCTACTTACTTTAGTATGAGTTTGAATGTAATGTCGTACCCATGCTAAAGTGGGGACTAAATGTTATGGAGTAAAATGTTTACCCTTGTTAATTAGGACCTATTTTAACACATTTTTGAACATTGAATGATTAAATATTGATCCCGATGAATTAACCTAACAAAGTAAACTTAGGACTGGTCTAAGCTCACCTTAAAAGACACTCCCCAAAGTTTGTGGGGCTAAAGGACTAGGGTTCCTTGCACCTTGGTCCTAGATGGTTACTTTATCTTTATTTTTATGGTGTCAGCTTAGAACACCTCCTTACCTTTTGCATGTCTTTCTCATTTGGTTTCATTCATTGTTAGTGAGTGGGAATGCATATATAAAAGAGTCTTGTTATTCATTTTACACTTAGAGAATGCTAGATGGACAAGAGAAGATTGAAATTTTCTTACATAATTGATCTCCTATACTCTTGAGTGCTCTTCATGCTTGGAATTTCTATATGATTATAGATGTTATGATGCTCATTTGTTGGTCTTGAAGGAAGTTCAAGGTATCTTTATCTATCTCCTTGTTGGTGCATGATCTTTTGTTATCTACTCCAACTAGGGTTTCACATATTGTGGTAATCTTTATCATTTCCATTCATACTTTCATCATATATTAATGATCTTGCCTCTATCCTCCTAGGGAACGCACTCTTGGATCACTAATAATCACTACAGTCGAGGTGGGAACACCAACACAAGGTTTGACTAAGGCAAGCCCCTAAACACAACACAACCTTTTCCTCTTTACTTGTGTGTAGGTCGAGGTAATAGGTTTTAGAAGATAAGATCTAGGAAGAAGTAAGGTTTTACAGGTATGGATAGGCAAATCTTGGATATTCTACAAAACCCTAATTAGAGTCTAGGGCACCCAATGCCCTAGTACTTTGGTGCTCCCAAACGTAGATCCAGGTTCTTCTCTATCTCTTAATCTCTATTGTACTTTCAGAATCTTTGTCTATTTCCAATAGCTATCTATTTACAGATCTTGGTCAATTAGGGTTTCATGTTTTGCCCTAGTTTGGTTGTTTAGTTTTGGTTGAATTTGGTTGGTACTCCTCTATACAACAAAGGGACAAAACTCCTGTAATTTGTCTCTCCTTCATGGGTAGAATCCAAGCTTAGTTTGTGTCCCAATGTTAAGTGGAAGAGGGTTTGACCTAGTTTAACCCTTTAGGCTAAGTCTCTCTTTTCCAACCTAACAAATGGTATTGGTGGCAGAAACATTTGTCTGATTATTATTTAGAGTAGGGTTGCCTACAATGGCAACAATGGATTGGCACTTCCCACAAGATACTTTACCAGTTGTTGGAGATGAGTTCAGAGGCACCGCTTCTATTGGAGCACCCTAGGAGATGGAGAATAAAGTGATGAGGCTTGAAAAGAATCTTCAAACACTCTGGGAAGTCATACTCACTGGTAATTGGGAATTGCTAATGCAATTGTTATGGGTATTTTGGATGAAATTAGAACTCCTTTCATTAATTCTTATCCCTTTTGTAGAGAGAGTTTGTTTCAAGTGTGCTCATTGGGCGACACTATTTCTTCTAGGTTTAGCCCACAATGCTAACCATAACAGAGCCTAGGGAAAGGTTACCATGGTAGTTTTTAGTAATTAGTACAGAATTTTGTAAATATTATAGTAAATACTATAGTTTTTTGTAAACCATTTAGTAGTTTTAAGATCTTTACTTTATATGACAAGGAACTTCAAGTTCAAGTCTTGAACACATGTAATATTTTTTTGAAGCTTGAATATAATACAACTATACATGTTATATTAATATAGTTATTTCTGTTTGCCCCTTTCAAAGAATCACTACATTTGAATTATAATTATTTTAATATAGTCTCACCAACTGATATGTCACCTTTGTTGGCCAATGGCGTTGCACAACTATGACAACTTAGCATTGGATTTACTTTAAATAGACATATGGTTCAAGAGGAATTTATTAAATTTTAACTCGCTTAAAACTTAAAGTGAAATTTCCCTATCAGCTTCCATTCCTACAAATTTGATGGATGATGTGCCAGCTATATAGCCTAGATCTAGGACACATCATCCTTTCAACCTATCGGCCAATGGCGATATAGCCTACCCTAACCAATGTCAATTTTTACTTTAATACCTATATGTCATTGATGTGGTTAAATGGTTTGATCCAATGGGGTGGGATTAATACAATATCTAAATGAGATGACATGGAAGGTCTTATTAGAATAAGATTTGGTTGAAATAATTACCAAAAAATAATGTAAACACCTAAATAAATGCATGTGCACTTAGAAAATTAGCCAATGGCATTGTAGGTCATGGCATGCCTTGATGAGGTTAAATAGTCTGAAAATATGGGAATTAAATGACATGCAAGATCTTCATGCAAAAATCTATGATGCATATACAGCCCAAAAAGAATATAATTCTGTATAGAAATTTTAATGCATAGGACTGCACTAAAGGACAGTGTTACCGTAGGCCTCAAGAACAGAGCTATTGGCCAATTGTGAGGTTGCCTACCCTCACTAACTTACATTTTTACTACCAGCAATGCATACCATTAATAAGTTTAAATACTTTGATCCAACGGGGCGAGATGGATATAAGATGGGAATTAAATGAGATGTAATATCTTCTCGCAATAATAAAATATTTTCTCATAGAAATCATGGAAAAAGAATATAATTCTTGAGAAAATGATGGTAGGGCAGGAGGCCACTCCATTGGAGCATTCATGATGTTAAATAGTTTCATCCAATGAGGTAAAAGATGTGAATTAAATGACCTCTAAGATATTCTTGAAATGTAATTACATGTGAGTAATGAATGCATACAACGTATCAAAATTACGGATTTACTTTCAATTTGCATTCTAATTAAAAATTACTCCTGAGACATTAATTGAATAGCATTACAAGTATACAAGTGGCAATTTTTAATGAGCCCATATGTATTTCAGCTTGCCTAATTTGACACTCAAATGAACCTTGATTAATACTCAACATAGATAAATGCATAAGCCCATTTAATTTTATGTTTATCTCGTAGCAGCTTGCAAAACACGTTAATTTTACCATTACAGTTTACAGTATATAGCATTCCTATAAGAAGAGACATTAAAAACAAGTTTGAAAGTTGAGGTATTCCTGTAGCAGTCACGACAAGAAACAACTATAAGGAGTAATGGTGTTTATAACAGAAACTATGCGAAGAAGGTAAATCAACTTTTAGTTGTGTTTGAATTTTTCCATAAATAGTCAAGTTCAACAATTGTTTTTAACGATAGTCCAAAATGTCTTTTTATTTATAATAGTTTATTTGCACTATATTTCTAGGCTATGCAGAATGTTATCTATTTCTAGTGATGAGAATGAAGAATTACATTCCTTTCTACACAGTGATATAGTATGTCAAGATTTAGCAGTTTTGGCTTTTGCCAATGAGTTGTACTATTATGGCTAGTTAATTGAGTTCGACCAATTAGACCCTAGACAGGACAAACTTAGAATTGAAATTGTTGTGTGGATGTGGTGGTGTAACGTGAGTGACAATAATAGTCAGAAAGAGTTGATACATTTAATCATCCTGTTTCTGGCCTCATTGTTACCCTCATCTAGTGTTGTCTTGTACATATACTTCAAAATTAAATGGGATGTTAATCATTAACATTGTGAGTGACAATGTTCTTCAATATGTCATGAAAAGATTCCCCATCAACTATCTTGTTTTGGATTACACTAAAGAATTTGTAATGCATCACATAATGTTGCGATAAGTTGTCATTAACTTTACAATCATATTCATTATCATGTGTCTCAAAAGTTCTTGGAAAGTGTTCTCTAACACATAAGGAATTGAGGGGTAAAATATTATTTAATTATATCACTTGAACATGTTGTAGTTATCTCCTATGAGGTAGGACCCAATTTGGGTGCCTACTTTAGAAGTGGAGCCCATGGAGACTTTGTGTTAACTTCTTGAAGTCTATGTTAACTTGGTGATACTTCCTAGGAGGTAGGACCTATCTGCTAGGTGCTCCCTTTGGAGGAGATTCCAATGTAGACTTGGAGTTTGCTTTTTTGTTTTCATGAGTGGATAATGTTGATATACTTTGCATGAATATGATGTGGGAGTTATTAGTGGAGTTAGAGATGCATGATACTAGCATGTTTCTTGCATGAGCTTGTATGAGCTTGCATGGACTTGCATGTTGTTGCATGCCACTTGTATGATCTTGCATGGACTTGCATGTTGTTTCATGCCACTTGTATGAGCTTTGCATGGACTTGCATGTTGCTTGTATGGACTTGCATATTTTTGCATGTTATTTGCATGGACTTGCATGTTACTTGCATGGACTTGCATGTTGTTGTATATGAGTTGCATGTACTTGCATGAGCTTGCATGTTGTTGCATGTTAGTTGAATGTACTTGCATGTCAATTGCATGTACTTACATCTCAGTTGCATGTACTTGGATGTCAGTTGCATGTACTTATATTGTGTTGTATGTGTCTTGCAAGTCACTCTAACTCACGTTCAGTTTTGCATAACTCTTGTATGATGCTACAGGTTGTTGCGTGACTCTTGCATGATACATACAAGTTGTTATAGATTTAGATTGGGGACATCAATTATGCATGTTGTTTACATGGCACTGGTGTGTGTTGGAGCACTTTAGTTAACTAAAATAGATTGGGACAACTTGGGCACCCAACACATGTGGTAGCACTATTACTTGGTTGAGTAGTTGTGGTGAGAGTATTAGAAGTATATGTAGGAATAGGGAGTGTTGGTATGGGTGCCGACACTTGAGTCCCTATTTGATTAGAAGAAGTCACATTAGTGATGATTTCATCGCAACTAGATACATACATAATGTTGTTGTGCACTATGTGAGCTAGACCATGCAAAACTTCTAGTCCCTCTTGTCCTTCGAGCAACAATATTCTTAGACTCTCAACAATAGCGACAACTTCCTCGGCTATATGTTCTGAGCTTACAAATCACTGAAAATTAGCTGACTCAGTGTCTAATCTTTGAATTTGAGCTTTAGGAAAATGAGCCACGAGGTCCTCTACGTTGATTGTTTCATGAAAAGTTGATGCTTCTAAGTTATGTAAAGTAGGGATATCAGGAAGAAGTGATGGTCCTTCTTATGTGATAGGACTTGCAAATTTGGGTTCCAATGTATTGATATATGAGGTATTCATAGCATTAGAACCCATAATTCAAAGACTTCTTCACACAAGAGTGTTAGAATTAGGACATCGGGTCACAAAACTCATCAATTGTTTACAAGCCTAGTGACACACAAGATGCACACAAAGAAGGGATGAATAAAGTGATGAAAGAATAGATTGACTTTTTGTTTAAATGAACCAATGTTTTGCACTTTTGATCAAATGAAAACACATATAATGCGATAATAAACCCTTGATTAATTTCAACTCTACTCAAAACCAATTAGATATCATCAATGCTTATTTTCAAATCAAACCCTAAATTTAATTGTTTTTTTTTAATGTATCAATCCAAAAATTGTTCTTCTTTTCAAATTTCAATACAAGATAATATTTATAATGTATTAGAGAAAAGTAAAATCAGATTTGAAATGCAAATGTCATCAAAAAAATCTGAAACTAGATATGAATCACAAAACCCTAAGTTTCAAGTTAACTAGGTTTTTCTAAAAATGCAATTTTTTTGACAAGCCTTAGCAATGAAGAGGTTCAAATGCATAATAAAGCTCTATGAAATGATTAATTGCTGCAATACCAATCAGATCTGGTGCAATAATCAGAAATTTATATCTTTCTATGATGATTTAAAACCTATGAAATGAAAACAATGCAATAAATATGCTTTTTATAAGCCTAAAATGCTTTATTTTTCACTTTTCAATGCAAATATGCAAATATGCAAGAATGTATTTGTATTAAACACAAAGATGATATTATACAACAAACTAAATAAATTTAACCATGCTGCAAAGATCTAAAACAAATCACTAATCGACAAACCCTAGGTTCAAGCCTAGCTAGGTTTTCTAGGAAAGCAAGGTTTTTGTAAACCCTAATGTTGAAACAATGTAAAAATAAGCTATGTAGATATGCAACGTGATCAATGAGCTTAATTATAATTAGATCTAGGGTAGAAAACAACTCAGATCTGAAGCAAGAGGGATGCAAGGGTGCAAGATACATCAGGTTCACTAAAATGTTAAGTGGGAAAAGAGAGATCTAGCCTAAGAGATTAAACTAGGTTAAACCCTCTTCCATTTACCATTGAGACACAAACTGAGCTTGGCCTTTACCATGAAGGAGAGCCAAACTACAAGGGTTTTGTCCCTTGGTTGTATAGAGGAGTGTCAACCAAATTCAACCAAAAGTAACCAACCAAACTAGGGTAAAAGATGAAACCCTAATTGACTGACTTCTACAAATAGACGACTATCAGAAACTAACATAGAGAGTTAGAAAGCACAACAAACACCAGGAGATAGAGAAGAACCTGGATCTAAGTTTGGGAGTTGATGTAGCCAATAACATACACTCAATAGAATTGTGCCATTAATCATGTGTGAGAGCCAAAGATTTGGAAAACTAGAAAAAATAAAGAAACTTCTATTCACCAACTCTACTTCTACAATGAGAGAAAACTCTCTTATATCCAAGAAAACAAAAAAAATAAAAAAATTACCTTTTTTGGCAGATTTCGACAATTGTCAGATTTTGCCATTTTAGGTAATTTTACATGCATATCTTGATAATCCAGTTTTTTCCCAAACATTTCCTAAAACTAAGGTAGGATGAAGAGCCAACTAACATCCTAAATTCAAAACATGAGTTTCGAGTTATTAACAAAAGGAACTTTTAAAAAACTAGGAAAAAACACTAAATTGCCATTTTGAGGGCCAAGATGAAAGTTTGAAGGGCTGAAAAAGTACCAAAATGGGGTCCACTTGGCTAGGATGGGTTGGGAATCCACATGCCACCTCATAATGCATCCACCCTTAAAATTACAGCCCAAACCCACATCCGAGTCAAAAGTTATGACCTTCGGAAGTCCCTGCATCATTCTCCTCTGGTTGAAAAGAACATAGCTCCTGCAAGTGAGTGTCTTCGAACTGCTACCACTTGACTAGATCTAACCTCTTCCCTTTCCACTCTATAATCCATGTGCTATCTGTTGGTGGAAATCCTTCCCACTGTACTAAATACTTGTTGTAATGCCCTTGCCGAGTGTAGATAGTTTCTTATCAAGAACCTGTGCAATCTTTTCCTTCTTCTTATGGGGAATGTGGTGGTGCCATGCCACTTCTGGTTGACTATCTTCAACATCATCCTCACCATGGAATGTATATAAATTAGAAATATTAAACACAGGAGAAATATCGAGATCATCTGGTAAACTGACCTCATATGCATTATCATTGATCTTCTTTGTAATTTTGCAAGGACCAATTTTCCTGTACTTCAACTTGTGGTATGTTCTAGTAGGAAACCACTCTTTTCTCAAATATACCATCACTAAGTCACCTTCATTGAATGTCTAATGTCACCTACTAGCATCCACTATATTCTTGTATGTCTCATTACTGTCCTACAACTTCTGTCTCACATCTTTCTGCAATTATTGAAGGTGTTCTACAAATGCTTCCCCATCATCACTGACCCTATCCTTCATTGGTAGCTGTATCAAATCTAGAACAGCCTGAGGATTCCTATCATACACAATCTGGAAAGGGGACTTTCCCATTGATCTATTAACAAAACTATTATAGGCAAATTCGGCCTAGGGTAATGTCACATCCCATTGTTTTGGCTTTTCTCCAACAATACACCTCAACAAATTTCTTAGACTCCGATTGACTACCTCTGTTTGCCCATCTATTTGAGGATGATAGGCACTACTAAACTGTAACTTGGTCCCCATCTTCTTCCATAAAGTCCTCCAGAAATGACTGAGGAATTTGGTATCCCTATCAGAGGTAATAGTCTTTGGAACACCATGTAGTCGAACAACTTCTAAAAAAAATAACTCTGCTACCCTCATTGCATCATTAGTTTTCTTACAGGCAATAAAATGAACCATCTTGGAGAAACTATCAACAACTACAAAAATCGAGTCATTACCTCATTGAGTATGTTGAAGTCCCAACACAAAGTCCATGCTCAAATCTGTCCATGGTGCAGTTGGTATTTGTAATGGCATATACAACCCTGTATTTGGTGAATGTCCCTTAGCCATTTGGCAGATCCTACACCTTGTTACATACTTAGTTATATCCCTTTTCATCTTTAGCCAATAATATTTATCTTCTATCAAGGTGATTGTCTTGTCCTTGCCAAAATGTCCAGCCAACCCACTACTATGAAATTCTCTAATAATGTTTTCCCTCATAGAGCTAGCTAGTATGCATAGTTGTTTTCCTCTAAATAGATACCCATCTTGCATAAAATATTTACCCCTAAAGTGATCCAAGTTACCAGATACTGGTGCCTTCAATTGTTCCACAATCTCCCAAAAATCATCATCAGACTCATACAAATTTTTGATGGCATCAAAACCAATCACCTCAGTTTCCATTGTGGTCAAAAGTGCAACACGCCTACTTAACGCATCTGCAACCTAATTTTGTTTCCCAGACTTATGCTTCAACACAAAATTGTAACCCTGCAAGAAAGAGACCCACTTGGCATGCCTACTATTAAACTTTTTTTGTGTGTTCAAGTATCTCAATACAATATGATCTGTAAACAATACAAACTCTCGAGGAACTAGATAATGTCTCCAATGCCTCAATGCTTGAACAATTGCATAAAATTCCAAATCATAAGTAGAATAATTATTTCTCACTTCATTCATCTTTTCACTAAATAAAGCTATAGGTTTTCCAGCTTGGCTAAGCACACCACCTATTCCCACATGGGAGGCATCACATTCTACTTCAAATACCTTATCAAAATTTGGCAATGCAAGTATAGGTACTTCTGTTACCTTTTGCTTCAAGTACTTAAAGTTCTCCTTAGCATCCTTGGTCCATACAAACTCCCTTCCTTTGGTGCAATCTGTTATAGGAGCTACAATACTACTGAAATTTTGAATGAACTTTCGATAGAAAGTGGCCAAGCCATGAAAACTTTTTACCTCTGTGATGCTGCTTAGACTAGGCCATTCTAGAATTGCCCTGACCTTTTCTGGATCCATTCTGACACCATCTTTAGAAATGACAAAGCCTAAAAAAACAAAACTATCCTACATGAACCTACACTTCTTCAAATTGGCATAGAGCTTCTCCTTCCTTAATACACCAAAGATGATCCTCAAGTGTTGTAGGTGCTCTTCTTTGCTATTACTAAATACCAAAATATCATCAAAATAAACTACCACAAACTTACCAATGTAAGGTCATTGTATAGTGTTCATTAATCTCATAAAAGTGCTAGGTGCATTTGATAACTCGAATGGCATAACCATCCACTCATATAATCTATCTCTAGTCTTAAAGGTTGTCTTCCACTCATCCCCTTCTCGGATCTAGATTTGGTCGTAGCCACTTAGTAGGTCGATCTTTCTGAAATATTTGGCCCCTGCAAGGACATCCATCATGTCCTCCATACGAGGTATAGGAAATTGATACTTGATGGTAATCTTATTAATTGCTCTACTATCAGTGCACATCCTCCATGTTCCATCTTTTTTGGGGGTCAACAATGCAGGTACAACACATGGGCTCATGATCTTTCTCACCACACCTTTACTTATGAGTTCTGTTACTTGCTTATTCAACTCTACATGTTGTGTTGGATTCATCCTATAAGCTACTTGGTTGGGTAGAGTTGCTCCTAGAATCAAATCAATATGATGTTGAATATCTCTCTTTGGTGGTAGACCATTAGGTAATTCATCAGGCAAAACATCAACAAATTATTTCAATAGCTCTGCTACTTCTGGGGGAACTGAAATGTCTTCCTCTTCACCTTTTTTCACTACTAATGCATAACAACACCCTGTCACCTTCATTTCTTTAACAAGATCTCTTTTAGGCAACATGGTCTCACCTTTTCCTTCATCCTTGAGAGGCAATAAAATCACCTTAGAGCCATCTTTCCAAAAGGTGTATGTGTTTTTCTCTCCATCATGCATAACTTTTCTATCATACTACCATGGCCTTCCCAATAACACATGATAGGCATCCATTGGGACAACATCACACCATATCTCATCCTGATAGATCTTCCCTATGCTAAACTTAATTAGGCATCTTTTATCAACAATGACTTCATTTCCCTTTTTAAACCATGCAATGCGGTACGAATGAGGATGTTTTTCACAGTGTAAATTCAATTTTTCTACCATTTCTTTAGAAACCATATTTTCACAACTATCTCCATCAACAATAACTTGACATACCTTTCCACCTGAAGTGCATCTAGTTCTGAAGATATTGGTTTGAATCCATGAACCATCAGAGCTTTTGGCTTGTGTTTTCTCCTTCTCTGGAATCACCATTGCTCTTCTCATCATGAGACTTTCTCCCACATCTAGTGGAACCTCTAGTTCCATCCCTCCCACTTCATGTTGCGTTTGAATCAAGTTCACCCTAGGTTGTCCTCAATTTCTTTCTTGCATGTTATAATTTGAGCATTCAAATGCCCTATGACCTTCTCCACATCTAAAACAAGTGAAAGGCCTTCTCTAGTTTTTCCATCCTCTACCTCTACCTCTTTAAAATCTCCTTCCTCGTTCTTGATTCGGAGGATCTTGTCGAGTGTCTACTTGTTTTTCCAATCCATGGGATGACTCTCCCCTACCATAATTCAAACCTCCTTGAAATGGGATTGATGTACCCCTTCTTCCTCCTCTATTCCTCTGATGGTAATGTCTGTTTTATTTTTCTTCATCCTTTAGAACCAATTGGCAAGACTCTTCCATACTATTGAGTCGATGCATGCTCAATTCATCTTGAATAGAGAATTTTAGGCCATTCACATATCTAGTAGCCATTTGTTCATCAATTTCTTGATTCTCTATACGTATAGATAGCGTATAAAACTCATTTGCATAATCTTGCACAGAAAAGAGGTTCTGCTTTAAATTTTGAAACCTAAGAAAAAGGGTTTGCACATAATCTATGGGAAAAAAATTTTCTCTCAACTTCTTCTCCATTTTATTCTATGTCCTAATCTTATCCTTTCCTTTCCTTGTTCATTCCTTTTGAAGATGATCCCACCAAATCATTGCATGACCCTTTAATTTGGTTCATGCAAATTTCACCTTCTTTTCCTCTATCATGGATTTCCATTCAAAAAAATTTCTCATGTCATTCAACCAATCTATCAACTCCTCTGGTTTAAGACTACCTGCATAATCTAAAACATCCACCTCAACCCCTTCATTTTTCCCTTCTAAGGACCTAAGCATCCTCTCTTCAAAACTCATGCCTTCTAATTCTTCTTCTTCATGTTCTGTATCTTGATCTGCACCTCCTCGACCTATCTCTTTATCAGATTTGTCTCCTCCTCTACCCAGTCTTTAGTTTTCCATCTGAGTTGTAAGTTTTGCTACTTGCCTTTGCAGATTTTGCATTTCTCTATGCATTTGGGAAAGACCTCTTCTTCCTCTTCCTCTCCTAGCCATCTTCTTGCTCTTATACCAGATGATGTAGCCAACAACATACACTCAATAGAATTGTGCCATTAATCATATGTGAGAGAAAACTTGGAAAAAATTGGAAAAAATAAAGAAACTTCTATTCAACAACTCTGCTGCTACAATGAGAGAAAACTCTCTTATATCCAAGAAAACAAAAAAAGCAAAAAATTACTTTTTTTGGAAGATTTTGACAATTGTCAAATTTTGCCATTTTAGGTAATTTTACATGCATATCTTGAGAATCCAGTTTTTTCCCAAAAACTTCCTAAAACTAAGGTAGGATGAAAACCCAACTAAAATCCTAAATTCTAAACATGAGTTTCATGTTATTAACAAAAGCAACTTTTAAAAAACTAGGAAAAAACACTAAATTGCCATTTTGAGGGCCAAGATGAAAGTTTGAAGCCCCAAAAAAGTGTCAAAATAGGTCCAACCAACTAGGGTGGGTTGGGAATCCACATGCCACCTCATAACGCATCCACCTATAAAATTTTAGCCTAAACCCACATCCGAGTCAAAAGTTATGACCTCCAGAAGTCCCTGCATCAGGAGCACAGAAGTACTAGGGTGCTAGGTACCCTAGATCCTAATTAGGGTTTTTCAAAAATTTTGAGCTTCACCTATCTCATACCTACAAAACCTTTTCCCAAATCTTATCTCCCAAAACCTATTACTTCGACTTGCACACAAGCAAAGAGGATGTTATGTCGTAAATTGCATGCTCCTGCTTATGTAGTGTCCCTTAACCCCTTTCATCATTGGACCTATCTAAGCCCTGATTAATGTTTATCTTATCAAAGAAATATCACATTTTAGAGTAATTACCGATGAAACCTAGAAATAAATTATGGATTTTGGACATTTAGGGCACCCTTAAGCATAATCTAGAGTAAACTTTAGGGCCTGGACTTGGGTGCCCACGCCCTAGTCCTGTCATAAATCTTGGGATTCCAAATTTTATTTTGGTGTGAGCTTATGTTATGTGCTTCAAGATTCTAAATTCAAAACTTCTTTCTCACACAATGTCAACACTTTATTTTGATTTATTTCATTTCTAACGTTTGGTATTTAAAGAGAACTCAAAATCATTTTATCACACATGACTATTATGCAAGTTTATGATGCCAAAATTCTACTACAAGTGCTATTGAAGGTCTACAAAGTGTTGAAGCTCTTAGAAGAATTGGATCTTTGCTATCTTGTAGATATGTTGTGAAGATTAGGAATCAAGATCTTGAGTCTATCTCTCTTCCTAGGGTTTGTGAAGCATTTTGTATGATCGAGAGAAGGGTTGAAGCCTCCAACTTGAGTTTTGGAATCCTCTATGGATATGGTTGCCTCACCTTCTTGTTCTACAAGTCTTGATTAATGTCATCTCCTTGAGGTGAATTTATTGTTTCCTTGAGTGAAACATTGTGTGGATCTATTCCTTGATGCTTGAGTCATTTAGGATCTTGCATTTATTTATGCTTACACTTATGGTTTATGAGCACACATATTTGCATACTTTGACATAAGCTATTATTGAGGTATAAATATGAAAGACAGGGTTTGACTGAGGTAAACTCCTATATAGCCACAACATACCTTCTCCTTCTTTTGTTTGTACAGGTTAGATTTGGGAAGATCCAACGGAAAGGAGAGAAGAGGGAATAGGTATTGCAGTCACAATTGCCACGAAAGTTATAGATTAATATGTGAAAGACTCACAGGATGATTTCAATGGAGCCCAAGTCTTTCAAGACCTCAGATCTAGGTTCTAGAATCCTCAATAGAGACTCAGACACCTGGTGTAGCCAATTTTGTGATAGGAGACCTTGCAGGACAATTTCAAAGGCACCCAAATATTCTAGGCCCTCAAAATTTAGGTGCATAGGCTCTGATACCTCTTGTCTGCATTGTTGTACTCATTCAACTATTTTTCACTTCTGGAATTAGTCTATCTGAGAAAGTTGCATAACTAGGATTTGGCTTGTCAATAGCTAGTTAGGGTTTGTAAAACTCTAGTATAGACATCTTTTCATGTATACCAATAGAGGAATATGATACCTATAGCTTAACCCTCTCATAGTGGTTGAGATCAGTTCATATTCTGAATGTTAGTGTATGAAAAGGGAGGTTTGACCTAGTTGAGCATGCTCATCATTCTTCTCCCTTTTCACACTAAACATTTTGGTGAACCCATGTTACAAGAATTTGCATCCTTTAACATTAGATCTCATTGCATTTGTTGTTCTAAATCAGATTTAGATTGTAAATTCTCTTTCATGAAAAGTATATGCATTGCATTTTGAGTGTTATATCTATCCTTACATTGAAAGAGTATAAATTGAGATTTTGTTATTACTTGCATAGTGATCTTATTTTCATTCTTGCAAAGTATATGATATCTTTTTTCACATTAAGTCTTGGATAAATTAGATTATGTGGAAATGTCAGAATCTTTTTACAAGACTTTAATGCATATGATGAGTTGTTTAGTTGTGATGACTTCAATATGTTAGATGAAGCCTTAGATGACTTTTTCTCTTTTGAATATTTCACTACAACTCCTAAACCGTCGTTCTTTCAAAGATTAGTAAATGCAATTTATTTTCCTAAATCTCAAGAAAAACTTGTGAAACTGAAGATATTGGTCAACTTGTGTTCTAATGTGCCTCAAACACAAATGAAATCAGTGCTCACTGTAAGAGGTTTTCTGACTTCTTCTTGATCTCCTGATTGCATCTATAATTATGCTAAACAAATAACAAGTCAAAATCAAGATGGATCACAACATTCCAACCATAATGTAGTTGCTCATACATACAATATGTTGGGTGAATATTTTGTCGTTAACTCGCTAACGGCAAAATGGGTATATCAGCCACAGCTATGATGAGACAAAGTCTCTCCTCTCAGCAAGGGGAGGTTCCCTCTAATTACTTAACTTTTGTAAATCAAACACTTATCAAATTTATGTACACTAAAAACTATGTTTGGGGTGGTTCCATCTCATCTCATTCTCTTTTTTCAGAATAGATGTTTATATCTCAAACTCTCAATATAAAACTTATAAATTATCACAATATCACAGAAACACAAAGTTTTCTGTTACCTCACTCACTACTTGTAACCAGAACTTGTTTGAAGCAAAATGCAGCCCAAAGTCTTCACTCTTCTTCAATATGATAAAAACGATTTAAATATAACAACTTGCAGCACAAAGTCTTCAAACTGTTGTATTTTCACAAACATGAACATATAACCCACAACCGATTTGATAACACAAAGTTTATCAGAATCAAATCTAGAGCGCTCTTCAATCGCTTGAAACAAACTCCGCCTTTCAATTATTATCAATTAAGATTATGATAGCAAGACATAAGAACAAAACTATCACAACGCAAATAATCCCAAGACAAAGATTGGAATTGAACTTGCTTTCTTGTATTGATGAATATTTGAATATTGATTTTCACAATAAGCACAAAGTCTTGATTTGCTTTTCAATTCGCCAGAGTTTTCTTGCAATAGATAAAAGATAATATTTACAAAAGAGGTCCCCTTTATTTATAGGGAAAGACCTTGAGAAAATCTAGGAAATCTACAACTACTTTGACTTATTCAAAAATAGGAGTCCTTATTGACTTGGGACTTCCTATTTTTTACATGTAATTGCATATCAAAAATGTACATGTAAAAATGTCCAAAACTGTTTTGAAAGTACATATGGAAATTAGAAAATAAACTAAGGGAAAAAATCAGCTGCTTCGACTTGTGTCACCACCCTTTTTCACGTGGTCATCATACATAGTGAAGGTTGCCTGCATTTCAATGCTATCTGGTTTGAATGTGTTCTTGAAAATCATCCTGGCCCTCACTATGGCATCCCTTACTGTAGTGATTGACTTGGCGTGATTGGTTAACCTGGTTTTCAAATTGTCCAAGGTTAACTGGTTGTCTAATATGTTGTCCACAGAAGTTATTGAAAATACCTTGTCTTCAAATTCCTGCTGAAACATGTCCTCAAATTCCTTAACCATTTCTTCTGCAGAAAGAAACTGGTTATCCTGTGATACCAATTTACAGGGCAACTCCTCCAGCTTATGCAAAATGTTAACATCGTTTTCTTCACTGGTTTCCTTGGCAGCTTCGAGATCCTTGATCAAATTTCTTAGCACATTGCTCCTGTACGTTAGAGCTTCCTTTGTCTCTATATATGAATCCCTGTTGGAAATGGCGCCAATGGATATTAAAGTGCTCATTTTCAGCTTCCTCATTTCAACCCACTTATCATGAGTATCCTCTGTGTGCTCAATATCATGAGAGATGGCATCAATGAGATCGTTGAGTTCTGCTCTTACTTTCCTCATCTTATCTGTTTTCTCAAAAACCTCCTTGAGCAAAGAGATTCCCTGAGCTCGCATCCTGTCTAAGTACTCTTCAAGTACTTTTCCTCTGAGGTGAGTCTTTTCCGCTTTCAGGATGATGGGGTCTTCTACAGACACGGCCTCTGGAGTAACTGCTTCTGAATTCAACGTGATCTTTCTTACCACTGCAGTCAGCTGTTCTGCCTTTGCCTTGTAGTAGTCTTTCATTTCTTTTTCCCTGTCGAATTTCTGGATCAGGATGTCCATGGCTGACTGCATATCATTTTTAGCGCTTTCATGGGTGATTTTGCCCAATTCAACCCTAGAAATAGAATAGTCATTCATGTCAAAATTTTCGATAGTTGCATCCTGTGGGGGTTTTGCTATCTCCAAAACCTTCTGCCCCTTTTCTTCAAGTACCCTTGAAAGGATCTTTGGTTTCTTCGGAGCCTTAGGTTTTGCCGGTGTCAGCTTAGTGAAATCAAAATCATCTGGAGAGATGACTTGCTTTTTCCTCTTTAGCGTGTAAGCTGATAACCAAGGTGGCAGCAGAGAAGTATTTACATTGGAGTCCATTCCTGCCACTGGTGTTACTGGGACTGTACTTGTGCTGGTGGTAGAAACAATAGGCGGGGTGTTGGTAAAAACCGCACCTGTTACATTGGCACTTGAAATTTGCTCAGTATTCATCCAAAAATGATCAAACATAGAAGTATCTCCTATATCAAATGACGAGGAAGACAAACTAGGAATGGAATCAGAAGAATGGAGAACATTTTCAAAAGTGCCCTGGGGATTATCAAAAATTATCTTAGGAGGAGAGGGGGATTCAGAAGAAGGAATGATAATGGGGGAAGCAGGCACAGGGGGTGCAACAGGTGTATTGTCTTGTGGAGACAAAGCCTCTTTTTCTTGTTCCTCTGATCCCTTGTCTCCGACATCCATCTCTTCTGTAGCTGGCTCTTCGGTTGCTGGATCCTCGGCCGCTGGCTCCTCAACTTCCATATCCTTCGCTTCAGGTTCCTTCTCAACAACCTTTGCTTTCTTTGTCACAAATCTGATTTTAGGTTTATGTGTTTTAGAGGATGATGGAGCATCACTCTTATTCTTCGTTCTATTTTCAACCTTCTTACCAGTTTGCTCTTGAACTTCAGTTTCTGAACCAGTGAGGAATTCCTTCAGCGTAATTCCTTTATCTTCCAGCCACTTATTGGTGTTGGCCAGTATGGGTTCAAATCTCTTCCTTAGGGAAGTCAGTTCCTTTTGGGACCATTGGATTGGCGGTAGAGGAGTACCAGCTATCTGTTCTGTTTCATACTTGGCATCAACCAATTCTCCATCATCTACAAGGTCTTCTGGGATATCAGCAAGTCCTAGGTATTCAATTTGCTCTAGAGACAGCCTGCTATAGTCCAGTTTCCGGATGTCTTCCTCTGTTCTCAAGTCTATCCAGACATCTTCCACCATGGGTTCATGGAACTGTGTTTTCCTCTTGATTTTATCCTTTACACCCCGGTAATCAAACTTTGGTCTCCTCTTGAATTGCTTCATGGTGACCAGCTGCATCTCCGTTTCCATAGCTCTTGCCTTTGCGGCAGTCAATACTGAGTATCTGCCGATTTCTACAGGAAATCTGAAACCAGGCTTCTTGAGTTCCATCTGCTTGTTATGCACGACAATCATTTGCCTGCACAACTCCATCAAGACCAATCTATCTGAAGGAAACCTTGGAAGCATATAAGGGTAACCTTGGAAAAAGCCAACCCTTAAGTAGGAGAAAGATGGAAATTGCAAAAACATACAACCAAAACCATTAACCACTATCCATGCCTCATCTGAGATTCTTCTCTGCTCCAGTTGGGGATTGAAAAGGCACAAGAATACAGCAAAGAATGCATCATTCACTCTCCTGAAATGGTGAATTGAGCCTTTCAATGTTAGCTGAGAATAGTACTGGTATACTGGGACTACTCTTCTATCCCCTTCTGACGACAATCCTGGAAAAATCCTCATGGAGGCTGCAATGTATACCAGATAGAAAGTCATGAAGAACTTGGAGGTAGTGGACATCTTCGTCAACTGATCATGCAAAGCGTTACTAATTTGCTCTCCCCAGAAAATGACCTGCTTGCCTTGGAGTATGACCTTAATGAAGGGATACATCCATTCCTGAAATTGTGAAGAGGAAGACAAACCTCTTATCCTGCTGAGGAGGGTAATCAAGTCACCAACTTCTTCCACGAAATCACTTCGAGGGAAGCTGCGTGGCCATCTAGACAAACTTGACCTCGCAATCTTCAACCATTTGTTGTTGATTACCTTCTTCGCCTTCTCTGGATTCTTATCATATTCCTTTTGAGCATCGGTGAAATCAAGCTTCAACACCTCTGTTGCAGGAGGACACATGAACACCTTGTCAATAAACTCAGGGTCCAACCTGATTATTACATTACCACTGGCGTCCACCACAGCTCTGATATCTTTGTTGTAGAAATGGGCGCACTGAAGAACAAATTCTGTATTGTGAGCCGCCACTGGGAAGGAGGATACCAGATGAATATTACTTTCTACTGTTTTCCTCATCATAGCACTGGGGTTGCTCGATTTGGTTCTCTCTACGAACTCAGCCATATCAACATGGCCAACCTCTGTATCTCTAATATCTTCAACATTACAGTGGACTGAGGTGATTGGGAAAACACCTTGATATTTATACTTCATTGCTTTAGCCTTCTTCGGAGACAAATCAGTCATTTGGACGATCTTTCACTGAGAAGAAATTTGACGTCGAAAGGAGCTCCGCAGAAGAAACTGCAACAGAAATCATGATCATGCAATCAGGGAAAATATGGGCAATCTGGGAAAATTGCATGTTGATGATCACGACGATGGGAGTGCGCTTGAAAAAGGGCTATAGTGCGAGCTGGCCAAGAATCAGAGGAGAAGCGGGCTCGGGAAAATGAAATTGGAAATTTTCCAGTGTTAGGAAAATTTGAGATATTTTTTGCACGGGCGGCAAAATTCGCCGTCCTTGCATGTGAGGGGTTTGATATTGTGCATCGGCGGAGAATTTCGCTGCCTTTGCATGTGTTGGGAGAGTCTGGGTTGGTAGGAGCGGCGAATTTTGCCGCTTTTGCAGGCAAAAGGAACGAAAAGTTTTTTATGTTCGGGCGGCGATTTTCGCCGACACTGCATTTGAGTTCTAAACTTCATCTCTTCAATGTTCCGTCGGCGATTTTTGCCGACACTGCATTTGGGTTCTATATATGTACGAGCGGTGAATTTCGCCGCCCTTACATTGCAAGGTAAAGTGAAGTTAGGGCGGCAAAAAATGCCGACGTTGCATGGCAAGGTAACATCCGCAAGTTTTGAGCGCAGAGATGTTCGCCGATCTGACACTCAGGTAACCAACAACATAAACACGGCAAAATTCACCTATGTCGTATGAGAGGAATTTCGTGTTGAGGGTTTGGGAATTCGAAGGCGAGGGAATCCCTAGGGTTTTCGGGGTAGTAGTTAGGGCACGCAGGTGGACAACGACAATGACGACACAAAACGAAAACACCAGACCCTAAACAAACACGAAACGTATAAAAAACCAACTAAAAACCAATCAAATGCAAAAACCTATGACAAACTTGAAGGAAAAGTTGAACGACGAGTGGGAAGAAGAAACTTACCTGTGTTTGAAGTGGAAATTATAAGAATAGATCCGTCGACGATTCGGCGAACGGTGAGATCGAACAAGCGTAAAGCGAGTCGCGTAGAAGTCTTGTGGATAAGAAATGACGAATGGAAGGAAGAAAAAGCTTTTTAAAGGTCGAAACTGGAGTTGAAGCGCCTGGCACGAGTGGCCATTAATGGCGTCCGACACCAAAATCCCGAAGATCTCATTCGGGCGGCGATTTCGGCCGCTACGACATCGCCGTTGACTAATATGCGAAGTCGGCAAAAAAGGCCGCCGATGCATGTGAAACAGTTACTCGACATATGCGATAGCGGTGATTTTACCCGCTTTCGCACTTTGGACTAAAAACGATGTAATAGCGGCGAATTTAGCCGACTTTACATCAAAACAAACAATAAACTTAAGGGATATGTAAGAGCGGCAAATTTCGCCGCTCTTGCATATCAAGAGTCAAAATTTACCAAACTTAAAAAAGACTAAAATTAACACCTTGACCAATTTACGACTTGAACTTTCCTCGCCTTCATTGAGAAATTAATTCAAGGAAGCGTCGTAAAAATGTCAAATGACCTCGCACGAGAACAAGAACATCTTTTCTCGATTTGTGATCTTAGAGTGTAGTTTCACGAAACGGACAAGTTTCGTGGGGTTGTCTACAAAATGAGCATAGCTGATTTTGAGAACAACAGCTGGCTCTAACTAGGGAACTTCCTTCAATCAAACTTTGAAACGATTGAAGGGAGTAGAATCCAGTCTCTAAGTGCCTTCATCCATGCCATTGGGCTATAGAGTCAAGCTAAAAAGAAGAGGACACAAAGACTAAACGAAAACACAAAAAATAAAACACAAAACTATACAAATGTACAATTTAACTTATCTGAAACCTCAAGGATTGAAGTGCTTCAGATGATGTGCACTGTGAGGCAACAAGAATGGTGTTCCATCTTGATATTCCAGCAAGAAACTATTTTCACCACAGAACTAATGAATGGTGAATGGACCTCTCCACAAGGAATCAAACTTTCCGTGCATTCCTTTTGGTTCTCTCCTCTTGTCCCACAACAAGACTTGATCTCCAACCTGAAACTCACGAGCCTTTGCCTTCTTGTCGAAGAGTCTCTTTACTTGATTTTGGTGCTCAGCAATGCGGTCCACCGCAACAGTGCGTTGCTCCTCAAGTTCGGCCAAATACATGATCCTTTTATCAATAGAACTATCAAAAGTTCTATCTTCCAATGCCTTTACCAACTTCAACGCTGGCAACTCCAAGGTGATCGGTATCTCCGCATTCAGTCCATATAGAAGCTGAAATGGCGACATGCCTATTGCCCTTTTGGGTGTAATTCTATCTGCCCATAAAGCATCGAACAACGCCTTATGCCAAGTTCTCTGATTCTCATCAACCAGCTTCCTGATGATAGTGACCAGATTCTTGTTGCTTGATTCTGCTTGACCATTCCCTTGCGGATAATAGTCTGAAGAATGGGAAAGAGTGATCCCATGCTCATAGCAAAACTCAGTGATCTCATAAGAGGAAAAACAAGTAGCATTGTCTGCTACAATCTTGTTTGGGATTCCAAACCTGGAGATAATGTTTTCTTTAAGAAAACTGCATACCACCTCTGAAGTGGCGTGTTTGACTGGAATAGCTTCCACCCATTTGGTAAAATAGTCTGTTGCTGTGAGGACATAGTTGTGTCCGGCACTTGATGATGGATTCACTGCGCCAATGAAGTCAATACCCCATTGCTGAAAAGGCTCCTCAATCACCACTGGTTTGAGAGGTAAGGCTGCCAATTTTGGTTTCCCAACAAACTGCTGGCATAACTCACACCTGCGTACCCAATTATACGCATCTTGGAATAGTGTGGGCCAATAGTATCGAGCTCGCAAAATCTTGTGAGCCGTTACAGGTGCTAAAAAATGTCCACCACAAGCCAAATTGTGGAAAGACTCCAAAAGCTTACCTTGTTGCGCTTTATCCACGCAACGCAAAAATACTCCGTCAAGACTTCTCTTGTACAAACCATTGTCCCAAAGGACGTAGTTAGCAGCTTTTAACTTGACAGTTCTCCTTTCCTTATAAGACAAGTGAGAAGGGCACTCACCATAGGTAAGGAAATGAGCGATATTGGAATACCACTCGTCAGTTGTAGTAACAAAAAGAACAGTTGGCGTGTCCACAACCTCTTCTTCTTCGTCCCCTGTCTCTTTTGGAACGTTGTCTGCGATCAATTGACACAAACCTTTGCCCCGCACAAGCTTGGTAGGCTTGATATCCAGATCGAATTCTTGAATTTTAGCGATCCAGTTACCTCTCTTCGTTCCGAACTCTTGTTGAGTTAGGATGGATTTGACTGTTGTATCAGGCACCATGACAACAGTGTGTGAATTTAGAATATAGAACCTGAAATGCTTAACCGCTTTGACTACGGCATAGGCATGCTTCTCCATATTCGAATACTTCAATTCATGAGCTTTGAGAGGACAACTCATGAATGATATGGGGGATTCAACGCCTTCCTTATTCTGCTGAACCAGAATAGCTGAAAGTGTGTGTTCTGAAGCGTAACTATAGACTAGGAAATCCTTAGTGTAGTCAGGACAGACAAGAACCGGAGCATGAGCAATAGCTCTCTTGATATCCTCGAACGCTTCCTTACCTTCCGCAGTCCAACGGAAAGTGGCTTTACCCTTCATCATATTAACAATGTGACGGGTTTTTTCTGCAAACTCAGGGATGAACCTTCGCAGAAAATTCACCTTTCCAAAGAAAGAATGAACAGCAGTCTTACTTGCTGGCAGAGTGAGACTTTGAATAGATTTGACCCTCTCCGGGTCAATCTTAGTACCTTCTCGGGATACAATGTGTCCGAGAAGCTTGCCTTCCGTTACCCCAAAAACTGACTTCTTGGGATTGAGTGAAATACCATTTTGCCGACAGCGCTCCAGCACTTGTCGCAAATGATGTGCATGATCATGACGGTTTTTGGAGAACACAGTCAAGTCATCGAGATACACCATGATGAACTTACCCATTTCGTCTCTGAAAGCAAGATCCATCGCTCTCTGAAATGTTGCGCCAGCGTTGATCAGACCAAAAGGCATTCTGCGATATGCAAATGTGCCCCGCGGTGTGGTGAAGGCGGTCTTGAACTGATCAGCTTCATTTACCTCCACTTGATTGTACCCTAAAAAACCATCTAACATAGATAGCATTTCTGAACCTGTCACTGTTTGCAATACTTGGTCCATGATGGGCAAAGGGTAGTTATCTTTCAAAGAAGACTGGTTGAGATTTCTGAAATCAACACAGATACGGATTTCTCCGTTCTTCTTCCTTACAGGTACTATGTTTGAAATCCATGTGGAATGATGAATTGGAAAGATAATCCTCGCATTCAGCATCTTCTGAATTTCAGAAAGAATCGTACCTGATATCTTTGGATTGTATTGCCTCTGCTTCTGTTTGTAAGGCAACGATCCAGCTTTGAGGGGAATTTCGTGTCGAACCTCCTTAGGCCTGAAAGACTTCAGATCATCATAGGAGTAAGCCAAAACATCAATGTAATGGCGGAGGAGGGTAATGAATTTGAATCTTTCATCAGCCGTGCAGCATTTTCCGATGTTGACCATCTTAGGATCTGTTTCTGTACCCAAATTGACCTGTTCAAATTCCATGGAGGAATTCGAATCCTGCTGTTGTTGCCGCTGCTTGATATACCTGTCATGTTTATCAAAGAGCCTCTCAAGGGAAACCAATCCTTTTGGGATTTTATTTCCTTTCAACTGTAGAAATTCTTCGCCAGTTTGCGTATCTATCTCAGAAACATATTCACGAGGTGGTGATTCACTTCCTTCAAAGTAAAGCTCATCAAAACTATCCATCTTTTCCAGGAAAGCAATGATCTGATTGTCACCATTGAACACCTGCCAATGGTCAGAGTTATCAGGTACACTTGGTCGGAAGACCAGTTCAATAGTGTACTTATTTCCTTTGAAATATTTGTGAGGCACCATGAGAGTGGCGGAAACAGCCAATGAATCTGCACGGTCATTGAACTCTCTTGGCACAGCTGAAATATTGAAAGCATCGAAATCTTCAATGCAATCCCATACACGATTGCGATAGTGTCTCAACCTTTCATTTTTTGTTTGGTACAAATTTCTTACTTGACAAACCACCAATTCAGCGTCCCCTTGAGCATGAAGGATCTTAACACCCCTGGCACGCGCCGCTTCCAATCCGAGCAACAAGGACTCGTACTCGGCGGTGTTATTGGTATTGTCAAATTGTAGCTTGTATGAAAAAGGCAAAATATCACCTTGTGGTGATATCAAAACCACTCCGGCTCCAGAACCGGTAGAAGAACAGCTACCATCAAATTCTAAAATCCAGACTCCATCAGAATTTGATTTCTTGGACTTCCTCTGATCAGAAGATTCCTCTTCATCGGTGAGGGAAGAATCTGGAATTGCTATATCTTTACCTGAACTTTCGTCTGAAAACTCCTCTGAGTCTCCATCTGACATATCGGAGCTATCACCCAATGTAGCCTCATCTGATGAATCGGAACAATCTTCAGTAGATAGAAAATAGTTACCCATTCCCGAGGATTCAAACAAAATTTGAGCTTTGGGGTTTGATGTTTGAGTAACAATATATTTCGCTTCCTTCTCAGGAAGCAATTTCTGCATGACACCTTTAACGGGTATCCTAGCTTCAGACAAATCCATGTTCAACTCACCACCCACATCTTTGCAGAAATTACGTCCAAGGAGAATGCCGTATGAAGCTGGAACATCAGCTACCAAGACTGTCATCTTGATTCTCTTATCCGGAAAAGCCGCAAATGCAAATTGGGCGTCTTTGATTTGACCCAAAAGTGGAACTTGCTTATTCTCCATAGAGAAACACCTTCCAAAAGTTTTGGTTAAGGTGAGGCCAAGGGCATTTGCTACCTTAGCAGGCATTACATTGTCTGAGGCTCCAGAATCTATTACGCAATTACTCAATTTATGGCCATTTACAAATAGGGAAACATAGAAGGGTTCAATTTTTCCAGAAATCTCAGGGGGAGTAGTAACAAGATTGTTTTGGGTAGTTTTACTTTTAGAGGAGTCATGAGTAGCTTTGGGAAACTCTTGTCCTTTAGGGACGGTCTTATTTTTGACATATTTGGCTAATCTATCAAACTGTTCAGGATTAGCCTGTAAATATTCAACTTCAGACATTTGTATCTTAGTTCTCCTAGCATGGTCTATTATGTCGAACTGCTGAAAAGAATTAGATACGGAGGAAGAAAAACCATCATTTTGATTTTTGGTTGAAACAGCACTAGTCTGAGGATTAGAAGTGGAAGGTGCAAATTCATTAGAAACACTTACCTGTTTATTTACCACTGGGTCTTTTGACTGGAAAGGTAGTGGAGTCCCCCGTTTAGCGATTGAAATCACCGGTTGAGATTCTTCTCTCACCTTCCCTTTATCAGCTTGAGGAGCTGACTGATTTTGAGATCTAGTGAAAACAGCATATGCTCCTTCACTCACTTCTCCCTTTTCAGCTTCGTCTTGGTAGTTCAGAAAGCTGATGGTAGAGTCGCCAGCTAACTCTTCTTCTCCTTCTGCGAAGAGATTAGCACCGTTTTCATATTCCAACTCAGGTTGGAAAGAGAGTTCATTTTCGGCTTCATAGTAGCCAACAGCAGAGTTGACCGGTGCTGCCTCAATAGCAAGCTTCCCCTGGGTAGGAGGAAGACGGTTTTGCTGTCCTTGATTCCTAGCAGCAGCGCCTTGATATGAATTGTTTGGGAATGTCCTCCTGGGTATATCTCGGTAAGAAGGAGACGCAGATACACCTTGGGACATTTGTCTCTTGAGAGCCAGCAATTCATTCGCTAGCTTTTGCACCATGGGATCCGTGGTGCTTGTGGAATGGTTTTCAGTAGAAGAGGAGCTTTTGTTTCTATTAGCATCCCTTCTTATCTTACCCGCTAGGATAAGATCATCTTCTACTTCTGTTGCCAGAATCTGAGCCGCAGCGAGATCAGTTGGAGCAGCTCGCCTCAATAGGAAACTCACCTCTAGGAGCTGTGTATTGATAAAGAAACATTTGAGATTCTCCGCTGTGGGCTCAGCAGTAGCGGGAATCCTATTCCTCAATTTGTTGAACTTAGCGATGAAATCTCGCATTGGTTCCTGAGGTTCCTTTTTCATCTGTGTCAACTGCGCTAACAGTGCATGAGCATCTTCCGCAGGTTTGAACCTGGCCTCGAACTTAGTTTTGAGAGTAGCCCAGTTTGTTATGGTTTGAGCTTGGAGGTGATAGAACCAGTCTGCAGCAGCGCCTTGTAGTGTTTCTACGAAGAGTCGTACAGCCACGTCTTCGTGCTCGACACCTATTACACCGCAAGCTATACAGAAAGCCGCAATGTGCTCATCAGGATGAACTTTTCCGTCACCATAGAATTTGGGGAAATTCTTTCTTGAACTACGAGGTAGTTCATGTAATGGTGGGGTCAAGTTTAGAGGACCAAAGGTATTACCCCAAGGGCCTTGGGCTGCCATGATACGCCGGTTGAAAGGTGGTATAGTAAACCTTGGTGGTGTATGAACAGCTAAAACTCTATTAGTACTGACAGTAGAAACTTCACCTGGTATTGGAGACCTGGTGTTTGTAGGGGGAAAACTCCTGGTGCGCTGAAGACGAGGTCGTGGAGTTAAGAATCCAAAATTATTCTGCTGCATTAATTCAAATGCAGGATCAATAATACCCTGAGCCCTCTTACTTCTGGTGTACCGGGAATCTGCCAGACTGTATTATACTAACCACAATATTTGCAAGAAAAATGGAAAAGAACTGAAAAATGCTTCAACTCGAAGCGTGAGGCTTCAAGTTGCGCGTTCCTTCCCCAGTAGAGTCGCCAAAAAACTGTTGGGTGAATATTTTGTCGTTAACTCGCTAACGGCAAAATGGGTATATCAGCCACAGCTATGATGAGACAAAGTCTCTCCTCTCAGCAAGGGGAGGTTCCCTCTAATTACTTAACTTTTGTAAATCAAACACTTATCAAATTTATGTACACTAAAAACTATGTTTGGGGTGGTTCCATCTCATCTCATTCTCTTTTTTCAGAATAGATGTTTATATCTCAAACTCTCAATATAAAACTTATAAATTATCACAATATCACAGAAACACAAAGTTTTCTGTTACCTCACTCACTACTTGTAACCAGAACTTGTTTGAAGCAAAATGCAGCCCAAAGTCTTCACTCTTCTTCAATATGATAAAAACGATTTAAATATAACAACTTGCAGCACAAAGTCTTCAAACTGTTGTATTTTCACAAACATGAACATATAACCCACAACCGATTTGATAACACAAAGTTTATCAGAATCAAATCTAGAGCGCTCTTCAATCGCTTGAAACAAACTCCGCCTTTCAATTATTATCAATTAAGATTATGATAGCAAGACATAAGAACAAAACTATCACAACGCAAATAATCCCAAGACAAAGATTGGAATTGAACTTGCTTTCTTGTATTGATGAATATTTGAATATTGATTTTCACAATAAGCACAAAGTCTTGATTTGCTTTTCAATTCGCCAGAGTTTTCTTGCAATAGATAAAAGATAATATTTACAAAAGAGGTCCCCTTTATTTATAGGGAAAGACCTTGAGAAAATCTAGGAAATCTACAACTACTTTGACTTATTCAAAAATAGGAGTCCTTATTGACTTGGGACTTCCTATTTTTTACATGTAATTGCATATCAAAAATGTACATGTAAAAATGTCCAAAACTGTTTTGAAAGTACATATGGAAATCAGAAAATAAACTAAGGGAAAAAATCAGCTGCTTCGACTTGTGTCACCACCCTTTTTCACGTGGTCATCATACATAGTGAAGGTTGCCTGCATTTCAATGCTATCTGGTTTGAATGTGTTCTTGAAAATCATCCTGGCCCTCACTATGGCATCCCTTACTGTAGTGATTGACTTGGCGTGATTGGTTAACCTGGTTTTCAAATTGTCCAAGGTTAACTGGTTGTCTAATATGTTGTCCACAGAAGTTATTGAAAATACCTTGTCTTCAAATTCCTGCTGAAACATGTCCTCAAATTCCTTAACCATTTCTTCTGCAGAAAGAAACTGGTTATCCTGTGATACCAATTTACAGGGCAACTCCTCCAGCTTATGCAAAATGTTAACATCGTTTTCTTCACTGGTTTCCTTGGCAGCTTCGAGATCCTTGATCAAATTTCTTAGCACATTGCTCCTGTACGTTAGAGCTTCCTTTGTCTCTATATATGAATCCCTGTTGGAAATGGCGCCAATGGATATTAAAGTGCTCATTTTCAGCTTCCTCATTTCAACCCACTTATCATGAGTATCCTCTGTGTGCTCAATATCATGAGAGATGGCATCAATGAGATCGTTGAGTTCTGCTCTTACTTTCCTCATCTTATCTGTTTTCTCAAAAACCTCCTTGAGCAAAGAGATTCCCTGAGCTCGCATCCTGTCTAAGTACTCTTCAAGTACTTTTCCTCTGAGGTGAGTCTTTTCCGCTTTCAGGATGACGGGGTCTTCTACAGACACGGCCTCTGGAGTAACTGCTTCTGAATTCAACGTGATCTTTCTTACCACTACAGTCAGCTGTTCTGCCTTTGCCTTGTAGTAGTCTTTCATTTCTTTTTCCCTGTCGAATTTCTGGATCAGGATGTCCATGGCTGACTGCATATCATTTTTAGCGCTTTCATGGGTGATTTTGCCCAATTCAACCCTAGAAATAGAATAGTCATTCATGTCAAAATTTTCGACAGTTGCATCCTGTGGGGGTTTTGCTATCTCCAAAACCTTCTGCCCCTTTTCTTCAAGTACCCTTGAAAGGATCTTTGGTTTCTTCGGAGCCTTAGGTTTTGCCGGTGTCAGCTTAGTGAAATCAAAATCATCTGGAGAGATGACTTGCTTTTTCCTCTTTGGCGTGTAAGCTGATAACCAAGGTGGCAGCAGAGAAGTATTTACATTGGAGTCCATTCCTGCCACTGGTGTTACTGGGACTGTACTTGTGCTGGTGGTAGAAACAATAGGCGGGGTGTTGGTAAAAACCGCACCTGTTACATTGGCACTTGAAATTTGTTCAGTATTCATCCAAAAATGATCAAACATAGAAGTATCTCCTATATCAAATGACGAGGAAGACAAACTAGGAATGGAATCAGAAGAATGGAGAACATTTTCAAAAGTGCCCTGGGGATTATCAAAGATTATCTTAGGAGGAGAGGGGGATTCAGAAGAAGGAATGATAATGGGGGAAGCAGGCACAGGGGGTGCAACAGGTGTATTGTCTTGTGGAGACAAAGCCTCTTTTTCTTGTTCCTCTGATCCCTTGTCTCCGACATCCATCTCTTCTGTAGCTGGCTCTTCGGTTGCTGGATCCTCGGCCGCTGGCTCCTCAACTTCCATATCCTTCGCTTCAGGTTCCTTCTCAACAACATTTGCTTTCTTTGTCACAAATCTGATTTTAGGTTTATGTGTTTTAGAGGATGATGGAGCATCACTCTTATTCTTCATTCTATTTTCAACCTTCTTACCAGTTTGCTCTTGAACTTCAGTTTCTGAACCAGTGAGGAATTCCTTCAGCGTAATTCCTTTATCTTCCAGCCACTTATTGGTGTTGGCCAGTATGGGTTCAAATCTCTTCCTTAGGGAAGTCAGTTCCTTTTGGGACCATTGGATTGGCGATAGAGGAGTACCAGCTATCTGTTCTGTTTCATACTTGGCATCAACCAATTCTCCATCATCTACAAGGTCTTCTGAGATATCAGCAAGTCCTAGGTATTCAATTTGCTCTAGAGACAGCCTGCTATAGTCCAGTTTCCGGATGTCTTCCTCTGTTCTCAAGTCTATCCAGACATCTTCCACCATGGGTTCATGGAACTGTGTTTTCCTCTTGATTTTATCCTTTACACCCCGGTAATCAAACTTTGGTCTCCTCTTGAATTGCTTCATGGTGACCAGCTGCATCTCCGTTTCCATAGCTCTTGCCTTTGCGGCAGTCAATACTGAGTATCTGCTGATTTCTACAGGAAATCTGAAACCAGGCTTCTTGAGTTCCATCTGCTTGTTATGCACGACAATCATTTGCCTGCACAACTCCATCAAGACCAATCTATCTGAAGGAAACCTTGGAAGCATATAAGGGTAACCTTGGAAAAAGCCAACCCTTAAGTAGGAGAAAGATGGAAATTGCAAAAACATACAACCAAAACCATTAACCACTGTCCATGCCTCATCTGAGATTCTTCTCTGCTCCAGTTGGGGATTGAAAAGGCACAAGAATACAGCAAAGAATGCATCATTCACTCTCCTGAAATGGTGAATTGAGCCTTTCAATGTTAGCTGAGAATAGTACTGGTATACTGGGACTACTCTTCTATCCCCTTCTGACGACAATCCTGGAAAAATCCTCATGGAGGCTGCAATGTATACCAGATAGGAAGTCATGAAGAACTTGGAGGTAGTGGATATCTTCGTCAACTGATCATGCAAAGCGTTACTAATTTGCTCTCCCCAGAAAATGACCTGCTTGCCTTGGAGTATGACCTTAATGAAGGGATACATCCATTCCTGAAATTGTGAAGAGGAAGACAAACCTCTTATCCTGCTGAGGAGGGTAATCAAGTCACCAACTTCTTCCACGAAATCACTTCGAGGGAAGCTGCGTGGCCATCTAGACAAACTTGACCTCGCAATCTTCAACCATTTGTTGTTGATTACCTTCTTCGCCTTCTCTGGATTCTTATCATATTCCTTTTGAGCATCGGTGAAATCAAGCTTCAACACCTCTGTTGCAGGAGGACACATGAACACCTTGTCAATAAACTCAGGGTCCAACCTGATTATTACATTACCACTGGCGTCCACCACAGCTCTGATATCTTTGTTGTAGAAATGGGCGCACTGAAGAACAAATTCTGTATTGTGAGCTGCCACTGGGAAGGAGGATACCAGATGAATATTACTTTCTACTATTTTCCTCATCATAGCACTGGGGTTGCTCGATTTGGTTCTCTCTACGAACTCAGCCATATCAACATGGCCAACCTCTGTATCTCTAATATCTTCAACATTAGAGTGGACTGAGGTGATTGGGAAAACACCTTGATATTTATACTTCATTGCTTTAGCCTTCTTCGGAGACAAATCAGTCATTTGGACGATCTTTCACTGAGAAGAAATTTGACGTCGAAAGGAGCTCCACAGAAGAAACTGCAACAGAAATCATGATCATGCAATCAGGGAAAATATGGGCAATCTGGGAAAATTGCATGTTGACGATCACGACGATGGGAGTGCGCTTGAAAAAGGGCTATAGTGCGAGCTGGCCAAGAATCAGAGGAGAAGCGGGCTCGGGAAAATGAAATTGGAAATTTTCCAGTGTTAGGAAAATTTGAGATATTTTTTGCACGGGCGGCAAAATTCGCCGTCCTTGCATGTGAGGGGTTTGATATTGTGCATCGGCGGAGAATTTCGCCGCCTTTGCATGTGTTGGGAGAGTCTGGGTTGGTAGGAGCGGCGAATTTTGCCACTTTTGCAGGCAAAAGGAACGAAAAGTTTTTTATGTTCGGGCGGCGATTTTCACCGACACTGCATTTGAGTTCTAAACTTCATCTCTTCAATGTTCCGTCGGCGATTTTTGCCGACACTGCATTTGGGTTCTATATATGTACGAGTGGCGAATTTCGCCGCCCTTACATTGCAAGGTAAAGTGAAGTTAGGGCGGCGAAAAATGCCGACGTTGCATGGCAAGGTAACATCCGCAAGTTTTGAGCGCAGAGATGTTCGCCGATCCGACACTCAGGTAACCAACAACGTAAACACGGCAAAATTCACCTATGTCGTATGAGAGGAATTTCGTGTTGAGGGTTTGGGAATTCGAAGGCGAGGGAATCCCTAGGGTTTTCGGGGTAGTAGTTAGGGCACGCAGGTGGACAACGACAATGACGACACAAAATGAAAACACCAGACCCTAAACAAACATGAAACGTATAAAAAACCAACTAAAAACCAATCAAATGCAAAAACCTATGACAAACTTGAAGGAAAAGTTGAACGACGAGTGGGAAGAAGAAACTTACCCGTGTTTGAAGTGGAAATTATAAGAATAGATCCGTCGGCGATTCGGCGAACGGTGAGATCGAACAAGCGTAAAGCGAGTCGCGTAGAAGTCTTGTGGATAAGAAATGACGAATGGAAGGAAGAAAAAGCTCTTTAAAGGTCGAAACTGGAGTTGAAGCGCCTGGCACGAGTGGCCATTAATGGCGTCCAACACCAAAATCCCGAAGATCTCGTTCGGGCAGCGATTTCGGCCGCTACGACATCGCCGTTGACTAATATGCGAAGTCGGCAAAAAAGGCCGCCGATGCATGTGAAACAGTTACTCGACATATGCGATAGCGGTGATTTTACCCGCTTTCGCACTTTGGACTAAAAACGATGTAATAGCGGCGAATTTAGCCGACTTTACATCAAAACAAACAATAAACTTAAGGGATATGTAAGAGTGGCAAATTTCGCCGCTCTTGCATATCAAGAGTCAAAATTTACCAAACTTAAAAAAGACTAAAATTAACACCTTGACCAATTTACGACTTGAACTTTCCTCGCCTTCATTGAGAAATTAATTCAAGGAAGCGTCGTAAAAATGTCAAATGACCTCGCACGAGAACAAGAACATCTTTTCTCAATTTGCGATCTTAGAGTGTAGTTTCACGAAACGGACAAGTTTCGTGGGGTTGTCTACAAAATGAGCGTAGCTGATTTTGAGAACAACACAATACATGGAATAATAAACAAAGTAAGCATCAATCAAACATTCTGATATCTTTACCAACTTCTCAACCTATGCTTCCTCAACCACCTCATTTAATTCAAAAAGTTGGTCAAGATTATGATCTTGTTGAGCAGCCTCATGCTACTCTGGCTAAGATCTCTCTCTGGGAACTCATAAAAACATCACCTACATACCATGGAATGCTCCAAGAAGCTTTAAAAAGAGTGATTGTACCACCCGTTGTTAAGCCTAATGATGTAGCAGCTCTATTAGATTGTATGCATGCAATAAAATCAAATATTCTATTTCAACAACATGAGTTACCATCAATGGAACTTCATAATCAATATGATGACTCTTATAACCTTTATCACAATAAACAAAAAGTTGATAAAGTGAGTTATGGTTGACAATGGATTGGCTCTTAATGTTTGCTACATAAAATCAACATTGATACAAATTTAATTAAACCAGAAAAACTTGACATTTGTGGCTTTGATAATGTTGGTAGACAATCCTTGGGTACCATAACTTTACCCATAAGGGCTGGACCCATGACATTATCTTGTTGCAAGTATGTGCTAATTGGTGTTGTCATTGGTGTCAACTGTGTCTTCTAATGTAGTTGTTGTTGTTTGATTAAGTTGTTAAAGTAATCTAAATGCTTTGTAGAGGTGATGATGATGTTAGTAGAGTGTTCCTATTGCTAAGTTTCTAGGTACTTTTGAAAAAATTTGATTAATACTGAAAAGAATGTGTTGAAGAAGTCTTCTGGCTTACAAAGTGATATTCACGTTTTTGCTCTGCATTTCTTATGTGTTGGAGATCTGAGTGTGCGGTTTGGATATGTTGTCAAGAAGTGTTTGAAGATGCTAAATCTAAAATTTGGTTCTCCGGATTGCTATATAGTGAAAGTTATGTTCACCAAATTGAGAATAGTATTTGATAGTGTTTGTGAGTTGTGCAGAGGTGTCTGGGAGAAATTATTCTGCTCCACATTCCTTTACAGATTGGTTTTAGGTGCTGCAGTTCTAAATATGTGTTCATAAGGACCTTACCTATCTTCCTTCCAAAAATTTTGTGATTTGGTGCTCTAAAAAGCAATTTATTGTGTGGAAGAGTTCAACAATGTTGTTGTGTTCAAGTGAAAATTGTTGTGTTCATGTGAAAGTTGTTGTGGCTGAATTTGTTGGTTTCCAAGTGACTTCAAGATGTTCATGGATGTTTCTATATTGTGTTAAATCCTTGTGTATGGTCCGCAAGTTATGGTTGTGATCATGGAAGCATGTGATTAAGAATTGCTTATGTTTACACTATTTGGCTAACCTTGAATGTTTGCGGAGTTGATTTAGTGATTATGTGGGTATTGTGTAGCATGCCTGGATAGATTTAGGTTTGAGCTAAGGCATAAATTGGTTTTCCTTCATTCCCTTGTGTCGAGGAATGTTTAGGTCTAGACCTAGTTCAAATATTGTGTGTTTTCTAACATTGGAGATTGTGTTATCAACCTTGAAGATTATTTCAAAGGTAATGATGGTATAAATAAGTGTTAAGGATTCATGGATGCATGTGTGCGAATGGGGGATATGATGTTGTGATGCAGATTTGATCAGGGAAGCAAGGGCTTTCATGTGTTTGGCTAGTAGATGGAGTGAGTAGAAGGTGTTTACAATTTTCAGTGATGTTTCGAAGGTGTTCAATTTGTTGTGATGTATATTTTGCTTCATTGAAACTGAACTCCATGCATAGGTTAGATGCAATTATATCAGTTTAGAGCATGGTAGTGATCCATATTCTTCTCTTTCTTCTTTCTTTCTTAGTGGGTAGTGAGTCCACTTGGATAGTGAGTCCCCTGTAGTGAACATTCTTTCTATGGCAGTGAGCCTTTGTAATTTGGTATTATTAAGTTACATTATATTGTGAGCTAATCCTCACCATGGTTTTTCCCTTTTAGGGTTTTCCACGTAAAAATTTGGTGTTCTCTTGTGCATGGTGTTGATGTGTTTAAGTTTCTGTTATCTTCTTTTCATGTTTAAACTTCATAACAGATTAAGGTTTTAAGTGAACTGATGTGAATGTGATTATGTTTGTGAGGGTTTGAAGTTTTTGATATAACTGACTCACCCCCCTCCTCTCATTTGTCTTGTGCCTTCAACAATTGGTATCAGAGCAAGGTTCCTTTGAAGAAAGCTTAACAACTTGAGGTAAATCTAGGATGGTGCACATGAAAGATATTCCCTTGTTTGATGGATTAGATTATGCACTCTGGAAGGTAAGGATGGAAGACTTTCTAATTTCTCTTGGTTATGAGGTATGGAAATCTGTCAAGTCCGATTACATTGTACCTGAGAATGGTGTAAATACTGAAGATGAAATCAAAGATGCTAAAATAGACAGTAAGGCAAAACATGCTCTCTTAAGTGGACTTACTAATTCTGAGTTGGTGAAAATTCTGAATTTGAAAACTGTTAATGAGATTTGGAAAAGGCTGGAAAGCGTCTATGAAGGAGATGATAAGGTAAATAGGCTAAAATGCAGAATTTGAAGCTCACTTATGAGACCATGCGTATGTCTAAAGATGAAAACATTACAAGCTACTTACAAAAGGTGGACAAAGTTGTCAATGGAATCAAGGGACTTGGTGGAAAAATAGATGATCAAAAAGTAATATTGAAGGTACTGAGAACTCTTCCTAAATATTACAGTCATAAGGTTTCTACTATTGAAGAATTACAAAACTTGAGTAAATTTACCAAACATTAGTTACTTGGCACACTAATTGTTTTTGAAATAAGAGAGTTTGGCACATCTAGTGGAACTGCAAAAGATGAGACTGCTTTTCAAGCTGGTAAAATAGAGAAGACTATTGAATTAGAATCGAAAGACTTTTATGAAGTGGAATCCAACTCTGTGAGAAGGATGAAAAAGGGTACTGGTAAGTTCAGTGGTAAGTTGCCTTTTAAATGTTTTAATTGTGGAAAAATAGGTCATTATGCTTCAAGGTGTCCAGATAGAGCTTTGAGAATTAAGAATAAGGAAAACATAGGAAGGATGCTCAAGAAAAATTACTATGCAAGCATTTCTGATGATGAATCTAACTTTGAGGATGATAATGATGATGCATGCTTATTTATTGCCATAAGAGATTAAACTGCTTCTGCTAACTTTGGAAGCTATGTGAAGGAAAAGAATCTGGAAGCATGTATAAACCCTAAAGGCACTGTAATATCTTCTTTTCATACTAGAAGTGAAAAGGACAACTAGTTCATTGATAGTGCATGCTCAAATCATATGATAGGTGATAAGAGTAAGTTTATTAAACTTGAAAAATTTGATGGTGGAGTAGTTAGGTTTGGTGGTGATGAAGCTGCTAAGATTTGTGGAAAAGGTTCAATCAGTTTTAATGGAAAGCATAACATTGATGATGTACTTTATGTCAAAGGTTTAAAGCATAATCTCTTGAGTGTTGGACAGATGTGTAGCAAGGGCTACAATCTTATGTTTCAGGATGATGGATGTGAGATCAGAAAAAGCTCTAGAACAATAATTGTTGTTGGAAAGAAGACAAGAGGAAATGTTTATCATCTCAAAGGTTATGTTAGTTATTTCTTTATGACTCAGATTTGTGAGAGTTGGCTATGGCATAGGAGATTGTGTCACATCAACTTTGATAGCCTAGTAAGGATAAGTTCAATCCAAGATGTGAGAGATCTACCAAAGTTAACAAAGCCTATTAGTACAATCTATAAGGAATGTTAGTTTGGAAAGAAAACAAGAAGAAGCTTCAAAAGAAAGGATCAGTCATTTACCAGACTATTGGAGTTGGTGCATATAGACCTGTGTGGTCCTACCAGAGTAAGGAGTTTCCAAGGTGATAGGTATTTCATGCTATTTATAGATGATTGCTCTAGAATGATTTGGATCACTTTTATTAGGGAAAAATCAGAAGCCCTAGATAATTTTAAAGCTTTTAAAGTGATGGTTGAAAATGAATTAGATATGAAAATCAAATGTTTGAGGTCTAACAGAGGTGGAGAGTTTACTTCTAATGAGTTTAACATGTTTTGTGAGAATCATGGGATAAAGAGGCATCTATCTGCACCTAGAACTCCTCAATAGAATGGAGTGGTTGAAAGGAAGAACAAGACTATTTAAGAAGTTGCAAGGACAATGATAAAAGAAGAAAACCTACCAGAAGTCTATTGGAGAGAAGCAATTCATACTACTGTCTACATACAAAACAGAGTACAGGTGAAAGCAAATGCCACAAAGACTCCCTATGAGCTATGGTATGAAAGGATTCCTACTACTAAATATTTCAAAGTTTTTGGAAGCAAATGTTATATAAGAAGAGACAAAGGACTAGGAAAGTTTGATGCAAGATGTGATGAAGGTATTTTCCTTGGATACTCTAACAAAATCAAAGCTCACCATTGCTATAATAAGAGGCTAAGAAAGATTGTTGAAAGTGCTAATGTTAAGGTTGATGAAGATATACAGAAGTTTTTAGAGATTAATGGATATGAATCAGATGAGTCTTCTTGTGGAGAAAAAGAAGAACTTAAGAAATAGAAGTACAAGTTGAATAACAAGAAGCTCTAGAAAAAACTCCTAAAACTCCTAAATATGTGCAGAGGCATCACACTGAAGATTAGATCATTGGTGACAAGAGAAAAGGTGTATTGACAAGAAGCAAAGCTATGGAAGAACAAGTAAATGTATGCTTACTCTCCAAAGTTGAACCTAAAATAGTGGTTGAGGCATGCAAGGATGATTATTGGATTAATTCTATGGAATAAGAACTAATGTAGATTGAGAAGAATCAGACTTGGGAAGTTGTCCCAAGACCAAAAAAATAATAATGTGACTAAGCTGGTATACAAGAAAAAGTTGAATGAAAATGGAGAAGTGGTAAGGAACAAGGCAAGACTTGTGTGTAAGGGGTAGTCACAAGTGGAAGGAATAGACTATGAGGAAACTTTTTCCCCGATGGCAACAATGGAGGCTATTAGGCTATTTCTTGTTTATGTAGCACATAAGGATTTCAAGGTATATCAAATGGATGTGAAGTCTACTTTTCTAAATGATGAATTGGAAGAGGAAGTATACATAGAGCAACCGGATGGATTTTAATTGTCAAATAAACTAGATATGGTATGCAAATTGAAGAAGGCATTATATGGACTGAAGAAAGCCCCTAGAGCTTGGTATGCAAGGTTAGACATGTATTTGTTACAGCAGGGATTCAATAAAGGGTCTACAGACAATAACTTGTACATAGAGGTAAGCAAAGATCAAATGCTGATTGTTGAGGTCTATGTGGATGACATAATCTTTGGTGGAAATGAAGGTATTTGTAAGGACTTTGCAAATGAAATGCAGAAAGAATCTAAGATGTCAATGTGTGGAGAGATGAACTTTTTCCTTGGGCTACAAATTAATCAGACAAGTAAGGGTGTTATCATTTCACAATCAAAGTACGTCAAGGAACTATTGAAGAAGTTTGGAATGGAAGATTCTAAACTAGTTTGTACCCCCATGTAAATTGGTTGCAAGTTGAGAAAGAATGATGAATCCCTTAAGGCCAATTAGAGTAAATATAGATCAATGATTGGAGGACTGCTATACCTAATTGTTACCAGACCAGATATCATGCATGCAGTCTATCTTGTGGCAAGATTTAATGAAGATCCTAGAGAGTCACATGTCATGGAAGTGAAGAGGATATTTAATTATTTGAAGGGCACTCCGGATCATGGTTTGTGGTATCCTACGAACAATGACTTCACCCTAAGTGCCTACACAAATGCAGATTGGCCCAGATGTGTAGATGACAGGAAAAGTACAAGTGGTGGTGCATTCTTTCTTGGAGATAGATTTGTATCACGACTAAGAAAGAAGTAGGATTCAGAGTCCTTATCTACTACAGAGGCAAAGTACATTGCAATTGCATCTTGTTGTACAAAGGTGTTATGGATGAGACAAACCTTGAAGGATATTAAAGTTGAGTATGATGATCCAATTCCTATCTTTTGTGATAATACAAGTGCTATTAAAATTTCAAAAAATCTAGTGATGCATTCAAGGACAAAGCATATTTCAATTAGGTATCACTTTTTGAGAGAGAAGATTGCATAGAATGAAGTGAAGCTAGAGTATGTACCTACATTAAAGGATCAGGTTGCTGATATATTCACTAAGGCTCTTCCTAAGGATACATTTGAGTATCTCTGGGAGAAGTTAGGGGTTATTTCCCCTCCTTCCTTGAATTAGATGCATAAGGAAATGCATCAGTCTAGTGAATTTCATGATTCATTCTTTTCTGGACTGATGTTGGAGGCTACCTCTCAGGGGGAGCAGGTAGTGGCATTGATGATTGTTGCAATCAGGGGAAGTAAGAGTTGGTGTAGGATGGTGTGTACTCCTAAGGGGAGTATTCAGAGCATTTAAGAAGAGTGCAAATATGTGTAGTATCATAATAAGGGTGAGAAAGCTTGAGAAAGATGTGTCACCCTTTGCCATTGATGGCAAAGGAGGAGAGAGATGATGTGAAAAACAAAGGGAGACAAAGAGAGTAATATGTAGAAAAGAAAGGGGGAGAGTGAGATTGGTGTAGAGTTTTGTAATAATTTTTTTTTCACATCATATGTTGCCATCAATGACAAAGGGGGAGATTGTTGCAAGTATGTGCTAATCGATGTTGTCATTGATGTCAACATGTTTGTGTTGTCATTGGTGTCAACTGTGTCTTCCAATGTAGTTATTGTTGTTTGATTAAGTTGTTAAAGTGATTTTAATGCATTGTAAAGGTGATGATGATGTTAGTAGAGTGTTCCTATTGCTGCATTTCCAAGTGCTTTTGAGAAAATTTCATTAATATTGAAAATAGTGTGTTGAAGAAGTCTTCTGACTTACAGAGTGTTGTTCAAGTTTTTGCTTTGCATTCCTTCTATGTTGGAGATCTAAGTGTGCAATTTGGATATGTTGTAAGTAAGTGTTTGAAGATGCTAAATCTAGAATTTGGTGCTCCGGATTTCTATATAGTGAAAGTTATGTTCACTAGTTTGAGAATAGTATTTGACAGCGTTTCTAAGTTGTGCAGAGGTGTCTGGGAGAAAGTATTCTTCTTTGCATTCCTCTGTAGATTGGTTTCAGGTGCTGTGGTTCTATTTATGTGTTCATAAGGACCTTCCCTATCTTCCTTCAAATTTTTTTTTGATTTGGTGCTCCAAAAAGTAATTTATTGTGTGGCAGAGTTCGACAATGTTGTTGTGTTCAGGGGAAAATTGTTGTGTTCAGGTGAAAGTTGTTGTGTTCAAGTGAAAGTTGTTGTAGCTGAATTTGTTGATTTCTAGGTGACTTCAAGATGTTCATGGATGTTTCTAGATTATGTAAAACACTTGTGTATGGTTGTTATTGTGGAAGTACGTGATTCAGAATTCCTTATGTTTACACTGTTTGGCCGACCTTGAATGTTTGCAGAGTTAATTTGGTGATTATGTGAGTATTGGGTAGCATGCCTAGATAGATTTGGGTTTGAGCTAAGGTATAAAGTGGTTTTCCTTCATTCTCTTGTTCTAAGGAATGTTTAGGTCTAGACCTAATTCAAATATTGTGTGTTTGCCGACCTTGGAGATTGTGTTGTCGACCTTAAAGATTGTTTCAAAGGTAATGATGGTATAAATAAGTGTTAAGGATTTGTGGATTCATGTGTATGAATGGGGGATATGATTTTGTGATGTGGATTTGATCAGGCTAGCAAGGGCTTTCATGTCTTAGGCTACGAGATGCAGTGAGCAGAAGGTGTCTACAATTTTTGGTGATGCTACGAAGGTGTTGAGTTTGTTGTGATGTATATTAAGCTTCATTGGAACTGAACTCCATGCAAAGGTTATATGCAATTATATCAGTTCAAATCATGGCACTAATCCATTCTTCTCTTTGTTCTTTCTTTCTTAGTGGGCAGTGAATCCACTTGGATAGTGAGTCCCGTATAGTGAGAATTCTCTCTATGGCAGTGAGCCTTTGTAATTCGGTATTGTTACTACATTATATTGTGTGATAATCCTCACCATGGTTTTTCCCTTTTAGGGTTTTCCATGTAAAAATATGGTGTTCTCTTGTGCATGGTGTTGATGTGTTTAATTTTCTATTATCTTCTTTTCATGTTTAAACTTCATAACAGATTAATGGTTTAAGTGAACTAATATGAATGTGATTATGTTTTTGATACAACTGATTCACCCCCCTCTCAGTTATCTTGTTCCTTCAACATATCTACCCTTATCCATTTCATGCCTGGTGCACTTTCATATAATATGATTTTTGGTAGACCATGGATTCATACTATGGGGGCAGTTCCATCTACCCTACATCGATCAATAAAGTTTATTTATGAAAATAAACTTCAAACCATTGAAGCCGATCTAGAGTCAGAAAGTTGTTTACATATTGAAACACAAAAATAAGTTATCAATCATAAGATTCTAAATAACTTATGAGTTGATTCATCAATACCTCTTGCCATAGATAATTTTGTGCAAGATGCTAAACCATCATCAAATGTATTTCTTGGTGACAATTGGGGTTCTTTAGATTTTACTCCTACTTGTGTGGGGGAATATAAATTAACTATGAAACATCAAAAGTTGTTGATATCATCTAAACAACCTATGGAAACACCTAAAGAACCTAAAGTTTCTTTAGTCAACAATATAGAAAACACTGTTACTTACACTATAGAATATGAGACCTATGAAGCTCCACCATCTTCTAAAGAGATGGCATCCCTTTATGGTCAAGGATTTAAAATTCTTTACAAAAATTATGACTATGTAGGTAATGGTTGTGGTGTAACTCAACAAGGAATCAGAGTACCTTTACAAGTTGCTGCAATTAACTATATGGCTGGTATTGGATACCACTCTTTGAAGCCCACCAAAGCTTACAAACATCTTATTCTTAATGGTAACACTATATCAACACTCAGTCTGATATATCCTGAGATGATAAACATAAAATGTCCACTAGGAGATATCCCATTGGATAAGTCTTCTACAAATGAAGCATTAATTGAATTTATGGGAGCTTATGACAATTTGCCCCATTATCATCATAACCATTGGTTTCCCTATTATTTAAATGCCAACGCATGTACTTTTGGAAGACCACTTGCTCAAAAAATGATACTCTAGCATTTAATGAAAAATCCATGAAATCATCACAATCACCTAGCCTCCTAGACATCAGTACTTTACTTAATGGAAACACTATTGATGTCTTGATGGAGAAGGATAACCCTAAAAAAGTTATCCCTATAGGAGATTATGTAAACAAAGAAGAAAAATAAGAAATGATAAAAATTTTGCATGATTTTCATGAATTATTTGGTTGGAATTATTTAGACATGCCTGGCATTGATCCTAAACTTGTAATACATATGTCATATTACAACCCGATGCTAAGTCAGTTAAACAAAAAATTTGTAAAATGAATCCTAAAGTCACATTATCAGTCAAAACGGAGATAGAAAATCTTTTACAAGTTGGTTGTATCTACCCTATTGACTATTCACCTTGGATTTCTAACATTGTGGTTGTCACTAAACCTGACAATCGCATTCGAATGTGCACTGACTTTAGAGATTTAAATCTTGCTTCTTTGAAAGATGATTTCCCTCTTCCAAACATTGACGTGATTATTGATTCAACAGCTGGCCATGAATTACTTTCCTTCATGGATGGTTTTTTGGGTTATAATCAAATCTTTATCAACCCTCAAGATCAGTACAAGACAACTTTTATCACCACATGGGGAGCATTTTGTTGGGTGGTCATGCCGTTTGGACTAAAGAATGCCAGAGCAACTTATCAATGGGCTATGACACTTATCTTCCATAATTACATGCATAATATCTTAGAAGATTATGTCAATGACATTCTAGCAAAGTCTATCCGTCACCAGGATCACATCACCGTCCTCTGTCAAATCTTTGAGCGGATATGGAAATACAACATGCGCTTAAATCACTGTAAATGTGTCTTTGGTGAAGACAGTGGTAAACTGTTGGAATTTATAGTTTTGCATCAAGGTCTTGAAGTAGACATAAAGAAAATTGATGTGATTGTTATCATGCCACCTCCTCAAAATATATCTCAACTTCATAATTTACAAGGGAAGATACAAGCCATTTGTCAATTTGTATCACAACTCGCAGATACGACTCACCCTTTCACTCAACTATTGGAGAAAGAATCAAAGTTCCAATGGAATTTTGATTATCAAAAATCTTTCAAAGACTTAGCTAATCCTTTTATTTTACAACCAACAACTGTAGAAAAGCCCTTTATTCTTTATACATAGCTTCTACTAATTCTCTTGAAACATTATTAGCACAACATGATGACAATGACAAAGAATGTGTTGTATAAGTTATATAAGCTGAACTTTGCTTGATTATGAAGTGAGATATACTTGTTGGATCTAGGGCATACAACTGAGAGGGGGGGGGTGAATCAGTTGTATAAAACTTCTTCTTTTTCAAACTCTTGATTCTTCGTTGTTAGTTAGCAGCATATCAATTAATCATTCATGAAAGCATAATACATAAACACAAGAGCAGATAAACATCAACACATTGAACACCAAGATTTTGACGTGGAAAACCCGGTTAAGGGAAAAACCACGGGGTGATTAACCCAAGATTTATTCTCTATTAGAAGAATAAAGAAGAATGAATGGCACATGCCAATGAGGGCTCACTGCCCGAGCACACTGCTCACAAAGAGGCCCACTGCCTACAAGGAGACACACTGTCTACAAAGTGATAAAAATCATAGTCTTGAACTGGAGAATGACATCTCTACCATGTCTGGATCAGTTCCATTTAAGCCCAAAAACCTCTGCTCTACCTTTCGCACTTCTCTTCCCTATGCCACACTTATCCACACTCACCACACCTCGAAATGAACTCACAGACCGTTATTTATACAAGACATCGACTTAGGAACAAACATCTAAGTCGGCAAACAATCATAAGAGTATCCGCAAGATGAATAACACATCTGGTCGGCCACCACAAGAACATTCGCAGGATGAACAACTCATCCGGTCAGCTAAACAGAGCAAGAACTTCATCCGGAAGAATAACTTCAATTCCGGGCTCTATTATCAATGCGGATCAACAACACAACCTCAACACGATCTAGAAAACTTCACAAGCCTGCCTGAATGACCGGATACATCCGCACGTCCTTTACTTGCTGGAATCTCTTGTCTTCCTCATCTGAAACTTCAAGAACACAGTCTGTCGCCACTGTAGAAGGTACTTTCGGACCTTCAAATCATACATTATCAATGCGGACCAACAACACAACCTCAACATGATCTAAGAACCTTCACAAGCCTGCCTGAATGACCAGGTACATCCGCATTTCCTTTACTTACTGAAATCTCTTATCCTCCTTATCCGGAACTTCAAGAACACTGTCTGTTGCCACTGTCATAATGCAAGAGGTACTTCCGGACCTCCAAATCATACACAACTCGAGTTGGCATATCACAAGGACATCCCAAACACTCTTTCCAATCCGCAGATTAGGATTGTACAATTCCAGACCTCACCGGACCTTTCTGTGATCCTCTGTCACCTCTAAGCACTTGCCGGAACCGGTTCCACACAGACAGCCATAACTTCTTCAGGTCTTCATGCGGACCTCTGACAACTTGACTGAAGCATCTCAAGACTCATATCTGCAAACCCTTTAATCCGCATCCTCTGGTTCTCAACCTATCCAATATATTTGCCTTCTTCTCATCACTGTTCTTCACTGTTCCTAACTGAGGCTAAGTTTCTCAATATCCTCAACACACAGCTCATCCAATCCTTCTTGTCAATGTAATATGAGTATGTTGACATCAATGACAACACTGGTTCACCTCATACTTGCAACAATACTATCATAGAGAAATAGTGCATTACTCTTGTCTTTGCAACACAAAAGTTAAGACTATCTCTTAAACGCTGAAATTCATGTCATTGTAAAATTTGATCCCTTAAAGCATCTATTTGCTAAAATAGATCTCTCAGGTGGCCTCGCTAAATGGGTTTTGTTGTTAACATCTGAATTTGATCTCAAGTTTATATCTCAAAAAGTGATAAAAAGACAAGCGTTAACCGATCATTTAGTTGAAGCACCTTCACATTTTTCTATTCAAAATAATGAAGAATTTCCTAATGACCAAATATTAACTTTGGATAGAGATGACAAATGGAAATTATATTTTGATGGGTCAAGATGTAGAACTGGCTCCGGTGCTGGTATAATACTAATGCCTCCTTCAGGTAAGTTGATTCCTCTTTCTTATCATCTAAATTTCTCATGCATGAACAACATCGACAAGTACAAAGCTCTCATTGCAGGACTTCATTTCATCATGTCCCTAAATATTAAACACATCACTATTTATGGTGATCCACAGTTAATCATAAGACAAGTTGCTGGATCTTATCAAGCAAAACAAGATAAACTATCTCAATATCATGATCTTGCCTTTTCATTATTAAAACAGTTTTCATCTTTTACATTTGACACAATTCCAAGGAAAGACAATCAACGTGCGGATACAATGGCAAGTGTAACTTCCCTTATATCTCATGAAGATTCTCCTAAAGATTATCACTTCGTCATCCACAATATTACATCACCATCAGTATCTAAAGTTACACCTTTGGATACTGATGCAATAGAAGGTGGCAACAACTTGGTTTTATAGAGTTTCACAAAACTTATGCTCTTGATTGCTTTACAAACTCTCACAATGACCCTTCAAACTAGGTTATTTTAGACCAGTTTTAAAAAAACAGGGATATCTCCCTCCAGACTCAATGAAATTGAACCAAATAAAAAACCCATTTGATATAAGAATACTCTATAAAATGAGTTTCAACCATTTATGCATAAAATATTCTAGGAGGTTGTACCACACTCTACAATAGGACTGTTATCCTAGATGAGGGTTTTTGGTAGTTTAAAATAGCTTTTACAAAAATGGCTATAACTTTTGCAAAACTTAATAAAAATTTATAAAATTAAAATCAAATGAAAGGTGATTCAAATACCTTTTCAAAAAATCTAATTTTATGTCATTTGGAGACTGTATGGGGCCATACCATCCTCATGAACATAAAAATTTTAGGAAAAATATACAAAAAAAATTAAATTTTATTTATTATTTTATCACCATTCTCCTTCCACCACACTTTTGATTGTTGAAGGCCTATTTACATATATAGAGTGACTCCCAATTAGTTACAATTGAATTCCATGTTTTGTGACCATTGGGAAGCCTCCTAATTACCTATTTGTTAAGTTAACATAGAAGTTTCTTCATTTATCTTGCATTATTTGACCTTGTTTTGACAACAACCCTAAACTATGATTCTAAACACATATGGGATTGGTCATTGTGACCTTATTACAAGACTCTTGGTCTATGGTGACCTTATTCAATGCAAAATGATACAAAAAACTTAGACTCTAATAAAAGACTTAGTTTGCCAATTTGACACAAAAGAGATATTAGGTGCTCCTACACCATACTCCCAGCCATGAAATTCTTCCAAGTCCCTTAGAAGTCTTCTACTTTTTGACCTGCAATAATCCCTTGATCTTCAATGCTTTGATGCTCCTCCTTGTTCTTGCAACTGATCCAACTTGATTTCATCCTTACCTTTGGCTTAAACTTGTCCATGCAAATTAGTCTTCCCCCTGTCTTGCCACTTGAAATCAGATTCTTCATACTTTGATGCACTTCAAATTTTATCTCAATAACTTGTCCTTCTCCCTGCACTTGGTACCTTAGCCTATATCCCATCAAGACTGCAATCATGAAAGGATAGATGCTCTCTTTAACTCCTTTCTTTTTCCATATAGCAATGGCTTCTTCATTCTCAATGTCCTTCAAGTCTTCTCCTCCCTCAAGGAGTTCTTCCTTAATTATCTCTATCTGATCAGATTTACAAACCTCTAGAATAGTAGAGTGTAACTGCCCTTTATCCTCTCTTGAAAATAATGAACAAAGTATTTCCTAAACAACCATACTATCATGCATCTTCAACTCATCTTGAGTCTTCATAAGGAACTCTTTCTTCCACTCTGTTGTGATAACATCTTCTTGTTTGGGAATGGCTGCAATGTCCATATCTTCTTGTTCATCTTCCTTTGCTTGTTCACTACCTTTTTCCATCAAAGGTTCTTGTGCCTTCACATTTGGTTCTAATGCCTTAATTTATCTTTTATTTTTCATTGGTCTTTGAATAGGCCACACAACCTTCCTCTTTACCTTCAAGTGCCAACTTGTCATTTGGTTAATCCTTTGCTCTATCTTCATCAGGAACTCCTGGAACTCCAAATCCCATTTCTTTATGTCTTGTTTCAGGGCTACTACCTCTTTCTCAAACTCTTCTTGCCTTAACTTCTTCTCTTTCCTCTTTTTCTCTTTTTCTTCTTGTTTCTTCTTCCTTTGTGAATCCTCTACCTATAAAAGTTTTCTTAACAAACCCATCATATTCTCTACATAAGAAAGCTTCTTCTTGCTTCTCAATTTATCTCAACTTTCTCACCTTCAAAAGTTCTAATCCTTGAAGCTCTGATACCACTTTGATGCAATAGAAGGTGGAAACAAATTGGTTTTACAAAGTTTCACAAAACTTATGCTTTTGATTGGCTTCACAAACTCTCACAATGACCCTTCAAACTAAGTTATTTCAGACAAGTTTTAGAAAAATGGGGATATCTCCCCTAGAATCAATTAAATTGAACCAAATACAAAACCCATTTGAGGTAAGAATGCCCTCTAAAATGGGTTTCAACCATTTATGTAAAAAATATTCTAAGAGGCCATACCATACTCTATAATAGGACTATTATCCTAGATGAGGGTTTTTGGTAGTTTAAAATAGTTTTTACAAAAATAGCTGTAACTTTTGTAAAACTCAATAAAAATTTATAAAATTAGAATAAAATTAAATTTTATTCAAATACCTTTCCAACAAATCCAATTTTATGTCATTTGGAAGCCATATGGGGTTGTACCATCCTCATGAACATCAAAATTTTAGGAAAAATATACAAAAAATAAATTTTATTCATTGTTTTATCACCATTCTCCTTCCACCACACCTTTGATTGTTGAAGGCCTATTTACATATATATAGTGACTCCCAGTCAGTCACAACTGAGTTCCATTCTTTCTGACCATTGGGAAGCCTCTTAATTACCTATTTGTTAAGTTAACATAGAAGTTTCTTCATTTATTTTGCATTATTTGACCTTGTTTTGACAACAACCCTAAACTATGATTCTAAACACATATGGGATTGGTCATTGTGACCTTATTACAAGACTCTTGGTCTATGGTGACCTTATTCAATGCAAAATGACACAAAAAACTTAGACTTTAATAAAAGACTTAGTTTTCCAATTTGACACAAAAGAGATATTGGGTGCTCCTACACTAGATACCAATGCTTGTTGCAACATAAAATTAGATGAATGGTACTCCCATATATTCCAATATTTGCATGATGGTACCCTTACTAATTCAACATCTAAAAACACAAGAGTTCCCATACACAAACTCACAACATGTTACATAATCTTGTCCAATGTGCTGTATCGAAGAAGCTATAATGGCGTTCTTCTTTATTGCCTCAATAAATCAAAAATTCCAATTGCATTAGAAGAAGCTCACTCCGATGCTTGTGGAGGGTATTTTGGAGGAAAATAGTTGGTACAAAAATTATTGTGTATGGAGTTTTATTGGTAAATCATGGATCAAGACTCCTTTGCATTCGTCAAGAATTGCCCGCAATCTCAACAACATACTTATTTAATTCGAGCTCCTACCCAAGAACTTCAAGTCCAAGTTTCACCTTGGCCATTTTCTGTATGGGGCATGGATCTAATTGGAAAGATATCTCCTCCTTCCTCTCAAGAACACATTTTCATCATTACCGCTACCAATTACTTTATGAAGTGGGTTGAAGCTATTCCACTACGATCCACAACTGTTGAAGTAATACGTCGCTTCATACAATATAGTATAATCTCATGATTTAGCATTCCTTCCTCCTTGGTTTCTAACAATGGTACACCATTTAAGAACAAGGATGTGAAGAAATTCCTTGAAAAATATGACATTCAACATTGTTTCTCTATGCCATATTATCCACAATCAAATGGCCAAGCAGAAGCTTCGAACAAAATCATCGGATAAATTCCACGGAAAATAGTTAATAAATATAGAAAAGATTGGGACACTCAACTCTCGTATGTGCTATGGGCCTATAGGACAAGTGTTCATATGGTACCGATGTGATATTAATGCCTTTAGAGTTGGAAATTCCTTCATTGAGAGTTTCCCTGAGGGACATTATTGAAAACTAGAGATGCTTGATGAACAACAAATCAACGCTCTCGGCCATCATAAAGCTCATTAGAAAAGCATCCAATGATCATACAATGAATGAGTAATCATCGTTCATTCAAAGTTGGAAATTTTGTACTCTACAAAAATCAATGTAATGTAAATGCACCTCCTAACGAAAAAGGGAAGTTCAACCCTAATTGGCTAGGACCATATGTTGTCACTGAATCTTATGGATTAGGAGAGTGTAAATTAGCTGATGAACAAGGTACACCTCTTAAAGAACCTATTAATGCTATGCATTTGAGAAAATTTCATGCTTAAGATCATGTGTTAGATATTACTGTATAAAGTAATTAGTTATTAATTATTTCAATTTTGACAAGATAGAACATTTTGTCTTAGTTTATTTAACAAGCTAGCATAAGATCTTTATTAAAAACAATCAATCATTGTTGCATCTAATTAAACTATGCTTTATTAGATGACAATCACATTGATTGGGAACAATATCATATTTTACTCATGCGCAAACTTTTTAATCATTGTTGTTTTTACTAAACAATTTGCAAAGATTGATTAGCTTAAATCACAATAGCATTAAACATATTTTCACATGGTCATCACAATTATCACTTGTTGCATTTAATAAATCACATGTGGTACATCAAATAACATCATAACATTAATGAAAAAGCATCATATATATACATACCAGTTTACATATACAAATCAAAACCGACTATCCCATACATAAAAATGGGATGTTGTAGTACAATACATGAGATACATATCATATAGTTGAACCACGATTACTAGACCCCTCAGGACCTGGTCATGTACGAGTGAAAAAAGGCTACCCATGTGAGGTCACGAACCACAAATGACTCCTAGAGGCACTCCATGACTGTAGACCCCTTAGCTCACCTCTAAGATCTCTCACCTCCCCCAGAGCATCCATGTAGAACTGCTAGAACCTATCTCTCTCTGACTATGCTATGTCTCTCTCATCTCTCACCCAATCTAACTTAGTATGCAAGAACTATGTCATAGCATAGCCCATCTCGAATGGAAGCGATGTCGTTGCCTAATCTCGATGTGTCTAGAGATCCACCTCTGCATGCTCTACCCTTTAGATCACTTGATCTAAAGTGGCTTCCATAGCCACCTTGTATCTCATGAAAGGCATGAACAACTCTGCATGCCACCCTCTTGAGTGTTGTGAAGGATATCCCATCTGCACCCATTGCTCGGCTGCATTAGTAGGAAGTATATCCACTATGACGTGACCTAGAAAGTTGCGCCATCCTTAGGTACCAAATGTCCAAAGTATCATAAAGATAATATCAATAACTCATCAAAAATATATAGATATATGACATCATCATAATCAAATCATCTATCAACTCAACAATAAGATAATTCTCACCAGGATCACCATCCTGCCAATTAGGATCACATATTGAGGTGGCTATGATGACATCTATAGTCATGCCTATAGATGGGGGCATGGATGTGGTAGCCCTACTCAACCCCCCATGCTCAAACTAACTTGAAACTCCACTAGTAGTACGCCCTGGACCATGGCTATGAGTCATGGACCGAGATCTCTCCTTGGTCTCCTTGTCATCATCCTCCACCTGCTGCCCACACTGTGGCCTCTCCCTAAAAACATAACATGATGATGTATCCTCATCCTCCTCCTCATCATCATCTATACCATAGTATCTACCAAAATGACTAAAGTCATCCTCATCTCCTGAATCATCCTCGTGACTCATCCATGGTCGAGGATCACCTGTGGGATGACCAATAGGGAAAACTGAAGAAGGTCAAGTTGTGCCCCTTTAGGTCATGTATGATAGGGTAACACTGACATCATATGCCTATGATGTGGGATCCACATCAGCTACACCATCATCACTCTCGACAACCTCGGTGATAGTCAGTCATGGGGAATCATTAGCCCTAATTGTGCTGCATGCTGAGCGTTCATAGCTTGGTTGCATGCTAGGAACACCCTGCACGTAACCAAACTATCACATAACTCTATCAAAATAAAAGCATACGACGATGTTGTCTCGGTGACCAGCTAGTAGTTGATCCCTCTACATCCTTGCCAACTATCTCCTCTTACCCATCCATGGCCTATGTCTATGATATTGTTACATCCCCTTTTTGGATTCAATATTACTATATACTTTTTCCTAAATAGTACAGTTATGTGGATATGTTATTAACATCATAGGAATTGATGATGTAGATAGAGAAAGTTAATTTTATGAAATTATGGAATCTATTTGATTATGATCAATATGATGTTATGAATTGGAATGTCTTTTTGTTATAAAAATGAAATGATTTGATATACTGTGCATTGATCAGAATATTGGTGCTTTGACCACAAAATTGTATGTGAGATTGTCATTGTAGGAATAGATGGATTATGTTTTCCAGGAAGAAAGAAGAAGAGAAAGTATCCTTGAGAAAGAGAGAATAGATTCTAGAATTAACCATGGGTGCTTGCCACTAAAAATGCATATCAGATAGATAAACCTTGATGCCTTGAATTAAGCCTTGAATACGGGCTAAGTCAATTTTAGTCGAGATATCGACATCTGAAGTATAGGTCTTTCTCCTTTTGTAAGTCGTCGTTTAGAGTATGGGAATCGACATTAGTGTCATAATACTCTAAAATGTGTCATCTAATAGGAATTACTGATATATTGATTATATGTAAATATATGTATTTACTTATGGCTGAGTTGTAAGACACGTCTTGTTGTCGATTGGCGCAAGAGTTGAATTTGTGCGTAAATTGATCTCAAGTCTTGTTCTGCATTTGCACCCAATCCATCATTATTGTCGTAAAATGCTTCGAGCATATGTCGTAAACTCCTTTTGCGAAATTCGACGGATGTTGATTTCGAGACCATGGTGTGTAATAATTTTGGTCGGATTATAAAGGAATATTCTAAATTATATGAGTAATATTTAAGTAGTCGTTGAGGTATTCCTTTATTCTTGAATGATGTCGGTAATCAAGTTGAATCTCGAAGAGGGACACATTTAAGTTCTTTTTATGATGTTTTCCATTTCGAATAAGTCTTTTGCCTTCTAGATTAAGACCTCGAGTTGTCGTTAGTCTAACCTTTATTTTTATGTTGGCATTCATTTATTCTCATGATTGGCTTTGAATGGAGGAACATTTTATTCAACTTTAGTCTACCACCTTGCAAGAGTTAGAACTTCACTTTTTCGGTGTAGTTGTGAATTATGTGGTATTGAAGCCTTCTTTCTTGTGTAGTGGATGAGTTGTTACATGTACCAACCACTACCTTGCCTTGTGGAGCTCCATATTGGAGAGTGGTCACATAATGAGGAAGTCATGTTGGCATGCAGAAAAGGATTCCCTTCTTGATAGGCATGGTCAGGAGTGGAGAGGCCATTATTCCTTTGCCATGGGTAGGGATTAGTAGTAGTAGAGTTTGACTCAGTTTTGAGGGAGGAATTCAGAGGAGAAGAATAATGTGACTGTGGAAGGAGCTACAAGGAGAATCAGCTGAGAATATAGCAAGTGTCTGGATAGTCTGTCAGTGAACATTGGAGACTAACGACAAGTTCTCATACTCTTTCACTGCGTAAACTTAGTTCCTTGTTATGTGTCATACCTTTGCAAGATTTTGTGATGGTTCAATGAATCGATTTGAAAATGCAAAGTGTTATTTTATAAATGAAAACTATGTGAAGTTTGTCTTCATTAAAAATGAAAGCATTGTTTAAATCTGCTACTCTGCACTACACCACATAGAAGGTGCCTAAATCACAATTTTTATATATGTTTAGATATAGGTTGAGATTGTTTGAGAAGCCTATGGGTTTTTCTTAGAAGGTTGTAGTTAATGTAATATGCACTCTGTGTAGGAGTTGGATTTAAAAATGTCTCATAGTCCATACAAGCTGTAATAGCATAACACTTGTCGATAGAGAATAAGATCTCTATCGACAGTCAGCAAAACTATGACTCTAGAGGACAGTAAGTAATAGAGTGAAAAACTTGTTTTTGACAACCATTGATGGAGGATTGATATTTGTGAGAGGTGTAAGATTTAACATGCAAGTTGATACAATCATCCTCTTTTTCAAAGATAAAACTATTTGGTTTGACCATGACAAAATTGTTTACTAGTTGTGAGCAATAACAAGATTTAGATTATATGCCTTGAAGCTAATACATGTGCTATTGAAGCATTTTAACTATTGTTTTCTTTTCAAGAAAAGACCTTATTCTTAATCCAATTATTATTATGAAGTCTTTACAAACAAGTAATGTGCCTTTTGTCAAGTCTCAAGTATAGATGTACATTCAATCTATTTTGTTAGAAGAAACATTATGTCAAGGCTATCCAATGAATAGTTTGACAAGATTATACTATGTCAAAGATTTCAACACGTCGAAGTAGTATGTTGTGAGTTTTAATATAGGGTTTCAAACACTGTATTCTTGAATTGACTCGTAGAGAAACCCTTCCCAAACGACAAAGTTGAAACTATGTCGAAGAATCGACAGTCGAAGAAGATTCCTTAGAATGTTCAATTTTAAACTTAGGGACTTCAAATATTTATGTTCTATAAAGTGATTTATAGTAATCTCTTTTCAAAAACAAGAAAGTTGGGTCTAGTGCCCACTCAAGAATGGATGAAATAGACAAGGGGATAATTTTGAGATTGTTATAAAAACGTATAGCATTATTTGAAACATTGATATGCTAGGAAGCCGTTCATTTATCATGTAGACAGAGAGGATTCTATGAGCTTAGAGAAAGAGTAAACCTAAATGCCATGCGCTAATGCATGATGAAATTCAAAACACCTTGAGGTCATCGAGGTTGATATTTAGAACTTATAAATAGGAAACTGTAGGATTGTGATTAATTCGAGTCAAGTGGGGTGGGTGAACTTAATTCATGCATTGATACAATGCTAATTAAATTTAAATCCTTTGGCCAAGGTAATGCATGATCCTCAAGTGCACTGAATGTTCACTGTGACTGGATGGCATAGCTTGTGAAGTGGTCATGCATGACTAGAAGGTATCTAGGGGATTGCATGATAACAAGTCATGTAGGTCACAACACCAGAGCTTAGATGGCAAACACCATTGGTTATCTTAAGTATATCCTCTTGAGTAGGGTAGGGCCACTTCCAGTTAGGAAGGAGTGTGGGAGACTAACGGTCTGTGGCTGGAGGTTAAGCTCCTTAAAGATACTTTCTCTTCTTAATTCTTGAGGAATGCCGAGACTTGAATTTGGATGGTTGACAATCAAGATGTAGTGACATTGGTAAGTTCCTATTTTGGATTTGATTTAAGTAATTTATAACAACATATTATTTAAATGTTTTGGTTGATTATTTCCTTTTGCTTTACGAATATGAAATCATGCTTATTGTTAAGTCGATGGATGAATTACTTGTTTATAGTAGTTACTTTTCTGTTTTAAAATTTCAAAAAAAAAAACAATATTACCTTTGGTAAAAACTTAGTTTTTAGAGTAAAATCAGAACTGGGTGTTACATATGGTATCAGAGCTAACTAGGTTCAACACTAGGGATGATGAGTCCACTAACCTGATTAGGAATCAACATTATATGGGTAGCTAATGATTTGATTTACTGTGCCAGGATGGTATGTGTCAAGAAAATTGCAAGGAAGTCCTTCGTGGGTAAGGAACGTTATCTGTAAGCTAAGCAGAAACGACTTGCGATGATCAAGACTATTGAGAAAATGAATGATGAAAATAACATTTGGCTAGATGATGTGGAAACTTTTGCCAATGCTTTTTCATGACTTAAATGAATGAAAAGAGAACTCCTAGAGATAGCTAGGACAACAGCTCAAATCATGGTCAATTGCTGCCCTATTAGTGTACCTATGAGTGTACCTATTAGTGTACCAATGATCACTAGGGATCCCCGTATAGCACCTAGAGCTGAACTCATTGTACTATCATCTGATAGTGAATCTGAGGGTTATACACCTCGTGATTATGTGTGAGACAATGAATCCAAAGGTTACACCCCACTTGTAAATACTGAGTGAAAAATGAGATATGTCTATCTTTAAACAATGTATATACAGTTTTGAAAAGTATAATAAAGACAAATTTTGGTTTGAGAACAATTATGGATATGAGCAATTGTTATGTTTTGATAATATACAAAATGATAAATCTTAGAACTGATTAGTATTTGCTTAATCAGGTGAAAAAACAAACAATCATGGATCAATCAAAGTTTAATGAGGGGGAAGATTGGGAAAATCACAACTCTCAGGAAAACTCCACTGATAAATTGGATAGAATTCTAAATATGTTTATTGAAACTAAGGAAAGGTTGGGCAAATTGGAAAAAGAAAGTGAATGACACTAGGAATACGGAGGGTGAAAATGAGAATTCTAATAATGCAAGTAAAAGTAAACAACAGGATCATGGCATGTCAAGTGAAAACTAAGATGATAATGAAGTTCAAAGGGAGACCAAAGATAGACTTGCACTGGAACTATCTAAGGATATGAAAAAGATTATCCCTCCCAAATTTGATGGAACGAAAACTGGTGATGCAGTAGAAGCATGGTTAACAGAAATGGAGAAATACTTTGAAATCATAAATTACTCTGAGATTACAAAGGAAGTGTGGGGAGCATATTATTTATCTAGAGAAGCATCGACTTGGTGGATGAACAAGAAAATGGAACTGGAATTAAGTCCCTTGATGATGACATGGAATGAATTTGTGGAACTATTCTGAAAGAGGTGGTTACCACAGCTATATTTTGATCAAAAGTTAACAGATTTCCAAAAGCTCAGGCAAGGTGATCTGACTGTGGTTGAATATGCAGAAAAATTTACTAGATTGTTGAAGTATGTTCCTCAATACGAAAAGGATGAAAGATTTCGGATAAGAAAATTTATCATGGGACTCAATCCTCATATTGGCAGTGAAGTGGAGGTGCATGGTCCAAACACAATGGACCAGGTGTATGAGGAAGCAATTAAGAAGGAACAAAAGATCAAATCTATTTCCACTTACCATGAAAAGAAATGTAAGAGATTTGATAAGAACTACAATGATAGAAAAAGGGATATGGAAACAGGAGGTTTGATAAAGGAAATCAGAAAAACAAAGGGGGATTTGGTAATGAACGTAGAAATAAAGACTATAAGAAAAATGACAATTTTAAGAAGAATGATGATGCTATGAGTAGACCATCCGAGAAGAGAGGACCAATTGGAGGATGTTTTTCTTGTGGTGGAGATCATTATGCTAACCATTGTCCTAATAAAAAGTAGAACGGGCAGCCTAGGAATACAGTACTTCCTGTTAGTCTTAGGGCACACAATTGAGAGGGGGGTGAATCATTTGTGCAAAACTTTCTCCAATTTACACACTTAAATCCTCTTTGTGATTAGCAATATATTAAACATGAAATGTAATGCATTCAAATCAAAGGCAGAAACTCATCAACACATAAGACACCAAGATTTTGATGTGGAAAACCTAGTTAAGGGAAAAACCACGGGGTGATTAACCCAAGAATGTATTCTCTATTAGCAGAATAGAAAGAATAAAATGGCACATGCCAATTAGGGCTCACTGCCCGAGCACACTGCTCACAAGAGGCTCACTGCCTACAAGAGACACACTGTCTACAAAGAAATAAGTATCACCTACTTGAACTAGAAAATAGCATCTTCACCATGCTTGACTCAGTTCCATTAAGCTCAATACTCATGCTCTGCCTTTCACTCTCCTCTTCGCTACCACACACTCATCTCCACAAGGACACTTTACAAATGACTTTGCAATCCCTTATTTATACAAGATATCAACTTAGGAATGATCATCTAAGTCGGCAAGCATCCACAATAACATCCACATGATGTATAACTTATCCGGTCAGCCTATCTTAGGAAGAACACCATCATCCAGAAGTTGTTCTTCAAATGTGAACTCCAACTTCAATGCGGACCACCAACATGATCTGGACATGATCCAAAGATCACCACAAGCTTGTCTAAATCACCAATAACATCCATACTTCATCTGCTTACTGAAATCCTTCTCTCCTTCATCCGGAACCTCAAGAACACAATCTGTCATCACTGTCACAAAGGATTTTATGCTTGTGGACCTTTTGACCATGAACCAATCCATTTGACTCCACAAAGACTCCCTTAGCACTCCCTCAAATCCATAGAACATGATACTCCATTTCTAGATCTCACCTGACCTATCTGTCTCACTCTGTCACCACTGAACACTTGCAGGAACCAGTTTTATTTGAACAGTCATAACCTCTTTAGATCTTCATGCAAACCTCTAAAATCTCTATTAGACCACCTTAAGATACGTATCTACAAACCCTTTAATCTACATCCTCTGATCCTCATCCTATCTTGGTCTTTTACCTTACTGTTTTCCCTATTCTTCTCTGTTTCTGATTGAGACTAATTTTCTCAATATCCTCAGCACACAGCTAATCCAATCCTTATCATTAATACAACAAAAGTATGTTGACATCAATGATAACACCGGTTAGGCCCATACTTGCAACAATCTCCCCCTTTGTCATTGATGGCAACATATGATGTGAAAAACAGGTTTAACCATCAAGACAAGAACTTCTCCAAGAACTTCTAACTTCTCCAAGAACTTCTCCTTACTATCACAACTCCCCCTATCAGCAACAACCATTCACATGTCTTCTTCTCCCTTAACCGATCCCCCTTTGATCAGCAATCACTTGTTTTTCACATGTCTTCTCTCCCCTTTGACATCAATGGCAAAGGGCACATACTTGCAGTTCCAATACTTCAGAAACATACTTGCTGCTCCCTCTGAGTAGTAGCTTCCCATCATCAATCTGGATCACAAGATATGATTGTGACATCCACTAGACTGATGCACCACAATGCACCTTAGTTCACCACCGGAGGGGCAATAACCCCTAACTTCTCCCTGAGATACTCAAAAGATTCCTTGTGAAGAGGTTTAGTAAAGATGTCTGCAATCTGATCCTTTGAAGGCACAAACTCCAATCTGACTTCATTTTTGTTCACTTGCTCTCTCAGAAAGTGAAACTTGGTAGATATATGTTTAGTCTTTGAATGCAACATCGAATTCTTGGATATATTTCTTGCACTTGATTTATCACAGAAAATTGTGATAGGCTCCTCATATTCCACTCTAATGTCTCTTAGCATCTGCTTCATCCACAAAACTTGAGTGCAACTACCTGCTACAGCAATATATTCTACTTTAATTGTAGACAGAGATATTGCCTCTTATTTCTTGCTTAGCTAAGAAACCAATCTCTTCCCCAAAAAGAATGCTCCACCACTGGTACTCTTTCGGTCATCCACATCTCCTGCCCAATCCGCATCTATATATGTATGAAGAGAAAAATCATGATCTCTAGGATACCACAGACCATACTCAACTATCCCTTTTAGATATCTAAAAATTCTCTTTATTTCCATGACATGAGATTCTCTAGGATCAGCCTGAAATCTAGCAACAAGACCAACAGCCTACATAATGTCTAGTCTAGTTTGAGTAAGATACAACAGTCCTCCAATCATTGATCTATACTTTTTCTGATTAGCCTTAGGTGAGTCATCATCTTTGCTCAACTCACATCCAGTTTCCATGGGAGTATTCATTGGTTTAGAGTCTTCCATTCCAAATTTCTTCAATAATTCTTTTACATACTTGGTCTGAGAAATGAAGATTCCTTTCTTTGTTTGAGTGATTTGTAGACCCAAGAAGAAATTCATTTCACCAAGCATGGACATCTCAAACTCACTTTTCATTTGATATGCAAAGGTTTTACATATACTGTCTCTTCCTCCAAAAATGATATCATCAACAAACACTTCAATAATCAAGATGTTTTCATGATCAATTTTGAAATATAAATTACTGTCAGCAGTACCTTTGTTGAAACCAATCTTCAAAAGATGTTTGTCCAATCTTTCATACCAGGCTCTTGGGGCTTGCTTTAGTCCATACAGTGCCTTATTCAACTTGCAGACCATATCACCATGCTCAAACAATTGAAATCCATCTAGTTGCTCAATGTATACTTCTTCTTCCAAGTCGCCATTCAAGAAAGCAGACTTGACATCCATCTGATACACCTTGAAATCCTTGAAGGTAGCAAATGCAAGAAATGATCTGACTACTTCAATTCTTGCTACCGGAGCAAAAGTTTCTTCAAAACCAACTCCTTCTATTTGAGAATAGCCCTTGCAGACCAGTCTGGCTTTATTTCTGATTACTTCACCAACTTCATTTAATTTGTTCCAGAAGACCCATTTGGTTCCAATCACATTCTTATTTCTAGGCCTGGGAACAAGATCCCAAGTGTGATTTTTCTCAATTTGAATCAACTCTTCCGCCATTGCTTTGGTCCAGTTTTCATCATTGTAGGCTTCATTTATTGTCTTAGGTTCAATCTTTGAAATCAAACAATATTTATCTGAATTTTGAGCAATTCTCCTTTTAGTTTGCACACCTTTGCTTTTGTCACCTATGATTTGATTTTCAGAGTGGTTTAGTCTTACATACCTTGAAACTTTAGGAGTTTCTTGCACTTCTACTTCTTGATCAGGCTCATTCAGACCTATTTCTTCTTCCTAATTTACCGGATCAGTTTGAATCTGACTTTTAGAAGAGGATTGAACTCCTTGAATCAGAACACCATTCTGATCATCTTCATCATATTCATAAAACCTTGAAGGTTTCTCTATTCCCTCATCAACCTTCTCATTTGTACTTTCTCTCATCTTTCTCAGTCTCTTGTTATAATACCGGTATGCTTTGTTTTGAGTAGAGTAACCCAAGAAAATTCCTTCATCACTTCTAGCATCAAACTTGCCTAGATCTTCATCTCTTTTGATGTAACATTTGCTACCAAAGACTCTGAAATATCTTACAGTAGGAGTAATGCCAAACCAAAGTTCATAAGGAGTCTTACCAGTATTGCTTCTGATTTGAACTTGATTGAGAGTATAGACTACAGTGCTGACAACTTCTCTCCAATAGATCTGAGGAACATTTGCTTCCATCATCATGGTCCTAGATGCTTCCTGGATGGTCTAGTTCTTTCTCTCCACTACTCCATTTTGCTGTGGAGTCCTAGGAGTAGACAACTGTCTCTTAATTCCATGTTTATCACAAAACTCTATGAACTCACTGGATGTGAATTCTCCACCTCTATCAGACCTCAGACATTTCAACTTTAATCCTATTTCATTCTCCACCATAGCCTTGAATATTTTGAATTTCTCAAGAGCTTCTAATTTTTCCTTTAGAAAGGTTACCCACATCATCCGGGAATAGTCATCAATTAGAAGCATGAAGTACCTATCACCTTGAAGACTCCTAGTTCTTGCCAGACCACAAAGATCAATGTGAACTAAGTCCAATAATATGGTAGAAGATAGTTCCTTGCTTTTGAATGACTCTACTCAGCTTACCCAACTGACATTCCTTGCACAAGCTGTTAGTAGGTTTCACCAGTTTAGGAAGATCTCTCATAGCCTGAGTATTGCTTATCTTGATGACATTATCAAAATTTACATGACACATCCTTCTATGCCATAACCAACTCTGATCAACTTGAACAAATAAGCAGTTTTTACCAGTACCAACCAAGTGGAAGATATTACCTTTAGTTTGAGTACTGGATGTAATCTCTATTCTGGAACTTTCAAAGATTTTGCATTTCCCATCCTTGAATCAGAGATCATAGCCTTTGTCCACCAACTGTCCAACACCGAGAAGATTGTGCTTTAAACCTTCAACATACAGTATATTGCTAGTTTTGTGTCTTCCATCAAAAGAAATAGTTCCTCTTCCTCTGATTCTACCAGCAGAATTGTCACCAAACTTTACCACTCCTCCTTCATACCTTTCCAAATCTACAAACTTATTTTTGTCACCTGTCATATGGTGAGAGCATCCACTGTCAATGACCCAATCATCCTTCTCTTCAATTTGGACAGCCAGAGTTCCTTCCATAGTCTTAAGATTGACAGATACAGAGGACATTGGATCTTCTTCCTTGATGGCAATGAACACCCATTCATTTCTAGATTTGTTTCCTATCTCTAATTCATCATCTGTTACTCCTTCATTATCATCATCTTCATTTACATAGTAACAGTTCTTTTGGAACCTTGGCTTGTTAAGATTTTGCCTTGAAAATCTTTCTGGACACCTTGAGGCAAAATGACCAATCTTATTGTAGTTAAAACACTTAAAAGGTAATTTTCCTTCATACTTACTGGATCCTCTTAGCAACCTCTTTGCAATAAGGGCTTCAAGTTGAGCAGTTTCTACTTTCTCTTCTTCCAGATCTTTTCTTGCTTTTTCATACCATGACAATTTCCTTGAAGAATTCTCTTCCGGATCAAACCTTTGTTTACTTTTAACAGAAGCACTGGCTTTGAATGCAAATTTAGTCTTGGGGGGGTTGTCTCCAAACTCTGTTATTTCAAATGCAGCCAATTTCCCAACCAATTGATCTCTTGTGATAGTTGTATGGGCTCTGAATTCTTCAATGGTAGCAGCCTTGATTTTGTAAGAAGCAGGAAGGGATCTGAGAATTTTACCAACAATCTCATTTTCATCCAAGACTCCACCAGCATTTCTAATTCCACAAACCAGCTCATTCACTCTTGGCATAAAAGCAGTAATATTTTCATCATCTATCATCTTTAGTTATTCAAATTTCCCTTTTGGACTCTGGTCTCCTTCATGCAAAAGTTCCAGTTTATTCCAAATCTCAAAGGCAGTTGGTAGGTCAATAACATTTGAGAGCTTTGAGTTAGATAATGCACTTAGAAGAGCATCTTTGGTCCACAGATTGTTTTTAGCATCTATGATTTTATTTAGTGTTGTCAGACCACCCTGTGGAGGTACATACTGTTTTGTAACCATGGACCAGTATGCCATTCCCATACACTGTAAGTGACGTTTTATGCGAGCTTTCCAAAGAGCAAAGTTAGTTCCATCAAACTTCGGACTATCCTTCTTATAAGATGACATCCTAGATCTCCTCAAGTGGTTAAGCTCCTTTTAGAGGAACTTGGCTCTAATACCAATTGTTAGTCTTAGGGCACACAACTGAGAGGGGGGTGAATCAGTTGTACAAAACTTTCTCCAATTTACACACTTAAATCCTCCTTGTGATTAGCAGTATATTAAACATGAAATGTAATGCATTCAAATCAAAGGCAGAAACTCATCAACACATAAGACACCAAGATTTTGACTTGGAAAACCTGATTAAGGGAAAAACCACAGGGTGATTAACCCAAGAATATATTCTCTGTTAGAAGAATAAAAAGAACAAAATGGCACATGCCAATTAGGGCTCACTGCCTATAAGAGACACACTATCTACAAAGAAATAAGTATCAAAATAGCATCTTCACCATGCTTGAATCAGTTTCATTAAGCTCAATACTCCTGCTCTACCTTTTTCTCTCCTCTTCGTTACCACACACTCATCTCCACAAGGACAATTTACAAATGAATTTGCAATCCCTTATTTATATAAGACATCAACTTAGGAATGATCATCTAAGTCGGCAAGCATCCACAATAACATCCACATGATGTATAACTTATCCGGTCGGCCTGTCTCAGGAAGAACACCATCATCCGGAAGTTGTTCTTCAAATGCGAACTCCAACTTCAATGTGAACCACCAACATGATCTGGACACAATCCAAAGATCACCACAAGCTTGTTTGAATCACCAATAGCATCCATACTTCATCTGCTTACTGAAATCCTTCTCTCCTTCATCCGGAACCTCAAGAACATAGTCTGTCATCACTGTCACAAAGGACTTTATGCTTGCAGACCTTTTGACCACAAACCAATCCATTTGATACTCCACAAAGACTCCCTCAGCACTCCCTCAAATCTACAGAACATGATACTCCATTTCTGGATCTCACCAGACCTATCTATCTCACTCTGTCACCACTAAACACCTGTCGAAACTGGTTTTATTTGAATAGTCACAACCTCTTCAGATCTTCATAAGGACCTCTAAAATCTCTACTGGACCACCTTAAGACAAATATCTACAAACCCTTTAATCCGTATCCTCTGATCCTCATCCTATCTTAGTCTTTTACCTTACTGTTTTCCCTGTTCTTCTCTATTTCTAATTGAGACTAATTTTCTCAATGTCCTCAGCACACAGCTAATCCAATCCTTATCATTAATGCAACAAAAGTATGTTGACATCAATGACAACACCTGTTAGGCCCATACTTGCAACACTTCCTTCGTAGCAGGAAGCATTTCAACAAAGGATTCATGCTGCCCTTGATAATCGATAAGCTGAGTATCAGATTACTCCCATTGAAATGACAGGTACATTATTTGGAGTTCATGTTTCTATTCTATTTGATACTAGTGCAACAGAAAATTTTGTGTCATCTAGAGTCTTAAGAAAAATTTTTAGAAGAGCTAGTTTTATGTCAAAACCGTGGATAGTTAAGTATGCAAATTAGTCAAAGGCTCAGGTAGAGCAATGTTTGTTTGAAGCTAAGATTGATATTTCAAACTTCTCCACTGAGGAAAATTTATACGTAGCACCTTTAGGGTCCTAGGATGTCATCTTAGAAATGAATTGGTTGTGGAGACATAGGGCCAAGGTAGATTGTTTTCATAAAACAATTAAGTGTCTGGATGATAAAGGAAATATAGTAAATTTTCAAGGTATTCAAAGGGAAATAAGGATCAGATCTATTTTCTTCAAAACAATTAAAGAGGGCTAGGTGTAAGGGATCTCAACTTTTTGCAATCAAAATAGACCTAGTAGAGGAAGTCTTAGAGAAGCAAACATTTGAGGAAAAATATCCATATCTTTGCAATTTCAGTGGTGTATTTCCTGAGGAACTGCCAGGCTTGCCTCCAAAAAGAACCTTTGATTTTGGCATACATATTAAACTAGGATCTGAGCCAGTATCTAAAGCTCCATATCGTATGACCACCAATAAATTTATGGAATTGAAGGTTCAATTGTAGGAGCTATTGTCTAAGAATCTAATTAGGCCAAGTGTATCACCATGGGGAGCCCCAGTTATTTTAGTCAAGAAGAAGGACAGAACCCTTAGATTGTGTATAGATTATTAGATGCTTAATAAGGCAACAATAAAGAATAAGCATCTACTGCCACGTATTGATGATTTATTTGACCAAATGCATGGTGCATCAGTCTTTTCTAAGATAGATTTGAGATCTGGATACCATCAGTTAAGGTTGAAAGATGAAGATATTCACAAGAGTGCATTTAGAACAAGATATGGTCATTATGAGTTTACTGTGTTGCCATTTGGATTGACCAATGCACTTGCCGCTTTCATGAATCTTATGAATAGTGTTTTTAGAGATTGTCTTGATAAATTTGTCCTAGTTTTCATAGATGATATTCTGATTTATTCCAAAAATGAAGAGGAGCATAGACATCATCTTCAAATTGTTTTCCAACGATTAAGAGAACACAAATTGTATGTGAAACTCTCGAAGTGCACTTTCTTTCATAAAGAAGTGCAGTATTTGGGACATATAATATCAGCTAAAGGGATATCAGTTGACCCATCCAAAATTAAGGCTATTATGGAATGGCCTATACCTTCCAATGTTTCAGAGGTATGAAGTTTTATGGGATTGGCTGGATATTATAGAAAATTTGTTTTGAATTTCTCAAGCATTGCTAGTCCAATTACTTCCTTGCAGAGAAAAGGAAAAAGGTTTGTTTGGATTGAAGAATGTCAAAGGCTTTTGATTTGTTAAAGGAAAAGTTAACAACCGCACCAATCTTGAAAGTTCCTGATCTTGAAGGACATTTTGAGGTTATTACTAATGCCTTGGGAAAAGGGTTAGGAGGTGTGTTTATACAAGACAGGCATGTAGTAGCCTATGAATCTAGAAAGTTGAAAAACTATGAGCAAAATTACACTCCTCATGACTTAGAACTAGCAGCAATGATTCACGCCCTTCAGATGTGGTGAAATTATTTGCTGGGAAAGACATTTATACTAAAATTAGATCATCAAAGTCTTCGCTACATATTTACAAAACCTCATCTTAATGCAAGACAAAGGAGATGGTTGGAATTAATATCAGATTATGACTTTGAGATTTCTTATATCAAAAGTAAAGAAAACCGAGTAGTAGATGCTTTAAGCAGAAGAAGACACATAGCTTCTATAATCTCTATTCATGCTAATTTTAAAGATTTAGTATTGCAAAGTTTATCTGGAGATGAATATTATGAGCAGGTGAAACAAGCTCTGTAATTAAACCCTAAGGATCCAATATATGAAGGATTCTATTTTGAATCAAATGGATTGATGAGATTTAAGGGAAGAATCTACGTTCCTAATTCTGTAGAACTTAGAAACCTTGTTTGGAAGGAAGTTCATTGTGCACCTTATTCCGGACACCCAGGGGTAACAAAACTTTTAGTTGATGTCAAGCCGCTATATTTTTGGAAAGGAATGAAAAGCGATGTTGCAAGGTTTGTAGCAAGTTGTTTGGAGTGTCAGAGAGTGAAGGCAAAACACCAACATCTTGCTGGATTGTTATACTCGCATGATATCCAGAATGGAAATGGTAGGTTGTCAGTATGGATTTTGTTCAGGGGTTACCAATGTCTAAGAATAGGCATGATGCAATATTGGTTGTTGTAGATAAACTAACCAAGGTAGCACATTTCATACCGAGAAATTTGACAGATGGAGCTCATATTTTGTCTCAAAATTTTGTGCAAGAAATATTCAGATTGCATGGAGTACTTGAAAAGATTATATCTGATAGAGATGCTCGGATAACCTCTCAGTTTTGGCAAACTTTATTTTCTGCATTAGGTTCTAAACTCAATGTGAGCACTGCTTATCATCCTAAAACTGATGGACAAACAGAAAGGGTAAATCAAGTCTTAGAAGATCTTTTAAGAATGTATTGCATGGATCAGCAATACAGATGGGAGGAATATTTACCTCTTGTTGAATTTGCCTATAACAATTCCTATCATTCTGCCATTAAGATGGCACCATTTGAAGCATTATATGGAAGGAAATGCAGAACTCCTATAAGTTGGGATAAGCTGGAAGATAGGATAAACATTGGACCTGAAATGCTTGCAGATATGGAAGAAAAAGTGAAAATGATTAGGAAGAGGTTGGCAGAAGCCAATGACAGGCAAAAAAGTTATGCAGATTGCAAACAAATGCCTAGACATTTCTCTGTTGGTGAGAAAGTTCTTTTGCAAGTGAAACCCCATAAAAGCTCAATCAAATTTGGTAAATCATCAAAGTTGGCTCCTTGATATGTCATACCTTTTGAAGTTCTTGAGATTATCAATCCAGTGGCCTACAAAGTTTCTCTACCTCCAATCTTGTCCAAAATGCATAATGTTTTTCATGTTTCATACCTAAAGAAATATTTTGTAGGTAATGACCACATTCTTAAATGGAATTCTTTATAGATACAAGAACCAGGGGTGGTTGTGATCGAGCCACTCAAGGTGCTCGAAATGTGTAAACTTCGTTTACGTAATCGAGAGGTTTTGCAATGCAAAATTTAGTGGGACTAATATGGCGAGGATAGCGCCACTTGGGAAGACTATAAAGACATCTACCAAAGATTTCCTTATCTTTTCAAAAACATTAATGTTAAACTATAAAAGTTTGTTTTATGTTCAAATTTTGCTTGGTAAACTCAATCATCGGGGATGATGATTCTATAGGGGAAAGATATGTTACATCCCCTTTTTGGATTCAATATTACTATTTACTTTTTCCTAAATAGTACAGTTATGTGGATATGTTATTAACATCATAGGAATTGATGATGTAGATAGCAAAAGTTAATTTTATGAAATTATGGAATTTATTTGATTATGATCAATATGATGTTATGAATTGGAATGTCTTTTTCTTATGAAAATGAAATGATTTGATATACTGTGCATTGATCAGAATATTGGTGCTTTGACCACAAAATTGTATGCAAGATAGTCATTCCAGGAATAGATGGATTATGTTCGCCAGGAAGAAAGAAGAAGAGAAAGTATCTTTGAGAAAGAGAGAATAGATTCTGGAATTAACCATGGGTGCTTGCCACTGAAAATGCATATCAGGTAGATAAACCTTGATGCCTTGAATACGGACTAAGTCAATTTTAGTCGAGATATCGACGTCTAAAGTATAGGTCTTTCTCCTTTCGTAAGTCATCGTTTAGAGTATGGGAAATTGACATTAGTGTTGTAATACTCTAAAACATGTCATCTAATAGGAATGACTGATATATTGATTATATGTAAATATATGTATTTACTTATGGCTGAGTTGTAAGTCGCGTCTTGTTGTCGATTGGCACAAGAGTCGAATTTGTGCGTAAATCAATCTCAAGTCTTGTTCTGCATTTGCACCCAATCCATCGTTATTGTCGTAAAATGCTTCGAGCGTATGTCATAAACTCCTTTTGTGAAATTTGATGGATGTTGAATTAGAGACTATGGTGTGTAATAACTTTGGTTGGATTATAAAGGAATATTCTAAATTATATAAGTAATATTTAAGTAGTCGTTGAGGTATTCCTTTATTCTTGAATGATGTCGATAATTAAGTCAAAGCTCGAAGAGGGACACATTTAAGTTCTTTTTATGATGTTTTCCATTTCGAATAAGTCTTTTGACTTCTAGCTTAAGACCTTGAGTTGTCGTTAGTCTAACCTTTATTTTTATGTTGGCATTCATTTATTCTCATGATCGGCTTTGAATGGAGGAACATTTTAACCAACTTTAGTTTGCCACCCTGCAAGAGTTAGAACATCACTTTTTCAATGTAGTTGTGAATTATGTGGTATTGAAGCCTTCTTTCTTGTGTAGTGGATAGGTTGTTACGTCTACCAACTGCTACCTCACCTTGTGGAGCTCCATATTGGAGAGTGGTCGCATAAGGAGGGAGTCGTGTTTACATGCTAAAAAGGATTCCCTTCTTGATAGGCATGGTCAAGAGTGGAGAGGCCATTATTCCTTCACTGTGGGCAGGGATTAGTAGTAGAGTTTGAGTCAGTTTTGAGGGAGGAATTCAGAGGAGAAGAATAACGTGACTATGGAAGGAGCTGCGAGGAGAATCGGTTGAGAATATAGCAAGTGTTTGGATAGTCTTTCAGCAAACATTGGAGACTAACAATAGGTTCTCATACTCTTCCACTGCGTAAACTTAGTTCCTTGTTATGTGTCATACCTTTGCAAGATTTTGCGATGGTTCAATGAATGGATTTGAAAATGCAAAGTGTTATTTTATAATTGAAAACTGTGTGAAGTTTGTCTTCATTAAAAATGAAAGCACTGTTTAAATCTGCTACCCTGCACTATGCCACACAGTAGGTGCATAAATCACAATTTTTATATATGTTTAGACGTAGGTTGAGATTGTTTGAGAAGCCTATGGTTTTTTCTTAGAAGGTTGTAGTTAATGTAGGGTGCACTTTGTGTAGGAGTTGGATTTAAAAACGTCTCATAGCCCATACAAGCTGTAACAGCATAACACTTGTTGACAGAGAATAAGATCTCTATCGACAGTCAACAAAACCATGACTTTAGAGGACAGTAAGTAACAGAGTGAAAAAATTGTTTTTGACAACCATCAACGGAGGATTGATATTTGTGAGAGGTGTAAGACTTAACATGCAAGTCGATACAATCATCCTCTTTTTCAGAGATAAAACTATTCGGTTTGACCTTGGCAAAATTGTTTACTAGTTGTGAGCAATAACAAGATTTAGATTATATGCCTTGAAGGTAATACATGTGCTATTGAAGCATTTTAACTATTGTTTTCTTTTCAAGAGAAGACCTTATTCTTAATCCAATTATTATTATGAAGTCTTTACAAACAAGTAATGTGCCTTTTGTCAAGTCTCAAGTATAGACATACATTCAATCTATTTTGTTAGAAGAAACATTATGTCAAGGCTATCCAATGAATAGTTTGACAAGATTATACTATGTCAAAGATTTTGACACATCGAAGTAGTATGTTGTGATTTTTAACGTAGGGTTTCACACACTATAGTCTTGAATTGATTCATAGAGAAACCCTTCCTAAACGATAAAGTTGAAACTATGTCGAAGAATCGACAATCGAAGAAGATCCCTTAGAATGTTCAATTTTAAACTTAGGGACTTCGAATATTTATGATCTGTAAAATAGTAATCTCTTTTCAAAAACAACAAAGTTGGGTCTAGTGCCCACTCAAGAATGGATGAAATAGATAAGGGGATAATTTTGAGATTGTTATAACAACGTATAGCATTATTTGAAACATTGATATGCTAGGAAGCCTTTCATTTATCATGTAGACGGAGAGGATTCCATGAGCTTAGAGAAAGAGTAAACCTAAATTCCATGCGCTAATGCATGATGAAATTCAAAACACCTTGAGGTCATCGAGGTTGATATTTAGAACTTATAAATAGGAAACTGTAGGATTGTGATTAATTCGAGTCGAGTGGGGTGGGTGAACTTAATTCATGCATTGATACAACGCTAATTAAATTCAAATACTTTGGCCAAGGTAATGCATGATCCTCAAGTGCATTGAATGTTCACTATAACTAGATGGAGTAGCTTGTGGGGTGGTCATGCATGACTAGAGGGTATCTAGGGGATTGCATGATAACAAGTCACATAGGTCACAACACCAGAGCTCAGATGGCAAACACCATTGGCTATCCTAAGTCTATCCTCTTGAGTAGGGTAGGGCCACTTTCGGTTAGGAAGGAGTGTAGGAGACTGATGGTCTGTGGTTGGAGGTTAAGATCCTTGAAGATACTTTCTCTTCTTAATTCTTGAGGAATGCCGAGACTTGAATTTGGATGGTCGACAATCGAGATGCAGTGACATTAGTAAGTTCCTATTTTGGATTTGATTTAAATAATTTATACCAACATATTATTTAAATGTTTTGGTTGATTATTTCCTTTTTGTTTATGAATATGAAATCATGCTTATTGTTAAGTCGATGGATGAATTACTTGTTTATAGTAATTACTTTTCTGTTTTAAAATTTCAAAAAAAAAAACAATATTACCTTTGGTAAAAACTTAGTTTTTAGAGTAATATCAGAACTGGGTGTTACAGATATGGTCTCCATATGATATCATTGGGTTGTAGTCTATCGAAGACTACTCACTAATACAATAGATCACCATGTCTCCAGCATCTAATAACGGGATATACGTGAGCACATGGATGTGTCTGGGTCAGCTCTATGGGGAAACCCACTGGCCGTGTACATCTGATGTGCTTGAACATCCATACCTGTAGTAGGGTGCATATCATCAACCCCTGTGTCTCATAATGAACATACCTTCTCAAGTCTCGATATATGTGCACAAGCATGCTGCAACCCCATGCATAGACCATCCTCTCCTCCTCCATCACTCTGATAGCATGTACAAGGCCACCATGAAGGTGAGTGCCTCATCCATCTGGTGTAACTGCTAACATGATGGTAGAGATCATGATGCGATGAACTAGGGGTATGTCTGCACAACTCTACTCTAACCATCGAAGCATGTTATGTCCTCATCCAAGTAGTGTCACCACATGATCTATATAGTGAATGTGGCTCACACAAGTATACTCCTTGGATCTATACTCCACATCCTACACTGTCCGCCCTTGAACTAGAAGTTGTAGGATGCAATACACATCCTTGAGTGTGATCGTCATCTCTCCTATAGGTAGATGGAAGGTAGACGTATCTGCATTCCATCTCTCCATCAGGGCCATCAACATGCTACTATGGAATCTCATCGTTGGCATAATGAACACCCACCATAGGCCTGCATCTTGTAGGAGACCTCTGTCGTCATTGGATAGCATACCTATGTGGCTCCAAAAGAATGTCATGAGTCAGCCACCAGTATGCTCCCGTGTCTAAGGGACATCATGTACATCACAACAACCACCTTTGAATTAGACTATGCTCATTAAAGATTAGCTACTCAATTCTGTCAATCAAACTCTACCCTATCCTTTGGGCCCATGTCCTTCTTGGACTTGGGCACCCCAAAAGAACCTGGGCACCCTAGGAGGACTTGGGCACCCAGGGAGGACTTGGGTGCCCTAATCAGCCACCCTTGTCCAAAGAGGCCTAAAAGGCACATAAAATGAGAAAATTTACTAAAAAAGGAAAGGAATAAAAAAAATAAGACAAAGTCAAGAGTCCTACCTCCTTCTTGTCCCACCTATCTACCACTCGACCTTGTAGTACATCCAACCTCGGGGCCTGACAGGGTCATCGACTTGGCATGGTAGCTCTCCCTCCTTGTCCTCCTCTCCTCTAAAAATGAAAATGACAATTGAATGGTGAAGAGTGAAAACTCCCTTTACTTGTAGTAAACGGATGGGAATTCCTTTTCACTATCTAGGAGAAAAACTATACAACAATTTTAACCTACCTCTATATGTGGCTATTGAACTCAGATTTTTGCATTGTTTGTTGCGTTGGAATCCTAGTTATGCCCTTCACCAAACCTAATGCTTTGTGTCTTGGCATTATTTAAAAAAGTAACCATACTAAATCATTCTTCATCAAGCTTTCTCTGAAATCCATGTGTTAAGATTACCACCTTGTTTCTCCTTTTTGGACTAAGCAAGAAGAAACAAGGGGAGCCATATATCTCCTGTGATTTCCACCCTAATCATGTTTCATCTCTCACCCCTTAAGCATTTATAATTGACTTATTCATTTGTTGTTTGCAGGTTGATTTGATTATTTATCTAACATATCTTACTTTGCAGGTTGCGGTTCCTAACCTTTGTGATCTTGCAAGATTGCAGATTGGGGGCTTCTTCCTCTCTCTTGGTAACATTCAACTTCCTCTACAGTATCCTTTTGGGTATCATTTTTTATGATTACAATATTTACTTTCCTTTAGTTTCATATGCATATAGTGTCATATGGCCACTGAAGCGGGGGCTAAATGTTATGTCATAAATTGTGATCCTACTTAGGATAACATAATTTCACTAAGTTTAGCTCCTACATTTTAGTGTCCCTTAACCCCTTTCATCATTGGACCTATCTAAGCCCTGATTGATGTTTATCTTATCAAAGAAATGTCACCTTTAAGAGTAATTATCAATGAAACCTAGAAAAGAACTATGGATTCTAGATATTTAGGGCACCCTTAAGCATAATCTAGAGTAAAATTTGGGGGCTGAACATGGGCGCCCGCACCCTAGTCCTTCCCTAAATCTCAGCATTCCAAATTTTATTTTGGTGTTGGCTTATGTTATGTGCTTATGGATTTCAAATTCAAAACTTCTTTCCCGCGCGATGTTGGCACTTTATTTTGATTTATTTCATTTCTAAGGTTGGGTATTTAAAAAGAACTCAAAATCATTTTATCACACAGAACTATTATGCAAGTTTACAATGCCAAAATTCTGCTACAAGTGTTATTCAAGGTCTGTAAACTATTGAATCTCTTTGAAGAATTGGATCTTTTATATCTTGGAGATATGTTGTGAAGATTAGGAATCAAGATCTTGAGTCTATCTTTCTCTTCCTAGGGTTTGTGAAGCCTTTTGTATGATTGGGAGAAGGGTTGAAGCTTCCAACTAGATTGATGTCATCTCCTTGAGGTGAAGTTGTTGTTTCATTGAATGAAACATTGTGTGGATCTATTCCTTGATGCTTGATTCATTTAGGATCTTGCATTTGTTTATGCTTACACTTATGGTTTATGAGTGCACACATCTGCATACTTTGACATAGGTTATAGTTGAGGTAGAAATACCAAAGGCAGGGTTTGATTGAGGCAAACTCCTATATAGCCACAACATATCTTCTCCTTCTTTTGTGTGTGCTTTGAGTTAGATTTGGGAAGATCCAATGGAAAGGAGTGAAGAGGGAACATGTATTATAGTCACAATTGCCATGGAAGTTACATATTCATTTTTGAAAGACTCACATGATGATTTCAAAGGCAACCAAGTCTTTCAGGACCTCAGATCTTGGATTTGGAATCCTCAATAGAGACTCAGACACCTGGTGTAGACAGTTTTGTGACAGGATAACTTGCAGGACAATTTCAAAGACACCCAAGTCTTCCAGGCCCTCAAATTTAGGTGCACATGCTCTTATACCTCTTGTCTGCATTTTTGTACTCATTCAACTATTTTTCACTTCTGGAATTAGTCTATCTAAGCAAGTTGCATAACTAGGGTTTGGCTTGTCAATAGCTAGTTAGGGCTTGCAAAACTCTAGTTTAGACATCCTTTCATGTAGAGTAGTAGAGGATTAGGATACCTATAGGTTAACCTTCTCATAATGGTTGAGCTCAGTTCATATTCTGAATGTTAGTGTATGAAAAGGGAGGTTTGACCTAGTTGAGCATGCTAATCATTCTTCTCCTTTTTCACACTAAACAAAGGAAAATGTTGTGTTGTGTTTAGGGGCTTACCTTAGTCAAATCCTGTGTTGGTGTTTCCACCTCAACTACAATGATGATTAGTGATCCAAGAGTGTATGTGGGCTAGGAGGATAGAGGCAAGATCAACAATATATGATGAAAGTATGAATGAAAATAATAAAGATTACCACAAGATGTGAAACACTATTTGGAGTAGATAGCTCAAGATCATGCATCAACAAAGAGGTAGATAAAGATAACTTGAACTTTCTTCAAGACCTACAAATGGGCATCATAACATCCACAAGCATATAGCAATTCCAAGCATGAAGAGCACTTGAGCATTGGAGATCAATCATGTAAGCTAATTCTAATCTTCTCTTATTCATCTAGGTGTAAAATGAATTGCAATACTAATTTATATATGCATTCCCAATCACCAACAATGAATAAAACCAAATGGGGCCGACATGTAAAAGCTAAGGAGATGTTCTAAGATGAAACCACAAAAATAGGGCTAAAGTAACCATCTAGGACTGGGGTGCTAGACACCATGGTCCTTTAGCCCCACAAACTCTGGGGAGTGTCATTTAAAGTGGGCTTAGACTAGTCCTAACTTTATTTTGTCAGGTTTATCCATTAGGATGAAGATTTAATCATTTAATATTCAAAAAAGTGTTAAAATAGGTCCTGATTAACAAGGTTAAACATTTTACTCCATAACAATTAGATCATTAACTTCCATATGTAGTGCACAAATATTTTTGGTAATTTTTATTGAATATTTTATTCATTATTGGTTTTTTAATTAGTGCTAATAGAAATTTAGACCTACATTTTATTGTAATGCATTTCTCTTTTCCTATTTATTGAAACTATTTTTTTTTGTTGAAACAAAGACATTGATGTAGAGCATAATACAATTTTGTAAAAATTTTGACCTAGGTTTCTATTTTTCTAGTGTATTGAATATAGGCCATTTTAATTATAATGTATTTATCTTGTTTATAAAATAAAAAATATATATAATGTAAAAACATATATTATATATTACATTTTTCAAAAAGCTACCTACACAATCTTATTTGGATGATTTCATTTGACCTTAGTGGACATGACATGAAGCTGACTATTGTGACAAATGAAATTACATGTGAATAGGGGAGGAAAAGGAATCCATGAGGGTGCCATATAAGTAGGTTTGATTGAACATCTTTCAATAAAATGGGGTTTGATCAAATTGACTTTGATGAAATCCACTTTAGATCAAAATTACTTCAGTCAAATCCATAGTTAGACTCTATAAAAACACCAATACCTTCCATTTCTATTGTACCAAAATTGTAATTGTTTTCTAAAACTAAAGAAATGAGAAACAAAAGGAATAAATGAAATAAGACTCAATGACCATATCCTATAGAAATTAAATTAAATTAAAAAATATACAAAGAATTATGAGATATTGGAGTGAAAAAGGTATTTTTAATTTCATTTTCATATATATAATATGTTTGATTATTTGAATGTAAATTAGATTGACATTTCAATTAATTTTTTGTATGCAACAGTTTAATTGAAAGTTCAATCAAATTTACATTATTTAAGGATATATTATAACTAACATGCTCTCATGGATATATATGGTTTTTTTCTTTGTCTCCTCCTCTTCTTAAGCCCCCTCTATAATTCACCAAACAAAACATTCAACAAGATTGCCCTCTTGTAATTCTAGACCCAAGCCGACTTGCCCAACTAGTTGGAGGTGAGTCGACTTGGGTCTATAATTAATTTTGAACTTGGAAAGAAGGGTTCAAGGCTACATTTATGGTCCTAAACTAAGTTGAGGACCACATTTACAATCTTGAGTCAAGACTAAAAACAACATATTTAAAGGTTGGGTCTAGACTATTGGGGAATAAAAACTCAAATTTTGATTATATATAGGTTAAATGTCAACTCTTGCACATATATATACCATTTGAATACTAGAATATTACATTAGAAACAAAGAATCAAAACAAGTTCCATACAAATATACACTTTTCACCTCTACACTATGATAATTCTATATATATTATTTTTAATGGAAAAAATTAATTGTTTATAATTGATTATAATTTATGTTGTTTTGAACTTTCAATATTAAAAAATATTATATTATAATTTCTTTTAATTTATTCAAGATATATGTGATCATATGAGACACACCAATAGTTTATCTTCTTCAACTTAAAACCAATTAAGATTGAAAGATATTCATACTATGATTTAAATTTAAATAATATAACAAATTAGAAAGTGTATTATTGAAGTTAGACTTCAACAAATATTTTCTTTTGCAAATAAAAAATGAAAAAAATAAACTATAAACAAACTAGGATATTTTTTTTATAGAACTAATAGAATTGCCATGTAGAGAATTTTTATTGAACCAAGGGAACTACAACTTGCCTCAGGGAATATATTAAGTTTTTATTGAACCAAGAGAATTGCAACATTCAGTTAGGAATAATATAAAGTTTATGAAATTAGATGATAGATCTATTGGAATAATTATATAGAATAGAAGCTTATTGTTAAAATAAATCCAACTTTGAAAAAGATCTGTGTTTTAAATTACTAATTCAAAATCTCATTCTTCTTGGCACATTCTATGCCCTCCTCAAAAGCTTGTTCCAAACCATATTTGTAATAGAAGCCCATATCCAACAATTTCTTTGTAGAAAATGGCACATATTTGCTAACAGAGTCCTCCTCATGTAACCTGAAATAAACACGAAAGAAAATTGTTACTTACTAAAACCCTTCTCTAGAACAATAAAATAGTTTAGAATTAACCAAAAATTGTTTACTTACTTAAGTGGAACCTTTAATTGTTTAGCAAGAAAATCTTGAAGAGACTTGATAGTTGCAGAATCGACAGAGCAAACATGGCGGCCTTGTGCACTAGGATGCTCCATCAAAAATATGTGGGCATTGGATACATCCTCAATATGAACTATTGGTATGGAGCCCAATTTGAGTTGCATAGACTTTAGTGCTTCATAATACATATCATTTACTGTCAAAAACACATCATATCAGAAAAATATAGAGAATCAATAATGTTTTACATCATATTAGAAATATAGAGAATCAAGAATGTTTCTTAATAATAATAATATGTTTATATATATACCTCCAATTAAGGATGATATTACTTGGATAGATGTTATCTCATGTGTAGCTACAAACCAAGGCCCAATGACAAAAGCTGGTAGCACTGTTACCACCTCAAGATTGTTTTCAGTACCATATTTAAGGGCCTCTTGTTCTGCTAGTGTCTTGGTAGTCATATACCAAGCCACACCAGCTTCTTGAGATTTAAGGAAATTTAAAGGGCTCCAACATGATTCATCAATGCATGAATGGGCTAATTCCCCCTTGTCATTCAGTGGACAAACGGCAGCAACAGATGATGTGTAAACCACTCTCTTAACAGATTTAGCTCTTGTGCATGCCTTCATCACATTAAATACCCCATTTATAGCAGGCACAATGAAATCTTCCTACATCCAATCAGTTTTAGAACAACAGTTTATATTTGTAACATCGTAAGAATCAATCTATTTAAACATCAAAAGGTTTAATAATCAGATAGTTAACTAAACTAAAATCTTCAAAATACATTACTTACCAGTGTGTTTTTATGATCCATAGGACAGGCTACATGAAAAACTCCTTCACAGCCCTCCACTGCAGAATCGAAACTGCCCTCTGTCGATAGCTCAGCTTGGAAGAGCTTAAGCCTGTCCTTCGCTCCTGGCAGATCTAACAAAGGCCGAGATTTTCTCTCGTTTCCTGCAGTTTTAAGCATATACACACTCTATTCAACTCTGGTTGCATTATTATATTGTGGGTGAGGATTGAAAGTACCTGGATCTCTGAGAGTGGCGTGGACAGTGTAACCCTTTTGCAGAAGATTTTTGACTAGCCATGATCCGATGTATCCCGCTGCTCCCGTCACACACACTCGTTTTACAGTCTTGTTATCCGCCATGTCGTGAATGGATAACTCGGCACAGTGCTGCTTAGGACATAATTTTTCTTCAAACTAGATCTCTGCAATTTATGGTAGATGATTGGAGATACGTAAAATATTAAAGTCCATTTACAAGAAGATAGTCCAAACAAAGTATATCGTCGCAAGAAGATAGTCCAAACAAAGTATATCGTCGCACGGTTGAGTGACTCAAGAAATATCGTCAAAGGTGTTAAATGGCTTTTTCTTTCGAGGATAGTAATTTGGAGGATTGTACTGACAAACGATGGCTGAAAAATCCATGCAAGTGTATTTCTTTTTGTTTGTCGAGATCCAAAGGGTCACCATAGTGGTGTTAGAGCTTTCTTGCCACACAAGTGTTAGAGAAATAGATCATTGAGCATGAAATATAGAAAATTCTTCAGTAGAAGGAAGAAAAGGATTCAACTAGAGGCACATAAAGCTAAAGAGGATTAGCAGGTTGAAGGTATAGATTCCTTAACTAAAAAGATATTCTAGTGATTTGTAATGAGTCAACATACCTAAAATGTGTCTTAATGAAGCTAATGAGAAATCTACTTTACATGTTGAATGCAAGGATTCCATACATGTAATAGAGGTTCTAATGACTTCTAATAGTGTTCAAGAAACACATGTTGAGCTTTCAAACACTGAAAGGATGGAACCATTTCCATATGAGAATAGTTTACATGATGGTGGACATGAATCTACGAAGAATGCTTCAATTGATTCTTGTACCATTAATGGTTCTCACTTTGAGAATGGATGTGTTGTTGTAAATCTCTCAAAAATTTCTAAATCAACAAAGGAAGGTAAATGTTTTAATTGCATCTTTGATTACATTTCTAGGAATAAGGAGAACAACAATAGTAAATAATGATTGCATAAATCTCATTTCATATTATTACATAATTTTTGTCATCATGGGAAGCATTCTAATGGTAATGAAAAGATGAAGGGTACAACTAGTAGAAAATGGCACAAGGATCCATTCTCTCAAGTCCAATATTTCTCATGCAAGATTGTGTGGAATCTTGGTGTTATAACTAAGCATAATGTTGAGAGAAACATTAGGGGTAAAAATTCTAATGGGCTCAGTATCATTGGTGTTGATACATTCATCATTCCATGCATTTGGATAAGTATACATCTCAATGTAGCCATGGGTGAGCTTGAGAATCATAAATCCATGGAACTAATGTTAAGAACTAAAGGAAAAGATGTGGAGCTTATAAGTATCTCTCATGGATTGCCAAAGTAGTCATAATTAAGAGGACTTCTTGCAAGGGTCAAGATAGATAGGGTAATAAATCATGTAGTGATGGAGGACATGCATGCCATATCTTTTTTTGTAAGCAACATAGTCATTATTCTAATATTCAAAGTTCTCTAGATTAGCATAGCATGGTATTCAAAAATATGCCTCTAGGAACACCAAACTGATAGAGAATTCCAACGCATCATGGAGTTGGAACTAGGCTCTAAGCATGTCATGATCATTCCTTACTAGGGAATGTATAAAGAGGAATTGGAGAAGCTTATATCAAGGAGTTGTTTAAAATGGGTCACATTAGTTCTAGCCCATTTGCTTCAATAGAGGGCCTTGAGAAGGATGAAAATAACACCATGAAATGTGCATCAACTACCATGTATTGCACTAGAAGATTAAAATATACCATAGTCCCAAGATTGATGAGGCCACTACTGAGTTGCAGGGGGTATTTTACTACTGAAAGAGGATCTAGGATCAAGCTATCACTAGATCTAGATGTGGGATGACAATGTGTAGAAGATAGTATTCAAATGTCACTTGGGGCACTTTGAGTTCTTATCCATACCATTAGGTTTGACTAATGCACTAGCCACTTCCAAATCTACAAGGAATGGGATTTTCAGTGGATCGATAAGATAAACTATCATGGTATCTTTGGATAAAAAGAAATTATGTAGAAAAATATAAAAGGGTCATATGTGGCACTTAGATTTAATCTTTGAAATTCTAGAGTGATAGGCCCTTTTAATAAAAGAATATAGGTGTGAGTTTGAGGTCACAGAGGTTTTACACTTAGGCCACATCTTTAGTACTCAAGGAATGAAGGTGGATCAACAAAAAGACTTAGACCTTTGTAAATCGGTCATGCCCTACCACTCTAATAGAGTTGAGAGGACTCTTTGGTCTATGCATTAGTGTAGAAGCTTTGTTAAGGGATTTTCATAGCTAGTAGCACCCTTAATTGACATGACAAAGAAAGGAGTTTTATGTGGATAGAAACAACTCAAAAAGATCTTGACAAACTCAAACAATTTTAGTTCTTGTCCTTCTAACCCATAAGGCATATTTTAGTTGCACATGCCACTCTCTAGGGTTTTCATCTAACGATTTCTTAATGACATTTAATAAATTTTTGTTTGTTGATTTTGTTACACCATTTCCTTGGGGGTAATAATTAGAAGAAAATTTCAAGATACTACCATAACCAAAAGTCCAATTGGAAAAACTTAAAGAAGAGAAGGCAAGACCATTGTCATATACTAAAGCAAATGGAATACAAAACATAGTTATGATGTGCTCTTCAAGAAACTTAGTAACTACTTTAGTTGTACATTATTTTCATGATTGTGTTTTAGTCCATCTAGTACAATAATCAATGGTTGTAAGGATATACCTATGTCCAATAGAAGAAGGTGAATTAATCATATCAGTCAATTTATCAAGTCCCCATTTTTCAAAGGGATGCATCTCAACAACGAGCTATAATGGTAAGTATGAATTCCAATCTTTAGAGGAAGATATCAAGGTCAAATATGGCAAGAATGAACATGAGCATGTTCATCTTTAATGATTGTTGGAAAATAATAACCAGCTCTTAGGATCTAATTGGTTGTAGCCAAACATAAACCATGCCCTATCCCAAACATTTTTTGAAAATCTTTCAATACTTGATTGTATTCGTCTTTATTCAAACACCTTAAGTAAATACCATCATGATTTCTCCAATGTAATACCCTAGTTTTGATCATAAAATTGTTACTTTTCAAATGTAGGGCTCTCCTCTAAGCTAAATTTAGGTGGAATTGACTCTTGTTATTTAGAAAATAGAAAACTATATTAGTGTATCATTCATCATGTGTGCTAACATCCATTGAGTACTATTGGAAATATATTAGAGGATTAATCTTAGCTATAGTACATGTCAAGACTTGTCCTCTAACCAATTTCATAGGTGTGGCCTCCAAAACAAACTCTTGCAAGATAGTAACCCACTTGCCTCTTTAGTCTTCAAGTTCATTTTGCATTAATAATTTCTTCACTACATGATCTAGAACTATGCAAAACATCTCGCTTAAAATTTAATGCCTAAATTTCTTGACAACTCTAACCAAAGCATAGGCTTCTTTTTCAATATTGGTGTTAGTGTTGAAAGGTGCTTTATAAAACTAGTTAACTTTTAGCTATTTGATCTATTAATACTACATTTAGGCTTGCTTAGAGACTTTTCTCCACTTGTCTCACCTCATATGCACACAACATTTGTCCCCACACTTGTCTCAAATGAGTCCACATGTTTCACATCTTTGGATGGGTAGTCATACTTTCGGTCCTATCATATCCTTGCCTTTATATGCAAGGTCTCTATTGTACTTTTTTATGCTCCACATTTTGATCATTGTATGATACTGGGCTTGTTATTTGTACAATTTAACTTTGTGGAAGTTCTTAGCTTCTTGCAAGTGATCTTGGCTACTCCAAAAATTAGGATACCTAAGTTCTACTTCTTTGAAGGGATCAGTCATGAATGCAATTGGTGTTTCATCTCCATGTTCCTTTCTTTGTGTGAATAGAGCATCACAAGTATGATCAGATGTACACGAGTACATGTAAAATTGTTTGGTGTAGTCTCGACTAACTATCACTGGTGCTTTAGCAATAACTGTCTTTATTTCAAGAAACACATCTTCAACTTGGGAGGTGCATTCTATTTTAGCATTTTTCTTCAACATGGCATTAAGGGGTCTCACTATTTAAAAAAATCCAATGATGAATTTACGCTCAAAATTAATCTTACCAAAATAAGACTTGAGCTCTCTCTTGCTCGCTAGTGGATGAATTTTGAAAATGACTTGCACTCTTTCAAGATCAATAGAGATTCCCTTTTATAAAACTAAGTATCCTAGTAACTTACCTTTAGTTAATTTGAAAATGCACCTCTTTAGATTCAGTGATATCCCATGCTCTCTACATCTTTAAAGAAGCTTTCTTAGATCATTGATATGTTCACCTCTAATCTTTGAAAACACCATTATATCATCCATGTATATAATTATACACTTGCAAACTAGATCTTTGAAAGCAATATCCATAGGTCTGTGAAAGGTAGCACCAACATTGATCAATCCAAATGGCATCCTTCTATAACTAAATGTACCCAATTTAGTTGTGAAAGCTATCTTCAACTTATCTTCATAGGTCACCATAACTTGGTTAATCTCTAAGATTACCCACGTAAGAATGAGATCATTTGAGAACCATTCATAATTTGAAGTACTTCATCATAAGAAGGTGTATATGCTTGAAATTGAACATGTCTCATCGACATATCACTTCCATCACCTTGGCAAGCCCAGTAAAGGGAAATGAAATTAAGTTTTTTATTCCCAATGTTACTTTATTGTGTAAGGGAAGATCATCCAAATAATAAGCCCTTGGGTTTGAAAACAAGTAAAAGAGACCAAACTTGATTTTTAATCTCCAAGAAATCATCCAAGGGTGCAAGGAGAGAGCATATACTCAAGTTCAAACTCAAAGATATGGAAAACAAGTGTCCATTCCTTTAAGCATATAGATGTGTTTGTAGATTGGTGATAAAGCAAATATAGTCTTGGACACATTAAGCTACAACAAACATGTTAGTAGTTTTCTTAGATTTCTTAGACAAACAATAAGAGCTTTCAAAACATGGGGTTTGTAACAACACGAAAAGTAAAAATTAGTCCAAGGGTTAGTCAAGCACAAATCCCAAAGAAAATATGACTATGTTTTATAGAAATACAAACATTGAACTAAAAACAAAAGTGATGAAATATTACAAAAACACTAAAACTAGATTCAAACACGCTGAAACATAAAAAACTAGGGTTTACCTACACCTACCACCCATGCATCAAGTCAGACAATGAATGTGCTAATTTGGAATGGATCTTCTGATCAATGAAACTTGCATAGAAAATGGGTTAGGATTAGAAAAAAAATGATGTAAAATGACAACCTACATAAAAAAACATAGAGTGAGTGGAAAATTAGGTAGCATAACCCCCTAAAAAAGTGAACAAAATTAAAAAACCAAGAGCTACTAAGCCTAAAAATGACAAATTTAACATTGTAAAGGTTAGACATAGATGTGACTATTCACAAATAGAAATGCCAAGTTTTAACAAATGCATCAAAACTAGGTTTCAACATGTTGAAGTGTGATTAGGCTAGAAAATGTGAGGAAAATCTACAAAAAGAGGTTGAATTGGCTAAAAAAGAGGGTTAGGTTGCATATAAGATAGTGATCATGCAAAACCCTATAAGAACAACACAAAGATTATCTCAAAACCCTACAAATAGGACATAAGGATAGATATGTTGAACTAGACATGCATGCATTCAAGTAGGATAGATATGCCAAAACTAAGCTCGCATACACCAAACTATAACTTACACAACAAAATCTACATAAAACACTCAAAATATGATTAGTAAAAGGGATGTGGGTCCCACTGGGTGTGCCAAAAATGTGTACATATAAAAGTGAATACATACGAACAAGATAAATCAAGTTTAACCTATTATATTCACAAATGCAAGCAACCTCAAGATTAAGCCTAAGGAAACTACCTAAAGAAGATGAAAAAAACATAAATTCTCACCTACAAGTCTCCTTGTTACACCAAGGCATGGTGGTTGTGCTCCAAGATTGATTATGAGAGAGAGGATTAAATGTTAGTGCTCAACTCAATAGCATAACATTACATTCAATTGATTGACTAAAATAGCTTGTGGAGGGTTCTATTTATAGATTTTTGGATGAGTGGATGGAGGGTTAGGATTGCCTTGAGAGATCAAGGGTTGATATTCATTGAGAAGATGCCTATGTGAGAAGCCTTTGAGTGGCACCATGTGAATGGTGGCCAAAAGGGGTTCAAAAATTTAAGGGGATCAAGGGTGGAGATTTGCCTCGGATAAAATGGATGGTGGGAGATTGAAAAGTGGATTTATGGAGGGATGTGAAGATCTTGTCCATGTCCAAAGTACCAATCATGTACAAATCAAGGTAATACCTTTGACCTATGTACACTTTAGGAACTTGTGCACTTAATTAATCATGTTTTGGAGTATGGAAGGTTAATGATTTGATTTCTACAACTAATGAAAGGTGGATTAAATAGGGATTTGAATAAATATGAGAATTTATTACCGAAGGTTGGACTATAGATGAAGGATTGATTAATTAACTAAATAGTCTTGATTTATTTAATTAATGCTTGGATGAATAGTGAATGAATAGTGGATAAATAATGAATTTATTAATTAAATAGTAATAAATTATTTAATTAATTTTAGAGGGAAAATTAGGATAATTAATCAAATAATAGGGTGTACTCAATTAATTATAGGAAAATGATTGAATGATGTTTTGATGATGGATAAAATGGTGATGAGATCATTTTAGGCATCTACAATATTTACTACACTTTTCAAAGTAAAAACAAAACAAAAGAATTACCAAAATAATGAATAGTGGCTTTTTCAAAAAGTAAAATTAAAATTTACATATAAATGTAAAATAACTCTTCAAATAAAAATAAACAATGTAATAAAATTTAAAAAATTATATATAAAATTAAAATTTGTGTCCATATAGTAAATAAAATAGTTCTAAAGTAAAATAAAATAACTCTTATATAAGTAAAATAACTTAAAACTGGTATCTATATTAAAGTATAAAAAAATATTATATTATAATTTATTTGAAACACCAATAGTCTATATTCTTTAACTTAAAACCATTTCATATTAAAAGATATTCATACTACAATTTAAATTTAAAAGAATATAACAAATTAGAAGACTTGTTTTTGAAGTTCAATTCAAACAACTTTTTCCTTCCAAAAAATGCAATGAATAAAACAAACTATCAAATAAACTACAACACTTTTTTATATAACTAATAGAATCACCACATGAAACTAAGAGTATAGAATTTTATTGAATTAGAAGAAATACAATGTGCACCAAGGAATATATTAAATTTCCATTGAACCAAGATAATTGTAACATTCAACTAGGAATATTATAAAGTTTATGACATTAGATGATAGATATATTAAAAGCTCTAGATATAGAATAGAAGCTTGTGGTTAAAGTAAATCCAACCTCAAAGAAGATCTACATTTTAGATTACCAACTCAAAATGCCATTATTCTTGGCACATTATATACCATCCTCAAAAGCCTCTTCCAAAGTATCTTTTTAAGAGAAGTCCATATCTAACAATTTATTTAAAATGTGAGTAAGCTATAGCAATTAGCAGGAGTGGATTTTCAAACTATGTTCAAGGTAGGAATGGGAGCATCTCATTTGGAGGTGACAACAAGGATGATATATTTGAGGGTGAGGACTAAAATCTTCACTATAATGATGACGAGGATGTGCACCTTCTCAAGCTCTAGCTAGAGGCTTAGTGCTGCATTTCATAAGATCGGTCCATTTCCTCTAGTCAGAGTGTCTGTTTCACCTATTTTTGAGATGGAGGGCTTTGCCAAGCATTGAGGTGGAGCTTCCTTTCCCCTCTCCTAGCTATGGCATTGCTTCACATGTGGGTGTTTTACATTCCCCCATTGAGGGCTCTATTCCTCACATTTCAATGCATTCTAAGTCTATTTGTTTGGATCGTAAGTCCCAATGTCACAATAGGTTGGGCATGTAGGGGTGTCCCCTATAGAGGATGTCATGTCCCCTTTCCAAAACTAATATTTTTCCATTTTTAATAAGTCCCTTAAATCTGAAATATGTAAGTTAGTTTACACGACAACTTGGAGGGAAATTAATTATTTAATATTATGTTGTCTTGTTGCATTTTCAAATATTCGAGGACAAATAAATATAAAATAAAATTTATTTAAAGCTTAAATATTCCCCTTGGACATTTGGATTTGGGAGGGAATATTTTATGGAGATTTGGGAATATTTGTGAAGAGATTTACCAAAAATAGGGAATGCACCTTTGACAAGTGGACAAAGGGCATTGTTTGAAGCACCCAAGTGGCATATGGGAGTTGTAACTCCCAAGATTTGGGCATGGGAGATCTTGGATGCCCAAGATGGCCTCTCACATCATAAAATAATGTAACATTGCATTTTGGGAGGCTAATGACTATTTCTCTATTTTCTTACAAAGTGGATGCTTTGTGCAGCTTCAGTGGACAGGGAAACCATTGAAGACAGAGCTTGTGGCTAGTGGACATGAGTTTCCAACAACCTGAAGGTGGTGTTGTTGGGTTGATACATCAATCTTATCTTAAAGATTGCATTTGTGTGGACAAGATTCAGTAGTGTAATGTTCTTGTGTTGTAGGAATTTGTAGTTGTTATGTCTACAAAAGTAACCTTGGGGGCTTTTTCCTATTACGGTTTAGGCCTTGGGTCCTATTAGTGCATTTAGAGCATATTGCATGTTATTTCTAACTCTTGATGAGAAAACCCTTGGGTCTTGTGACAAATAGGACCTAGGGGGCTACACTTTAATGAAATTTGAGCAAAAATGGCAGGGTGGACTTGGGCACTAGTACCCTAGTCCAGCCCTATTTTGGGCCTACCCTAATTTCAAATGTTAGTTTTATGACCATTAATTAGGTCCTATGCTGACATCTAAAGTATGAATTACGAAATTCTTAGCGGGAATCTTTGTAGTTGCATAGATAAGCATGATTAGGTTTCATTTTCAAACTAGATGACATTTTTTATTAACAAGCTTTCATGAAAGTGGTTCAAGGAATTCATTGTGTTACAAAGTAGTACTTTGTTGTTATTGTGTTTGTATTTGTAGATTTGATAGTCATCTCCTCATGGCATGAAGAGCATCTTCCATCCATGAGATCTTCACTACAAGGTGATATCTATTATGTTTTCAATCATTTATCATTTGGATTTTGCCTCTATCTCACCGGGATATGCACTCTCATTTGACAACGGTGTTTGAAAGACTTGAATGTCTCTCTAGGGCTTGACTGAGGCAAGCCTCTAAACACCACAACCCCCTCCCACACTCCTTGTGATTATAGGTTATAGGTGTCGCATTTGGAAGAAGTGGACTTGTAGGAAAGGTTAGTAGACATCAAGGATACAGGATCTGGAAAGAAGTAGGACATTGGTGCTTTTCCTGGACTAGGGTGCCAGTCCTCATGTCCTTCACAGTGGAATTTCTAAAAATTGAAGTTATAATGTAGATCAGTGCCAGAAGGAGTTCAGGACCCCTCAAAGAAACTGGTACCTTGGACTTGGGCGTGAGTCCCTATGTCCTCGACTTCCCCGCCTTCCAAACTTCAAAAAATAGTAATGTTACTAAATTATGTTTGCAACCTAATTTAGTGAGGCCTAGACAATAGTTGTTGAAAAAGGGGTAAAGAAAATTTTTATGTGCATGATCATCCAGTTAATGTCCATTGTCTTAACAAAAGAACAACATAAGATCACTTATCAGAATCATGTGACAGCTCAAGTTGGGTTGTCAAACCATCCTGGTAAGTGAAATTGCCCTAAGGACAAGAAAGAAGACATTCAAAGAATGACAGGTTTTAAAATGACTTCATTTTTTCAGCTATGATGTTGTTGATTATTTAGTATGTATTTTAGTGCAGTTTCAAAAGAGAGGCATATATAAACTGTCATTCCTTCATCATGTTTTAAACATGTACTTTAAATGAGTTTTAGTTGTTTTATGCTATGTATTTGATTCAGAAAGCAAAATATACTTAAGTCATTGCATAAAATGAAATAACTGATTATATTCAAAAGAGTGTTTAAATATGTCCCACACAAGCCGTGGGAGTAACTGGAACATGCTACATAAAAGTAAATTCTACTTTTGAAAGAAAAAGAATGCATAAGAAAAGGAGAGTGACCTGTCATTGCCTATGAATGATGAATCCCAAGGTTGTTGAGTTAATTTTCAGCTCCCTCCATTTGCCAAGGTCCAGAATACCTACAAGAAGTTATGTTAGAGCTCTAGTTTCTAATACTTTTCATATACACAATCAAACAACAAAAGTACAATTTACTTTAATGGAGTAGCAATCATTAATGATCAGATTATGCAAAAGAGGAGCATAAGAGATAGTTGAATAAGCAAATTCAAGACCCAAATCAGACCATCAGATGAAATCCAAATTATCATGAGGAAGAGCATTATATTTCATTGTTTTATTTAACTTGTTTGTGTAATGCGTAGGTTTAGGTACATTCATCATTATGCATGACATTTCAGTATGTGGAGATCAATGGGCTCCCACAAGGGTTGAGCCCAACATACTACATCCCGTCATTTATAGGAGAGGAGTAAAGGTATGCATTCATTATTGCATATCAGTAGGTCACAATAGTCATATTGCTTACATTTACAATGAGTATTCATCATGGTAATTATATGTCGCCATAAGGATGCTCTCTCAATTTGGTAATGACATGAGAAGAGATAAATCATACATCTATTCAAGTTACAAGCAAAAATGAATGCCATAGTACAAAGGCAATGATGTTACAACTACCTATTACACAAAAGAGTCTAAGCAGAGTGATAGAGGTATGTTATATAACAATGAAGCTTGAACAAATAAGGAGTTTGTAACTGTTACAATGCTATGGTCATTTTTGAAACTACTATTAAGCTGTCTAGAACAGTCATATTTATATCAATTATACTGTCAAAGGAATAACCTTTAGGAGCAAGAAGAATTTTGGGACAACATATAAAATAGCAGCCATATTAACAGGAAGAGGACAACAATCATAGTCGGTAGTCATGAAAACCTTATATGGACACAAAAATAGAGAAAATATTTACCACTTCTTGTTGTGAATAAGATGTGAAATTACTACTGATTGTTTAACCATTGAAATGGATGACATTTAAGTAAGGTAGTGTTATAAAAACCTTTTCTCATATTACAGTCAATATCAGTGAAAATATGAGCAGCATCATATAATTTGAAGTCAAAGGATAGCCATATGGACTATATATGAGCAGAGAACAGTCGTAATAATACTAAGCAATGAGCAATCATGAAGGACAACTCCAAGAAAAGGTACAACCATCTTAGAGGACAGTCACATGAAGGTGTATTGTGAGTTGAAGAGTTAATCTCTCTTGATAATTTCAAGGTATGCACTTGATATATGCCTACATCTTCTTTTCTTCCAATAGATACCTTTTGAGCTATCTAAACATCATGGACAAATACTTAGTAGAGAGGAATTTTACAAAGAAGAGGATGTCAACGTAGTTATAATCTAGTTGTTAAGGAGTATTTATTATCATTGCTTCATTGCAGTACATCTTTAAACATATTGAATTTTGAGTAGAGTCCTAAAATGGAAGGTGATGCTCTACAATCTACATCTAAATCTAACAATGGCAGAAGGTAATGATGTGGATACTTTCCTAACAAATGGTTAAATCTTCTAAGAGAAAGCACATTCTAGAGGAATTTTTCTTGAACTTATTTACATGTCATTGCTTCTGTAGAAGGATCTATAGTAAGTAGTATGATGGACTATAGCTCTAAAGGGAGTAGCTTACCACCATCTATGAAAACACCATCTCAAATGTCAAATTTGCAGAGAAAAATCATAATGAACCTGAGACACATGAAGGCTAGCAAGATTCCAATACTGGTGAACCCTTAAATGGTATCAATTTACATCAAAGTTGAGATATATCAGCCACAAACAAGAAGAGAACCAAATAGAATGAGCAAATACAATCAAATACATCATTTTTTCTTCATGTTTCTATCAAGAAAACCAACTATGTATTTGGGTTTAACTCAGTGGGAATGAATAAATGATTTACATCAAACCCGAGCTATGTATTCCATCAATTTTTTTCATGAAAAATACAATACAAGTGCCTTGAATGAATACAACCAAATTGATATCAAAACGGATAGGTCACTATCTTAGTGATGAAAACTTGAAAATGAAAGGCCACAGTAATAGTCAGCTTCATAGCAAAGGACAAATAGTGCAGAAAATACATAATATTGGGCATTTATGAGAAGCCACCACATAGAGAAATGATAAATCATAGCAAGAATAGCAAATCAAAGCTGTGAAATAAAGGAGTCTTCTCCAGTGAATAAGTACAGACTCAGCTTCATCATTACATAATAGTCAGCTTCATAGCAATAAACAAAGCTATACATTCTTTGTCATAAAATACAAAGTTTTCAAAAGATGGATGTCACTGTAACTACGAAGTTTCAAAGATAGCATAACAAAGTATCATAAAAAAGAGTGTTGCTTACTAGTAGAGCTCTCCAGAAGCCTTCTCCAATAGCCTTCATCACATCCTCAAAAGAACAGAGTAAACCCTCATGCTGGCTCCACTCCAGCAACACGTCGAAAGCCAAATGCAAAAAATGACAAACTTTTAGGGTTTTCTTCTCCTTTTGGGTCGATGCCCTAGCCTGACTATGGGCATGTGTTTTTATTTTTTGACTTCTTTCATGATTAATCATTGTTATCTATAAATAGGCTTGTGGTCAAAACATTGTATATCATTAAACCTAGTGACGCCAAGGGGCCCATTAGGGGTCTTTTCAAGATCATATGATACCTTTTGCCTATGCTTTTAGTATGAAGGTTATTTTTGACCTTGGAGACATAATGATACAAGGATAATTATTTGCCTTGATTTTTTCTAAGGATAGAGTATGCAAGTCAAAGTGCTAATGATGTAAGAGGATTGCTTAAGTATGTATGAGAGACATATTATGGCATGAAGATGTAATGACTTAGCATTATGCCAAAACGAAATCATAAGGGTGAGTTTATTATGGAGATGACATGGGAGATATAAGGGATTAAATCATAAATTCTAGTTAATCATGTCACACATATGGAGGGTTTTTTGACTTTTGCATGTATGGAGGAGTATTTGTGTGGAGTTATAAGGAATTATTATCTCAAAACCTTTTTGAAAATATTACCCGTACTTTGCATAACTTAGAAGATGACAAACCAATGTACACAAATAGTAAAGAAATGCAATTCTAAATTGCTTTATTATTTGTCACAAAATTGTATGAGTCAAAAGATAGACAAACTTATAACAAATATTAAAGTAAATCATGTTGATTACTTTATTATTTGTTCACATTGCTTTTACTCATGCCCAAGTCATACAAAATCAGGAGGAGTTAACTGAACTATTTTGGAGTTATTTGCATGATTTTTTATCAAACTGGAGGGATTTGAGGTTCTGCATGGTCAAACTGAGTGTGAGGAGAAGTTTGGAGCTATTTTTGCTCTTTTTCATGTAGTTATGACCCTAATTTTTAGGGATTTTTATGCCTGCTCTTGGATCAGTCTTGGAGGTATTATTTTTAGAGGCAGTTGACTGCAGTTGACCTTTTTGGTCTTTTTTGTGAGCAGATTATATATTGGGTGAAAAACTTATGTTTAGCTAGTTCTTGCATTCTATTCTCGCTTACACATTTCAGAGAGACAGATTTTGTTTGTAACTCATTTTTTAGATCTCTATAGTACAGCAGGTTACAAGTTACATGTTTTTGCCATTTATGTAGTACTTTTCTATTATTTTCATTTAGAATACATCAAGATTGCCTTTTCATCAAGTTATTGTGTTTAAACATAATGATTTGATGAAGTTATTGTGTTTAAACCATTAAAACCTTTAAATTTGTCTCATTCATCATTGTGCATCCATCACAGGTCTGGAGTTGTGTTGTTTCATTTTGTTCTTGAAACTGTGAGGATTTATTTTCCTATTGAAAGAGCACGCTATTTTTCCTACTCTAGAAACATTTTTGTGATTAAGTCATTAGTATTGAACTATGTAAATAGTGTTCTCGGAGGTAGTTGTGAATCATTCTGCAGGTTGTTATCATCATTTAGGTGCATCACCACCCATTTACTTTCAGTTTTGTCCTTTCATTTTCATTCTTTCTATCCTTTTTCCTGCCAAGTCATTAATCCATTAGAAAATTATAAGGGAACCAGCCCATAATCTAGAGGTTCAATCTCACCATAGGTCACCCACAACCTGAATTTGATCCCATGTTACATAGGATTGTTAAGCTTCACAGCTTTGCATAATGGGTGCAATCCTGCACGATAACAATTTTTGGCATGCTCGGTGGGACATTGAACTGATTTGCAGTTCAATAAAGAACTTATTCTTTCTGTTGTTTTGGTATGAGTAGTAGTTAACATAGCCTTTTGGAGGTTTCAATTCAAGTACCTAGTGACTCTGAATTTCTAGTTTGAATAGATCAAATTTTTGCAGCCTATGAGAAATATTCAAACAAGATCATGTGTTGTTTTATTTTAAGTAATTCTAGTTGCTTTTGAATGAGTAAGCATGTCTATCTCTCATGGTAACATGTCATATCATCCATCGTATCATGAAAATGCTGCCAATCCACCATCTTATCAGCCATATCAAATCAGCCATGCTGGTGGTTTTAGCCCAAATGTTATGTTTTTCAATGAAACTAGCATGCACAGTATGATTACCTCCCACCCACCCTTGATCAACAAACATATCATCTTTCATATGTTCAAAATCAACCCCAAGGTCACCATTTTGCCGAAAATCAGTAGGTCTATCACCATAGTTAGCCTTAAAAGGTTCAAAATCCTATAAACCAGCTCCAAAACAATACTGAGTTTAAGAGCAGTTTGAGTGAGCTTATTGAAGACCTAAGAAATATAAGGTAAAAATTGGAGCAAGAACAGTTGGCTTGTCTAGATTATGAACAACAACAGGAAGAAATGGCTTATCAGGCCTATCTCTATGAGCAAGAGTTGGAGACACAAAAGATACAATTTGAGAGGGAGGTGCTTGCAAAAGAGTAGATGAAACTTTTGTTTTCTCAAACACAAAGGTATGAGGTCCAAATAGTTCCATACATTCCAGATCAGTCTATTCAAGAGGAGGTTAGTGATCATAAGTTATCAAGTTTCAAGTAAAGTGAGTCTACTAACCCTTCTAAGGTTAGGATTCCTAGTTTTAGAGATCCTTTACCATTGCAAGAGCCTATGTTGGCACAATCTAAATTTGTTATTCCTCAAGAGTAGCCACTTGAAGAGCCTTTTTTCCTCTAGGAAACTCAAGAAATTCCCCAGAGTTCCCTATCAGATGAATCTAATTGTCCTATTACTATTTGCCTTTATAAGGGTGGACCTATCATCTTTCAAGAGGAAGCTAGGAATGTAAATTTAATGCATGTAGCTATGAAGCATTATCGATTAGAGCAACAAAAGACTAAACAGGAGAAGACCTTTCAAGAAGAGTCTTTGTATGTTTTAACTAATGAGCTTCCTTGTTTTGTTGAAGATAATGATAGTGTTACAATTCTTATCTCAGAAGATCAGCCAAGACAGTAGGGTGAAGAGGTAAAAGAGGCTGATCAAGAGAAAGAGCCTACATTTTGGTTTGATGAGATGCCTTTTGTTGTTGACCAAGATGAAGAGAGCATGCAAATGCCCACCTTACCAGCTAATTTACAGCAATAAGAAGATCATGTTCTCCATAAAAATGAAACATCTGATTTGTTTTTAGAACTCCCTTTATGCTACATTGAAGAGGCTAGCATGGATGAATTCAAGGTAGTTTTCTTTGAAGATCAGTCAAGTGAACTAATAGAAGATATTCAGTCTTTCCAAGATAACTCTACATCTAATTGTCAAGATCCTAACTGGTCAACTTGTAGAGAGCTTGCCACTCTGTTGAATTCATGTAGTGGTCAAAAGCCCAACCCAGTAAATGATGAGGACAACAAGGTAAAGTAGGTTTGTGAATTTTTTCCTTTTGCATTTGAGCAATATAAGGCTAATCAGTTTGAGGACAGCAAGGAAAGTATGTAGATGGAGCTTTTGGAAGATGAGCAATGTTTGATTGAACTAGAATCAATGCCCATTTTCCAATAGCAAGATGAAGAGGATTAGTTAAGCAAAGTACAGATTCATGAAGAATCAAGTGAGGACAGTCATGTTTTGGAAGGTCAAGAGGTTGATTCACAAGAAAAGGTTGTTCAAGTAAAGAGAGAAAAGAGGCAAATCATTGTTCATCAAGACGATTTGTTCTCAATTATCATTGAAAATTTCTGCTCTAACATTATTGATAATTTAGTATCTTTCAAGGCAAAGGTTGAGACTGCAAGTGACAACAGGATAGCATATCTCAATAAAGAAACTAGGAGTATTAGCCAAAGGTTTATCATTGCAAGAGGGTGTCCAATTAGGGATTTAACTGGCAAAGAGCTAAAAAAGGAGACACATGTTACTGTTGTACCCAAAGAGGAGATTGCAGCCTTAGAATAGCAGAACCAGATCATCTATTCACCCCATAACAATAGTATATATGATTAGATTCAAATGGTGAGTTGTTTTGTTTTTGTTCTTTAGAGAGTTTTGCAATATTCTATAGGGTATATTCTCATGAATCATATCTTATCAGTAGGAAATCACCTTGCAAAACACCCTTTCTTAATCAAAAAGGGGAGTTATTTTACAAAGCCAGTTAATGGGTTTGTTTGACCATCTTCTTTGGCTAGTTAGAGTAGGTTAGTATAGGTTAGGTAAGGTTCTCATTTTCCAAGAAGTGCATATGCACATGTTTTGATGGCCTTGTCCTAAACAAGGTCAAATTAGTTTGATTTCAGTATTGTTTTGCTGCTGTATTTTTCTGTCAACTAGGTTGCAGAAGTTTTGAAGTTTAAAAGACAAGAATGGACTCTATGCCTAGTGGATTTAGAAGGCTACTGGTCCTGTTTTGTTTAGAAGGAAAACACCCCTGAGAGGTCACCAAAAATGTTACTAAATTAAGTTTGCAACCTAATTTAGTGAGGCCTAGACAACAATTGTTGAAAAAGGGGTAAAGAAAATGTTTATGTGCATGATCAACCAATTAATGTCTATTGTCTTGACAAAAGAATAGCATAAGATCACTTATCAGGATTATGTGACAGCTCAAGCTGGGTTGTCAAACCATCTTGGTAAGTGAAATTGCCCTAAGGACAAGAAAGCAGACATTCAAAGAATGATAGGTTTTAAATTGACATCATTTTTTCAGTTATGATGTTGTTGATTATTCAATACATTTCAGTGTAGTTTCAAAAGAGAGGTGTTTATAAACTATCCTTTCTTCATCATGTTTTAAACATGTGCTTTAAATGAGTTTCAGCTATTTTATGCTATGCATTTGATTCAGAAAGAAAAATATACATAAGTCATTGCATAAAATGAAATAACTGATTATATTCAAAAGAGTGTTTAAATATGTCCCACACAAGCCGTGGGAGTAACTGGAACATGCTACATAAAAGTAAATTCTACTTTTGAAAGAAAAATAATGCATAAAAAAAGGAGAGGGACCTGTCATTGCTTATGAATGATGAATCCCGAGGTTGTTTAGTTGATTTTTAGCTCCCTCCATTTGCCGAGCTCCAGAATACCTGCAAGAAGTTATGTTAGAGCTCTGGGTTCAAATACTTTTCATATACACAATCAAACAACAAAAGTACAATTTACTTTAATGAAGCGACAGTCATTAATGATCAGATTATGTAAAAGAGGAGCAGAAGAGATAGTTGAATAAGCAGATTCAAGAGCCAAATCAGACCATCAGATGAAATCCAAATCATCATTGACAAGGTGTCATTGTACCTCATCATTTAATCTATTTTCATATGTCAATAATCCAGGGGTTGTGTCCTCAGCTGTCTGTAACTAGGGATTCTATAGTTACTAGTTTCCCTAGCTAATCTTAACAGCTTCTACTAATTTGAAAAGATTAATCTGTCTACTTACTAAATGAATTTAAGGAATGCTGAAACAAAATTAAACAAGAAGTTACTTAAAGCAATCTTAAAAATAGTAACATGCATCTATCTATTAAAATCAGTAAATATGTTTCATAGCAAAATCTAAAGTAATAAAGTAATGGTACTAGCCTTCCACCTTGGTGGTGAGAGTGGGCCCTTGCTCCACACCCTTGGGACTAAAGGCTACAGTGGAGAATTAGCACAAAAGAAGAAAATCTCAATTAAACTCAATCCAATTCCATTCACTTTACATTCATGAAAAATATTGATATCACAGAACTGACATTACCGAGAATTAGAATAATCAAATCATTGTATATTTCTTCTGTTATTTCTATCAGTATATATCAAAAGAGTGATGACATATCACTTATCTTATCTACCAGTTCTTCTATGAGATGACATCCATCTCTTTATTACACTAACTATTTAACTATGAAAGATAATCATGCAATAAAAGTAGACTGAGTGGAACAGAAGTCCACTCAGAATTCTAAGTTTGAGTCTTAATACATTTGGGCAGCGAGGCCCTGAAAATCTGGGTATTGAATTAGTTCTATCTGTAACTCATGAAAAAACTTTATAAAGATAAAAACTCCAGCAGTTTAACTAAAGATAACCCTTCACCACTCAAGTGATGATTTGAGTGAAATGAGGGGTATTATGATCACTGCTAAGAGTACCTAATCGGTAGCTTATGCTAGAAATATGCCCTGCTCTCAGGAGGCACTAGAGATATCTATCCCTGTTTGTAGCTCTAGAGATATGTCTATAGCTCCAGAGATATGTCTATAGCTCTGGAGATATCTCTGTAGCTTCAGAGATATCTTTGTAGCTCCAGAGATATCTATAGCTTCTTTGTTCAACTCCGGAGATGCTTCAAACTCCCACCCAGCTCCGGAGAGGCTTTCCTCATTACTTCAAAACTTCTGGTGTCATGGTACTCTGGTATTGTCTCTGGAGATCATTGAAGACTATCTCTGGAGATGCACAAAATTGTTGTTCCTGGCATCAACACCTGTTGATTCAAAAAGAGAGAAGTTTCTACATTTTTCCATCAATTCCATGCACATTAGTCTCTCAATCAGAAATTATGATCTTAAGTAATCTATCTCAATTAATCATTAAGTAGAATGATCTTGCTAGCTTATTTAGGTGTAGACATTAAGAAAGATGGGATTAGGAAGGAGAAAAAGAGAGGTAAAAAGATGTATTTCATGGGTACAACTTGGTACTCATCATCCCCTCCATACCTAAGGTTTAGCAGGTCCTCCTACTTCTCACAATCTGGATTTATTCTGGTGAAGTAGCTTGTCAGTCAAGCTATAATCCTGTGCATAGGTGGTCCAAGTTGTGCAGTTGGTATTACCATTGCCTCTGTATTGATCAACCTACTTCAACTAGTCCTGCAATTTCTCATCTTCCATCTGTTCAGCCCAGATAGGGAGTGGTTCAATTATTAGAGGGGGCCTGAACTGTGGCCTGAACTGTCACCTATCCATTCCTACTTATGGTTATCCATCATTTTGGATATCAACTTTGCTTTTCTCATAAATAATCTTAATTTTGCAGGGGTGACCACCTCTCTCATTTTCTGCTCCGAGGTCAAAACACTCCATCTTTTCTTTGCTATGGCAAGTACTGGATTTATTGAACTAATCATGAAAAGACCAAAATCGATGGAGCACTCTTGCAAACTTTTTAGGTATAATAGAAAACTTTTGTTCTTACTCTTAGGGTGATAGATAAGGGACCTGAATTGGATCTTAAAAGCATTGGGATTGGGACATTCCTTCCCGATGAAAAGATCTGTTTCCATATCTTTCTTGAGATGATCTTCCATTCGTTCATTCCAGATCTGATGATTACTCATTAGGGACATAAATGCTTTAAGCTGGCATTCTCCCACAAAATGATTAAGAATGAAGGTTACATCATTAACACAGAAACCATGTAGATATAATTCATATAGGAAATTCTTGTCCTCATCATTACTCCTTGTATATGTTGTCATGAATCCTTCTACGGTCTCTGTATCCTCAACCAGGTCAGATAGGATTAAAGAGTATAGAATAGCTGGCACTTGGAGGTCTGCAGGATAGAATTTCTGAAGAAAGGGAGGCCATTTCAATGATTTTTCCTTCCAGAGTTTCTATTCTTTTTGTTTTGGCAGTGACTACCCTTTGTAATTGCAACATAGGCTTGGAAACCTCATATTCTCTACATTTCTTCTCCCAATGGAATAGGACCTTAGGAATGTCAATGGGGATTGGACCCACATATGCATCCGTTTGTATTTCTTTCTCATTGGTTGCCCTTGGACTAGCCAACTCTTGAATATATTCCTCCTAGTCATCTAGTCTATTGTTGGCCCAAGTTAACTGTCTATCCTGGCTTTGTATTTTCTCAATCAATGCTGCCATTATTGTGAGGCTATTTTCTCTAGCCATGGTGAGCTCAGAAACACTTTGTACTACCTCTTTCTCTTTCTCTTCCAATAGTTTGACTGCCTCAATTTTCTAGGCCTCCAATTCTGTTTCTTTCTCAATTCTCTGGGCCTCTAATTCTGCTTCTTTCTCCTAGATGATATTGTTTTTGCTTTGGAGTTTGGTTTGTAGATTGTCAATGACTTGTTTTTGCTCTATTTCTACCTCCATTATGACCTTCTTGAGGTTAGTAATAATCAGATTCTTCTCCTAGAGTAGTCTCTTTAGGTTTTTAATTTCTTCTATCATTTGTTGTTCTTTTAAAATTTCCACATCCTCTTGATCAGAAGGATGAGAGAAGGTTTCTGCTTCTACCTCTACTTTTGTTGCTATTTGCTAATTATCAAGGTTTTCCATGGCCATCTACCCTGCACTGTCAATTGTACCCATTTTCCCTATTTCATCTTTTTCTTCAGACTACCTTTCCTGAGGTCCTCTTGGGGTTCCTCTGCTTCTGCTGGCATTAATGAAGGCCTGGCTTTATCCTCATATGTTCTAAGCCCCAAGAGTACCTTAGCTAGGAGGGCAGTATCTTCCTCAGCTTATGAGAGCTATCTTTTCCTTTTGTTTCTCCATAATAGAGGTGGGGCAGGTGCCTCTGGAGTAGGTCTCTCATCCTCAGAGTCTGAGGAAATAGTAAGAGTCTGTATGTGTTTTCCTAAGCACATTATGGTTCTGAAATTGGACTTGACCCCAGATGAACAGATGGTGCTAGGGAAACTTCTCTTTGTTTTCTCTTCCTGACTAGAGGGATCTCATCTGAATCATCAGATGGTTCTTCAGCTCACCAGGTTCTCTCTGTTCTCTGTCCTGACCTCTCCTCTGTTAATTCCTTAGGGAAAGATTCCTTAGTTAGAGTCATCTTTCTCCTAACTGATCAAGTCATGTATGGGGTTTGTCTAGGAGCAAACTCTATAATTTCTTTGCCTTTCCTCCTTTTATCAGGAATAGGGGTTGCAGATGAAGATACCTCCTATGAGGACTTCCTTCCTCTTTGAACAGCAAGGAGGAGGTTGAAGGCTTAGTTTCTTCTTCTTGGTGAGTAGGAGAATTCTCACCTCCTGCCTGTGCCATCTCTAGTCCTCTATCCTGGGAATCTTGTTCAATAAAGTTTTGCCATAATTCTTCCCCATTGGCCTGAGATAGGAAGTGGTGTTTGACTACTAGAAAAATGATTCCATGATGTTTCATGGGACCCTTATTTTGCTGATATTTTTCTGCAGTTGCCCTAATGGCAGAATACAGGAAATTGGGGATATTTGTGCTAAACTCAGGGTGCCTATTTCCATGCCTTAGAAAAATCAGCATTTTCATGATTGGCCCTAAAACTAGAGAGAATTGACCATCATAGGTAAAATATTTCATCAGCCAGGTGGCAACAAATTGCCAAGAGTTTGGAAGTGTGGACCTCAGAATTCCTTTTACTTCATTTTTATTTGAATGCAGTTGTATGGCAAGTTCACCTTGAATAGAGAAATTCTTAATTAAATCAGTGTATAAGGTTTTCAAGTGATAAAACCTCTCACCTTGTTCAGGCAGCCCAGAAATGTGACTAATAGTGGTTGAGGAGAAATTGATTCAGACTCCTCTGACGGTTGTCTGATTGTCCCTTAGATTTTTGAGGAATTCATCCATGACATCTTCCTGAAACCCTTCAATTTTTTCTAGAAAGTCCAACCATCCTGCAGCTCTTAGAATGTTTGCTGCAGCTTCATCCTACAGAAGACCTACAACACTTTCTGGCTCAGACTTTTTCTTTACCCCCATTGCTAAATTGGTTCCACCTTTTATGCTTAATTCCTCACTCCCCTTAATCGGCAATTTATCCTTTCCTCTTGACTCTATAAGCTACGGAGGACTATTTAATTTGCTCTATTGTTCAGGGTACTTTAGAGGTTCAAGTGAGGATTGTTATGTTTCTCATCTTAGGCTTATGGAAGATTTGTAGATTAGTTAGAGAACCTAAGTAGTCATAAATTTGATAGAATGATAGGACACTCTGGAGGCAAGGCGGAAGTACAACATAGATGGCAGCATGTGTGAATTTAGGAAAGAAAATGATGGCAGGAGGACGTGTCATTGTGGTGGCACCCAAAAATAGAAAGACAAGACAATTACTATTAATGCTTAATTAAAGATAGAATTACTTGGATCATTTTTAATAATGAGGGTGATGTACATGACAAAGATGCTGCGTCATTTTATGAGATTGTATGTGGCATGACACATGAGCATCTTTTGGTGGCTTGAGATGACGCCCACTACTCCATTGGTATGCAACCTGCAATCATTGCACTGAGTGGTTCGAGAATCTACGTTCCTTGGGTGACGTCAGAGCTGTCTTTGTGAATACCCCTGCAAATGATATGTGTGCTAATTTAATTTATTCTTGTGATAAAGTAGAGGATGAGTCATGATGACCTCATCATGTGATGTGTCCACTTTACTGCCTGGAGAGGTGGGTCCCCTCCCTTATTATTGAGATTGACTTCTTTATTGACAGAGTGCCAGAGGTGCTCCTAGTTTGGGAAGCGCCAGAGGTGCTCTTGGTTTGGGAAGCGCCAGAGGTGCTCCTAGTTTGGGAGCACTGGAGGTGCATTTGACTAACTCCCAACACCTGATCACCTTTATAGCCCAATTGTTTTCAACTGTCCTAAAGAAGGGAACCACCATTTACTGGTTTTCAACTCCCTTGGTTGAGAAAGACAGCCATTTGCTAGTTTTCCATCTTTCTCTATTTTTTTTCTCTTTTTTTTTTTTAGAAGGCCGCCATTTGCTGGTTTTCAACCTTCCTCTTTTTTCTTTTTTTTTTGAAAGCCTCCATTTGCTGGTTTTCAACCTTCCTTTTTTTTTTTAATCCAACACTGTGATAGAGGAGGCATCCCCTATATCAAAAACAAATCACTAAGAAACTCTTCTTTAGTAGATGGTCTTTTATAGAGTCTGATTCGGTGACCATTTACTAGGAATGTGTTTGTGCTTCCATCAATAGGTTCTAATAATACTATTCCATTTTCAAAAACTTCCTTTACTTGATAAGGACCCATCCAGTGAGTTTGTAATTTCCCTTTGAACTCATTGAATTTAGAATCATAAAGAAGAACCCAGTCACCTTGTTAAAATGTCCTCCTTTTGACGTGTTGGTCATGCCATTGCTTCCTCTGATACTGAACTAGTTCTGTTTGATGAATGGCCTCTATCCGAATTTCATCCAACTCATTGAGCTGAAGAATTCTATTCTGTTGAGCTATAGACAATGGTAGACCAATATCCAATTCAGTTTTAAGTGTCTGGAGTTCAAATTCTATAGACAAAATAGGCTTTTTCCCATAAACTAATTCATATGGTGAGAACTTTGTTGTGGATTTCCAAGTGGTATTGTAAGCCCAAACTACTTCAGGTAATCTGCTAGCCCAATCTTTTCTGTTCATTGCTACTGTTCTTGTCAGAATATTTTCAAGTTCCCTATTAGTTACTTCTACATGCCCATTTGCTTGAGGATGGTAAGGTGAAGATTTTATGTGCTTGACTTGATATAAATCTGTGAATGCTTTGATTACTTGTGAAGTAAACTGAGGTCCTTTGTCTGAAACTATTGATCTTGGGGCTCAAAATCTTAAGAAAATCTTATTATAAAGGAAATCAACAACTTTTTCTTCCCTTGCAAATTGTAATGCTTGAACCTCAGCCCACTTAGTAACATAGTCTATGCATACTAGAATGTACTCCTTGCCTGATGATGGTGGAGAAATTGGTCCCACAAAATCTAGACCCCACTGCTCAAATGGTTCCATCATGACTTGAGGATGCAGTAACATCTCCTGGGTAAAAGTTGGTTGTCCCATCCTTTGGCACTGGTCATAGTGCTGCACATACTTCTTTGTATCTTTATGAAGAGAGGGCTAGTAGTAACCAGATCCGAGGATCTTGTGGACTATCCTGTGGAAGGAGTAATGGCCACCGGATGGTTCATCATGACATGCTCTCAACACATCAAAAATCTCATCAGCTTTTAAACACCTGCGTAGAATGAAATCAAGACCACATTTAAATAGTAAACCATTCAACCATTTGTAAGATAAACTTTCTTTGACTAAACATTTTTTTTTTGTTTTGAGGTAAAATGGGATGGATACAAGCCTGTAGCTAAAATATTAGCTATGTCAGTAAACCAAGGTGCAGTAGAGGAGATAGCAAAAAGATGTTCATTTGGGAACTTGTCCTCCACTGGCTGGTTTTCTCCTCCTGTATGCAATCTTGATAAAAAATTAGCAACCAAATTAAACTTTCTTGGATTATCAACTATGGTAATATCAAATTCCTGCAATAACAATAACCACCTGATGATCCTTGCACCCACTACTGGTTTATTCATTAGGTACTTGATGGCTAAATGATCAGTGTGTACAAATATTTTATATCTAGTGATGTAATGCCTAAATTTGTTTATAGCATAGATGACTGCCAAGAATTTTTTTCAGTTGTTGTGTAATTTCTTTCTACAGAGGTAAGGTTTTTGCTGATGTAATAAATGGCATGCATACTTTCTCCTTCCTCCTTTTGTCCTAAAACTGCCCCAATGGACTCATTTGAAGCATCAGTTTGTATGTGAAATGGCAAAGTCCAATTTGATCCTCTCAAAATTGGCATGACAGTAAGCTTCTCTTTCAAGGTTTCAAATGCTGATTGACATTCTTCTATCCATAGAAATTATGTGTCTTTGTTAAGCAGGGTAAATAGGGGGGCAGCTATTCTACTAAAATTTTCTATGAATCTCCTATAGTAGCCTGCATGACCCAAAAATCTTCTAACATCTATCTGATTTTTAGGTGAAGGCAACTGTGTAATTACTTCTATCTTGTTTTGATCCACTTTGATCCCCTTGGCTGAAATGTGGTGTCCTAAAACAATTCCTTCCTCCACCATCATAAAGCACTTTTCATGGCTAACGGATAATTGATTTTTCTCACAGCATTTCAGTACTTTCTCAAGGTTTGTGAGAGCTTCTTCAAAATTATCCCCATACACAATAAAGTCATCCATATAGACCTCCATGCATTCATTAGCTAGTTCAGAAAAAATAGCTAAAACAAGTCTTTGAAATGTAGCTGGGGCATTACATAGTCCAAAGGAAAGAACTTTGTAGGCAAAAGTTTCCCAAGACTAGGTGAAAGTGGTTTTGTCTTGATCTTCAAGTGCTACTTGAATTTGATTATACCCACTGAATCCATCTAGAAAGGAAAAATACTTTCTCCCAGCAAGGTTGTCCAGTACTTGGTCAATGAATGGTAAGGGAAAGTAGTCCTTTTTTGTGGCCTTGTTGAGTTCTCTATAATCAATACACACCCTCCATTTCCCATTCTTTTTAGGCACTATGACAAGGGGTGAGACCCATTGACTGTCTGAGATTGGATATATAAACCCTACTTGAAGTGATTTTTCTATTTCAATTTTGACAATATCCTTTAAATCAAGATTCAATCTTCTCTAGGGCTATCTGACAGGTTTAACATCCTCAGTGTATATATGATGGGTATAGATCTCAGGAGGTATGCCTTTCATATCTTGGTATTCCCAAGAAAAAGTTGTTGAATGGGAAATCAGAAGTTGGATGAGTTTTTCTTCCTGATTGGCTGTTAACTGAGTATTGATATTAAGTGTTTTCCCTGGTAAAATCATGACCTGTTTTGTGATTTGTTCCATAGATGTAGTTAATCCACACATTGGAGTCATGGTATTAAGAGGACAAGAATGTGGAAGCAACATGTGGAAAGTGGCTAAGTCTTTGTAAAAGGTTTCCCCACAAGGAATGATGTTGGCGAGGGTACAATGAGAAGAAGTAAGAAGTTCTCTCCTAGAATCTTGGGCGAGTTCCATCACATCCTTATTGATTAGGATGTGAGTAATGTCTTTTGCTGTATCATAGTATATTTCTTTTCTAACTCTCCCAGATGTTCCTTGATGGTTACCATAGCTACTAAGGCACTGTTGTTATTGTTCTCCGGTTCATCCACCCACACTCTTCCTATATAATGCATTGATGGTTTAGCTAGAGGATACAACGATATTTTCTTTAAATCTATCCCATTAGAAATGACAATATCCCCAGTTTGACAATCAATAGATGCTGTTGTTGTAGCCAGCCATGGTCTTCCTAAAATTAGTGGATAAGCATTTCTCTAGTTTCTAGGTTCTAATATCAGGAAGTACACTGGAAAATCCCAATGAATCTATCACAACTAGTACATCAGTGATTAATCCTTTTGGAACAGCTACTGACTGCTCAGTAAGTTGAAGAATTATAGTTGTGGATTAGATACCTAATAGAGCTAATTTAACCATTGTGTGAACTGTCATCACATTAATTGCTGCTCCCAAATCAACCAGAACATTTGAAATTTCTACCCCTAAGATGAAAACAGTTATGACAGGATTTCTAGGGTCTCCATATTTTGGGAGGAGAATTTCTCCCATCAATAGATCTACTACTTTTCCTTCCACCTGTATTGTGGAGGGAAAGTTTTTCTTCCTGTCCTACGTTTTGATACAATATTGTTTAATGAATTGATTTAGTTCTGGTACATCTCTGATTGCTTGGAGAAGAGGAATTTCAATGTTTAGCTACTAGATTTCTTACAAAAGTTCTAATTCCATGTTGGTTTGGAGCTATTTTTGTAAAAAAAAATTCTGGGGAACATACTATTTAAGCCGTTATGGGTATGGTGCTAGTTTTTCCATCTTCGGAGCTCTTGTCAGAATTGTGTTTAGGAATGTTTTCCGGAGTTGGTCTTTTAGGAGCAACTCTGGAGTTGTCCAAGGATGATTCTTTTAGCACTTTTTCGTTAGTAATCTCCTCTGGGGGTTGAGTGGATGAATTTTTAGGCTCCTCATCATTGGTTACTTCAACTATAGTTGGAGGAGATGGTCTTGGGAATGTTTTCCTAGAACATAGCTGGAGATTATTTGAATATATAGCATTAATTCTAGCCAGATTTTCTTGCTCTGTCATGTAAACAGCTACTCCCTGTTTATTCCGTGGGTTTGGTATAGGCTAAGCTAGTAAAGGTGGTTGGCTAACTGGTTCATTTTTTGCTTGGCCTTGTGTGTTGGAAGGTCCAGTTAGTAAATCTTGTTGTTGAGGTTGGAAATGTCTAGGTTGTCCCTAGTATTGTTGATTATATACTTGTTGAGAACCCCATTGAGGTTGCATGTTTTGTGATCTAAACTGTGGTGGCCACTGTTGATTTCCCCAAGGCTGATTTTGCCAATTTTGGTTTTGCCAATGTTGACTTGGCCAATCTTGCTATCCCCAAGGAGGATTATTTTGAGGCCCATGCCAAGTTGGATTCCACTAATTATTTCCCCAATTAGAAAGACCCCTGTAAGAAGGCTAGTTTAGATGTTGATTGTAAGGGAAATTCCCAGCTTGTTTTTGTCCCACATAGTTCAATTCCTCTTCTATTATAGCATTCTTCTTACTCAATCTTTTCAAGGCTGGAAATTGACTACATTGACTGGTAGGATGTTCCCTATCACAAATCTGACAAATCTCTAATTTGTCCAAAGGGCATTCTCTCAACAGATGCTTGTTTCTACACCTAGGACAATAGATGGAGAGTGGTTCAGTTGTTCTATTTTGATCAGTTGTTCTAGTTTTTGCTTGAATCCCTTCCAATGTGGTATTTAATTGAACTAAAATATCTATTTTTAGATTTGTAATCTCTTCCATTAACTGTCCTATTTCATTTTTCCCTTTAAAAGTTTTGGATGATCTCACTCCATTTTGGGTTCTAGAATAGTTCCTGCAGAGTTCTTCTATAGCAGGTATATCCATTTTGTTGATATTTCCTTTTCCCATTAGATCCAGTGCCTATTTTGATTCCTTATCCAATCCTTTCACAAACAAGGTTCTAGCCAAGTAGTGATCTACTGGGTTGCCATACCTTCTCAAGGCAAAATTAAACCTATCCACATAGTCCTCTAAGGTCTCTTCCTCCCCCTGCCTAATTTTAAACAATTCTTCATTTTTATTACTAGATCTACAGTAAGCTTGGTATTTTTCCAAAAATTTTGTTTCCATCTAATCCCAAGAATGGATAGAATTCTGGGGTAAATCCATAAGCCATCTCATCATAGAACCTTTCAGAGTTGAAGGGAACAGTTTGAGTTTTTGGTTATCTGATCCATAATCATAAGTTTAGTAGACTACTTTGAATTCAAACAAAAACTGATCTAGATCCTCGGAAGAAAGTCCTCTAAAATTTGGGAAGTGTGCTGGTGAGATATTCTTCATAGGAGCATTGTCTCCAGCAGCGAAAATAATAGGATATGAGAAGGTTCTTAGAGCCTGATTTTCCTCTTCTTCATGATTATCATTGTCCATGTTTAGTATTGGTTCTTCTTCCTGAGGTTCTAGGAAATTAGGTTCTATCAAAGGATCTGCCTGAAACTTTTGTTGTAATTCCTAGATATAATTGGCAAGTGGAAGATTTGGAGGATCTAAGGGACTATTGATTTGAGGTGCAATTTCCAGAGTAGGCTTTAGGTTTCTTTCCTCAACAAGATCTTATGCCACCCCACTGCTTTCCCCTATGGCTTGTTGTTGGGGTGTCTATTTTATATATCTTCCTTTCGAATCTCTAGCTCTAACCATACAGATCTATCCTAAAAATTGTTTTAACTAAGTTTCCTTAATTAACACAATACATCCCTGGCAACAGTGCCAAAAATGACAAGGTGTTGTTGTACATCATCATTTAATCTATTTTTAGATGTCAATAATCCAGGGGCTGTGTCCTTGGCTGTTTGCAACTAGGGATTCTACAGTTACCAGTTTTCCTAGCTAATCTTAACAACTTCTACTAATTTGAAAAGATTAATCTGTCTACTTACTAAATGAATTTAAGAAATGCTGAAATAGAATTAAATAGGAAGTTACTTAAAGCAATCTTTAAAATAGTAACATGCATCTATCTATTAAAATTAGTAAATACTTTTCACAGCAAAATCTGAAGTAATAAAGTAATGGTACTAGTCTTCTGCCTTGGTGGTGAGAGTGGGACCTTGCTCCACACCCTTGGGGCTGAAGGCTACAGTGGAGAATTAGCACAAAAGAAGAAGAGCTCAACTAAACTCAATCCAATTCCATTCACTTTGCATTCATGAAAAATATTGATATCACAGAACTGAGATTACCAAGAATCAGAATAATCAAATCATTGTATATTTCTTCTGCTGTTTCTATCAGTATATATCAAAAGAGTGATGACATATCACTTATCTTATCTACCAGTTCTTCTATGAGATGACATCCATCTCTTTATTACACTAGTTGTTTAACTATGAAAGATAATCATGCAATAAAAGTAGACTGAGTGGAACAGAAGTCCACTCAGAATTCTAAGTTTCAGTCTTAATACATTTAGGCAGCGAGGCCCTGAAAATTTGGGTATTAAATTAGTTCTATCCGTAACTCATGCAAAAACTTTATAAAGATAAAAACTCCACTAGTTTAACTAAAGATGACCCTTCACCACTCAGGTGATGATTTGAGTGAAATGAGGGGTATTATGATCACTACTAAGAGTGCCTGATCGATAGCTTATGCTAGAAATATGCCCTACTCTCAGGAGGCGCTGGAGATATCTGTCCCTGTCTGCAGCTCTGAAGATATGTCTGTACCTCTAGAGATATCTCTACAACTCCGAAGATATTTGTAGCTTCTTTCTTCAGCTTCAAAGATTCTTCAGACTCCCGCCCAGCTCCAGAGAGGCTTTCCTCATTACTTCAAAACTTTTAGTGTCATGGTATCTGGTATTATCTCCAGAGATCATTGAAGACTATCTCTGGAGATGCACAAAATTGTTGTTCCTAGCATCAACACCTGTTGATTCAAAAAGAGAGAATTTTCTACATTTTTCCATCAATTCCATGCACATTAGTCTCTCAATTAGAAATTATGATATTAAGTAATCTATCTCAATTAATCATTAACTAGAATGATCTTGCTAGCTTATTTGGGTGTAGACATTAAGAAAGATGGGATTAGCAAGGAGAAAAAGAGAGGTAAAAAGATGTATTTCATGGGTGCAACTTGGCACTCATCAATCATGAAGAAGAACATTAAATTTCATTATTTTATTTAACTTGTTTGTGCAATGTGCAGGTATAGGTACATTCATCATTATGTATGACATTTTAGGATGTGGAGATCAATGGGCTCCCACAAGGGTTGAGCCCAGCATATAGCATCCCGTCATTTATAGGAGAGGAGTAAAAGTATGTATTCATTATTGCATATCAGTAGGTCACAACAATCATATTGCTTACGTTTACAATTTGTATTCATCATGGTAACTGTATGCTGCCATAAGGATGCTCTCTTAATTTGCTAATGACATGAGAAGAGATAAATCATATATCTATTGAAGTTATAAGCAACAATGAATGCCATAGTACAAAGGCAATGATGTTGCAACTACCTATTACACACAAGAGTCTGAGAAGAGTGACAGAGGTATGTTATATAACAATGAAGCTTGAACAAATAAGGAGTTCATAACTGTTACAATGCTATGGTCATTTTTGAAAGTGCTATTAAGCTATCTAGAACAATCATATTTATATCTATTATACTATCAAAGGAATAACCTTTAGGAGCAAGCAGAATTTTGGGACAACATATAAAGTAGTAGTCATATTAATAGCAAGAGGACAGCAATCAGAGTCAGCAATCGTGAAAAACTTATATGGACACAAAAATAGAGAAAATATTTACCACTTCTTGTTGTGAATAAGATGTGAACTTGCTACTGATTGTTTAACCATTGAAATGGATGACATTTAAGTAAGGTGGTGTTATAACAACCTTTTTTCATATTACAATTAATGTCAGTGAAAATATGAGCAGCATCATATAATTTGAAGTCAAAGGATAGCCATATGGATTATATATTTGCAAAAAGTAGTGATGATAATACTGAGCAACGAGCAGTCATGAAGGACAGCTCCAAGCCAAGGTCTAACGATCTCAAAGGATAGTCACATGAAGGTGTATTGTGAGTTGAAGAGTTAAGTTCTCTTGATAATTTCAAGGTATGCACCTTAAATATGTTTGCATCTTCTTTGCTTCCAATAGATACCTTTTGAGCTATCTACACATCGTGGATGAATACTTAGCAAAGAGGAATTTTACAGAGAAGAGGATGTCCATGCAGTTATAATCCAGTTGTTGAGGAGTATTTATTATCACTACTTTATTGCAGTACATCTTGAAACATATTGATATTTGAGTATTGTGCTTAAACAGAAGGTGATGCTCTGCAATCTACATCTAAATCTAACAGTGGAAAAAGGTAATGATGTGGATACTTTCCTAACAAATGGTTAAATCTTCTAAGAGTAGGCACATTCGAGAGGAATTTGTCTTGAACTTATTTAGATGTCATTGCTTCTATAGAAGGATCTGTAGCAAGTAGTATGATGGACTATAGCTCTAAAGGGAGTAGCTTACCACCATCTGTGTAAACACCATCTCAAATGTCAAATTTACAGAGAAAAATCATAATGAACCTGAGACACATGAAATCCAGTAAGATTCCAATACCGGTGAATCCTTAAATGGTATCAATTTACATCAAAGTTGAGATATATCAACCACAAACAAGAAGAGAACCAAATAGAATGAGCAAATACAGTCAAATACATCATTTTTTTTCTTCATGTTTCTATCAAGAAAACCAACTATGTATTTGGGTTTAAATCAGTGGGAATGAATAAATGGTTTACATCAAACCCTAGCCATGTATTCCATCAAAGTTTCTCATGAAAAATACAACACAAGTGCCTTGAATGAATACGGCTAGATTGATATCAAATAGATAGGTCACTATCTTAGTGAGTATACAAGCATATAGAATGATGAAAACCTCAAGATGAAAGGCTACTATAACAGTCAGCTTCATAGCAAAGGACAAATAGTGTAGAGAAATATAGAATATCGGGCATTTCTAAGAAGCCAGCACATAGAGCAATCAGAAATCATAGTAGGAATAACAAACCAAATATGTGAAATAAAGGAGCCTTCTTTAGTGATGAATAAGTACAGATTCGACTTCATCATTGCATAACAGTTAGTTTCATAGCAATAAACGAAGCTATACATTCTTTGTCACAAAATACAGAGTTTTCAAAAGATGGATGTCACTATAACTACGAAGTTTAAAAGATAGCATAACAGAGTATCAGAAAAAAGAGCCTTGCTTACCAATAGAGTTCTCTAGAAGCCTTCTCCAGTAGCTTTCATCACATCCCTCAAAAGAATAGAGTAAACCCTCATGCTAGCAGCGCTCTAGCAACAGGTCAAAAGCCAAATGCAAAAAATGACAAACTTTTAGTGTTTTCTTCTCCTTTTGGGTCAATGCCCTAGATTGACTATGAGCATGTGTTTTTGTTTTTTGACTTCTTTCATGATTAATCATTGTTATCCATAAATAGACTCGTGGTCAAAACATTGTATATCATTGAACTTAGTGATGCCAAGGGGCCCGTGAGGGGTCTTTTCAAGATCAAATGATACCTTTTGCCTATGCTTTTGGTTTGAAGGATATTTTTGACCTTGGAGACATAATGATAGAAGGATAATTGTTTGCCTTGATTTTTTCTAAGGATGGAGTATGCAAGTCAAAGTGCTAATGATGTAAGAGGATTGCTTATGTATGAGAGACATATTATGGCATGAAGATGCAATGACTTAGCATTATGCCAAAAGGGAGTCATAAGGGTGAGTTTATTATGGAGATGGCATGGGAGATATAAGGGATTAAATCATAAATTCTATTTAATCATGTCACACATATGGAGGGTATTTTTGACTTTTGCATGTATGGAGGAGTATTTGTGTAGATTTATAAGGAGTTATTATTTCAAAAGCTTTTTTGAAAATATTACCCTCACTTTGCATAACTTAGAAGATGATAAACCAATGTCCATAAATAGTAAAGTAATGCAATTATAAATTGCTTTATTATTTGTCACAAAATTGTATGAGTCAAAAGATAGACAAACTTATAACAAATATTAAAGTAAATCATGTCGATTACTTTATTATTTGTTCACATTGCTTTTACTCATGCCCAAGTCATGCAAAATCAAGAGATGGAGTTAACTGAGCTATTTTGGAGTTCTTTGCATGATTTTTGGTCAAACTGGAGGGATTTGATGTTCTGCATGGTCAAAATGAGTGTGAGGGGCAATTTGGAGCTATTTTTTCTCTTTTTCCTACAGTTATGACCCTAATTTTTAGGGCTTTTTATCCTTGCTCGTGGATGAGCCTTGGAGGTTAATTTTTAGAGGTAGTTGACTGCAGTTGACCTTTTAGGTCTTTTTTGTGAGCAGATTATATATTGGGTGAAAAACTTATGTTTAGCTAGTTCTTGCATTCTATACTCTCTTACACATTTCAGAGAGGCAGAGTTTGTTTGTAACTTATTTTTCAGATCTATACAATACAACAGGCTATAGGTTACATGTTTTTGCCATTTATACAGTATTTTCCTATTATTTTCATGTAGAATACATCAAGATTGCCTTTTCAGATTAATGCAAGTGCTTTCATGAATGATTTGATGAAGTTATTGTGTTTAAACCATTAAAACCTTTAAATTTGTCTCATTCATCATTGTACATCCATCACAGGTATGGAGTTGTGTTGCTTTATTTTGTTCTTGAAACTATGAAGATTTATTTTCCTATTGAAAGAGCAAGCTATTTTGCCTACTCTAGAAACATTTTTGTGATTAAGTCATTAGTATTGAACTGTGTAAACAGTGTTCTTAGAGGTAGTTGTGAATCATTTTGTAGGTTGTTATCATCATTTAGGTGCATCACCACCCATTTACTTTCAATTTTGTCCTTTCATTTTCATTCTTTCTATCCATTTTCCTACCAATTCATTAACCCATTAGAAAATTATAAGGGAACTAGCCCATAATCTGAAGGTTCAATCTCACCATAAATCACCCACAACTTGAGTTTGATCCCATGTTACACAGGATTGTTGAGCTTCACAGCTTTGCATAATAGGTACAATCCTGCTCGATAACAAGTAAGTTAAGTATCTCTATCCTTTGCCTCAGTCTAAAAGGATTTGTCGTAATTTGATAATTTGCTTACTGATTTGCATAATTAGGGTTTCTAAGCATAATTAAACATTAGAAATAGGCATTGCTTGATACATCCAAGAGTCCACATCTTCCCAAGTGGCTGCCCAACATGATAGGTGACTACTCTTGCTTAGTGGAGATTCAACTTAGTTTATAAGCCCTTGGAATGTTTGTTGGGAAAGGAGGATTACACATAAACCATTAAAACCATACAATCCCATCTTCCCCCTTTTTCTCCACTAAACATTTTGGTGAACCCATGTTTTTGAACTTTTTGGCACCTTGCTAAGTGTTGTTTGACATATTTACATTCATTAATCTTACTGCATTTAGAAAATCACAAAAAAATTGAAAATTTTGAAAATTTTGAAAAAATTGGCATTTTAGACTTGTATTTTTGCATAGTTTAAATTGTTTGGCATTAAATTTCATTAGATTTTTGTCATTTTCAGTAGATCTGATATAATTTGCAGAAATTCATCATTTAGAATACATTTTCATTGCATTTGAATGCTTCATTTGACACAAATTGCTTGAAATTGTGCATTTTTCATGAAAACCTAGTTTCACATTAACTAGGGTTTGTAGTCAAAATCTTGTTTCAAATTTTACTACCATTTTCAAATACTCATTAAGATTGATTTCTAGCTATAGTGTTGTAACCTAGTGGTTTTCTTGAAAAAATTCATGCCTAGGGTTTGAAAACCTTGCATTTTCACTAAATTTGGCCTTATCATCTCTCTAGATTTGCACTCCAAGTGTGTTGTAATGGAAATTTCTGCATTAATTGGCTGTTATCAGGGTTATTATCTGCTTTCCCTTCTCAATTTCCTTACAACACCCTTTCTACTAGTCATTTGCATTAAAAAATTGTAAAAAATTGCATATTTTTGCTATATTTTCACTAGGGTTTGACCTTGAATGGTACTACAAGTATGTTGTGATGGATTTTTTGGCATTAGGTGGCTGTTATTACTATTATAATTTTATTTCCATCATCATTTTCCTCACAACACCCTTGTTCATACTCTTTGGTATTGAGATTTGGTGAAAAATTACATATTTTGGCCTATTTTCACTAGGTTTTGACTTATCATCACTCTATAGTTGCTTCAAAAGTGTGTTGTGAAAGATATTTCTGTATCATTGGATTGTTATTAGGCATATTATTCAATATCCTTCTTAAAAATTTTCACAACACCTCTTCTCCTAGTGATTTGTATTGAAAAAAGTTGAAACAATAAAGCATTTTAGGTCATTTTCATACATAGTTTTGCATTTGTCCTTGCATAAGTTTTGAAAACCTTTTGAAATCTGATTTAGCATTCATTTGAAAACATATAAATGGATTATCAATAAAACAATAATGCTAGGCTTCCTCCTAGGCTGCATTTGAAAATACGAGCCCTTGAACTTGAAATAACATTTACACACATCATGACAAAGAAATGGTAAATATTGAAGGGCCTCTTTACATTACAGTGAAAATCATGGAAATACCTATGCATGGACCACTTATAGACCCTAATTGCATGACTAATGTGGTTATAGAAGAGTTCCTTCTTAAACATGATTTGGCACAAAACTATTATGCCTCGTCGGATTTGAGAATTAAAACACATAATGGATCTTTGATGAAAACATTCAGATTGGTAAAATTGTTAATCATGGTTTATGAAAAAGTTGTAGATCAGTTATTTGATGTTATTCCCTTATCCAACCTCTTTCATGTAAAACTAGGACACCCATGGCTTAAAGCTATGAATTTCATCCCTTCAACTATTCATAAATGCTTAAAATTCCCTTTGCATGGAGAGATCCATACTATCCATCATAACACATAGCAACCTTCGGCTAAGAGCAAGAATTTCACCCTTGATTACTTTTGGGGCTGAAAGTTGGTTGAAAGTGTGACACAGCTTAAAGCTATGAATGTCGTCCCTTCAACTATTCATAAATGCTTAAAATTCCCTTTGCATGGAGAGATCCGTATTGTCCATCATAACACATACCAACCTTCAGCTAAGAGAAATAATTTCACCCTTGATTACTTTTGGCTGCAACCTAAAATAGGATCTGAGCCATGAAGATACCAATCTTTCTTAAACTACAAATGATACAAAGCGAAACAACTAGCTAGAGTGGCCAAGCCTCCTTTATAATTAATGAGGGATGAATAACATGTGTTTGAGGATCCCCTTAGAGCAAAGGGAAAATGAACAGAAGACTACTATGGATATGATGAGATAAATGGTGTGATAGATGTGGATAAGGAAGAGTTTGATAACTCACCTCATCCATGAAGAGATGGTATCTATGTTGAGGTTCCTCCTCTGATATCCTTACAAGGATCGGGAGGCTTTCATTGACAACAAAATATTCCACCAAGACCAATGAAATTTGAACATGGTGCTTCCTCCTCTAATGTACAAAATCCTATGGAAAAAAATGATAATGCCTTTGAAAAAATAAGTAGTAAAACAAGAAGGAATAGACAAGAAAAAGAAGGAAGGAGGCGAAGACAAGCATATGCCCAACGACTTGCCACTCAACAAGAAAACATTCAACCTAACATTGAAACAAACATAGAAAACCTCAACACTGAAGAATTGGAAGATAAGAACAAAAGTTAGGCTATGGTACCTTACACACATCTCTCCTCTAGAATTCAAGATTGGGAAGAGGATGATTTTCTTGTTGACAACCCTTAGTTTGGGTATCCCTACAGGTAAGTATTTCTAATCCTTTACCTTTGTGATGTGTTTCCCTCATGATGTGTTATGTATTGTTTAGGCCTCCTATGATGACCCTTGATACTTTCATAAGGTCAAGGATACTAGGAGACCACCTATGTTGTGACCCTTCTTCTATTTGTATCATCATTCTTCTATATTGATTCTCCTCTATTTTCATTATTATGTGTTGTGTCTTATGGACATAGCATTGCAGTTGGTGACTTGGGGGCACCCTCCTACATGACTGTCCTTAAGGCACCTGTTTCTCCTCTCTTGATTTATTGTTTCCCTTCCTCTAGTGGTTCTATCTAGTGGGAAGATGACAAAAAACATATTTTACTGATGCAGACCTAGTGTCCCTTTAGTGAGTAATAAAAAAATGGATCTAGTCCATACATGACGATGGGGTTGATATATATTATCCGATGCTTGGCTAGTAGAATCATTCCATGTGATCTTGATGTTGTCTTATCACACTTACAAAACATAACAATATTGCTGCTCTATGCACTTTGTCTATCCTGAATCTTGCATTCCTTGATGCTCTATGTGATTGATCATATGCATTGTTGTTTATCATGATTATATGGACACTAACACTTTTCTTGCAGGAATGTGTTTGTGGGAACATTTGGTGATTGTAAAGTAAATATCACCTCTGGGGGGCATGGGCTTTGTGAGAGTTCATGTTCCCTTGTGTATTTTCTTCCTACGTTAATGTGCTTGATATCAGTACACGACATCAACCACCTTAATGTGGGGGCATATATAAGGTAAGTTGTCTGTTGTAGATGCTAGCAACCTGTGTTTGTGAATATTGAATCTATTGCAATCACTTAAGCCCTCTGTGGAGGTGGGATATCATGCATATCCTTTTTATCTTAAGCCTTCCATACGAGGCGGGGATAGTGTATTTCTTGAGGAGAGTGCACAATCCTGTCATTTTCAAAAGTTCTCCATGCGAGGTGGGGAGCGGTTCTATGACTAACTCAACCCTTAAGCGTGTCTTTGGTGATTATTGTGGCAAAGCCCAATCATCAGTGTGTGCCTGTAATGTGCCCAAGATGGTGATGAACATAAAAATAGGAACACTGCATCGCTTGTATGTTGTGTTTTCTTCGTGTTTTCCAAAGTGTGTGTATGGCATGTTTGTTCCCAAGTATAGTCTAAAGATTGGTGGTGATGAGTCCCTTCTATGATTTGGAATTTGTTTGGCATGCTTGTTTTGTATGGCATGTTTGTTCTCAAGTACAGCCTAAAGACTAGTGGTGACGATTCCCTCCTATACTCTAAGATTCATTTGGCATGTTTGTTGCCCCATGTCCAATCTAAAAACTAGTGGTGATGAGTCCCTCCTGCATTATGGGTGGTGTGTTTACTTTCCTTGTACTTGCATCTACATTTCATATATGAGAAAATAAAAAAGAAAAGAAAATCATCATTGTCTTCACTACATTAATTGTGTTTTGCGTGTCTTCTCTATGTTTTGCATGAATGTAACTGTCTTCTCCATGTTTTACATGTCTGTTATTGTCTTCAATATGTTTGGTGTGTCTTCTCTGTGCTTGCCATGTTTGTTGTGTTTGTTGACCATACTTTAATTCATGTATTGACCTTGCATTTATACATACATTAAAGTGGGGGATAAATGTTATGTTGGAAAAGGTAACCTTGGGGGCTTTTTCCTATTAAGGTTTAGCTCCTGGGTCTTGTTAGTACATTTAGAGCATATCGCATATTATTTCTGACTCTTGATGAGAAAACCCTTGGGTCTTATGACAAATAGGACCTAGGGGCTGCACTTTAATGAAATATGAGCAAAAATGGTAGGGTGGACTTGGGTGCTAGCACACTAGTCCAGCCCTATTTTGGGTTTGCCCTAATTTAAAATGTCAGTTTTATGATTGTTAATTAGGTCCTATGCCAACATCTAAAGTTTGAATTATGAAATTCTTAGCATGAATCTTTGTAGTTGCATATATAAGCATGATTAGGTTTCATTTGCAAACTAGATGGCATTTTTTATTAACAAGATTTTGTGAAAGTGGTTCAAGGCATTCATTGTGTTCCAGAGTAGTACTTTGTTGTTATTGTGTTTGTATTTGTAGATTCAATAGCCATCTCCTCATGGCTTGAAGAGCATCTTCCTTCAATGAGATATTCACTACAAGGTGATATCTATTGTGTTTTCAATCATTTATCCTTTGTATTTTGTCTCTATCCCGCCAAGATACACACTCTCATCTGACAATGGTGTTTGAAAGACTTGAATGTCTCTATGGGGTTTGACTAAGGCAAGCCTCTAAACACCACAACCCCCTCCCACACTCCTTGTGATTGCAGGTTACAATTGTTGCATTTGGAAGAAGTGGAGTTGCAGGAAAGGTCAACAGACATCAAGGATCTGAGATATGGAAAGAAGCAGGACACTGGTTCTTTTCTTGGACTAGGGTGCTAGTCCCCTATCCTTTGTAGTGGAATTTCTGGAAATAAAGTTACAGTGCAGATCAATGCTGGAAGGAGCTCAAGACCCCTCAAAGAAACTGGTACCTTGGACTCAAGCACGAGTCCCCATGTCCCTAACTTCTCGACCTTTCAAACTTTGAAAATAAGTAAGTTAAGTATCTTTTTCCTTTGCCTCAGTCTAAAAGGATTTGCCATAATTTGATAATTGTCTTATTGATTTGCATAATTAGGATTTCTAAGCATAATTGAACATTAGAAAGAGACATTATTTGATACATCCAAGAGTCCACAGCTTCCTAAGTGGCTGGCCAACATGATAGGTGACTGCTCTTGCTTAGTGGAGATTTAAATTGGTTGATAGGCTCTTGTAATTTTTAATGGGAAAGGAGGATTACACATAAACCATTAAAACCATACCATCCCATCTTTGCCATTTTTCACCACTAAACAGTAGTGTTTCCGTAGTGTGTTTTAGGTGTTGTTTGTGTTGTTGTTCGCATTTGTTGTTGTGTGGGGTTTGGTTTTCTATGTGTGCTTCTGTAACACATCATCTACAACACCATTCTACAGCCATATGAAGTCTAGGTGTGATTTTAAGAGTTTGGAGGATTTGTAGTGAGTTATTGTATATGTATTTCAACATTCTGCATAATGGGTTGTGGCTAAATATACAAATTTGTTGTGATAATTTGTTACTAGGTAAATTATATGTATCAGACCTATATGTGTGTGTTTTCATCAAAAATTAATAATAAGATTGGTTTGGAGTTGTGTTGCAATATTTTAGATTGTCTATTGTGCAAACTAGTCACTGGTCACTATGTGTTGTGATGCATAGTTGTGTTGTCAATGCAAAATCATTTTCAAATTTTTGGGGTTTTAATAAAATTAGATTGGGGAAATTTGAATGGTATTAGAGCATGATCTTTCCATCCTATAGGGTTTCTTGATTCATGCTTCTGAGTGAAAGAGATCTTAGAGCTTGGAGAAGAGAGCAAAAAAAGTTAACAGCTAATAGAGAAACTGAAGAAGTTCAAATAATGGCTAAAGATAGTGGTAAAGGTAAGGGAGAGGAAGCAGGTGAAAGATTTTTAGCCACTTTGGATAGATTGGCTCTCATTGTTGCACAAATGTGGACATATCAGAGTAAAAATGGAGAAGATGCTACAGGTGAAGGAAGCACTTCCAGAGGAAGAAAAGCAACAACTATGTCAAGGCAAAAAGAATCCATATTTCTACCTGAGAATGGAGGAGGAGAAGTTACAACTGATGTTAACAAAGAGGCCTTCATTGTTGAGGCAATAGCTAAGTGGTTTGAGGAGTATTCCAAGCAATCAGAAGCCTATAAAGTAGTCATTTCATTTGACATATTTTTGGAGATCTTTGGTAAGGAACATAGGAGAAAGGAGCAAGATAGAGGAGAAAGAGAACTTAAAAGTAAACTAAATAAACTTACAGCACCTACTTTTGATGGCAGAGACAAAATCTCAGCCAGAGCATGGTTACAAAAACTACAAACATACCTCACCCTCAATCCTATGACTGAGAAAGATGTTGTTCAGTTTGTAATTTTACATCTGGAAGGTAATTCTTATGAGTGGTGGTATCATGGGACCATTACTCAAGATCATAATCAGGTGAATATATTTGCTGATTTCAGCCAGAGGCTATTAGACCACTTTGAACTTAGAGATGAAGAAGAGTATTTCAAATAACTTTCAAAGATTAAGTAGAAGACTACAATGAGTGAGTATGTGGATGAGTTTTAGAAAATTGTTGTTATGGTGCCAGACATGTTAGAAAAATGGATTGTTTACCTCTTCTTGGAAGGACTTGAAGATCCTTTAGGAGGGCTTATCAAATCATTTTCACCTACCACACTCTAAGAAGCAATTATAAGAAGCTTGCAACTTGAACCTTCTTTTCCCAAGAAGAGCTTGGCACAACCGTCTAAGGGATTCTTTTCAAGACAGCAAAAGAATGTTTCCAAAAGAAGACTTTCCCAGTCCCTGTATAAAAGATTGCATCACCTATGCACCCTCAATCCCTAAGAAGATAGACCTCAATGAAAGGAAGGAGCTCAAGAGGAGGAAACTTTGCTTCCATTGTAAAGAACCATGGGACCCTAGCCATCGATGCTTTGGTAAGGGAAAGGTGCATTTCATTGAACTATCTTCAGAGCCTGAGTGTGAGGAGAATGAAGAATTGCATGACTTTGTAGACCCCAGTTTTGAAGGAGTGGAAGTTGAAAACAACAATGAGGGTTCCTTGGTAGCCCTATCAAAAGCCCCTAGATACCGTCCATTCTGGGTTCAAAGAGTCCTAGCAAGACAAAGGATGACTGTGTTGATTGATAGTGGGGCTACCCACAATTTCATTGATGAAGCATATGTAATGAAGAGGGGATTGAAACCACAAGAGTTTGAAGGTTTTAATGTCACAGTTGCTGATGGGTTTACCATGCCTTGCAAGAAAGTGATTCGGAAGCTCAATATTACTATGGGGGATTATAAACTAAGTAATTATTTCTATGTTGTAGGTATTGGTGAGATAGATGTGGTGTTGGGTGTGTAGTGGCTGCACTCCATTGGTGGTTATTACCAAAACTACCAAACTATGCAATTCAAATTCCATTACGATGGGAAAGAAGTTGTTCTAAGAGGCCTTTCGAGTGAAGCACCAAGAGTAGTAACTATAAAGGAGATGGAGAGGACTTTCAGGTGAGGACAAGTAGCTTGGGCTACAACATGTTTGATTCATCCTTCAATTTCCCCACAAGAAAAAGGTAAATATGATTTTGAGATTCAAGAAGTTTTGGATAAGCATAGTATTGTTTTCAATGATCCACCTCAAGGTTTGCCTCCAGATAGAGGATTTCAGCATGTGGTTGAGCTAGAATAGGGTGCAAAACCTATTATTACAACTCCTTACAGACACCCACGAGGTTATAAGGAGGAGATAGAGAAATTATTTGAGAGCTCTTGGATATGGGTTTCATCAAGCCTAGTTCTAGCCCATTTGCTTCATCAGTTGTGTTGGTGAAGAAGAAAGATGGCACTCTAAGGATGTGTATAGATTACAGAGCATTAAATAAGAAAACAATCAAGAATAGATACCCAATTCCAAGGATAGATGAACTCATAGATGAATTACATGGAGCAGTTTATTTTTCAAAGATTGAATTAACGTCAGGATATCATCAGATTCACATGAGAGAGAAAGATATAGAAAAGATAGCTTTCAAGTGTCACTATGGGCTCTTTGAGTACCTATTCATGCCCTTTGGCCTCACCAATGCTCCAGCTACTTTCCAATCTTGCATGAACCAGGTATTCAGCAAGAAACTTCAAAAATTTGTGCTAGTCTTCTTTGATGATATTTTGATATACAACAAAACATGGAAAGAACATTTGGAGCACCTAGATACAGTGTGGGGGATTTTAGAAAAGTAACCTTTCTATGCCAAAATGTCCAAATGTGATTTTGGGTTGACTAAAATTTTATATTTGGGGTATGTCATAAGTGCTGAAGGAGTCAAGGTAGATCAGCAAAAAATTCAAGTCATCCTAGATTGGCCAACACCTACCAATCTCACATAGTTGAAGGGGTTTTTTAGACTATGTTGTTATTACAGAAGGTTTGTGAAAGGTTTCTCACTATTTTTTGTTCCATTAACTGATTTGACAAAGAAAGGAGCATTCATGTGGATAGAAGAAGCACAACAAACTTTTGATAAGTTCAAATAGGTAATGAGTGCTTGTTCTATGCTTGAAATTCTATATTTTTCTCTTCCATTTGTAGTAGAATGTGATGCATCAGGGGAGGGTGTAGGGGTTGTCCTCACTCAGAATAAACATCCCATAGCTTTTGAGAGTAGAAAATTCAGCAAGCTAGAAAGAGGGTACTCTATTTATGATAAAGAAATGTTGGCAATAATGCATGCACTCGAAAAGTTTAGACAGTACCTAGTCAGTGGGAAGTTTATACTAAAGACATATCACAATAGTCTCAAGTTCTTCATGGAGCAAAAGAACTTGAATGACCACCAACATAAGTGGGTAAGTAAATTGCAAGAATATGATTTTGAGATCGAATATATGAAAGGCAAGAATAACGTGGTAGCAAATGCACTTTCTAGGAAGCCTACTTTATGCTCTTTGTCAACCATTTCAGCTGATTGGAAGATGTCTATCATTGCTAAGTATGCAAAAAAACTCCTTTTCTACTAACATCTTTGATGATTTGGTTGAGGATCATAGGTATGTGGTGATGGATGGGCTGATCTATTACAAAAATAGAATTTATTTGGTACCTGAATTCAAGATGAAAGAAAAGATCTTAAGAGTCTTTCATGATACACCACTTGCTAGTCACTAGGGGTATTACAAGACTTATAGGTAGATCCATGAAAGATTTGTTTGGAAAGGGATAAAAGAGGATGTCCATAATCATATTAAGGAGTGTATGGTAGGTCAATAGAATAAAAGTGAGAAACTATATCTTGTGGGGCTTCTACAACCACTACCCATACTTGAACAGAAATGGGAAAGCATCTCCATGGATTTCATTACAAGCTTACCCAAGGGAAAAGGTAAGGATTGTATTTGTGTGGTGGTAGATAGATTGACAAAATATGCTTATTTCCTTCTTATTACAGCTAAATTTAAAGCACCACAAGTAGTGGAGTTGTTTTTTAGAGAAGTTTTCATATTGCATGGGCTACCCAGAAACATAGTTAGTGATAGAGATAATAGATTTCTTAGTTCTTTATGGAAGGAGCTCTTTCACTTAATAGTTAATAAACTTACACCCAACATGAGCTACCATCCACAAACTGATGGACAAACTAAAATAGTGAACAAGTGGATAGAGGGGTCCTGAGAAATTATGTTTCAGATCAGCATCATGCTTGGATGAAATGGTTGCATCTCGGGGAGTATTGTTAGAACACTTCTTTTCATATGTCTATAGGTATGACTCCTTTTTCGAGCACTCTATGGGTATGATGTTGTGAGGCCTCTTATTTCACTCCCTTATTTTTCTCATTTCCTATTACTATTGGAGACACATTTTAGACGTTTGGGGACTGTTGATCCCGATATGCAGAATTATTAGATATCTGCCTTTATTTTGGTTAATTATGTTTAGCATGTTGTGATGAGACTAGATCTTGATTTTGATTCACTGATAAGGATTTGACATGTGATATGCATTATGATATTATTTGAGATACTAGTGAGATTAATGTTATGGATTTGTTATGCGATTTTTATCTTGAGATGGATTATAGAAATACAAATTATGAATCTAATTATGATGTGATTTTTATGATGTTTTAAATGATTATGCAATGGTGTGAGTGTATGTTTCCCTTGCTTAGGCTATGATATACATGTTGGATTAATCTTTTGTTTAAGTGTGTATGTGTTTTAACCAAGCCACAGAAAATCAAAGATCATCCCACACATTTTGTGAAACCTGTGTTGAGCCGATCTAGTTCCAAGAGGAACCAAGATCAATTGTGTAATGCATGATAAAATTTCATAATGTTTGTGTGTGGTGTCATTTGGGATAGGTCTACCCTTTTTCAATTGACTGTATATTGGTGTTGTAAATGTGTAATGCTTTATTGATTTAAATTTTGGGTTTTAATTTTTGTGACCCCTTTTCATGTGATTTTATACATCCTATGGTGCTCGAATTGGGTTAAAAGTGACCCTGGGTTATACCCCTAGGGTCTAGGGACCATTTGAGCTTGTCTAACCATAGTATAACTCCCATTTGGTCACTTAAACTTCACCCTGAAGTAAAGTGACAAAAATAGAAGTTTGGGGAGGAGTGGAAGGTTGGGTTAAACACTCAACCTTATCCACACCTCATTCCAAGCTTGCAGTACCTTTCATTGAAGGCTTGGGGAGTCTTCAAGACCTTTAATTGTGGAGGACCCAACTCCAAGGCTCTCTCACATTGGTGAGAGTACCTTGGGTTTTGTGGGCTTTCATGGGAGAATAGGATTGGGACACTTGGGGTACCCTCATCCTTTTCGGGCTCCACCTTGCTCGCACACATGTGAGAGAGCACAAGTGGATGGGCAAGACATGGTGGAATAGGAGGATGACAAGTGTCACCCCCACATTCCATGAATATTGCAAGTGGATGTGAGGAGGAAGGAGAAGGTGACATGTATCACCTTCTCATTCCCCAAGGCTCATGAGGAGAGCCTATTTTAATCCCTCTTGAAGAGAGGGAGAGGGTTGTTGATTTCATTACATTTTCATTTTATTTTGAATTTGGGGAAGGGAGTTAGAGGGATTTTTGGAGGCACATTTGGAGAAGGACTTGGAGGTGGAGTTGGAAGGGCTCTACTTCAACTACCTACCATTGTTGGGATTATCAAGGTAGGATTCAAGGCTTAATGCCTTTCCTTATGTATTTATTTTACTTGTGTGTTTGTATTGTGTTTGTTTTGTTTTTTGTTGTTGTGAGGTTTTGAGGGTGTTTGTAAGAGCCTCTCCATTTGGAGAAAATACTCAACATGTGTGGGGTGGAGGAGTGAAGCTCCTCGAGGTCACCCTTCTAGTTTTGGTATTTTGGCCTTGAGGGCAATATTATGAGTATGAATATTTTGTGGCATGAGTGCCATGGAGGTATATATGAGTTCTTGGTATAAATATTTGGGCTTGAGGCCTTGTTTGTGATGAGCTATTTGAGATTTTTGGAGTGGCCTCTTGAGTGAGTGATATCCACTCCGCTACCCCTTCAAACTCATTTCTATGAGTTTTGTGTTGTGTTAAAATCATTGGGTGTTCTTCATGTTTTGTTGGTTGTTTGTTGTTGTGTTGTGGAGTGAAGAATCCTTGTGTGAGGATGACCTCCAAGCTCGGGGCTGACTCATGAGTGAGTCTATGGTAGGGAGGAGAGTGGTATTTTGTGGCTTGGTTCTCCTCCCTTGTTGTATTTTTCTTGCAGGTGCTATTGTAGGTTTTGAAGCTTGGAGGAAGAGCATTTTTAAAGTTATGACCATTGTTGTTCTTCTTTTGACTATTTGGAGCCTTGCCAAGATTGGCCTTTGTGTAGTTTATCTCAAAGAAAGAGAGAAAATTTCTCTCTTAGTATGTAAGGTTTAAAGGATTTCGTTTTGTATTTTATTCTATTTTAAAGTTGCAAAAAAATATATAGTGGCTGGTTTGTTATTATGTTTTTTGAAAGAAGTTGCAATGGAGAAAACTTGTAGTTATTACTCTTTCCAGTAAAGGTTTCAAAAGAAAAAAATAGACATAGTTAGGTGGCTGATTTAAATCTATATCTAAATTATATGAGTTGTTGTTTATTTCAAAAAAATATATATATGTTGTTACCTTTGAAGTTATTTGCAAGCAAAAGAAAAAGGGATAAAAAAAGTTGTTGTTTTACTTAAAGAGAAAAAAATAAAATGTGTGATGTTTGAAAGTATAGTTGCAAAAAGAACATAAAATATTATTTAGTTGTAGTTTCTCTTTAAAAAATAAAAATAAAATATATTTGTATTGACCAAAAAAAAAGGAAACATTTCATGTTAATATGTAACCTACACTTTCTTTTTTTTAATATGACCTTATTGTCTTTGTGAGAATACATTTTATGGATGTATTTATATAAATATACATATATACTTATATGTACATATATATAGAGTTTCTATATATATATATATATATAGACATTAAAGCTTCCTAGAAAATATATGGTTTCATACTGTTCATTGCAATGAAGGGGGGGACGAACCCCCCCCCCCCCACAATACTCTTTGTTGTGTTGAATTTTTTTTTAACGAAGCAAAACCCTTGCTTAAAATCTTAACACTATTGTTTGGATCGAAACCTGCAGTAAAATATGGCAGCCGCAATGTGGCTGTCCCTCCATTGTAAGTAGTTCGACCTTGCTCGTCGGAACCCTCCAGATCTGCTATGAAAATTATATATGTCTAATAAATTATATATATATATGCTCAAAAAAAGAAGACCTCCTAATAAATATATACACTGAGTATACCTCTTTGAGAGTGACGACCATGACTTCCAGCTTAAAACCTGAAACAGAAGAAGAGAGAAAAAAATGAAATGAGAAAACAAAATGAGAGAAGGAAAAGCTTGAGAAAGAATAGAATGAGAGAAAACATGATAGGGTTGGGGTTTGTTTCCTTTTCTTAAGGAAATTGATTTTTTTAAATTAACTTATTTTGTGGGGTGGGAATTTTAAATTTAATTTTAATTTTATTTTGTGGGTGTTGGGAGCACTTTATCTTTTCTTAGGGAAATTATTTATGTTAATCTCATTGGAGTTATTTTTATTTTATCTAGGTGGGGAATGAATTTAAATGTTTAGCTCTCTTTATTTTCTTAGGTAAATTATTTTAATTGCATAATGGGGGTGGAATAAGTTAATGTTGTTATTTTATTTATTCAAGGGTTAGGTTAATAGTTTAGTGAATTATTAGACCTTGGGGAATTAAATTTTAAACATTGTAACTTGTGGATTATGAAAGCAATAGTTATTTTTGCAAGGTTGACTTTATTAAATTAATCGTATGTATGGATTTTAATCGATATGGTTGTTAATTAAATTATCTAATCTAGTTAATTTATTAGAGAACCATTGTGTGGTAAATTAATTCCCCTAGTGTAATTAATTTGAATTATTCAATTATATTGAGCTTAGTGAACCTCTCATTAGAATTTTCTTAATTAGAATAATTCCTATATATGCCCTCGAGGCGTTATGCTGCCGAATTTTTCTGGGGATTAGGGTAAAATTCCTTAGGCATTTAAACCCTATGTTGAGTGATATTTTCAATGTTCCGCAAACTTGATGTTTTGATTAAGTGGTTATTTAATTCTTTTATGCAATAGGACTAGGGTTTAGATTTTGACTCATGTCAGAATCCCATCACTCATCTAGGAAAACTTAGGGTTTCGATCAATCGATCCTAACCCTAATGGCAACACTCCTCACGTCACATTGACCCCCTTAGTCGGTTATCATCACACAGGTGATAGCACATGTGATTGTTTTACCCCAAATTGGATTGACATGTTTACGCCTTATGCATATTGCCACTGAGCATGATGACACGAGCAAGGGGATTTCTAGGGATGCATGGAAATTTTTTGATATTTTGTGTCATGACCACATGAAAAATGTGGACATGACACATGTGTTGTGTGTCAAGATGATGTAGAGGAGAATGACAAACACTAGACTTATACCAAATTTCAGAACCTGATTTCTAGATTGGCTTCACAAATCAATACAAGGATTCTTTAATGAACTAAGCCTCTAAGATCTCCAACTTGTAATAATGGTTCAGGCCTTCACAAGGGTGTAGAGAGGCATCTAACAAGATTAAATCCACCAACCTCACACACCTAAATTACTCCAAGAATCAAGAGGCTCCAACAGTACTCTTTTCCCACATAGGCTGCTCCATTCCTTGTAGCCCTTCTAACACATATTGTCAGAGATATCTTACACTTCAACCCCCATATCTAGACTGTGATTACCTTTTTGGATACCCTTTTTGTTCATGAAGAACATGTGTTAAATTGGGGTGGAGGTCTTTTGGAATGAATGACTCAAATTAGTTATCTCAGACTGAGAATAGGCCTAATTAGGCCTGTCTTTGCACAAGGGCTTATTGATTTTGAAATATCCAACCCTAAACCCACTCAGCCAACCTTTGGGATATGTTATATCTAACTTGCCCAAACTATTAACAACACTAAAAGTCTATTTTTTCTGGATATGTGCACAAACCCTGAGGCTTACTTTCTTGACTGCCCTATTTTCTGATTGTACATAGAAATGACAGACCTTTATTGTCCAAAAACTAACAACAAGTACCTTTCCTTGGTCTGCACCTTCGAGGTATATTAGAGTATGAAAATATGAGTGTCTCCACCATCCTCAGGGTTCACCATCTTATTGGAAATCAGAGGAAAATAGATTTATCTACTCACTGTTACCCTAGGTCAGGGTTTTAACATTTTTCAGGAAAATTACAATAACTAACTCCTATCAAAACCAAAATGCATGGGACAAAAAGAAAATGGAAGGTGATTGAATGTATTAACACTTACAATCAATTAGGAATCATTTCCTATCTGTACCAGGCCGTACATAGCCAAGAAACAGTGAATTTCTGAGAGAATATACAGAAAACAATATTTTAATTTGATCAACTTCTACATTCAAACACCCACCCTTCTTCAAATGTACATAAGGCCTTTTAAAGGCATTACCAACATGTCTTTTCAGTTTCTAACTGCTTTCCAATGAGAGAAAACTAACTTGCCTCTTCACCTTCCCAATTTTGCTCTTTTTTCAATTTTACATTGCCTTTACATTGTTTGTAATAATTTGCATATTTGAACCTCCTAATCTCCTAGTGACCTCTTATACATCATAAAATGGTCTTACTAACCTTATGGTTTGCAAAAAGGACTCAAATACTACCTAAGGTTTTCAACTAGACCAAACTTATTTGAAAAGAAATGGTGCTCCTGCACCACAAGACCACATGGGAAATATGGGCATGACATTTGGTATCAGAGCCCAAGTTTAAACACTGGGCTTGTTTGGGCACATTACTTATTCTACATTTTCAATTGATTTATGAAAACCTTGTTCTTGTAGGATGCCTCCCTGAACTAGGTGAGCACACTCATGCACCACATCATCCATAGAGATATGGAACAAGTCTCCAGCAGAGGGTCAGGGACCACCAGCTTCACCAGAGCAGTAGGCACCACCAGCACCTGATATAGGGCCATAGATCTTGCAAGCATTACAAGTAGTATTAGAGAGGTTACCACCGGCTGTAGCAGAGCCATGTGTTGAGCTCTGCATTGATCGGTAATAGGAGCCACGTGAAGAGTTGCGTGCTGAGTTGTGTGCAGAGCCACGTGTCGAGCCCCGCGTCAAGCCACAAGTGGCGCCACGTGTAGAGCCTTTTGTAGAGATATCTGACACCACAGTGGAGAAGGTTGGTTCAGCTTACAGAGCTTGTAGCAGGACCCCTCCACATCATGTAAGGCGAGAGGAGACTATGAGGATAGAGCAATTTTATCACGGTCCTTATGACGATGGATGACGAGAGGGTGTGGATGAGCCTATCAAAGGACATAGAGACCGAGGGGACCCCATCAGAGACTTACTTAGGCTAAATCCACCCACCTTCATAGGGACCACAGAGGGAGCTAAGGCTGAGGCTTGGCTTATTAGTTTAGACAGGTGCTTTGTGTTATGTCCTTATGGGAGCAACACAAAGGCACGTGTGGAAGTTCACCTTTTGAGAGATGTAGCGGCGACATGGTGGTGCACTGAGGAGTGCAAGCACTACTTATGCTTGGATACACTTTCATGGGACACTTTCACTGAGTGCTTTAATGTACGTTATTTGTTAGATTACTATAAGCAGCATCAAATTGACGAGTTCCATAATTTGTAGCAGTGAGGTTCTACCATAGTGCAGTATGAGAGCAGGTTCATTGAGTTGTCATGGTACACAGAGTACCTCCATGACGAAAAATGTTTGGTTCACAAATTTATCAGGGGTTTGAATCATGGGATATCAGGACTAGTGTGCATGGCAGAACCCCAGACCTTGAGTGAGGCTGCCGAGAAGGTGTAAATCGCAGAGGAGATTCAGGGACGAGGTCAGAGTTCATGTCCACAGTTTCAGGATCGTAGCCAGTAGCAGCAGTAGAATTTCCATCAACCACCACCACCATAGAGAGGAGGATTTAGTTCTGCACCATTACCTCCTAGGCTTCCACAGCAATAGTAATAGTATCAGCAGAGGTCCATGCCCCAGCAGAGGGCACAGGGAGGTCATAATCATGGTTGGTAGTAGCAGGGCCCATGTAGGGACAAGTGATAGCAGGGACCACCTGCAGGACTCGCTAGGTCACAGCGGTCATACAAGGGTTCTCAGGGGTCCACGGGTCAGACTGGACAGCAGCAGAGTAGTAGGACATAGACTAGACATGTACAAGCTCAGGGCCCATATTATGTTTGTGGTGGGACATGACATTTAGCCAGGGAGTACCCATAAGGCTTTATGGCAGGGGGACAGCTTTGTACAGGAGGATCAAAGTAGACAGTTGGAGATGTGGGTAGATCCCACCGTATGTTTGCAGTGGTTGATAACCGCCAAGCCGATTTCCAGGCCTCAGTGATCAAGACAACATGTATGATTGGGGATGTCCCCATTGCTATTTTATTTGACTCTGGCGCTACTGATTCATTTATATATCCATCATTAGTGGAGCGTTGCAGGCTGGTGGCCTCTAGGCAAGGCAATAGGTGGGAGGTTGAGTTGGCCACTGGGGCCAAGATGTCAGTAGATGCCTTGGTTCAAGGATGTGAGATATCTTTGGGGGCATTCACTACATTATGTGACCTTAGGGTTATGCCTTTAGGATCCTATGGTGTAGTTTTAGGCAAGGATTGGCTTGTAGCTCATAGAGCCAAGCTAGATTGTCATCGAAAAGTGGTTAGCTATTAAGATGATCATGGCACGTCAGTCAAGGTAGTGGGCATTCAGAAGCCCATGGCAATTTGTATGATATCCACTCAGCAGTTTAAGTGTTGTACGCGGAAGGGATGTCAGTTGTTTTCCATCACTGTTAGTGATAGATCAGAGGATGAGCCAGAGGTGTCTTTAGATGACCATCAGATCTTGAGGGAGTTTGGCGATGTATTTCCACCAGAGTTACTAGGTATGCCACCTCACAATGAGGTAGACTTCCACATTGATCTAGTGCCAAGGGTCGAGCCAGTGTCTCGTACACCCTATAGGATGACCACACATGAGCTCATGGAGCTCAAGTTATAGTTAGAGGAGTTTCTCGAGAAGGGGCACATCCAACCTAGCATTTCACCTTGGGGCACACCGGTCATCTTCGTGAAGAAGAAGGATGGGTCTCTTTGTTTATGCATGGATTATAGGTAGCTTAATAAGGTGATGGTGAAGAACTATTATCCTTTGCCTAGGATTGATGATCTTTTCGACCAGATGCAAGTAGCCAGAGTGTTCTCTAACATAGACCTAAAGTCCTGTTACCATCAATTGTGTATCACAGAGGTGGACATCCATAAGATCACCTTTCAGACTCAATATGGCCACTATGAGTTCATTGTGGTACCCTTCGGCTTAACGAAAGCCCCTGCAATGTTTATGAGTCTCATGAACGAGGTGTTCTGCACTTACTTGGATCAGTTCATGATCATTTTCCTTGATGATATTTTGATCTACTCACAGACTGAGGAGGAGTCTGAGGAGCACTTATGTCAGGTTTTGCAATGCTTGAGAGAGCAGCAGCTCCTTGGTAACTTGGTGAAGTGTGCCTTTTTCAGATTCGAGGTGCAGTATTTGGGACACATCCTGTCTGGAGATAGTATCTCCGTAGATCCATCAAATATTAGAGCTATCAAGGATTGGCTAGCACCCACCAATGTGAAAGAGGTCAAGAGTTTCATGGGGTTAGCCAAGTACTATCATAGATTTGTAGAGGGCTTTTCCAGGATAGCACACCCCATCACATCCCTTCAGCAGAAAGGGAAGAGCTTCACTTGGACTGAGTAGTGTGAGAGGGCCTTTGGGGTCCTCAAGGAGTGTCTTACTAGTGCTCCCATCTTAGTGGTTCCTAATCCAGTAGAGGATTTTGTGGTTTGTACTGATGTATCACTTGAGGGCTTGGGAGCCATACTTATGCAGGGTGGTAGAGAGATCATGTATGAGTCACGAAAGCTCAAGACCCATGAGCTAAACTGCCCCACTTATGATTTAGAGCTTGTAGTAGTGGTTCTTGCTCTTGTTCATTAGAGACACTTTGTACTAGGTCATCACTTTGAGCTTCATTCGAATCACCACAATCTTCAGTACATATTCACGTAGCTGAATTTGAATGCTCACCAGTGGCATTAGATGGAGTTTCTTTGTGAGTACAACTTTGATGTCCACTACATCAAAGGGAAGGAGAACGTGGTTGTTGACGCATTGAGTTGGAGGCACCACGAGATCCTAACCTTGACTTTAAGTGTGGACTTGAGAGGGCGCATCTCGCAGCATCTGCCTGAGGACTAGTGGTTTCTTGAGGTGCAGCAGGAGATCCAATCACAGAGGGCCCTTGTGGGCAAGTTTGTAGGATATTCCCTTGAGGCAGATGGGCTACTTAGATATCGTCAGCGCATCTATGTACCCCATGTAGGTGATCTACATGTAGTAGTTCTTTCAGAGGCTCATAGAGCACCTTATGCAGCACACCTGGGGGTGAACAAGATGCATGCCGACTTGCGACAGTTGTACCATTGAGTGTGTATGAGACGAGATATTGCAGAGTATGTTGCTTGTTGCCTTGAGTGCTAGAGGGTCAAGTCCAAGCATCAACATCCAGTAGGTCTTTTATACCCTCATGAAATATCCAAGTGGAAATGGGACACCATTTTCATGGATTTCATTGTTGGTCTTCCTGTGTCATCTCACTGCCATGATGCCATCATGGTGACAATTGACAAGTTGACCAAGGTAGCGCATTTCCCACCTGTACGCACAACATACAATGCACCATCAGTGGTGAGAGTATTCTTAGATGAGATTGTTAGATTACATGGAATACCTTGTCATATCCTTTCTAACAAAGACTCAGTGTTCACATTAGCCTTTTGGAGGGCATTACAATAGGTGTTGGGGATGCAGATCAACTTTAGTTCAGCTTATCACCCTGAGACAGATGGTCAGACAGAGAGGGTGAATCAGGTTCTAGAGGATATGTTGCATATGTATGTTATGGATCACCAGACTAGATAGGAGGAGTATCTGTATCTAATTGAGTTTGCCTACAATAATGGGCATCATAGCTCGTTGGGTATGCCTCCTTTTCAAGCCTTGTACAGTAGACCTTGTAGGACACCATTGTGTTGGGACCATATTGAGGACAGGGTTGCTATTAGGCCTAAGTTGGTGCAGGCTATGGAGCAGTAGGTGACCTTGATTAGATAAAGACTTTAGGAGGCACAGGATCGACAGAAGAAGTATGCTGATGCTAAGAGATTAGATCGGAGCTTCTTAATCGGGGACAGAGTATTCTTGAGAGTGCGGCCACACAAGAGTTTAATCTATTATGGAAAGGGCTCTAAGCTCACACCATAGTTTGTTAGGCCTTTTGAGATCTTGGAGCAGATAGGACCCATAGCTTACCATCTAGCCTTGCCTCCTAGCCTATCGCGCATCCACGATGTATTTCATGTATCTATTTTACGATGTTACATATCTGATTTATCTCATGTATTGGATTGTAGTGCTCTACAAGTAGAGGTAGACAGACAGTTGGCTTTGCAACCAATTTGTATATTGGCTCATCAGA